>OU343217.1:28270252-28327443 GCA_910596185.1 Chrysanthemum makinoi
CTTACCATTTAAGTTTTACTTTGTTGGTAAATAGGTAAGCAAAAAGTAGATGGTTATCTAAAATATTGTTAGATTTTCTTACAATATTAATTCTAAGAAATACCATAGTTTTATGGTATGTTACTACATTAGAATCAAATCACGTAGGCATTATTTGATTCAAGATAACTATAGTTTCTTCCAAAGTTATCAAGGTTAGTAGATTGAGTATAGATTGAATATACTCAATAAGACTCCAACCTAGAAGATTAATAAGACACCATTTGTTTATGGAATGTGATGAATCACATTAAGTCTTATAAATGAAGTTGTGAATTTGTTAAACTACTTATAGAGTGAGTTGTAACAAACTAATGTTAGGAATCTGTCAATGTTTTTTTTATAATATCCCAAAAGAGAACAATGTATTGTTGCTCTACTTGCTAAACTATTTAAAAGTAATCTTTAAATTTTTAAAGGCAAGTGGGAGTTTTGTTTAGATCTTGAAAGATTGAATTACAAAATACATAATCTTAAAATACTAGCAAATATCATGATGAGGCTAAACATGAAAATGATAGACCCTAATATGATGGAATTGTCATTCATAGATCGTAAGGATATCTCCGAATATTTAATATCTTTGAGGAATATGAGTTCTGAGGATCATGGTAAACTCAAGTAATGTTAATCATATTGATAAATTTACCAAATGTTGAATTGTGGAAAATCAATCATACTATGAATGTAGAGATGTTTGTCTAAAGATAATCAACTTTAGATACTTGGTTTATCTTAATAATGAAAATGAGTTTCTTGAGGATGGAAACCCTAGTGGTTTAAATCTTTGTGTAGAAATCATATGGACAATATTGTACATATATTTAATGTATGTCTAGTGATAATAATATCAATCATACTTAAGCAATTAACTATGATTGAATATTCTCCTATATATATTATTAAATAGAAGTATACAGATTATAATTGTCATACTTAGTTTCATTGATATGAAATTTTGACAATGAATGTCATAACTCTTTGTTGTGAAATTACTTTTGCGAGGACGATGAGTAATACAAAGAAGTTTTATGAATTCAAATAATCCTTGGATATGTACAAACTACAAGAATCCATGAATGGATATATGCAAGCATCTAGGAGATGTTTCTTATGTTTAATATTAAATCCATGTTTGATTTAAAAATTAAAAATAAGATTGCTCATAAGTATTCATGAAAGCTAGTGGGAGTATTATTTATTTTTTCTTAAATCTTATATGTTGTATGGGCAACTACATTTCACTTAAATTAAGTTTTAGTTGGGAATGAAACTTCGTTTGTAAGATTTGAAAATAATATATACAACTTTGCAATATATGCGGTAAATAAATGAGTCAAATAGAACACGATGAATACATATCTTTGACAAGATAGATGTGATCTTAAAGTTTAACTTGAAGATTCATCATGAACATCATGTTGTGTATAAAGTTGTTGTGTCATGCTTGATTACAAGATGATTTGACAACATTGAAAGTTGTTAGTGTAATAAATATTTTAAAGGAATATGTTTGGATTTAGAATCACATTCCACAATCTGGAGATGCTCTAGATTACTATGGATGATTATATGACAATTGTTTCATAATTGTCATTGCCAACAAACTTAAGTTTTGGTAGGCACCAACATTACACTATAACTGTTCAAAAGTTTACGGATGTTTAAAGAGCATATTGTTGTACACAATGATGCTGGTATAATTGAGATGACACTCAATTCTAGTCATGGTATCCTTGATAATGACCATGTTGACTAGTTATGCTCAACTAAGAGCATAGTTGCATTATACATTAAAGAATAAAAAATACTTTAAAACTTTAAAGTTTTGAAAGATAATTGTCATAAAAGGGTGGTTCAGGTTATCACGCACCTTATGGAATGATATGACAATATCAAGATATGTGTAAACACATACAAGAAATTCACTTATTGAATTTTTTATGAAATAAGTATTCTCAAAATTCTTATAGATCAAAGTTAGTTGAAATTATGCCTTGTCGACAAGTATGAGATGCATGACTTGTGGCAAAATTCATTAACTAAGAATTATCATGCATTGATCTATTTAGTATTTGGATAAAGGATGTTAAACAATTATTATTTATAATGAATTAAAGTACGGTATACGTCTAATTTCATTTATAATATTGTGTCCTGTATTTGCATGTTTAAATCCTTGAATAACTTAAGTTATTCTAAATAGTCCGTTGTCGATCAATAACATGGGAATGATATTGAATTAAGACAAATATGAGTATTAGTTAGAATATACTTGAAAGTATATTGATGCGTAGCATGACTAATTTCAGATGATATTCAATGAATTGAGTATAAGACTTATCCCACCCACATGATGATACTTTATGGATCTTAGTCATTAAGTATATCATGAATATTTATCCTCTGACTTGAGATGCAAGAGATATGTCATGGATGTAGTGCATTTATGTGAAGCAATCTAACGCTATATCGTGGCGGTAGTTATAAGGATTGTTTTCAGAAGTGTTGCGAAATTTGTGAATCCTGCTTGTAGTCAAAATGGGATTTGTTTCCTTCAAATTTATTTTGAAGTATAATCTTCTTGGGCCTCGTAGGATTGTTAAGATGTTTGTATGGCCATACCCAAGGTCTTCTGGAATATGT
This sequence comes from Chrysanthemum makinoi, assembly GCA_910596185.1. NCBI lineage: Eukaryota > Viridiplantae > Streptophyta > Magnoliopsida > Asterales > Asteraceae > Chrysanthemum > Chrysanthemum makinoi. The sequence continues at coordinate 28,272,938 of OU343217.1, forward strand.
TCAGAAGGATTGGTAATCTTAATCAATCACATAAAGCGAGAAACAAAATAGTTAATTAAGAAATGAGTGAGATCCATATTATTATTAACATGGTATTAGAAACAAAAGGATGAATATGATGATGAATCATCAAACTTGGTTTTTCTCGAGAAAACCATACACGAGTTGTACCGGGGCATTGGCGTGTTGCTGAGCGCAGCTAACCAATGTCATTACACGTTTGTAAACATATCCAAGTGGGAGCTGTTGGAAATGTATATATTTACAAACATGTGAATGTCGGATTGAACTCGTGACCATGGAATTGCACACATTAGCGAATGAGAATTAAAGTTAAATAATTAATGTTTATGTTTACGATTAATTATTGCACATTAAGTCCGGTTCCGCGATCGTTAAGTATTTCACGGAAAAATGACTAACGACCGTTAAAATGAAAAGAGAAGGACTAGAAATGGAAGACTTGGAAAAAGTTATGGGTTCTCTTTGGGCTTGTCTACATGGCCGGCCAAAGGGTAATGGGTTTCAACCCAATACCTAACTTGTTCCCAAAGTTTACCTACTAGTATATAAAGAGGGTTAGGTTCTAGGGTTTCATACACTTGTGCATTGAATTAACCCTAGATCTCTCCTCTCCTCTTTCTTGTCCATTTTCGGCCGAGGTGAGCACCCCAATAGTAAGGGAGTTTGGTTTTTGTTTTTCATAAACGAGGACTTGTGTTAGATCTAGCAACTGCTAAGGATTCGTTGGTTAATTAGTGTGTACAAGAACGTGGTTGTAAGACATTATTCTTACACCAATTAGTACTTCTTTGTTTTGCTCGCTCAAGGGATTTGTAATTCGCAAGAGGTACGTTACGCATACTTTCAGTTAATTAATTTATTTGTTATGATTTTTAAGTCTTCCGCTGTGTACTCTTGATGTCTATATGTTTATTGTATGTTTTATATATTATACACTCAACACTATAGATGTATCAAAAACATCCCATATAATTGACCATTGCTTCTCCATTTTTGGGATAAAGATTAATATTGCTTAAGCTTGATGCAAAGTACATATACCGACTCATATGTACGTACATTTGTGTGTATTGGATGTGTTATATCGATGTACGTTTCCTTAACTGGAATTGCTTAGTCAACTGCGCTTGTTCTTTCTTTTTCATATGCTATCTTATTCAACCTATTCTTCCTTATAACCTTTTATAATTGGACAAGTAAAATCTTTAATTAATTGACCAAATAGGGTGTTCAAATGGTTAGTTTTCGGTTCAATGTAGTTAACTGGTTTGGTCTATTCGGTTTTGAAAATAAAACATAATCACCCAGTACCCAAACCAAAGTTGATCATAATCAATCCAACCACCCAAATAAACTTTCGGTTTAAACGGTTTGGCCTCTAAACGTTTTGGACTCAAATATCTGAAGAAACGAATTAACCAAACAACTTTAGGGTACTAAAATTCCTAATGTCACTTTAGCTACTGTTAAAGCATTAATCTATTGTTGAAATCCTCAACCAACAATACAATAGAACTTAAAGATTAAAAAGAATGACTAGAGGACTAAGGCAATTGAACTGAAACTATATAACTACGGATTGAGATGCATGCGAGAGCTACATAGAGTCGAGTGAGTTTAACGAACATTGTAAAAGAAGATTATTTTTGTAATTTTAGTGAAAATTTAGTTTAATTTAGTATTTTTTTTAACCAACTAATATTGGTTTTACTTTTGAATCCAATCGCCAAAAAGTTACACTTTGACATTCAGTTATAAAAAGACTAACTTTTGACTCCAAAGTCATAGATACACAATATCTGGAACCTAACTATGAAATTATCTGCTATATAGAAATGAAGGGTGACCAACAATTAATTTCCGTTGTATCCAATGTGCTTGGAAAAGTATTCTCATAATTAAGTGTTAAGTAGTTATGGGTTCAAGTGACAAGTGAGTGTAGCACAGGTTGTGTGGGGTTTCGAGGATCGAATGATCCAAACAACAACATGTATAATTATCATTGAAAGGAATAATAAAAGGAAAACACAGAAAATGGGTTGAACCCTTTATAAACTGATATATAATAACGTATGGGTTGAGTTCGATTCATGAAATTCCTACTCTATTTATAGGATATGAAACGACACCATGAAGGGTTGTGTCCCTTCATGTTAACCGTCAATAACTAACTAACATAACCGTTTGGCGGTTATTTAACTAACTACCTATTCTAACTTCCATAATCTAACTTCCATGTAACTGTCAATATGGGTCTGTTTTGTGGGTTGTATTCGACCCAACAAACATAATACAAACTTAATTATTGTCTTAAACATAATAAGTAACATAATCTTTGATCTAAATAATTAAAGGCTAACAGTGAGACAAGGGCGTGTGAGCTTGCACCTAAATATAATTATTAAAGGGTGTGTGTAGGGATTTAAAGTAGCACAACCTGTTGGGTGAAGTGTAGGCGAAATCAACGAACCCAATGTTAGAACCTTGCCATTTGAGGATCCTAGCGTCTGCAACTGCTACATATGTGTTGGTTATATGGACAAAATATTAATAGACGTGTGTTAGGATCGAACTCGAGACTACGGGATTGCACACTTTACGTATGAGAATTAAAGTTAATAAATAAATGTTGAATGTTATATTTATTTATTAATTAAACGAAATAACATAACGGACGTTAAGTAATTAGTTGTAATAGACTAGCGGGCGTTAAATGTATTTGGAAAAGGACTAGATTGCAAAGTTTGGGAAGTTTCCGGAAACCCTTGGGGATGCCTACCAATGATCGGTCAAGGAGAAAAGGAAACAAAGTCAAACTTGTTCACCAAGTTAGTTGGGTATATATACAAGGCTTAGGGTCTTGATTTTGCATCTCTTGTACTCATAAGCTAAAACCTAAATTGTTTGTGTGTGTTTTTTGCTTCAATCGATCGTACAAACCCTTTTAGGGTAGTCGATCATAGTTTTTCCAAAACATAATTATTTTGTTTAATTAAAACTAGCATTACTTTAATTTGTTATAGTACGTGTGTACAAGAACGTGGTACAAACACACTATTGATTGTATCTTGGATTGAATTACAAAACGGTAAGAGGTAATTCACATAATCCTATAAACCCTAATTAGGGTTCATCTCAATTGCTAGTTTTGTGGATTTGATTCTTGTTCGGCTAGAATCAAGACAAAAGTTGATATTTTATTCTTTAGTTAATTAATTATTCATTATATGTTCCTATACGCTTCCGCATGTGTACTTGATGTTTATTGTTTATATTTATGATTAGTCATGTTATATAATTCCAACAGTGGCATCACGAGTCATTGGTTTTAATAAGTAATTAATTACTAAACGCGTAAATAACAAATATTCTATGTTGTTAGATATGATTATTCTATGGTTTTGGTTATGATTATGTAAACCCTAATTTTAGGGTTAGGGCTTTTGCCCTAATTTGGTTTTAAAATTTTATATGGATCGAATTAAAAAAAATTATATGGGTCGAAACCCTAATTTTTTTTAGTCGATTGTTTTTAAAAAATTGTTTTAGGGTTTATTATAATTGTTATGTTATCAATATCGAAACCTAGAATTAATATATTTGTTACGTGATAAATTCATGAATAATTTGTTATGTGTCATGGAATTTTGTATGCGATCTTGTGACAACGTGAATAATTGTTATGTTATATCCATGATGATACATGCATGTTCGTCATGGATGGTTGCTTGAATATTTAATTGTTAAGATTGGTTATGCGATATTAATTGTTAAGTTTTATACACATGTATATTTATGATAAATCTTGAATTGGGGAAAACTCCAATTATATACATTAATGAATCAATTATGTGCAATTTGGTATATCATTAATTATGGGTTTACGCAATCGATTCGTCGATGTATGTGGCTCACTTTCAATTGAGAGAGTGAAAGCCCTAATTAATATATACGTTAATTTAACCTAGACATTGATTATTAATAGGGTTTTATCGAATAAGTTGCATGTGGCTACTTGTTTACACGTATAAATTGTTTATTATGTGTGCATTGTTTTAGTTGTTTATTTTTTATTTGTTACTTGTTTGTTTATTATGTTAGACAGTTTTAAGCAAAAGGTAATTTTGAATAGAAAAATAATACGGACTATACAATGGCGAAATTTGATTTGTTTTGGAAGAGTTAAGTTTTCAATAGTTTAATTGATTGGTGACTTTGGTACAAATGGTGTGAACGGCTCACCCACTAGAATGAACTATAAATGGGTTAATAAAGAAGTGCGCGCATCACACAAAGGATGTCTAAGGTTATGCTTTGCGCTTACCGGTCCTCTCGCCTCTGTAGAAGTTCGAATGGAGCTACTTAGTAAGCCATAAAATGTGCAAACTCATCTTAAGGGCTTAATTAGTTTTAATTACATGCGCCACTTCGGCGGTAATTACCCGAAACACTAAGTGTTTACACTTATGCAAAAGTACGGTATAATGGACGATAATTAACGCTAAATTCCTTGATTTGTGAACCCAATACCTCAATCAAAACTTTGATAATTTGATCTTTATGAATTGATAATAAAAAGTTTTTTTATTAAAATTATGCTACAAGATGAATGCATGACATCTTTGTACATATTTGATTTGACCACATAAAATCAAAACTAGTACCCTTTTAAATTAAGTTATATGTCATCTAATTAAAAGGAACACTTGAAGTTGCAATTTATGTCATGAGAGTACTTGGCTAGATTGTGATGGAGAGGTAAATCTCTATGTAAAGTGAGACCTTACATGGACATATTTGCAGTTCTTTAAGTTAGACACTTAAGTTGAGTAGGAAGTGAGACTTGGACTCAATGGCATAAGATGGGATGAAATATGTTTATATTTGCAATAGCGTTGGAAAATATAAATCCCATAATGATCTAGGAATTGGAAAATGTTTGCCAATTATTGTTCGACAGATTACCCTATTATGTGCTTTCGTTACTAGCAGATCAACTGATGTAATGGAACTACGATAATTTGGATCCTAGTTTTCGAGAAAATTCTATGGTTATATGAATATTACCTTGGGTATTTTATTTTCTTGAAAAGTTTAATTATCGAAAATACTAAAATTGAATTTTGCTAATTCTTTAAATGTATTAATGCAACATTAAACCGTAAACGAAGGTTATTCCTGTATTGGTAAATTGATCTACACCTGTAAGGGTTTTTGGTAGAGTCAACTTTGCTAAAAGGATAAACCTAGTCCTCTTTATATAAGAAAAAGTGAGATTCAATTCTATTACTTTTCATGAATGAGAAAGGTATGATAGGACAAATTAGAATTGTCTAAATTCTAAATACATAACTCGTAAGCAAATTTTAATAGTTAAGAAAATTGCATGTTTTCTGAGTTATTAAATTAGATGCTAGACTAATTACTGTATAGTTGGTAAAAGACAAACTAGTATATTTTATCTAGTTGTTTTGTTTTGACCATCTAAAAGTACTACTTACAATTGTTGGAATAGTAGAACTATTAAGAAAGAAATTGCATGTCCAATTTTTCAAGTTAATAGCATTGATGGATAATTCATCATCTACATAGTAGAATACACTCTTTTAGTACATAAGTAATTGTTATGTATGGACTTTCTCAAATGTGTAGGGAAGTAAATAGAACACTGTTTTCTTTCACTGGTTAATGAAATACTTACAATGTTGTCAAATCCAGTGGGAGTATTTTGTTCTTATTACTGAATAAGGAATTAATATAATAATCTTTAATTCAGTGGGAGTTACAAGCTTTGTCATCTTGGTAGTAATCCAGATTATCTCTAGAATGTCTTAAGATAATTACTTTCCACTTGTAGACACTTATGTTTTCAAGGATAGTCATGTACGTTTCCTTATTAGACAATGAAGTGGTTCTACATCTACTAGTTATGCTAATATCAATGACACAATCATATTAGTCACATAAACAAACATATGTCGTGTTGTTTATCTGCTACATGATGTTGTTCAATGCACAAGTGGGAGAATTCTATATTGTGTGCAAGGTACAACATATAGGTATATGATTTAATGGATTCTCTTGACTGCAAGGTAAGAGACTAATGTTCTAATATAACTTGTACATATCTAATTCTAGAAACACTTGGTGTTGCAATTTACGTCATGTCAGAACTTGGAGAGATTGCAACAACAAAGTAAATCTCTATGTGAAGTCAGACCTTGCATGGACATATTTGCAGTTTCTAAATTAGACAAGTATTTAGAACTTGTGTCAAAATGATATATAAGACTACTTCAAATTAGATATTTATATATTATTAGAATGACATAAATGAAGTAATCTAATACTACTTTAATTTGTATATTTATGAATTTTGGAATGACATAAATAAATGAATAAATAATGTAGTCCTACATTATTGTGAAGTAAATAAATTAACTTGAAACTGCTATTGAAACCAAGATTTGTGTTCATAATTACTTTAGTTAAACATGTTTATGATTCATTGTAAAGACATAAACATAAAGTCTTTTAAGACTTATAATAAAGTAAGACGTTAACTTGTTATGTTTTTTAATTAAGACATATACAAGAAGTTATTGAGTTGATCAATGATTTATAACGTTAAATGGGATTATAACAATTTATGTTTTTTGATGAAACATGGATATGAAGTGACTTGGTTAAAAAGTACTTGTGTTATAAAGCATGCAATTGGCTTGAAAAGTCTATTATACCATTAAGTTGACTTAGTTGGTAAATAGGTAAGTCAAAAGAAATATGTTTATCTTATATATTGTTAGATTGTCTTACAATATTAAATTATAATGAATACCACAAGTTGATGGTATGTTCAGTTAGGAGAATCAAACTCTATTTGATTTGTTTGATTCAAAATAACCATAACTTCTTTCTTAAAAAGTAACAAGGTTAGAAAATTGAGTATGGATTAAATATACTCGATATGACTCCAACCTAGAAGATTGTTAAAATACCATTTTATTATGGAATGTGATGAATCATATTAAGTTTTAAAATTGAAGATTCTGAATTTGTTAAACTACTTATGAATAGGTTATTAACAAACTTAAGTCAGGAATTATCAATGTGTATTTGTAATGTCCCAAAAAAGAGAACAATGTAGTTTTACTCTAACTGCTAAGTATATATAGATAGTCTATATATTACAAAAGGCAAGTGGGAGTTTTTTTTATCTTGAAAGATAAAATTACAAAATACATAATCTTCTAAAACACTCTAGTAAATATCATGATGAGGTTAGACATGAAAATGATAGACCTCAAGATGATGGAATTTTCATTCATAGATCTGCAAGGATATCTCAGATATTTTATTTATATGCTGAGAAGAAATATGAGTTATAGGATTACAGTAAACCTGATAATCATTATGATGGATTACCAAATATTGAATTGGGTAAATTACTCATACTATGAATGTTAAAGATGTTGTCCATAAAGATAATCAATTTTGGAAATTTGGTTTATCTTAATAGTTAGACTAGAGAATGGAAATGAGTTTCTTCAAAGAGATGAAAAACCCTAGTGGTTTGAATTTCTATGTAGAAATCATATGGACAATATTGTACACATATTTAATGCATGTTTTATGACAAGATTATTAATCATACTTAAGCAATTAATTATGATTGAATATTCTTTTCAAGACACATTAAATATATAAAGATGATAATTGTCATACTGGATTTCATTAATATGAAAAATGACAATAGAATATCAAAACTCTTTCTTGAGAAATTACTTGAGCGAGGACGGTAAGTAATTGAAAGGTTTTTTGAATTCATATAATCTTTGGAAGTGTACGAAGTGCAATAATTCATGAATGGATAAATGCATGCATCTATGAAATTATTCTTATGTTTAATTATTAAATCATAGTTTCGATTTATAATTAAAATAAGATTAATTTTAAGTATTCCTGGAAGCTAGTGGGAGTATTATGTTAAGGTTTCTAAATCTTATATGTTGTATAACATATAGGAAGTAACATTCCTTGTAAGCTAAATGTTAAGTCTTAGATTGGAATGAAACTTCACTTGTAAGATTTAAGAATTAAAACATACAACCTTGGAATATATGTTTATTATTAATAAACATGAGCAGTAAAATAAATGATTCTAATAAAACATGATATATCATTTGGGAAATGGATAAATATATTTTGACAAGATAGAACGTGAATGAAGTCTAAGTTTGACATGTAGATTCATCATGTATATCATGTAGTGTATTCAAATTGTTGTATCATTCTTGAATGATAAATGATTTTACAACATTGATATCTAACTAAAAGTTATTAGATAACTTGTGTAATGAATATTCTAAAAGAATTACATCCTCAGCCTGGAATTGCTCATAGATTCTATGGATGAACAATATGTCAAATGTTGTGCAAATTGTCATCAGCTTTAAACTTGAAAGTTAATAAAGGATCAAACATTACACAATAAGATATTAAAGTTTACGGAGTTTTAATGAGCATATTGTTGTTTGTATACAATGATGCTGGTTTAATTGAGATGACACTCAATACTAGTCGTGGTAGGATTTCATCCTTGTTAATAGCCATGTGAACTAGTTGTGCTACTAAAAGCAAAGTTGCATTATACATTAAAAGAATAAGAATACTTTAAACTTAAAATTGTTTGGAAGTTTAAATTATCATAAATTAGTGATAGAGGATGTCACACACTTTATGAATTATTATGTGGATTGTTGAATGCACACATACAAGGACTTCACTAATTGAATTCTTGAAATAAGTATTCTCAAAATTATGATAGATCAAGTTGGTTGATTTATGCCTTGTCAACAAGTATGATTGTCATTACTTGAGGCATAATTCATCAACTGGAATTTTCATGCATTGATCTAGTTGGTATTTGGATAAGGGATGTTAAACAATTGTTATAATAAATCAAATACTTGGTATGTTTGATTTTATAATATATTGTATCCTATATTTGCATGTTTAATCCGTGAATAAAATTTATTTATTCTAAATCGTCCGTTGTCAATTAATGATATGGGAGTATCATTAAACTAAGACAAATCTGAGAGATATGGTAGAATATACTTGAAAGTATATTGATGAGAATGCATACCAATTTCAGATGATATTCAATGAATTGAATATAGGACTTATCGCAACTACATAATTTACTTTATGGATATTGTTGTTAAATAAATTATGAATAGTTATCCTCAGACTTGAGATACCAGATAAGTGTCATGAATGTAGTGCACTTCGGTGGAACAACTTAATGCTATACGTAACTGGTAGTCATAAGGGTTGTTTCCTGAAGTGTTGCAAAGTTCGTGGGTTATTCTCGTAGTCAAGATAGAATTTGTTCCTTCAAATTTATTTTGGAGTTTAATACTGCTGGGCCCTCGTAGGGTTGACAAAATGTTTGCATGGCCATGCCCAAAGTTCTCCCCTGAATATGTTCAGAAGATTTGGTAATCTTGTTCAATCACTAATAACGGGAAACAGAATGGTTGAATAAAGAATGACTTAATTTCATATCTTTATTTAACATGGTATTAGAAACAAAAGGATAATAACAATGAGAAATCATTAAAAGGTTTTCCAGGAGCCTTGCTCGAGTTGTACTAGAGGCATCGAAGTGTTGCTAGACGCTAACCGATGTGATCACTCTATTAAGATATGTCAAAGTGGGAGCTGTTGGTTTTATGGACAAAATATTAATAGACGTGTGTTAGGATCGAACTCGAGACCACAGGATTGCACACTTTACGTATGAGAATTAAAGTTAATAAATAAATGTTGAATGTTATATTTATTTATTAATTAAACGAAATAACATAATGGACGTTAAGTAATTAGTTGTAATAGACTAGCGGGCGTTAAATGTATTTGGAAAAGGACTAGATTGCAAAGTTTGGGAAGTTTCCGGAATCCCTTGGGGATGCCTACCAATGATCGGTCAAGGAGAAAAGGAAACAAAGTCAAACTTGTTCACCAAGTTAGTTGGGTATATATACAAGGCTTAGGGTCTTGATTTTGCATCTCTTGTACTCATAAGCTAAAAACCTAAATTGTTTGTGTGTGTTTTTTTGCTTCAATCGATCGTACAACCCTTTAGGGTAGTCGATCATAGTTTTTCCAAAACATAATTATTTTGTTTAATTAAAACTAGCATTACTTTAATTTGTTATAGTACGTGTGTACAAGAACGTGGTACAATCACACTATTGATTGTATCTTGGATTGAATTACAAAACGGTAAGGGGTAATTCACATAATCCTATAAACCCTAATTAGGGTTCATCTCAATTGCTAGTTTTGTGGATTTGATTCTTGTTCGGCTAGAATCAAGACAGGTACGCATATTTTATTCTTTAGTTAATTAATTATTCATTATATGTTCCTATACGCTTCCGCATGTGTACTTGATGTTTATTGTTTATATTTATGATTAGTCATGTTATATAATTCCAACAATATGGACCTCCACCTCCAAGGTCAAAGGAAACAGATTCAGGTCCTACGACACTTGTAGGCAACATGACTTCATTAAAGGTGTTATAGGATAAAACACTGCTACTTGCCATTAACAAGAACAAAAAAAAGGAGATCAATGAACAAGCTGCTTGTTTTCATTGCTACAATGTATGTAAACACACTGTTCTATATATTTTTCAAATTGGATACATCTTTTCATACTCATCTTTCTCTATATATACATGTGAATACACACATACTATAGATGTAGCAAAAACTTGTCATAGTTGACAAATGCTTCTCCATTTTTGGGATAAAGATGATTGCTTAAGCCTGATGCAAAGTACGCGCATACCGACTTGTATGTACGCAGGGGCCGTCCCATCGTTTTGGAGGCCCTCGATCATTATAATGTACACTTATTAAACACGAAATTTTTTGCACATTTGTAAAACTAGTTAAGGTCATAAAGCAAGATATTGCTTTAGTTAGTTAAGTCTTCAAAAACATTAAAGCTAAAAAAAAACCGTCAAACTTGTAACTTTATAAATTTTTGTTTGAAACAATTTTTGATAATAAATAAGATAATTTTATAAATACACAAACCTATCATACTAACCTTTAATAATTTTCTCAACCTTGAGGGTTGAAATTGTCATATTTGTAAACCATCTTACACTAGTTTAAAAATAATAGTTATAAGAGAATAATGTACAAACTACATAAGCTAAAGGTTGTAAAGTGCGAAACATTTAAACTTGTCTTCTTCTTCGTTGTAACACAGACCCACAACCCCTGTTTATGCATTCTGTTGAAAATCACTTAAAACTAAAAGTTGTTTATCTTACTTTATGTATGGATTAAAGTATATCACATTTCACAACACATATGAGTCAAATTTATGCTCGAACTCAAACTAAATATATATACGTGTCTATAATCTTGGTGCCCCTATAACATTTGAGGCCCTGCGGTTGATCACCCCGCACATGCTCAAATCCGGCCCTGTATGTACGTACATTTGTGTTAATTTATTGGATAGTTGGATGTCTATATCGGTGTACATTTCCTTAACTGGAATTGCTTAGTCAACGACTTGTTCTTTCTTCTTTTATCTCATATAATTACACATCTACACTATTCAATCGACCATAAAAAAGAACATGACATCCCCACTTTGCTATTTTACTTTGCAATATTTCTAAATGCAAATTAACTTTGCCATAATTATTTAAGATTACACGTTTATAAGACAATATTCGGAGTAGAAGTTCTGAAATTAGTTTATTTGGAAAGAAGTATGCACGATTGATTGATAATCACATAAAGTGTGAAATAAAAGTATAAAACACAAGCATGCAATCTAAGCACAACCACCTTTATAGATTAAAAACTAAAGTTCATTTGCTTTAAATCAAGGAAATTTCATGGCGTATGATTTGTATCTAATTAATTACCTTTAGCATCATCAACTTTTACATAACAAATTCAATATATTACTCTACTTGATAACAATTCAACACCGTATTATATATTTATTATTATCTATGCTAGTGTATTATACACTTTTAGCTATTATTAAAAGATTTATGTTTTAATTTAACGGAGTCAACCCATTAGGCCGGTTTGAATAATAAATACTTAGCTCATTTGCTCAAAAGAAAGATTTGTGACCACTGCACTTTTCATGGTTACACTTATTCCTAAACTATTTTGTCATTCTAGGAACATATTTTAGTTAGTGATGAGAAGGTTAATAATAATAATTATGATATGAGTATGTGACCACCGACGAGTCCCCAGGTTAAGTGCTAATGACTTTTTGATCAGATCATTATGCAATAAAGACAATTTGTAGTTGATGATCCGTGACAGAACATACTTGTGTCACTAAATCACGTTGACGATGTTTCATTTGTTAGTGACGTAATCATGTCTGTTACAAATGGGCGACTAATCGTGTAGTGACTATTTCATGTTGTTACCAATTATATCTTTAAGCTCATTCTTCTTATAGATAATGAGGAGTCTCCATACTTTTGGGTTTAACTTAGGGTACATTTTATCTCCCTCATACCTCGTTCGGACGTGATTATATATTGTTGTTGTTATTTAAGTTCATTGTTCCAAAGTTTATATTATATATAGTTTTTTTTGGTGCAAAGGTGAATTATATTAGCTTCCAATTATTGCACACCATAAGCATAACATACACTGATTTTGGACATTTCCCAAATCAGATACAAAGCAAAACTCAAAACAACCGATATCTGATAGACCTACAAATATATTTGATACAACTAAACTCTGACAATCAATTCAAATACAATATCCAAGCATCATAATCTGAATTCACCTTTAAATGCACCATACCATCGAACTACATTTGCATAAGACCTTCCCACCAAGACCATTCAACCATCATCCACAATGATCAAGGTAGAAAAGGTGAATGACATTGTTCCTAACCCATATCCCTTCTAGTCAAGGGCTATGCCAAGCAACCTACATTTCCATCTCTATAAAATGGCTTCAGTTACTTGGGAACACCTTGATGGAAGACCACCCATTACCTCCTAGGATCATCTTTCATTCCTCTCTATTCCACCCGTCATACACCATCCACTCAAGCCATTTACCCTTTACAATGGAAGATCCTTCTTTATGGTACATCCATACTGAATTAGACCTCCTACTTAGCCAAACATAGTTGTCTAGTTTTCTCCCAAGGCCAAACTGGAATAATATATGAGGTTAACATAGGTACAGTCACACCAGTTAGAACTCCAAGATACAAGGTATCTTCCATTGTAATGAACTGAAATAAAAAACAACAACAATGTATTGCTTATACTGCTGTTATCCAAAAATCCAAACACCCCTTTAACTACAAAGGAATACTGATAAACCATTCCTCTTTACCCATACATCCTTAGCATTCTGCTTTTAGCCTTTATCAGAAATCACATTAAGCTTCATACCCCTTGCCATTTCAAGATAATAACAGCTTTTGACCCACTACAACATTGACTGGTTACCCCAGCGACATTTGGGGACTTTCCCAAGCGACATGTCGCTGGGGAAACCTTTCCCCAGTGATATGTCGCTAGGGAATCGTCGCTGGGGAAGTCTCGTAAGGGATTGTATCCCCAGCGACACTCCCCGGCGACGACGTGGGTCCCACTCAATTTTCAGTCAAAGAAGCAGTGCCACGGTGGCATATTATCCCCAGCTACATGTCGTTGGGGAATCATCGGATTAAGCTAAATGATTAACACGCCTAATTAACACTAACGATAATATTTAATTATCCCCAGCGACATCTCGCTGGGGAAACTTTGGTTATGTGTTGACAAGTCAACGAGTGAGCATACTATCCCCGGCGACATGTCGCTGGGGAAACTGCGTTTTCTCGTTGACTTGTCAACGTTTAGTGTAGGTTATCCCCGACGACGTGTCGCCGAGGAAAGGTCTGCATTTTTTTTAAATACAGCCTGCACTGCAGGCGATTTCCAAATTTTTTCCGGAATTTTTCCGGAAAAAATCTACCAAATAAACATGTACCAAAACCTGTATAGACTCACCACAACTTGTACCAAAACACAAATACAATATAACGGATCAACGCAATACAAATAGATCACAAGTTTTACATAAACACGACTTAAAAGTCAATATGTGCATTGATAGATAGGGAAACAAGTGTTTAAATGTTGCCAAGATGAACCTAGTAATATATAACACAACTACCTAAAGTACCAATGTAGCATACTAATAATATATAACACAACTACCTAAAGTACCAATGTAGCATACTAATACTATATAACACAACTACCTCTCGTCGTCGTTATCCTCATCACCGCCATTCTCCTCGTCATCACCACACCCGCCACTCCCGCTAGCACCACCCGACTCAAACTCTCTAAACATATCCGCGTATCTGTCCGTCGCTTCAAGAGACTCATCATAAAGTCTACCTTTCTTCACGCTCTTGAGCGACTTTGTCGGGGGCGGGCGGCATACTTGACCTGGATGTGGCCCGTGATGGCAATACCCGACCCACACCGGGAATATGCCCACGAAGCTTACCCCTCTTGCCAACGCATTGATCTGATCCTCCGTGTACTGACCCGTAGCCTCAAGCCTTTTCATCTCGTCCTATGTAGTGACAAAAACACAAGATAGTAAATATATTAGTTGGGTTGCTACATTATTTCTCGATAATTCATTAAAGTGTGTTTTGAAACAAAACTTACATATATCCGGCGGTCCTCATCGTTAGGGAATACCCCATCAACAGTATGTGTTCGCCAAAAAGTGTCGATGAGTGACGGGTACTCCTGAGTGTCTGAGGCCTGCCTCTGTACATACACACGCATATAAGATGAATAATTTTAAAAACGACAAATCACAACACACCAAAGCGTATAATCAGATATATATATATATATATATATATATATATATGTATATATGCATGTAAAATAATTATAATGTTTATTACCATATCATCTCGAAGGCGAGCCAGCGACCGGGATCCCTGTCGAGATATGACCTTGCTCTTTTGTCGGTTTAGCCGATTTGTAGCGGCTCGAGCAAGGTTCTTGGGATCATTCCAAAACTTAATGTACTCATCCCAATCAGCCGCTGTAATCTCCTCGGGACGCGCCCGCCTGATCGCCTCCATATCCTAATTCCCGGTGGTGGGGTCTACCTTCCAATGCTTGGCCTTGAAAGAAGCCTTGTTTGTATTGTAGGCTTTTTGCAAGTGCGAGTTTATGCCTTCGTAGATCTCGGTCCAGCGGGAGGATTCCATGTGCGGCCTGAGGTCAAACAGGGTCTGCAATCATATACAACAAAACGAAAACAGAGTTAGAGATATAATTTATATATTTATTTAAATTTGTTTATTTATTTATATGATATAAATAAATAAGCGAATTTAGATAAATATACACAATTAAATAAATGAACACGATAATGAAATAAACATAAAAGGATAACTGACCCCAATATCTGAAATGATTGCCGCCTTCTTCTCCTTCGGGACCTTCTCCCAAGAAGGGTAGTAAAACGGCACACTCCTAACGACCTCCCCTATGTAGTTAGACCAGTGAGCCGCATGGGGGCCGAGAGGGTTTAGGGTTTGTTTGTCACCCACATCAAAATTGATCGAGACGGGACCTTTTTCTTCTGCGATTGCCTTCAGCGAAAGGTTCCGGGTCTTGTCGCGGGTATTCACCGCCCTCCCCTGCCGCCCAAATTGGGCTTTCGTTTACCTTTGCCTGCAAAATCAAGTTAGTGATAAAGTCATAAAAATTCAAGGCAAGCAAGTTCAATATATGTATCAAATTTATGCTTGTATTACAATAATCCAGAAATTCTTACCTCGGTTAATGAAGCCTGCCCAGCAACCGGTGGGTACGCGGTCTGGAAGGGGACGATCCTCACCGCCACCGTCACCGCCGTGGGACCGTGCAACATCTGCTGACGACATATGTACAAGTACAATTAGCATAAGATATAGAAATTCATGAACAAAATAATATAAGCATGCACACATCCAAATACATACACATCCAAATAAATATACACATTTAAACAATCCACAACAATTTCATTCATTCATTCAAATATATAAGTGTATTTTGCAAGTTACAACTCAAGATCAATCTTCTTCTTCACTAGAATAAACTTTCTCAACACCATCATCATCAACATTGATGAGGGCTTCAACATCGAGAATCGCTAAATCATGAGGAAGGGCGTCTTCATCAGCAATAATATCATCGTCTTCGTCAAGAACATCAATGATATCTGGCGGTGCGTCAACCACCGTTGATTGACAATCTATATGCAAGGTCGCATTATCCAAGTCATTCAAACTAGTAGAAAGTGGGAGATCGGATGAGTTGTCGAAATGTATAATATCAGGATCGTCCTCTACCACGATGACACCCCCGTCGGAAAACTTTTTATGATTAACATGTTCGACGACCTTCCGGTGGGGTTTGGTCTTATATTCAAGGTAGAAGACTTGTTTGACTTGTGTTGCGAGAATGTATTGGTCATCTTTAAATGCCTCAGGCCTGCAGTCGACGATTTGTGTCATGTTGTTTCTAAAGACAAGTTTTTTGACTTTACATCCTTTGTTGCTAGTGTCGAACCACTTAACTCGGAACAACGCAACTTTGAACAACAAATACTTAAACTCGATGATTTCTTGAAGCTGACCATAATACATTTCTCCGTCACGGCCAGGCGAACAAATGCCGCTGTTTTGAGTTGTGCGACATTCATCACGGTTGTGCACGACATACCTCACACCGTTGACTACGCAAGAGTTTACTGAGATTGGAGTCCATGATGGTCCATTAGCCAAAGCGAATAACTCGCTGGTTGTGCTAACCTCTGAGTCTTGGTCATTGTCTATGTGACGTTGACGGATCTATGAAGAAGACAGGATTAGCTAGATAGAGAACACAAAATATGATATTGTTATTTTTACAGTTAAGTAGACAAAATAAGTCTTAAGTTTACCTGCGACCCAAACCAGTCGGGGAATTCTTCTTGCATGTCTTTGTTAGGAAATAAACTGAAAAACGTTCATGGTATTAGAATAATTCGTCGAAATGATAAGTTAAGAAAAAGAAGTTTCAAAATACAAAAACGCGTACCTCTTGAACTGGGACAGGTACGTGTCGATCTCATGACTGTTGTGAAGTACATACCATTTCAGTTTTTTCAACTCTTTGTCTTTAAACCTAATAAATGACCGTAAACCAATCGGTTTACATACCGATCGAAACACCTGAAACCGACACGTTGGGGGAGGGGGGTCCACATTACGGTTGGGACGATTAAATTTCGTGGTAACGTCCCGAAAATAATGAGAACTGAATGTCAATGCTTCTTCAGCAACATAACCCTCCGCAATCGAACCTTCCGGCTTAGCTTTATTGCGAACATAACCTTTTAGCTTCTTCATATATCTTTCAAATGGATACATCCACCGGGGACGAATAGGCCCGCCTTCAAGAGCCTCTATAGGTAAATGTATAACCAAGTGAACCATAATGTCAAAGAAAGCAGGAGGATATATGAGCTCAAGCTCGCACAGAATATCGACCACCTTGATCTGAGCTTTCAACATGTCATCCTCCATCAAAGTTGCAGAGCATATTTGCTTAAAAAAGGAACACAGCTCAATTAATGGTTTTGCAATCTTATCGGGCAAGTAATTTTGAAGTCCGTAAGGAAGTAAACGTTGCATCATTATATGACAGTCATGAGACTTCAGGCCCGTTATATTGGTATCATTATCGGTCACTCTGTGCTTGAAGCATGATCCGAACCCATCTGGTAGTTTAACTCCTTTGATTTACTGACAAAACTTTTTTCGGTTCTCTGGTGTGAAAGAATACGCAGCCTGAGGCTTCAAGCACTTCCCGTTTTTGGTTTGGCTGAGCCACAAGCCACTTCGAATGCCCAACATTTGCAAGTCTTGTCTTGCCTTGACGGTGTCTTTAGATTTATCATTCATTAACAAAGTGTTAAAGATGGCCTCCAACACATTTTTTTTGATATGCATGATGTCTAAATTGTGTCTTAGTGAAAGAAAAGACCAATACTCAAGCTCGTAAAAAATAGACCGTTTAGTCCAGTTAAGCTCGACATGAATATTGCGTTTTATCTTCACACCTCCATAACTCGGATGTTTACCCTTCACACGCGTTGGCAATCTATCAAGTTGAGCCAGGATTACATCCCGGCCAAATTCTTCAGGAGGATCTGCGTTATCGGTTTGGCCATTGAATTCAAGTGAGCGTCTCCATTTATGGGGCTTCGTTAAGAATCTTCTGTGGCCAAAATAAGCTGTTTTGCTTAACACACGAACAGATGGAGTGTCTTTATTACATGTAGGGCATGCCTTGTAACCTTGCCCACTCCACCCAGACAAACTACTTCGACATGTCGCTAGGGAAAGATATATTTTTTGTCGTTTAGCGTAATTGGCGCGATAAAGAAAATTTTGGTGGGTATGTCGCCGGGGAAAATCAATTTAATTTTGGTGGGTGGGTATCCCCGGCGACATGTCGCCGGGGAAAGTCAACGAAGTCAAAAGAATCCCCAGCGACATGTCGCTGGGGAAACCTAGAATATATTTTTTTACTCAACGAAACTTGATGTTTAGCGATAAAAAAAATCAATGCTACAAGAAATATATGTTGCTAAGAAATTGTTTAACGAAACCTTTGCTCCTTTATATTAGGGTTGTCACGTTTCACATTACACACTAGCAGCCACACTCCAGATATCAATCCTCTTCCTCTTTGCACATAACAACTTGCACACTACAAAAACCAGCCACCTGCTTCTACTGTAAGTTTTAATGGTTTCCTTCTTTTTTTCGTACATTTAAACGTTCAACGGATGAGTCGGTATGTTATGGTTACACATTAGACGTTCAACGAATGAGTCGATATGTTATGGTTACACATTAGACGTTCAACGAATGAGTCGGTATGTTATGGTTACACATTAGACGTTCAACGGATGATTCGGTATGTTATGGTTACACATTAAACGTTCAACGGATGAGTCGGTATGTTATGGTTACACATTAGACGTTCAACGAATGAGTCGGTATGTAATGGTTACACATTAGACGTTCAACGGATGAGTCGGTATGTTATGGTTACAACATCAACAACAACAACTAAAAGAACAACTACTACTTTGATCAGCAACAACAAGAACAACAACAACAACAACAACAACAATAAATACTACTACTACTACTACTACTACTACTACTACATACGAAGATTTTCCATGTCACCTAACAGCTCACGAAGTAATGCATCCGACTGACATGCGTGGTCGTCAGGAATCGTTGCCATTTCAAGTTTGGCCTCCAGCAACCTTACTTTTGTCTCTAGCACATGTTTTTGTGTTTCCAGCAACCTTATCCTAAGATCTTTTTCATGGCAGCTCGAGCACTCTGTTGGTGCAGAGATTGTTCTTAAGTACTCGTCAAATACATCCTTCCACATAAAATATCCGCATCCATTATCTTTTCTGGGCTGTTACATAATAAGAAAATTATAAGAGCTTACAACCCAATTATTTGTATATTTACATAAATAAGAAATGTATGATTGTTCACCTTTGACAGAGGACATGAATAATATTGTCGTCCACATGAATATTCTCTATATGATGTTCTTAATTTTATATTTTCTGCTCCACAAGAATACATAAAAGGATTAAATTGCTCCATCTCAGGTTTTGAAATTTGTGTGAAGATAAGAGGTTGTGAGGTTGAGTGGTTTTGAGGATAAGATCTATTAGATTTTGGTGGGATAAGATCTCAAGGTTGAGTGGTTTTGAGGATAAGATCTGGTAGATTTTTGTGATATATAAAACAGATATGTTAGCTTTTTGGTGGGAAGTTTTGGCGCCATGTTTTTTGTGGGAATTCTTGGCGACATGTTTTTGTTAAAGTCAACGAAGTCAAATAGAATCCCCGGCGACATGTCGCTGGGGAAACTATTGTCCACGTCACGTTAAGAGAGATTAACACTAATTACGAATTTTTAAATAAACAAATGAATCCCCAGCGACATGTCGCTGTGGAAAAGTAAGCGGAAAAAATTCCTGCCACGTTTGACAATGAAATATTCGGTCAAAATATAACCGTTGAATCGAGGAAAAGTAAGCGATAATTTAGCTGACTTTTCTACGAGACTTCGTGCCACGTAGGATATATTTTTGTCGTTTAGTGCGGATTCCCCAGCGACAATTGTCGCCGGGGAAACGACGATGGGGAAACTGGTAAATGTGGTAGTGACCTTTTTCTTTTGAAACTCAACTGTTGTCCCAAACACCCCTTTTATGCGGGCAACTAAGTAACCCACACAAACAGGACAAGTTGTCTTACACTGTTACATTGCCATTTAGAGTTTTACATCCATCTTCACATTCCAAATAGAAGCTACTCTTTCCACTTCTCTCGACTGTTTCACTTTCAAGCTTATAATTCTCATCTTCACACTTGCACATATCATTATGCATATAATTTGACTATTTCTTGTTTCATCTCTGAAAATCCTAAAATATCTCTCTTTCCATATGAAGTACTACGTATACAATAGCACCAAAATGTAATCTCCTTATGACACTCCAAATGCTATTATTACAGCCCATTGCAGCAATAGTAGATACAATATTGTTCCATTCCTCACTCTCCACTGTGCAATCCATCATTGGTAGCATACTTTGCCAAAGATCCTTTGAGAACTGATATTGGAAGAATAAGTGGTCATGGGATTCAGAGTTATTATTACATATGTTGCATACCATCATATGATAACTACCCTAATTTTTCAATCTGTCATGAGTCAATAGTCTAGTCTTAATGGCCATCCATAGAATAAAAGAGAGTTTGGGAATACATTGTGTAAACTAAATCACATTGACGGTGTTTCATTTGGTAGTGATAGAATCATGCTGTTACAAATGGGCGACTAATCGCGTAGTGACTATTTCATGTTGTTACCAATTAAGTATATACTAGCAGGGTGCCCGCACAATGCGGCGACGGGTACCCTATAACTAAATTTTGTGGCGAGCACATGTTTTTCATTTATATGTTTTTTCCAACAACAACTTTATGTATTCCAGTGAGCTACGTATTTCAAATTATTACATTTTTTTACAATAAATATACAAAAATTCATGTCGGAACAACTTTAACTCTTTAACCAGGAACAACGCTTTTCATTCTATAATGCATGATAATTTATTTTCCGGTTATCAATGGTTTTTTCGTTGTTCACAAACAACGCGAATCACAAACAGTGAGAATTATTATTAGACTCAGAAAGTGCCTAATTGCTTATTGCGACTTCGGGAATAAGAAAAACTAAATCACCCACATTACTATACCTAGGTTCAAAATAAGCAAACACAATATTTACATGTTCAAATATTTTCCTACATGGCAGACATTGCAATGGGATTTGATACTCCTTTTCTGAATTCTATAAGGGTATAACTTATAAAAATTAAAACTCACAACATTTTATGTCAAGTTAAAAAGAGAAGAACAAGATGTCATAACTATCTCGCATGTACTTTTTAATTGTTTGCTAGTAAATCTGAATCTGCATAAGTGTAGGCTTCTGGTTCTTTTAAATTTGATAGGCCCAATTTCGTATGGTAGTATGGCAGCCCACAAAAAAAATTAACCTTAAATAAAAAAGTGATATGTAACACTACCAATGTAACCCTAAATCATTTCAACCCTAAAATCCATTTTTATCAAAACATGTACATCTGCCCCTTTATTCCTTCCTCCCAAGATATAAGGTTGGTAACTACTACCTCCGTCTCAAATTTATAGTCCTATTTTGACTTTTTCGGTCTTTTTTTCTCAACTTTGACCTTAAATATTTTTGTTTGTGTTATATAATAGTTGATGAAAATTATATCAATGAAAATACATTTAAAACGCAATACATTCATATATTTTGTATCAAGTTTTATATAACACAAACGAAAATATTTAAGGTCAAAGATGTAAAAGAATGACCGAAAAAGTCAAACGAGGACAATAATTATGGGACGGAGGGAGTATTTTTTTTTGGAACAAACACAAATCCATTGGCACTTATATCCATTCAAAACAAACACCCTTCGTTTTTTTACAGCACAAACCGATCACTTTCAATCCTTTAATCATCTCCGACCACACTCCGATCACTTTCCGGCCACAATATAATCATCAACCATCCCCTAGCGCCACCACTTAATCCCGTTGACCAACCATATGTCCATCACGTCCGACCGACAAGGCGACTTTTCGGTTTTATTTAACAAAAAAGAGTTTTCCTTTTTTCTCTCAAGATTTCGAATAGGGGAATTTTAGGGTGGAATTGATATATTTAATCGGTTAGTGCACTTGATTTTTTATGGTGTTTCATGATGGATATGGTGCTTCATGAGGATAAATTGTTGGGATAATTACTGATCCGAGCCTATGGACAGTCAAAACAAACCGAGCACATGGATAATTACAATCACAACTCTAGTTTAATTAGGATTCTTATTTTTAGCTTTTAAGATAAGGACTTTTCTACTTAATTAGAATTGTAGTAGGATTAGGAGAGCTTATTCTAATGTCCTATATAAGCAAACCAAACGAGCTCATAGTTGGTGTGTGCATTAGATATCAGTTTTTGAGCTTTGTATTTTCTGATTAATAGAGAGCGTGTTCTATTAAATACTCGGTGCAAGTCTTTTTGTTTTGTTCTAGTTATAGTCGTGTTTCTGCTTGTGAAGTTCGATCACTTTGTGGACTTGAATTGGTATCAAATCCAGGTTATTCAACAGCAAGATCGATCAAAGGTTAGCAACAAGCTGATCGACCAAAGGTTTGCAGCAGAAGTCGACCAAGGGTTCTTAGTTATCAAGAAGGATCGACAAGGGTTTTAACCAAGAAGGATCACAAGGGTTTCACCAAGAAGATGTTCGACTTAAGCAAGAAGTCGATCAAAGTTTCAAACTTTCAACTTGGTTTACTTAGGCAAGAAGTAAATCAATAGTGCTCTAGAACCTAGGGCTGGAAGTCGAACCAACTACACCGGTAACTTACAGAAGGCGTTCAAGAAAGATGGTGCAAGGCGAGTCGAGTCAACCACCTCCTATTGAACATTCTAAGACGGCTCTTCAATGTCCAATGTTAACAAGCACGAACTATAACATATGGGCAATAAGAGTCAAAGCGGTATTCCGAGTCCATGGAATACTCGATGCACTGGAGCCAACGGAAGGAACACAAGTTGTTGCTAAGCAAGATCACATGGCAGTGGCGTTACTCTTCCAGGCGATTCCAGAAGAACTTGTTTTTCAAGTTTCACAATTCAACACAGCCAAAGAAATCTGGGGAGCTTTGAAGACCAGGTATGTGGGTGTTGATCGGGTTCGAGACGCAAGGTTGCAAACCTTGGAGACGGAATTTGAAGCCTTAAAGATGAAGGTCAACGAATCAATCGATGACTTCGCGGCTAGGTTGGGCAAAATTGTAACTGAAGTCAACAGCTTGGGAACAGTTTATGAAGACAAGAAACTTGTTAAGAAGCTGCTTGCATCCGTTCCGGATAGGTATGTTGCAATTGTTGCCTCAATAGAACAATTTGCTGACTTGAATACTATGTCTTTTCAAGAAGCAATTGGAAGGTTGAAAGCTTTTGAAGGAAGAATGAAGGGTGTTGACACCACTTCTGAAGATCAAGGCAAGTTAATGTTCGGAAGGGCTGAAAGATAAGATAAGAAAGGTCGAGGAAGGAATTCCTATGGTGGCAACGGTAAAGGTCAAAACTTTTCTTCTCAAAACAAATCTCGTGGTAGTGGTCAAGCTAATAACCACAACCGTGGAAACCAAAACAACTCCGGGAGCAATACGGATCAAAAGAAGAACAAAAGTCGAGACCTTTCAAAGATTCAATGCTTCAGATGTGATGAATATGGCCACTTTGCTTCTAATTGTCCCGAACGCCGTGTACAAAAGGAAAAGCATGAAGCAAACCTTTTGAAAACGGAGGATGATGATGACCCGACACTTTTTATGATGAAAATCGTTCAAGAAGTAGTTTTCTTGAATGAAGAAAAGATTATCCCAAACCAATTGAATACTAAGCCAAACGAGGAAGACACTTGGTATTTGGATAATGGAGCAAGTAATCACATGACGGGGATCCGAGAATATTTTTCGGAGTTGAATGAGAATATCTCCGGCAGAGTGAAGTTTGGTGATAACTCCTACATCGAGATAAAAGGGAAGGGTTCGATAATCATTGAAGGGAAAACGGGTGAGCAAAGGTTAATCACTGGAGTCTATTACCTACCCGAGCTAAAAAGCAACATAATTAGTCTTGGGCAAGCTACCGAAGGCGGATGTGACATTCGTATGAAAGGTAACCTTCTTACTATGCGTGACTCAGATGGCAAACTTCTGATGAAGGTTCCTAGAACAAGTAATAGACTTTACAAGATAAAGCTCC
Source organism: Chrysanthemum makinoi (assembly GCA_910596185.1). Classification (NCBI taxonomy): domain Eukaryota; kingdom Viridiplantae; phylum Streptophyta; class Magnoliopsida; order Asterales; family Asteraceae; genus Chrysanthemum; species Chrysanthemum makinoi. Next base: position 28,297,540 of record OU343217.1, read on the forward strand.
AAGTTGGAAGTCCGGTGTGTCTCAAAGAAAAGATGGAAGATGATGCTTGGTTATGGCATGCTAGGATGGGTCACATTAATTTCGAGACGATGGAATTAATGGCAAGGAAGGGCATGGTTGAAAATTTGCCAATAATTCATCAAGAGAACAAGTTGTGTGAATCTTGCTTGGTAGGAAAACAAACCAAGAAGGCGTTTCCTAAAGCTGCAAAATTTAAGGCAACACATTCTCTTCAACTTATACATGCCGACCTATGTGGACCAATTTCTCCACCATCCATAGCGGGCAACAAGTACATATTTGTTCTTATTGATGACTTCTCACGGTTTATGTGGACTTTTACCTTGAAGGAAAAAGGAGAGGCATATGAATACTTCAAAAAGTTCAAAGCTTTAGTTGAGAAGAAGTCGGGAAAGAAGATTATAACCCTAAGGACCGATAGAGGAGGTGAGTTCACTTCAAAAGAATTTACCAACTTTTGTGAAAACGAGGGTATAACAAGACATCTAACCGCTCCCTACACACCGCAACAAAATGAAGTCGTGGAAAGGCGAAACCGTACTCTTATAGGAATGACTAGAAGCATCTTGAAAGCACGAGACGTACCAAACTACATGTGGGCTGAAGGAGTTAGACACGCCACATTCTTGATTAATAGAGTTTCAACTCGAGCTCTAGTTAATCAAACTCCATACGAGGCTTTCAAAGGAAAAAAGCCTAACTTGAAGGGTTTGCGGGTATTTGGTTGTGTGGCTTATGCAACGGGAACAAGGCCATACTTACATAAGTTAGACGACAGGTCAACACGACTCATTTATATCGGAAACGAGCCAGGTACGAAAGGTTTTCGAATGTTCAATCCAAGACTAAAGAAGATTATAATATGTCGTGATGCGGAGTTTAATGAGGAACTTGGCTGGAAGTATGTTGCTGGAAGCGAATCACACGAGCTAAACCCAGGTATGTTTGTCATAGAATGGCACGGGTCTATTGATACGGGTTGTGGATTTGTTAACCCAGGTGAGACCGATGAAGTTGAGGCTGAAGATCAAGAGGCTGAAAATCATCATGATGCTGATGAAATTCAACCAGTCAATACCGAACAAGAAGACCAAATCGAGGCGGGTAATGACCCTAATCCTGTGACAGAAACTCAACCAATTGTGAGGCGTTCTTCAAGGGTTTCAACTAAGCCAACTAGATTTAATGACTTTATTATGGGGTCTAGTTCAAGAACCTCAGTTGCTAATGAAGATCAAAATCTAATTTTGATTGAAGATGATGAACCAAGAACGTTCCAAGAAGCAAAAGTCTCCAGCAAGTGGATGGTTGCTATGAAGCAAGAGATTGAGTCTATCGAGAAGAATGATTCATGGGAATTAGTTGAAGCTCCGGTTAATGTTAATCCCATTGGATTAAAGTGGGTGTTCAAAATTAAGAGAAATCCGGATGGTTCAATTAATAAGTTTAAAGCTCGTTTAGTAGTAAAGGGTTATGCTTAAAAGGAAGGAATTGACTATGACGAGGTATTTGCGCCCGTAGCACGGATTGAAACGATGCGTTTATTGATCTCATTGGCCGCAAAAGAAGCATGGGAGCTACATCATCTGGATGTAAAGTCAGCTTTTTACATGGAGAACTAAAAGAGCAAGTTTTTGTTACACAACCAGAGGGGTTCGTGAAGAAAGGAGAAGAAAGGAAGATCTACAAGTTGAAAAGGCGCTTTATGGACTTAAACAAGCACCAAGGGCGTGGAATACAAAACTTGATAGAGAACTCAAGCAAATGTCTTTCAAACGATGCCAACACTAACAAGCGGTGTATGTGAAGAAGACAAACAAGTCAATCTTGATTATTGCAGTCTATGTAGATGATCTCTTAGTAACCGGTTCGAAGCTTAGCGAAATTGGTGAATTTAAGAGACAAATGCAAGAAAGGTTCGATATGAGTGATTTGGGAAAATTAAGCTATTATCTTGGCATTGAAGTAAAGCAAGAGGATTCGAGTATCTCAATAAGTCAAGAAAGCTATGCAAAGAAGATCTTGAAAGATGCCGGGATGCATGAAGCGAATCCTACACAATGTCCATTAGAACCTGGAATGAAGTTAAGCATGGACAAGGAAGGAAGACCGGTTGATGCAACTCTGTTTAGACGACGAGTTGGTTGTTTAAGGTATTTACTACACACTCGACCTGATTTATCTTATTCGGTTGGTTTGGTTAGTCGTTACATGCAAGATCCAAAAGAATCACATATGGCAGCTGTGAAACAAATACTGCGGTATATCCAAGGTAGTTTGAATTTTGGAATACGATACAACCAAGAGAAAACCAAGGAGCTAGTGGGGTTTAGTGATAGTAGTTTTTCTATGGACCAAGATGATGGTCGAAGCACAACTGGGCACGTATTTTATCTAGGAAAATCACCTATCACTTGGTGCTCACAAAAGCAAAACACGGTGGCTCTATCGTCTTGTGAAGCCGAGTTCATGGCTGCAACTTCAGCCGCCAGTGTCAAGGGATATGGTTACGTGGATTGTTGAGTGAAATAACCGGAATGGAAGAAAAAGTGGTGGTCTTATTTGTTGACAACAAATCGGCTATTGCACTTATGAAAAATCCAGTCTTTCACGGAAGAAGCAAGCATATAAACACACGTTATCATTTTATCCGAGAGTGTGTTGAAAGAGGCCAAGTACAAGTTGAGTTTGTAAGAGGTGATTTGCACGGCGTGATATTCTGACGAAAGCTCTCGCAAGGATTAAGTTCAAGGAGATGCAAGAGCTACTCGGAGTTGAAGACCTCCCTATCTCGAGTCAGAAATTAGGGGGGTGAATGTTGGGATAATTACTAATCCGAGCCTATGGACAGTCAAAACAAACCGAGCACATGGATAATTACAATCACAACTCTAGTTTAATTAGGATTCTTATTTTTAGCTTTTAAGATAAGGACTTTTCTACTTAATTAGAATTGTAGTAGGATTAGGAGAGCTTATTCTAATGTCCTATATAAGCAAACCAAACGAGCTCATAGTTGGTGTGTGCATTAGATATCAGTTTTTGAGCTTTGTATTTTCTGATTAATAGAGAGCGTGTTCTATTAAATACTCGGTGCAAGTCTTTTTGTTTTGTTCTAGTTATAGTCGTGTTTCTGCTTGTGAAGTTCGATCACTTTGTGGACTTGATAAATATGGTAAAAAAAAGAGAAACTAATGGTGCTTTTCTCATTCGTGTTTTTTTTTTCTTTTTTTTGACTTTGACTTTGACTTTGACCAATGAAGAGTGAATCAGATCTGATATATGGGGTTATGCGAACCTTGTGGTTAGTTGTAACTTGTAGGTTGTTGTAGTTGTTGTTGTGTGTGTTGATTGAGCTTGGTATAGATCTGGTAGTTATCTTCTTGTAACTTTCAGTGGTTGGAGACGGAGTGACAAAGATGACAGATTTTTAGTTACTTCAAGTTCACGCTCAACAACTATCATTGAGTCACTTTTCAGCTCACTTTCGTAGTCCTGAAATTTTAGATGAATTTTTGATATGAATTGTACATATCCCATGTGTGTATGTCATGCTTTTATAGAGACTTTTACACTTTAGTTGTTACGGTTCTTGATTTCTAGCATTCTCATTCTCTAGCAATATTGCATTGGGTGTTACAGTTGGTGAATGTTACACTTCCAGGTTTTAACACAATTGAATTTTCAAATGGTTGTTACATTGTTTAGTGGCTGTTACAATTAATTTAAATGGGCGGTTACAATGGTATTGATGTGGTGTAAATGGACTTGTCTGCATATATGTTATGTTGCATTTGAAATTGAAAACTAATACAAATATTTCCATTTTAAGTAAAATGTTGAATCTGAATTTTCAAGCCTTCTATTAATAGCATGTCCTAAATGTATTATAAAGTAGTATAGAAGTATAGATTTAAGTTCATTCTTCTTATAGAATATGAGGAGTCTCCCTACTCTTGGGTTTAGCCTATGTAGGATATGGTCAGTCTGCATTTTATCTTCCTCATACCTCGTTGAGACGTGATTAGATATTGTTGTCATTTAAGTTCATTGGTCCAATGTTTATATTATATATACTGTTATATTAAGATACTTTTTGATCACTTAGTTTTGCAGTCTACTAACACACCTTGTATGTCACTAAGAATTGCATTGTGACACTTTTTGATTCTGTCACCATAAGAAGATGATATCTAGCCTCATTGAGCATCTGGTCTGCTTACAACCTAAAGTTTTATAAACGAATCTGGTTATAAATTACGAAGCAAACAGTCTCCTAAAAAGTACAATTTCCAAATATATAAATTTCACAAGGATAAATGTTGGAAAACATAATCCATTAATATTTGTTTCTCAAAATCAAGTCTGCATGTTTTACGTTGGACTGCAATTTGCACCAGCATCACAAACAATATTATTAGCAGACATAAAATTCGACCAATAAGGTTGAATATATAGGATTGATGACTTGTCACTTGACAGTTATTATAGTTAGTTATTTACGGTTAGAAGTTAGTTATTATCAGAGGGACATGTTTGTTGGTTCTAATGAACCATCACAACCCTTCTACATACCTATTAGAATAGTATAAATATGGTAACTTTCAGTAACAAACAAGTAACCCAATTCAGATTATTAATATCAATATTATGAGTTCACCCAATCTTCCTTGTTTCACTTTTTTCGATTCTTATTTTATAGGATGATTGGCATGTTGTTGTTATGATCATTCGATCCTAGAAATCCTCCCACACAACCTGTGTAATAATTGGCATCAGAGCCTATGGGATCTAACAACACAAATCAATCAATTACAGTTTTATTTATCAAATTGCTCCTTCCTCCCATACAAATTGCTCATTCCTCCCATACCTTTTATTTGTCATTTTGCATACTATTTCCTGCATATTATCTCTCAAACACTGCACAAATGTCACACTACCATTCACATCTTGATATCAAATTGCCTAATCAACACAACCCCTATAAAGGATCTATTGGCACTTACAACATGTAGAGATGCTTTTTAAGAAAAGAGAGCAACCATGGATATAATGGATGCATTTGAAGAGGCTTGTTGGTTTTTTCTTTTTCTTTACCAACAAAAGCCATGAAGATATTTCTCAATGAAGATACTTGGCCTGTCAAGAACATGGCAGAAGATCAAACCATGCTACAATCAATTAAGGGACGACTTCAATTGCTATTATAGCACTGCAAGGGGATCACACTTTGGAACAGATGGACATGTTTCACAAGGCAAGAATGCCATAAAGATCGACAAGATCATGTGATCAAACCCTATGGAATAAGCAGATAAGAAGAAAACTCAGATTGAGCATTTTATTTTTTTTGGATCTTTAATAACAAGTATCAACAAACTACCAAAGAAGACATCAAGATTGAAGGAAGGCATCAAGGAACAAGGAGATTGCAAGGAGATTGAAGAAACAAAGATTAATAGATTAGGGGGAATATGTTGGAAAACATAATCCATTAATCTTTGTTTCTCAAAATCAAGTCTGCATGTTTTTCGTTGGACTGCAATTTGCACCAGCATCACAAACAATATTATTAGCAGACATAAAATTCGACCAATAAGGTTGAATACATAGGATTGATGACTTGTCACTTGACAGTTATTATAGTTAGTTATTTACGGTTAGAAGTTAGTTATTATGAGAGGGACATGTTTGTTGGTTCTAATGAACCATCACAACCCTTCTACATACTTATTAGAATAGTATAAATATGGTAACTTTCTGTAACAAACAAGTAACCCAATTCAGATTATTAATATCAATATTATGGGTTCACCCAATCTTCCTTGTTTCACTTTTCATACTAGCATGCAAAGTACTTTTCATGCAATACAACCATGCAAAGTACTTTTAATACTAGCTACTATATTACTAAAATAAAGATTTGACATAGGGCATATCAAATGGTGGAGCACATGATAGTGACTCATGCAAAGCAAAACTATATGATACACGTACAAACATGAAAAATAATGCACATGAAATTGACTCATGCATAACAAACATTGGTTGATCAGAGTAACTTTTGTACATACATGCATAAAAAACACAATGAGTATAGTATTTTTTGAAGATATTTGACCTGTGATGAAGACGATGGAGAAAGTGTGGCTGCTGCAACAAGTTTCGAGAAGCAAAAAGAACCGAATATATATGTAGTGAATGTATTAGGTCAAGGGTATTTTGGGTACATACAAAAAGCCACATACGTTCCTTATTTCTTTCTCTCCAAATCATCCCAATTTGGGATGAAAATTAGGAGTGCAATTTTGGTCTAATTTACTCCCCTTTACTTTCCTCTTCTCTCCTAAAAAATCTCAGGAACATGATTTTATTTTTATTACCATCCCAAAGCTTTCCCTTTCTCTCCAAAAACAAACTCGGGAACAGAGTGTTAGTGTTCCATAAATCGCAGAAAATGCATTTTGATAATAAAGGTCTAACAATAATTAAACAATATAGTAGTAATTTATTCGTGAAACAATTATTTTAGTTACATCACCATTATTTTAGTACAGTGCGTTAAGGCCATTCAAGAAATGATTACACGATTCTAGTTCGTGTAATTACCAACAAAATCAGCATGACTTGAACCCACATATAGTGCACTGTTTTTCTCCTGAACCACAGTAATAGTCATGTTCCCAAACTGTGTAAATGAGACGGTTTCCAGAACTGTTGCAGACTCATTAACCCTTATTCCTTGCTGTACATCCAACACCGAGGTTGCCAACCAATACTCTCCATCAGTTGAAGCCCGCTTTATATTTTTCACGTCCCCACAATCAGTCAGGAATACCTCAGTTGTGCCTACTTTTGGTCCCTCCAGCCAATACCTTATGATAGTCTTGTTCACAGACTCTGGAACTAAAACACAGTCTCGGTGAATATTTGCAGTGGGACCACCTACCCCTGAAAGCCCGCTTAGAAGAACAGTTACTGTTTGATTATAAGGATCGTATTTCAAGAGCCTTCCAGTTGAGTCGGGTATAAACCCTGGTTGTGTGAAATTTCTGCACAAAAAGAAACTTTTATCAAACCAGTCCAACATAACTTTGATAGTGAATTGGTCATTTTAAAGACTTTCTATTTGTAAGGCCGTGAATAATTTTCAGAAGTTACCTGATGTCGTAAGTCAAGCTAGCGTCAGTCATGTAAACATGTTGGCTATATGACTCAACATCGATTCCAGAAAGGTACTTGTAACCAGTGGAAAGCTGAGTTGCAAGCCCACCATTGAATCCTACTACTAGTAGACCGAAGAAAGCATCTGTGATATAGAGATCACTGGTTCTGTAATCGAAACTGAGAGCCAATGGTCTTCCACATATTGGTCCCAAGTCCAAATCGTTTGTACCATCACATAATTGTTTGGTCCTGAAAAAAAATCATATACTCCGTAACTAGTAAGTTTACACTACGACATTCAGTTATGAAAGACTAACTGTTGACTCGAAAGTCATAGATACACAATATTGGGAACCTAACTATGAAATTATCTGCAATGTAGAAATGAAGGGTGACCAACAATTAATTTCCGAAGTATCCAATGTGCAGGAAAAGTATTATGTTAATTAAGTTTTAAGTAGTTACGGGTTCAAGTGACAAGTGAGACAAGGGCGTGTGAGCTTGCACTTAGATATAAATATTAAAGGGTGTGTGTAGGGATTTAAAGTAGCACAACCTGTTGGGTGAAGTGTAGGCGAAATCAACGAACCCAATGTTAGAACCTTGCCATTTGAGGATCCTACCATCTGCAACTGCTACATATGGACCTCCACCTCCAAGGTCAAAGGAAACAGATTCAGGTCCTATGACACTTGTAGGCAACATGACTTCATTAAAGGTGTTATAGGATAAAACACAACTTGCCATTAACAAGAACCAGACAAAGAGATCAACGAACAGACTGCATGTTTTCATTGCTACAATGTATGCAAACACACTGTTCTTTTTAGTTTTTGAATTGGATACATGCATCTTTTCATACACATCCTTCTTCTATATATACTAAACACACATACTATAGATGTATCAAAAACTTCCCATAGTTGACCACTGCTTCTCCATTTTTGGGATAAAGATTAATATTGCTTAAGCTTGATGCAAAGTACATATACCGACTCATATGTACGTACATTTGTGTGTATTGGATGTGTTATATCGATGTACGTTTCCTTAACTGGAATTGCTTAGTCAACTGCGCTTGTTCTTTCTTTTTCATATGCTCTCTTATTCAACCTATTCTTCCTTATAACCTTTTATAATTGGACAATTAAAATCTTTAATTAATTGACCGAATAGGGTGTTCAAACGGTTGGTTTTCGGTTCAATGTAGTTAACTGGTTTGGTCTATTCGGTTTTGAAAATAAAACATAATCACCCAGTACCCAAACCAATGTTGATCATAATCAATCCAACCACCCAAATAAACTTTCGGTTTAAATGGTTTGGCCTCTAAACGGTGTGGCCTCAAATATCCGAAGAAACGAATTAACCAAACAACTTTAGAGTACTAAAATTCCTAATGTCACTTTAGCTACTGTTAAAGCATTAATCTACTGTTGAAATCTCAACCAACAACACAATAGAACTTAAAGATTAAAAAGAATGACTAGAGGACTAAGGCAATTGAACTGAAACTATATAACTACGGTCGAGATGCATGGGACAGCTACATAGAGTCGAGTGAGTTTAACTGAACCGCTATAAAGAAGATTATTTTTGTATTTTTAGTGAGAATTTAGTTTGATTTAGTATATTTTTTTTTCGAAGCAACTAATACTAGTTTTAGTTTTGAATCAAATCGAAAAAAAGTTTAGCTCCGCGCCTGTCTGGATGTCAACACATTTGACATCCACACTTTTGTATTTCACTTTGCAATATTTTAAAAATCAAATTTTGCCAAAAATATATTTGAAATGAGTTATTAGTCTATATAGGGGATATGTTATGAAACTATATGATTGATTGATAATTACTTAAAGTGTGAAAAAAAACCCAAGCATGCATGCAATCTAAAGTCTAAACTACAACTCCCTGTATACATTAAAACTAAAGTTCGTTTGCTTTACATTGGAGAAATTTCATGGCGTATGATTTGTGTCGAAATGTTCTGCATTATATATATGCAACTTGACAACAAGTCAACAAGCATATGATATATTATTCTTCATTGTGTATCATACACTTATAGTGTATGGAAAGTGTGTGAAACTGGCTTGTAAACGTTCTATTTATAGAGGCTTTTGAATTCTAATTCAAACTAGCCGTTAAGGGAGTGTTTTGAAAGTTTTTAAGCCTAAACTAGCCGTTTAAGAACCAAGGGGTTGTTTCGATTTTTTTTTAATTCAAATATTATATACGTTAAAGGGGGCAAAGGTGTAACTTTTTTTTTTTTTTTTTTTTTTTTTTGAAATACGCCTTAAAGCACGTTAGCTCCTCAACGTGGTTGTGGAGCTTGGCCTTTAACGCGAGATGCTGCAATGTTAACGCAGGCTTTAACGCATTGCGTTAAGCTTTCACCCACCCACCCATGTGATCATACTGTGTGCTCTTAGAGAAACTTAACAAAGCCCATAAATACTAATAAAGCTAACGTCCAACGGAACTATGCTTCTTTATTTTTGGGATACAGATAGTTGCTTAAACTTGTTGGATAGTATACATACGTGCTTTTGTTTCCAAGCATGGATTGATTGCTTAGTCAGCAGTTCTTCATCCTTCCTTTCTCAAATAATTGTTTTCTCTATCTTTTACTCTTTTATATGTAATGTAAAGCTTATATATAATTAGTACCAAAACAATTCAAGTTTCACCAAAATATTCATTTTTATCACAAATATGTGAATTCTTTTCACTCTTTGCGATTTTCTAGAATTTATCGCACGGTTTGGAAAAAAAAATTGCAAGTTCTGAGAAAATCTTGTAAGACGTCGCTAATGTACTGTCACAAGCTAAAGGCCAAAAGTGTGACTAAACTGTGCGAGTGTGTGCTAAACATTGAAAAAACATTAAAGATTGGAAAAATATCTCGCACAATAGCCCAAAATCACACAAATGTGCGAGAAAAATAGCTATTTAGGTGAAACCAAAATTTTAGGCATTTTGTGAAAAACATGTAAAAAAATGGGTATTTTTGTTGAAATGTTTGGGAAAAAGATGATTGATTGATCATCACATAAAGTGTGAATTCAAACACAAGCATGCAATCCCTAGTGGTCAACGACTCTTTTATAATTAAAACACCAATGTAGAGAAATGTCATGGGGTACGTAAGATTTAAACAAGAATGTTTGTGCTTGATCATCAATCTTGCATAGCGTAGTTGCTACTTATCAACCATTAATTAATACTATCTCTTAATAACTAAGTTATATATTTATCATTCCACCAGAATAAATATGTCAAATTTGGAACTAGCATGATATTTAGTTTTTTTACAGACATGTAAAAATGATATATGGTTTTTCTGTTGCATTTATGGGTATGTAAAAACAAGTTCAAAATGTAATTATGACAGAGTATTTTAGCTTATGGAGGTAATTACTTACAGTTTGTGGATTTTAAATAAGTCTACAAATGGCGTTTGGATAGTTGTCATGAATCGTTATAGTAATGGCTGGCCGGGTTTGATTATAGAATGGGTGTATTCTCCACAGGGACATGGAGTTCATGTCATTAGACTCCTCGTCGAAGCATCGAGTTCTTTTAGGCTTATTAAAGAGAGACAAATGCAAGTTTAAAAGTCTCACAGCTTGAAATTTGGTAAAATATATTATTGCTATTACAGTATTACCAATTTACCATTTGATAAATATATTATTCCTATTAAATGTGTTCTTTCACACCATTATTGTGATCCTAATATGATATCTCCAAAGAGACTTGGTGGACATCTCATATTAATTACTTGCTCATTAGGCTTTGTGCTTGCTAAAAACTGAACAACATGCATTTCGATAAGAACAAAAATTTCGAAACATTTGTTATTTATAATAATACTTTGATCACATGAAAAGATATGATAATAATACAATGATTCTTTCCATCCTGGATATGGCCACAGGATTCTAGTTTTGAGGAGTCTCCCTACTCTTGGGTTTAGCCTATATAGGATATGGTCAGTCTGCATTTTATCTTCCTCATATCTCGTTGAGACTTGATTAGATATTGTTGTCATTTAAGTTCATTGGTCCAATGTTTATATTATATATACAGTTATATTAAGATACTTTTTGATCACTTAGTTTTGAATTCTACTAACACATCTTGTATGTCACTAAGAATTGCATTGTGACACTTTTTGATTCTGTCACCATAAGAAGATGATATCTAGCCTCATTGAGCATCTGGTCTGCTTACAACCTAAAGTTTTATAAACGAATCTGGTTATAAATTACGAAGCAAACAGTCTCCTACAAAGTACAATTTCCAAATATATAAATTTCACAAGGATAAATGTCACACCCCCAAATTACCTGTTTTGCAGCGGAATGGAATTCCTGGGGATTGACTGTCATAGCATCACAATCACAGTTATATTGAACGACCTAAAGTGTCGTTTGAAAAATACATCGTTTGATTTAATAAAATAATCAGAGTTACAAAGATAGGTCCCAAATGAAAGTTACTATGCACGGAAAATAGTTTAGTACAAGTCAAACGATATTTTTAAAGTTCATAAAACCCAAGTGAGACGCGTCGTCACCGCGACTCCATGATGTGTCCAAATGCATGCCATGAATTGAATGCCTTAGATACCTGAGATAAAACATGCTTAAAAAGGTCAACACAAAGGTTGAGTGAAATCCATAGGTTTAATTAATTCGTTTGAACACAATCATCGTAGTGTGAGTTAAATGGTTCACACTCATCGTTGAAAACAAAATCGTATTTATTTCACTAAGTTCATGACACCAAAGCGTAAACCTCGCACCAATAAAAATTGGTAATCATCGTTTCATCGCCGCCCTAATAGGTAATTTGCCAATTTACCTTAATGATTCAAATATAGTGCGCTCGATTTCCCCTAACTGGGTCAATAGGAGCGGGAGTGTTAATTCCAATAGGCCTATTCACTATACTCGCGCTCACCCGCAAGTGACTAATGGTTCATGATGTAGGGACTTCGAACATGGCAAATACTTAGTGACAATAAAACATCGGATATAGCATACAGTTCAAAGCATTTGTGTTCAATTTAAAATGTAGCATGTATCTCCCCAAAGAGTTTGTAAAACAGTTAAAAGAGTAAAAGTGGGGCTATGAACTCACCTGGTACAACGAATATTATAATCAAAAAGAAACATGCACGGGAAATGAGGCTCGGATACTACCCGCAACCTAATATGAATGATATGATTTAGGTCATGAAATATGTCGTGAATGCATTTTGTAAAAGTGTATCACCCGAATGTGTTTGTTTGTGAGTTTAGTTATAAAAATAACATCACTTGAATAAATACTGATTATACTCAAATATATACATGTGAACTTGTTGTGAAAATATATCGTAAAAACTGTATAACTGATTTTGTATATATATATTTTGTAATAAATCGGACTCGACCAAAATATATACTGGAATACTACTTCATTTTAAGGTCCGTTTCCCCTGAAACGTCCGGTTAGGCTCTCAAAACAACGTTTTAAATTCCTGACAGCTTTCGCCAAAAGCTGTGAATAGTGTTTTCAGCATTTTTCGACCAAAATTTCGGTAAGTCATAACGTACTCGTTTTAAATCCGTTTTTCGAGTTCTACCTATCCACTCGAAGGTATTTAAGTGTACTAACATATTTTGAAACTTAGGAGACTGGGTTAAAATTTTAAAGTCATGTTTTGGTTTGTTTAAAATTTGGACAGATTACAAAAGTTGTCGAAAAATTAGTTTTCGACCGCAAACTTGAAAGTCTCGTATCTCCTTCGTTATAAATCCGTTTTGACTCGTTCAAAAGGCTACGTTTACGATTAAAAATATATTTTCCAAATCTTTGATAAAACTTGTAAAAATAAATAACTTTTTCAAAAGTTGTAAATTTCGGCAGCGCTTCCGCGCCCATTTTGAATTAGCCATTTTTCCTAGTCTATTTAACCCCAAATCAACTCAACAAATCTAACTTACTCATCCACCAATTTTTCTATCAAAATATACTTCAAATGGTCATGACAAAAATGATGATCAAATATTTTTGGCCAAGAGTTCATATAAACCTTTATAAACATATATAAACTAATATATATCAATAATATTTAAAAATCATATCTAGCCTTGTATGTACTCTTTTCCAATTCCAATATTTTTATAACACTTATTATATCATGATTTCATCATAAAAATTCACAAACATATTTATGGGTGATATTTTGTAATTTATGAGTTTAAATAATCATTTAAACTCAATAAATACATAAAATGCATAATAAATACATAAAGTGCAAAATAAAAGTATAAAAATTATTTTTATACTCACTTGATATAAGGATGTTCTTAGAAGTATTTTGAACAATAGATCCCCAACGATGGCTCCAAATCAATTTGTAGCTTGTAAATAACCCGAAAATGATTATAAAACGCTTGAACTATCAAAACTGACTTTTCTTTCTTATTTTTTTCTTCCTTGCCGAAATATCACAGCCATAGGGAGAGCTTTTGGTGAAAAAATTGCTAAATGAATGTATGTGTATGTATTTTTCTATTTATAGTTGTTAAAAGGGCAAAATAGTAATTGTACCACAAGGGTATTTTGGTAAATTCCATTTTGGACAAGATCCTTAAATTAGGGAAAAGGGGGGCTGAAATTCGAAATGGGGAGTGGGGGGGGATGATTGATTTGATTTTTTTTTTTTTTTTTTATATAATATATATATATAATAATAATAATAAATAAATTAGATATTTATTTATTGAGTATTGAGTTAACTAAAAAGAATAATCTTAGCGGGACAAAATAAAGTTACAAAAATTATAAAAATATAATTTTCACAAGAATCGGGTGTTTATAATAATTATTGTTACGTAATTATTTAAATTACCGTAAACGTATATATTTAAAAATATATGTTATGAAACGAGTCTGAAACACCGGGTAAAATAATATTTTTTTTTTTTTTTTTTAATCTTATTATGAGTACAAAAATATATCGGAATAATTTTTGGAAGTGTCGGATCAAATGTTCAAATAATGTTTACGCGATAGCGTTTATTTAATAAGAAAATAAACGTTTAATGAAAAATGCAAAACCCATGCATAAATTGATATGAAATGATGTTACTAATGATATGTAGACTAAATCTAGTCTATATGAAATGTCCTCGATGATATGATCATGAATTCACAGCTAAACCATTACGGTTACGTGAATTTGATGCTCGTAAACCAGTTTACGATAAACGATAAATGATGAAGCATGAATAATGTTGTGAAATATGACCTGAAAATACGAGTTGTCACATTCGCCCAACCAAAAAGGAATTCAGTCCCTGAATTTAGTTCGTGTTAGTCTATCGAATATTTGAGTTTATGATGAATATCGAGGAGAGAAAACATGGAGAAGTGTCGTTACGGTTATCGATGATTGAGAGTGTATAAAACATCATAGTAAAGAAAATATCGGATGAATCTCTCATAAGTAACACTTTGAATTGGAACATGTGAAAATTTTGCTTGCACTAAGATTTATAAATAACCGCTCCCAACATAACATGATCCCTCCAGAATTAGACATAGTTAGCTAGGCTATGTATAATTAAGGAACGATGACGTAACGTTCGGTTTAGTTGTTATAACTCTCAATGTTTACAAGGATTTAAACCGTGTCGTTAAAATGGCCGTTAAAGAAAAAAAAGAAGTAAGATTCTCGTAAGTAATAACAAATCGGAAAGAAAATAAAGTACGATAGATGAGAATATTTTACAACGAGAGGTTTATCAAAAGTAGTACATCTTTAAGTTATAAAGTTTCGGATACGATGGAAGACATAAACTTAGTACAACATAGTACATAAGGAGAAATAAGACTGTTAATTTCCGAACTTCTTTAGTCTTCCGCGTCGTTGATACCTTGACGAGCTTCTCCTCCTCCTAACATGTATGCATTCCCATGAGCACCTTCAACTTGTTGACCTTGGTTTTGAGGACATTGATTCCGATAGTGTCCTTGCTCCCCACATCCGAAGCATGTGACTACGGCTTTACCTCTACAATCCCTGGCTAGGTGTCCTGATTTTTGGCACTTGTGGCACTTGGCAGGGCAAGGACCCGAGTGATGAAAATTACATCGATTACATAGTGGTGCGTCCCGGCATAACCTCTGCCTTCTATTGGTGCAGCAACATAAACCATAGCAGCTTCTTGCCTTCTATTTTGTTGTTGATGATGGTTAGTGTTGCGGTTTTGGTTGTTGTTGTTATAACCTCCTTGGTCGTTTTCCCATTTCCTTTTGTTGTTGTTGAGTTGGTTATCGTCGTTGTTGTTGTTGTTTTGGTTATTGTGATAGCTGGTGCGGTTGTTGGGGTTGTTGTTTTGGTTGGTGTTGGTGTACTTACCTCTCTTCACTACCTGGGCCATGAGCTTTTGAGTCACCCTAATAGCTTCCTCGATTGTTTGTGGATCAAACGAAGTCACATCTCCTTGAATAACCTCGGGAAGTCCCCCGATAAAAGCCTCTAGTAACTTCTCGTTATCTGAAACCATCGATGGGCATAACACGGCCAATTCTTGAAACCTTCGAATGTAAGTGTCAATATCATACTCAATTGTTACTAGTTCATAGAATTCTGTCTCCAACTTTTTCACTTCCGTACGAGGACAAAATTTCTTAGTTACCAAACCCTTGAATTGCTCCCAAGTAAGCTTGAAAGCATTCTCCATTCCCATCGGTTGAGCATATGAGTTCCACCACGACAATGCTCCATCGAGTAGTGTACTTGTAGCAAACTTGACCTTACTATCATCCGGGCAATTACACAGCAAAAACACGGACTCCAATTTCTCGAACCATCGCACCATGGCAGTGGCTCCTTCAGTCCCTTTAAACTTGGTGGGATCTCCACTTTTGAAATCCTTGTAAGAACAGCTCTTAACTCCGGATCCTCCTGCATTTCCAGTAGCAGCAGCAAGCCTTGCGGCTTCAGCAGCAGCCGCGGCCTCGGCAGCAGCAGCAGCCACCGTTTCCCTTTCAATCCTTAATGCCTCTGCTACACTATCCCTTACCAACTTTTGAATAGCCGCTTGAGTCATTTTAGGTGTGGCTTTCTTCGGTGCCATATCTTCTTCAAAACAAGAGGAAATGTGAGACGTAACAAAGTCCGATGTCAATAATAAACGCTCCAAAGAAATGTGATAAGAAATGATAAGTTTGAGGTTATTTTTCAAAATGATCGACGGGTTCCGAAAAGATGGGTTATGAGGTGTTGTAAGTGCTTCAAATGTATAATGGTTTAGTGACTTAATGTATGAATAAAGTGTAACTCGACATGTTAGTGATGAAACAAGGGAGTGAGAGTGACTTCGTCCTACTTAAAGGTTTATCTCGGCATTCGACGTTATCGGTGATGAGTCAATTGATATTGAAATTTTGATGGGGAATAACAAGGCATTCTCGACATTGGAGTATGAAGAAAGAATAATGGAATGGGCATTTAAAGGCATCCATGTGACAATCGTTATGAAATGAAAGTAAATAACTCGAAAAATGTACGTATAAATCGCTTGCAAAGTGAACATGCACTTATGATGAAATGATGAGATGCTATGATGATGTAGTTATAGTCTAGGGTCAATGATGCAACCTAGTTCTCTATAACCGAAGCTCTGATGCCAATCTGTCACACCCCCAAATTACCTGTTTTGCAGCGGAATGGAATTCCTGGGGATTGACTGTCATAGCATCACAATCACAGTTATATTGAACGACCTAAAGTGTCGTTTGAAAAATACATCGTTTGATTTAATAAAATAATCAGAGTTACAAAGATAGGTCCCAAATGAAAGTTACTATGCACGGAAAATAGTTTAGTACAAGTCAAACGATATTTTTAAAGTTCATAAAACCCAAGTGAGACGCGTCGTCACCGCGACTCCATGATGTGTCCAAATGCATGCCATGAATTGAATGCCTTAGATACCTGAGATAAAACATGCTTAAAAAGGTCAACACAAAGGTTGAGTGAAATCCATAGGTTTAAGTAATTCGTTTGAACACAATCATCGTAGTGTGAGTTAAATGGTTCACACTCATCGTTGAAAACAAAATCGTATTTATTTCACTAAGTTCATGACACCAAAGCGTAAACATCGCACCAATAAAAATTGGTAATCATCGTTTCATCGCCGCCCTAATAGGTAACTTGCCAATTTACCTTAATGATTCAAATATAGTGCGCTCGATTTCCCCTAACTGGGTCAATAGGAGCGGGAGTGTTAATTCCAATAGGCCTATTCACTATACTCGCGCTCACCCGCAAGTGACTAATGGTTCATGATGTAGGGACTTCGAACATGGCAAATACTTAGTGACAATAAAACATCGGATATAGCATACAGTTCAAAGCATTTGTGTTCAATTTAAAATGTAGCATGTATCTCCCCAAGAGTTTGTAAAACAATTAAAAGAGTAGGGGCTATGACTCACCTGGTACAACGAATATTATAATCAAAAAGAAACGTGCACGGGAAATGAGGCTCGGATACTACCCGCAACCTAATATGAATGATATGATTTAGGTCATGAAATATGTCGTGAATGCATTTTGTAAAAGTGTATCACCCGAATGTGTTTGTTTGTGAGTTTAGTTATAAAAATAACATCACTTGAATAAATACTGATTATACTCAAATATATACATGTGAACTTGTTGTGAAAATATATCGTAAAAACTGTATAACTGATTTTGTATATATATATTTTGTAATAAATCGGACTCGACCAAAATATATACTGGAATACTACTTCATTTTTAAGGTCCGTTTCCCCTGAAACGTCCGGTTAGGCTCTCAAAACAACGTTTTAAATTCCTGACAGCTTTCGCCAAAAGCTGTGAATAGTGTTTTCAGCATTTTTCGACCAAAATTTCGGTAAGTCATAACGTACTCGTTTTAAATCCGTTTTTCGAGTTCTACCTATCCACTCGAAGGTATTTAAGTGTACTAACATATTTTGAAACTTAGGAGACTGGGTTAAAATTTTAAAGTCATGTTTTGGTTTGTTTAAAATTTGGACAGATTACAAAAGTTGTCGAAAAATTAGTTTTCGACCGCAAACTTGAAAGTCTCGTATCTCCTTCGTTATAAATCCGTTTTGACTCGTTCAAAAGGCTACGTTTACGATTAAAAATATATTTTCCAAATCTTTGATAAAACTTGTAAAAATAAATAACTTTTTCAAAAGTTGTAAATTTCGGCAGCGCTTCCGCGCCCATTTTGAATTAGCCATTTTTCCTAGTCTATTTAACCCCAAATCAACTCAACAAATCTAACTTACTCATCCACCAATTTTTCTATCAAAATATACTTCAAATGGTCATGACAAAAATGATGATCAAATATTTTTGGCCAAGAGTTCATATAAACCTTTATAAACATATATAAACTAATATATATCAATAATATTTAAAAATCATATCTAGCCTTGTATGTACTCTTTTCCAATTCCAATATTTTTATAACACTTATTATATCATGATTTCATCATAAAAATTCACAAACATATTTATGGGTGATATTTTGTAATTTATGAGTTTAAATAATCATTTAAACTCAATAAATACATAAAATGCATAATAAATACATAAAGTGCAAAATAAAAGTATAAAAATTATTTTTATACTCACTTGATATAAGGATGTTCTTAGAAGTATTTTGAACAATAGATCCCCAACGATGGCTCCAAATCAATTTGTAGCTTGTAAATAACCCGAAAATGATTATAAAACGCTTGAACTATCAAAACCGACTTTTCTTTCTTATTTTTTTCTTCCTTGCCGAAATATCACAGCCATAGGGAGAGCTTTTGGTGAAAAAAATTGCTAAATGAATGTATGTGTATGTATTTTTCTATTTATAGTTGTTAAAAGGGCAAAATAGTAATTGTACCACAAGGGTATTTTGGTAAATTCCATTTTGGACAAGATCCTTAAATTAGGGAAAAGGGGGGCTGAAATTCGAAATGGGGAGTGGGGGGGGATGATTGATTTGATTTTTTTTTTTTTTTTTTATATAATATATATATATAATAATAATAATAAATAAATTAGATATTTATTTATTGAGTATTGAGTTAACTAAAAAGAATAATCTTAGCGGGACAAAATAAAGTTACAAAAATTATAAAAATATAATTTTCACAAGAATCGGGTGTTTATAATAATTATTGTTACGTAATTATTTAAATTACCGTAAACGTATATATTTAAAAATATATGTTATGAAACGAGTCTGAAACACCGGGTAAAATAATATATATATTTTTTTTTTTAATCTTATTATGAGTACAAAAATATATCGGAATAATTTTTGGAAGTGTCGGATCAAATGTTCAAATAATGTTTACGCGATAGCGTTTATTTAATAAGAAAATAAACGTTTAATGAAAAATGCAAAACCCATGCATAAATTGATATGAAATGATGTTACTAATGATATGTAGACTAAATCTAGTCTATATGAAATGTCCTCGATGATATGATCATGAATTCACAGCTAAACCATTACGGTTACGTGAATTTGATGCTCGTAAACCCAGTTTACGATAAACGATAAATGATGAAGCATGAATAATGTTGTGAAATATGACCTGAAAATACGAGTTGTCACATTCGCCCAACCAAAAAGGAATTCAGTCCCTGAATTCAGTTCGTGTTAGTCTATCGAATATTTGAGTTTATGATGAATATCGAGGAGAGAAAACATGGAGAAGTGTCGTTACGGTTATCGATGATTGAGAGTGTATAAAACATCATAGTAAAGAAAATATCGGATGAATCTCTCATAAGTAACACTTTGAATTGGAACATGTGAAAATTTTGCTTGCACTAAGATTTATAAATAACCGCTCCCAACATAACATGATCCCTCCAGAATTAGACATAGTTAGCTAGGCTATGTATAATTAAGGAACGATGACGTAACGTTCGGTTTAGTTGTTATAACTCTCAATGTTTACAAGGATTTAAACCGTGTCGTTAAAATGGCCGTTAAAGAAAAAAAAGAAGTAAGATTCTCGTAAGTAATAACAAATCGGAAAGAAAATAAAGTACGATAGATGAGAATATTTTACAACGAGAGGTTTATCAAAAGTAGTACTTCTTTAAGTTATAAAGTTTCGGATACGATGGAAGACATAAACTTAGTACAACATAGTACATAAGGAGAAATAAGACTGTTAATTTCCGAACTTCTTTAGTCTTCCGCGTCGTTGATACCTTGACGAGCTTCTCCTCCTCCTAACATGTATGCATTCCCATGAGCACCTTCAACTTGTTGACCTTGGTTTTGAGGACATTTATTCCGATAGTGTCCTTGCTCCCCACATCCGAAGCATGTGACTACGGCTTTACCTCTACAATCCCTGGCTAGGTGTCCTGATTTTTGGCACTTGTGGCACTTGGCAGGGCAAGGACCCGAGTGATGAAAATTACATCGATTACATAGTGGGTGCGTCCCGGCATAACCTCTGCCTTCTATTGGTGCAACAACATAAACCATAGCAGCTTCTTGCCTTCTATTTTGTTGTTGATGATGGTTAGTGTTGCGGTTTTGGTTGTTGTTGTTATAACCTCCTTGGTCGTTTTCCCATTTCCTTTTGTTGTTGTTGAGTTGGTTATCGTCGTTGTTGTTGTTGTTTTGGTTATTGTGATAGTTGGTGCGGTTATTGGGGTTGTTGTTTTGGTTGGTGTTGGTGTACTTACCTCTCTTCACTACCTGGGCCATGAGCTTTTGAGTCACCCTAATAGCTTCCTCGATTGTTTGTGGATCAAACGAAGTCACATCTCCTTGAATAACCTCGGGAAGTCCCCCGATAAAAGCCTCTAGTAACTTCTCGTTATCTGAAACCATCGATGGGCATAACACGGCCAATTCTTGAAACCTTCGAATGTAAGTGTCAATATCATACCCAATTGTTACTAGTTCATAGAATTCTGTCTCCAACTTTTTCACTTCCGTACGAGGACAAAATTTCTTAGTTACCAAACCCTTGAATTGCTCCCAAGTAAGCTTGAAAGCATTCTCCATTCCCATCGGTTGAGCATATGAGTTCCACCACGACAATGCTCCATCGAGTAGTGTACTTGTAGCAAACTTGACCTTACTATCATCCGGGCAATTACACAGCAAAAACACGGACTCCAATTTCTCGAACCATCGCACCATGGCAGTGGCTCCTTCAGTCCCTTTAAACTTGGTGGGATCTCCACTTTTGAAATCCTTGTAAGAACAGCTCTTAACTCCGGATCCTCCTGCATTTCCAGTAGCAGCAGCAAGCCTTGCGGCTTCAGCAGCAGCCGCGGCCTCGGCAGCAGCAGCAGCCACCGTTTCCCTTTCAATCCTTAATGCCTCTGCTACACTATCCCTTACCAACTTTTGAATAGCCGCTTGAGTCATTTCAGGTGTGGCTTTCTTCGGTGCCATATCTTCTTCAAAACAAGAGGAAATGTGAGACGTAGCAAAATCCGATGTTAATAATAAACGCTCCAAAGAAATGTGGTAAGAAATGATAAGTTTGAGGTTATTTTTCAAAATGATCGACGGTTTCCGAAAAGATGGGTTATGAGGTGTTGTAAGTGCTTCAAATGTATAATGGTTTAGTGACTTAATGTATGAATAAAGTGTAACTCGACATGTTAGTGATGAAACAAGGGAGTGAGAGTGACTTCGTCCTACTTAAAGGTTTATCTCGGCATTCGACGTTATCGGTGATGAGTCAATTGATGTTGAAATTTTGATGGGGAATAACAAGGCATTCTCGACATTGGAGTATGAAGAAAGAATAATGGAATGGGCATTTAAAGGCATCCATGTGACAATCGTTATGAAATGAAAGTAAATAACTCGAAAAATGTACGTATAAATCGCTTGCAAAGTGAACATGCACTTATGATGAAATGATGAGATGCTATGATGATGTAGTTATAGTCTAGGGTCAATGATGCAACCTAGTTCTCTATAACCGAAGCTCTGATGCCAATCTGTCACACCCCCAAATTACCTGTTTTGCAGCGGAATGGAATTCCTGGGGATTGACTGTCATAGCATCACAATCACAGTTATATTGAACGACCTAAAGTGTCGTTTGAAAAATACATCGTTTGATTTAATAAAATAATCAGAGTTACAAAGATAGGTCCCAAATGAAAGTTACTATGCACGGAAAATAGTTTAGTACAAGTCAAACGATATTTTTAAAGTTCATAAAACCCAAGTGAGACGCGTCGTCACCGCGACTCCATGATGTGTCCAAATGCATGCCATGAATTGAATGCCTTAGATACCTGAGATAAAACATGCTTAAAAAGGTCAACACAAAGGTTGAGTGAAATCCATAGGTTTAAGTAATTCGTTTGAACACAATCATCGTAGTGTGAGTTAAATGGTTCACACTCATCGTTGAAAACAAAATCGTATTTATTTCACTAAGTTCATGACACCAAAGCGTAAACATCGCACCAATAAAAATTGGTAATCATCGTTTCATCGCCGCCCTAATAGGTAATTTGCCAATTTACCTTAATGATTCAAATATAGTGCGCTCGATTTCCCCTAACTGGGTCAATAGGAGCGGGAGTGTTAATTCCAATAGGCCTATTCACTATACTCGCGCTCACCCGCAAGTGACTAATGGTTCATGATGTAGGGACTTCGAACATGGCAAATACTTAGTGACAATAAAACATCGGATATAGCATACAGTTCAAAGCATTTGTGTTCAATTTAAAATGTAGCATGTATCTCCCCCAAGAGTTTGTAAAACAGTTAAAAGAGTAAAAGTGGGGCTATGAACTCACCTGGTTCAACGAATATTATAATCAAAAGGAAACGTGCACGGGAAATGAGGCTCGGATACTACCCGCAACCTAATATGAATGATATGATTTAGGTCATGAAATATGTCGTGAATGCATTTTGTAAAAGTGTATCACCCGAATGTGTTTGTTTGTGAGTTTAGTTATAAAAATAACATCACTTGAATAAATACTGATTATACTCAAATATATACATGTGAACTTGTTGTGAAAATATATCGTAAAAACTGTATAACTGATTTTGTATATATATATTTTGTAATAAATCGGACTCGACCAAAATATATACTGGAATACTACTTCATTTTTAAGGTCCGTTTCCCCTGAAACGTCCGGTTAGGCTCTCAAAACAACGTTTTAAATTCCTGACAGCTTTCGCCAAAAGCTGTGAATAGTGTTTTCAGCATTTTTCGACCAAAATTTCGGTAAGTCATAACGTACTCGTTTTAAATCCGTTTTTCGAGTTCTACCTATCCACTCGAAGGTATTTAAGTGTACTAACATATTTTGAAACTTAGGAGACTGGGTTAAAATTTTAAAGTCATGTTTTGGTTTGTTTAAAATTTGGACAGATTACAAAAGTTGTCGAAAAATTAGTTTTCGACCGCAAACTTGAAAGTCTCGTATCTCCTTCGTTATAAATCCGTTTTGACTCGTTCAAAAGGCTACGTTTACGATTAAAAATATATTTTCCAAATCTTTGATAAAACTTGTAAAAATAAATAACTTTTTCAAAAGTTGTAAATTTCGGCAGCGCTTCCGCGCCCATTTTGAATTAGCCATTTTTCCTAGTCTATTTAACCCCAAATCAACTCAACAAATCTAACTTACTCATCCACCAATTTTTCTATCAAAATATACTTCAAATGGTCATGACAAAAATGATGATCAAATATTTTTGGCCAAGAGTTCATATAAACCTTTATAAACATATATAAACTAATATATATCAATAATATTTAAAAATCATATCTAGCCTTGTATGTACTCTTTTCCAATTCCAATATTTTTATAACACTTATTATATCATGATTTCATCATAAAAATTCACAAACATATTTATGGGTGATATTTTGTAATTTATGAGTTTAAATAATCATTTAAACTCAATAAATACATAAAATGCATAATAAATACATAAAGTGCAAAATAAAAGTATAAAAATTATTTTTATACTCACTTGATATAAGGATGTTCTTAGAAGTATTTTGAACAATAGATCCCCAACGATGGCTCCAAATCAATTTGTAGCTTGTAAATAACCCGAAAATGATTATAAAACGCTTGAACTATCAAAACTGACTTTTCTTTCTTATTTTTTTCTTCCTTGCCGAAATATCACAGCCATAGGGAGAGCTTTTGGTGAAAAAAATTGCTAAATGAATGTATGTGTATGTATTTTTCTATTTATAGTTGTTAAAAGGGCAAAATAGTAATTGTACCACAAGGGTATTTTGGTAAATTCCATTTTGGACAAGATCCTTAAATTAGGGAAAAGGGGGGCTGAAATTCGGAATGGGGAGTGGGGGGGGATGATTGATTTGATTTTTTTTTTTTTTTATATAATATATATATATATATATATATATATATATATATATATATATATATATATATATATATATAATAATAATAATAAATAAATTAGATATTTATTTATTGAGTATTGAGTTAACTAAAAAGAATAATCTTAGCGGGACAAAATAAAGTTACAAAAATTATAAAAATATAATTTTCACAAGAATCGGGTGTTTATAATAATTATTGTTACGTAATTATTTAAATTACCGTAAACGTATATATTTAAAAATATATGTTATGAAACGAGTCTGAAACACCGGGTAAAATAATATATATATATTTTTTTTTTAATCTTATTATGAGTACAAAAATATATCGGAATAATTTTTGGAAGTGTCGGATCAAATGTTCAAATAATGTTTACGCGATAGCGTTTATTTAATAAGAAAATAAACGTTTAATGAAAAATGCAAAACCCATGCATAAATTGATATGAAATGATGTTACTAATGATATGTAGACTAAATCTAGTCTATATGAAATGTCCTCGATGATATGATCATGAATTCACAGCTAAACCATTACGGTTACGTGAATTTGATGCTCGTAAACCCAGTTTACGATAAACGATAAATGATGAAGCATGAATAATGTTGTGAAATATGACCTGAAAATACGAGTTGTCACAATAAATGTTGGAAAACATAATCCATTAATATTTGTTTCTCAAAATCAAGTCTGCATGTTTTACGTTGGACTGCAATTTGCACCAGCATCACAAACAATATTATTAGCAGACATAAAATTCGACCAATAAGGTTGAATATATAGGATTGATGACTTGTCACTTGACAGTTATTATAGTTAGTTATTTACGGTTAGAAGTTAGTTATTATCAGAGGGACATGTTTGTTGGTTCTACTGAACCATCACAACCCTTCTACATACCTATTAGAATAGTATAAATATGGTAACTTTCTGTAACAAACAAGTAACCCAATTTAGATTATTAATATCAATATTATGAGTTCACCCAATCTTCCTTGTTTCACTTTTTTCAATTCTTATTTTATAGGATGATTGGCATGTTGTTGTTATGATCATTTGATCCTAGAAATCCTCCCACACAACCTGTGTAATAATTGGCATCAGAGCCTATGGGATCTAACAACACAAATCAATCAATTACAGTTTTATTTATCAAATTGCTCCTTCCTCCCATACAAATTGCTCATTCCTCCCATACCTTTTATTTGTCATTTTGCATACTATTTCCTGCATATTATCTCTCAAACACTGCACAAATGTCACAATACCATTCACATCTTGATACCAAATGGCCTAATCTACACAACCCCTATAAAGGATCTGTTGGCACTTACAATATGTAGAGATGCTTTTTAAGAAAAGAGAGCAACCATGGATATAATGGATGTATTTGAAGAGGCTTGTTGGTTTTTTCTTTTTCTTTACCAACAAAAGCCATGAAGATATTTCTCAATGAAGATACTTGGCCTGTCAAGAACATGGCAGAAGATCAAACCATGCTACAATCAATTAAGGGACGACTTCAATTGCTATTATAGCACTGCAAGGGGATCACACTTTGGAACACATGGACATGTTTCACAAGGCAAGAATGCCATAAAGATCGACAAGATCATGTGATCAAACCCTATGGAATAAGCAGACAAGAAGAACAGTCATATTGAGCATTTTATTTTTTTTGGATCTTTAATAACAAGTATCAACAAACTACCAAAGAAGACATCAAGATTGAAGGAAGGCATCAAGGAACAAGGAGATTGCAAGGAGATTGAAGAAACAAAGATTAATAGATTAGGGGGAATATGTTGGAAAACATAATCCATTAATCTTTGTTTCTCAAAATCAAGTCTGCATGTTTTTCGTTGGACTGCAATTTGCACCAGCATCACAGACAATATTATTAGCAGATATAAAATTCGACTAATAAGGTTGAATACATAGGATTGATGACTTGTCACTTGACAGTTATTATAGTTAGTTATTTACGGTTAGAAGTTAGTTATTATCACAGGGACATGTTTGTTGGTTCTAATGAACCATCACAACCCTTCTACATACCTATTAGAATAGTATAAATATGGTAACTTTCTGTAACAAAACAAGTAACCCAATTCAGATTATTAATATCAATATTATGGGTTCACCCAATCTTCCTTGTTTCACTTTTTTCGATTCTTATTTTATAGGATGATTGGCATGTTGTTGTTATGATCATTCGATCGTGGAAATCCTCCCACACAACCTGTGTAATAATAAAAACAAACTTGGTTTACTAGATTGTTTTGCAACAACCAACCACCAAAAAGTGAACTAAAGGAATCGAACTCGGGGATCTCCTTTGTAGTGCTTTATTTTCCAAGTGAAGTCACCCTTGAGTAGTGGCTTACTCATTATACATGCACCAAGAATGGCTAGTTAACGTCAACCATGTCTATAGGCTAGTTATGTACATAGCAAAACCGGCTCTTGGGAATTAGTGTTCCATAAATCGCAGAAAATGCATTTTGATAATAAAGGTCTAACAATAACTAAACAATATAGTAGTAATTTATTCGTGAAACAATTATTTTAGTTACATCACCATTATTTTAGTACAGTGCGTTAAGGCCATTCAAGAAATGATTACACGATTCTAGTTCGTGTAATTACCAACAAAATCAGCATGACTTGAACCCACATATAGTGCACTGTTTTTCTCCTGAACCACAGTAATAGTCATGTTCCCAAACTGTGTAAATGAGACGGTTTCCAGAACTGTTGCAGACTCATTAACCCTTATTCCTTGCTGTACATCCAACACCGAGGTTGCCAACCAATACTCTCCATCAGTTGAAGCCCGCTTTATATTTTTCACGTCCCCACAATCAGTCAGGAATACCTCAGTTGTGCCTACTTTTGGTCCCTCCAGCCAATACCTTAAGGATCGTATTTCAAGAGCCTTCCAGTTGAGTCGGGTATAAACCCTGGTTGTGTGAAATTTCTGCACAAAAAGAAACTTTTATCAAACCAGTCCAACATAACTTTGATAGTGAATTGGTCATTTTAAAGACTTTCTATTTGTAAGGCCGTGAATAATTTTCAGAAGTTACCTGATGTCGTAAGTCAAGCTAGCGTCAGTCATGTAAACATGTTGGCTATATGACTCAACATCGATTCCAGAAAGGTACTTGTAACCAGTGGAAAGCTGAGTTGCAAGCCCACCATTGAATCCTACTACTAGTAGACCGAAGAAAGCATCTGTGATATAGAGATCACTGGTTCTGTAATCGAAACTGAGAGCCAATGGTCTTCCACATATTGGTCCCAAGTCCAAATCGTTTGTACCATCACATAATTGTTTGGTCCTGAAAAAAAATCATATACTCCGTAACTAGTAAGTTTACACTACGACATTCAGTTATGAAAGACTAACTGTTGACTCGAAAGTCATAGATACACAATATTGGGAACCTAACTATGAAATTATCTGCAATGTAGAAATGAAGGGTGACCACAATTAATTTCCGAAGTATCCAATGTGCAGGAAAAGTATTCTGTTAATTAAGTTTTAAGTAGTTACGGGTTCAAGTGACAAGTGAGACAAGGGCGTGTGAGCTTGCACTTAGATATAAATATTAAAGGGTGTGTGTAGGGATTTAAAGTAGCACAACCTGTTGGGTGAAGTGTAGGCGAAATCAACGAACCCAATGTTAGAACCTTGCCATTTGAGGATCCTACCGTCTGCAACTGCTACATATGGACCTCCACCTCCTAGGTCAAAGGAAACAGATTCAGGTCCTATGACACTTGTAGGCAACATGACTTCATTAAAGGTGTTATAGGATAATACACAACTTGCCATTAACAAGAACCAGACAAAGAGATCAACGAACAGACTGCATGTTTTCATTGCTACAATGTATGTAAACACACTGTTCTTTTTATTTTTTGAATTGGATACATCTTTTCATACACATCCTTCTTCTATATATACTAAACACACATACTATAGATGTATCAAAAACTTCCCATAGTTGACCATTGCTTCTCCATTTTTGGGATAAAGATTAATATTGCTTAAGCTTGATGCAAAGTACATATACTGACTCATATGTACGTACATTTGTGTGTATTGGATGTGTTATATCGATGTACGTTTCCTTAACTGGAATTGCTTAGTCAACTGCGCTTGTTCTTTCTTTTTCATATGCAATCTTATTCAACCTATTATTCCTTATAACCTTTTATAATTGGACAATTAAAATCTTTAATTAATTGACCGAATAGGGTGTTCAAATGGTTAGTTTTCGGTTCAATGTAGTTAACTGGTTTGGTCTAGTCGGTTTGAAAATATAACATAATCACCCAGTACCCAAACCAAAGTTGATCATAATCAATCCAACCACCCAAATAAACTTTCGGTTTAAACGGTTTGGCCTCTAAACGGTTTGGCCTCAAATATCTGAAGAAACGAATTAACCAAACAACTTTAGGGTACTAAAATTCCTAATGTCACTTTAGCTACTGTTAAAGCATTAATCTACTGTTGAAATCCTCAACCAACAATACAATAGAACTTAAAGATTAAAGAGAATGACTAGAGGACTAAGGCAATTGAACTGAAACTATATAACTACGGTCGAGATGCATGCGAGAGCTACATAGAGTCGAGTGAGTTTAACTGAACCGCTGTAAAGAAGATTATTTTTGTAATTTTAGTGAAAATTTAGTATTTTTTTTAACCAACTAATACTGGTTTTACTTTTGAATCCAATCGCCAAAAAGTTTAGCTCCATGCCTGTCGGGATGTCAACACCACTACTACAAAAAATACTAATAAGATCGGTTAGAAAGCCTCATAAAGATCGGTGCCTAACCACTCTAACTAAGGGTGATCTATTTGAGGGGATACACATATAAATCAGTCCATAACCGATCTTTTTAATGCTATACTTAGATCAGGCAATAACAAAGAAGCGATCTAACATTGTTTGTTGGTGGTCATCTTAGGAATAGTTAGATCACTTCTTCAACCGATCTAGTTAATAACCATGACCTAAAAAAAATTGGTACGAAAATTTGAATGTTCCAAAATTTAATTATACAAAATGCAGGTTTTTCCAGAACTGCAGGCATTACCATACACAATAATATTCCAATACAAATAACTTTTATAAAGATTCAACATTCAAGTTGCAAACCAAAATAACTTCAACAAAAAGAAAACAATTGCAACATAATTCAAAACTTTCAAAATACGGGCTTCACAAGTG
>OU343217.1:28327543-28405397 GCA_910596185.1 Chrysanthemum makinoi
TCACATGTCACCCACCAAGAGCTTGTTTGATGTTGGCTCTAGAAGGATTTCCATCTTCATCGTGAATATTTAACATATCACTCGGATGTTCTGGCAATACCACAAGGATAATGTGTAGGACTCTTAATATATACTTACTTTCCATATTGAGTGAAACAGCAAGTATTCAAGAATTTTGTGTCCTAATGAGATATTGTGAATGATCTCTTGGCTCTAGACTCAATCGTGCACATTTGGTTCCTATGCCGGAGACTAGGGAGAGGGTCTCCTTCTTCAATATCAACAATCTCTAAGTGAAAGTCGATAGATTATGTCGGCTCCCCGTGAGAATGAAACAAGCCCTTTTAAGAGGAACTTGAGTAGTTTGGGAAGTTAGGTGCAGTGCGTCACTAGGTCCATGACGTCTTGTCTTCAATACCAGTGTTACCTTGGTAACAACCAGTAGCATACGTATTGAATTATTGGAGGGCTATTTCTTTTCACCCTTTTTCACATTCAATTCTTTTTCATTCTTCAACCTCTTCAGTGCTTACCGAGACTTCATTACTAGAACCTTGTTGGGTTTATTCCAGTACTAGCTCTGTCTCAGTCCGCACTCTTCCAATTTTCTCATTTTTCTCCTTTTTTTCAATATTCCTAAGGACTCTACACTATCTAGTGGATTATCCCTGGGAAGATCCCTCATGTTCTGGCAGATCATGGGAACGAATACCTAACCTAACCATCCTTATAGCACCATGCATAAAGTAAATTGGTCGGTCTTTTGGTATTGTTATTTCCTTCATGAAACCAATTAAAAATCATTTGGAAAAACAATCAAGGTACTTGAAATACGAGACCAAAGCATTTTGTACCTTAATAGCTTTGATCATTTTAGAAATGCTCCCCCTCAACATGTGCATATGATATTAAATTTTTTTGGTACATGGAGGCAAGAGTTCTTTGAAATAATTTCTTGATCACAATTTCCTTAGAAAAAGCCATTTGAATTTCTTTGGTAAATTCTCCCCCTCAATATGTGCATAGGATATTTGAATTCATTTTATCACATAGAGGAAAGAGTTCTTTTGAAGCACAATCACGATCACAAAAGCCATTAAGAAACCATACGCTCCCCCTCAATATGTGCATCAATATATGAAAGAGTTTAGCACATATTAGAGAGAGCCAGCACATAGAATCAAATGATCACCTTTTATCAAATTTCATATTAAATCCCAAATTCTCCCCCGATCAAAAATATCAAACCCTTTGAGATTTTGGATCCCAAGTGATTTAATAAGGTTTAGAAAACATGGGAGAATATGTGGCCAGGTTTAAATACTCATCTTGTTTTTGGATAAATCCTCCTTCTCAACATGTGCATTGTGTATTTGAAATCGTTTGGCACATGGAGGTAGGAGTGCATGTAAAGGACTAAAACCAATTCCATTAAAACAAATTTGAGATTTAAATCACTATCTCTCCCCCGATCAAAAATTTCAAACCTTTTGAGATTTGTGAACCCAATTGATTTAAATCATTTAGAAAGGTTTGGGGAAAGACGTGGCAAGATTTAATTTTTGAAATAGACTGATAAGGATCAATTTAAGACATTAAAGATTGTTAGTGTCAGGTATGATAGTTTTTAAGAGATCTTTAAGTAAAATAAAACAATTTCACAATCAAACAAGAACAGAAAAAATTTCATTTTGAAAGACCTTAATTCAAAAGAAAAATCATACAATGACATAACATTAAATCTTTAGATCACCACTTATTATCGTACAAAACGGACTTGATAGATGAAATATCGTTTGAAAATATTTAATTTGAAATCACTCTCCCCCTCAATCCATGATATTAGTCGTTGATTGAGTGACTTTAGTTTAAAATGAAGTCCGGTTGATCTCCAAAATTTGAGTTCAATTTATTTTCAAAAACAATATTTTTTCCATTTTCAAAACAATATTTTCAAAATTGTTTTAAGAAAAATGGTATCATCCACTACATTCCTGCACAAAGATACGTTAGGTGGTTGAGAAGCTTCTGTTGTTGTTACAGTAGGGCTTGGAAGAAAAACGTCGCGATGCAGTGAGACTACTTACGTTGCATTTTAATGTCAACTGAGGTCAAATTAAGCTCCGTTTCTTCAGTCACTTAGAAGAAAACCATCTGCTGATGCAGTGACACCTCTTACGTTGCATTTATGCCAACTCTCCATGGAAGTCCAATTAGGCTCCGTTTCCTCATTTGTCGACCCAAGATATAGTTACCCTTTCCTTTCGGCATCCAATCATCATCAATAGTGGGATCCGGATCGGGAACATTTTTATACCAATATACCTGCATACGTTAGTGAACATAAATACAGATATATGGTGGTCGATATCACCCATTACAGCAATCGACTAATTAAAGTCAATTCAACATAACAATCAGATCATATAAGATATGGGAATAATGTGTTCCTCAAACTCTAATCATCTAATCCTAGGCACCTAGTCCTTCAACATAGGTTAACATCATTTTTAATTAAGCATATTAGGATAATTACATAAGTCCGATAGATGATATAAATTTGAAAACATTCTCCCCCTCAATCAATGACTATTTTCTAAAAAGTTTAAAAGCGCTGAAGTCATTGATTGAGTTTGCAAATTTAATGAAAACTCTGAAACTGATTGTTTTTAAAACAACTCATTTACCACCAATTTTAGAAAACACCAAATATTTTTCTGAAGAATTTTAGACGGAAAAACATTTGTGTAGGAACAGCAGTCCTTCGACATACTTTCCTCATTTTGATTTAGGATAAGTGCACGATATTTTAGAAAATTTGTTTAGCGCAGCACTTTCCTTCCTTGAAGAGCGGGTTGCTATCTGAAATAATAGCAAGCCATAGTTTAGGCACGGGTTACAGTCTGAAGTAACTGCAAGCCATCATTTGAAGCCCGGGTTACAGTCTGAAATAACTGTAAGCCATATTTTGTGACATGTTTAGAAAAGAATATTTACACCTCCTGCTCGAACTTCATCTATGGTCCCGTGCCATTATTGAATGACATTTCTAAGACCGCAGATGTTATCGATACCAGAAGACATGTCTCTGAAAAACAATATTTTTGGTATATTTCTAATTTTATAATTTTTATGGGTTTTTGTTGGTTTTATATTTTTCTATTTTCTTTTTGTTGGTTTTAAATTTTTGTATTTTGGTTTTCTGATAAATATATACAAAGATAGAATAGATGATATAGTTTAAGAAAGATGATGATACGAGTACCGAGATAAGGATATCGAGCAGCCCCGTTGTAGAAGATAGAAATCATCATCTCTTAAACGTCCACCACCAAAGTTTCTGAGGCTCCAGAATAGCAGATAGAACATGAGCCTTTGAGAAAGAGAGACTTTGGCAGCTTCCCCCCAAACCGAAGATCCTTTAGCTGAGCAGATTCAAAGCTTTCTTTCAAGATTCCATTAGCCAGGTCCACAAAGAAGCACACCATTATCATCGATCTTGCTGCTCCTTTAAAGAATAATCACCGTGATTCTTCGTTCGAGGTTATATCATCCAATAGAAGAATAGCAACGTATCATCCCACACATAAAATAATCTTCTCAAATTTCATAACCACTGGAGTTTGAAGCGATCCATACCAATAAGTTGTCAAGAGACCTCTTCCCCCAAGTAGATGAACAGATGCAGTCAGTCTCTTAGACTAGAGCTCACGAACCCGAATACACATACCCGAAGACAAAGAAACTAATACCATCGAAGTAGCAGATTAAGTCCAGTAGCCAAAGAATAACCCCGATGTATACTTTTCTCTCTCCCTGAAGAAAGTGTATAAAGCTCAAGAACCCAAAGTACCCAAATGCCCAAAGAGAGAATAACCGATAACACTGAAGAAGCATGCTGAATCACTGATTATCTCTGCAGATGACAATCTCTGCGGATGTCAACTCCGGAATAAGTGATTATATCTCTGAATCACTGATTAAGCCCTCAAGTAAAACAGCTGAGCATCCCCAATGTACACAATCCTCTCTCCCCTGATGATTGTGATAACATCAAAATCATCACACACTTGTGTACCTCTTTCATCTTCAGAAACTTTCTCTAACATCTCTTCCCCCACATAGTTGGAATAATAACACTAAACGCCTTGATGAGTAAAACCTTGAGTTTCTCTGCGGTCATGACATTTGTCTTCCCGGGATATCTTCAATCACTTAGAAGAATTAAGTTCGTCAAGTTTACTCGCGTTTAGATGCTTGTCTCCTTCCCCCTTGCTGGTTTTGACACTTCAGAATCAGCAACATATTATAAGCCCAAATACTAGAAATCTGTTGAGAAGAACGCTTGAAGTCTTTGTGAGAATCAACTTGCTGAAGCGGAATGTGAGCAAGTCTAATTGGGGATTAAATCAGACATTTCACCCTCCCCCAATTAGTGCTCTCCCCTAAACCGACAATCTTTTAATAAATGCCCAAATTAAGAAGAAGTCTTTGAATAATCAAATGCAACTCGTCTTTAGTCTTCTAACATGTAGCAGAGAATGTAGAACCGACTGTAGACTCGACCTTCTTCAAGATTGTCCAGTTGGGGAATAGATAGTTAACATCTTCAACTCACACCAAAAGCATCCCACCAAAAAGCATCCCAATTAACTTACATCTTGCAAATCCCTTAACTAAAATCCCTCCCAATCAAACAAGAACAGAAAGATGTTCATCAAGGAAATCAACCAAGGAAGCAATCAGCGCAACGAACACACAAGATGGTAACACCAAACTACCAATCACATCAAACAAGAACAGAGAGATTGTTCGGAATCATCATGTTGATGTATACGTGAAGCATTAACCGGAAGCACTTTGTCGATAAACTCATCAATCCGAGTGAAGATGTCAACCAATGGCTCTTAAAAGAAACTCCATGTGAAGATGACCCGATAAGAAGAAGCTCGGTTCTTACATGAGTTAGGAGCCGTATGACCATATATTCTCAGATATAACTCAACATGTAGAATTATCATACTTCTTCTCCCCCTCAAGAATTGCATACGGAGATGCCATTCTTGATTAAATAAGTGAACATCATCCAAATGTAGTCTTTTCACACTTCTCCCCCGTAAAATTAGCACATGATGTCGCCATCTTCATTATATTTGAGCAAGTGGAATAAGAAAACAATCAACGGTAGCCCGGTTCACTTAATAATCGAAAGCACATGGAAAAAGCATGAAGCATGTTGATGAGAATGGTCATAATAGAGAAGATTTCTCTTCTTCCGAAGATAAAGTGCACTGACACGTACACTTTTCTTTTCTTTGAGGAACGAGGCTTGAACTGTTGTGTTCAAACGTCATAATCTCTCTCTTTTCAGCTCTCTTGGCAAAACATGTAATCATCCCCATTATCATTCAGTAGGCTCTTTGTCGTGACAGCTGATGGAGGAAACCCAATATGATGAATTTGACCCTGAAGTAGAATAACCCGAACTCGTGACTTAAACTTGCACATATGTAACAAAGAGCGGTGCCGAGACTTCATCGTCCATTGAATCTCTAAGTACTCTATACTCTTCATCCAACCAACCATCAAGTATAAGACGTACATCACCTCTTGAAAATCCACAATTGAATGTGACATTGAGCACTACAACGTAACTCCTTAAAGTGATAGTTATTTTGTGGTGATAAGAGCCCAATTCCCCCAAGTGTTAAAAGAAAAGGTAAAAGTCACCCAACAATAACTAGATTTCCAAGTCTTCTTTTTTGAAAATAAGCTTGAACAAGGATCATGAAGAATCTTCATCCATCCATCTCCGATACCTTCAGATACTAAGTACACTTGCCCGTGATATTTCGCTTCAACCTCAAATAAATAATAGTGAATTGACCCCGTTGTCACATCTTGTTAAAAGCTCAAATCTAGCCTCCTTTGACTTTAAAAGTGAACTTTGATAATGGTTTTCATCCTAACCATGGTTTAATGAGCATAACCCCGTAAAACTTTGAAGCAACCAAACCGCCATGACGAATATCCAAACACACATCCAATTTCATGAAGTACACCCTTTTATCCCTTCTTCGAAGCATAAATCGTAGCACCAGCATCAAATGAGATCCCGAAATACACTTTCCTTTATCCAGGATGAATTCATCAACACGGGATTTTACAATTCTATAGTTTAAACCGAGAAATAGTTTCTTTCGTGGGATTTTACAAAACCAAGAATAAACCGTAAGAAAGATCCGGAAATGCACTTTACTTTTACCAGGATGTTTCCATTGTCACGGGATTTTACAAGTCTATGATTTAAACCGAGAAATAGTTTTTTTCGCGGGATTTTACAAAATCAAGACAAAACCGTGAACAATGTTAGCTTGAATATGTTATGACAACTTTGGTTTCGGTGAATATCTGTTTTAGGGGAACATGCAGCGGTTCATCAACGATTCATACTCCAACATCAACACATTGGTAAACACATCTTCCACATATTCTGACGGCAATTGCTATGACCACATGGTGAAGTAAACCCGATATATCAAACTTGATCATGAAGTAGAATTCCCCAAATTTGTTACTTAAGCTTGTACTAATCCTCGTGAAAAAGAAACGGTGTACCCAATGTACAAACACTCTTGATGTATCCTCAACTGCGTAAGACACCAAAGTGATAGTTACGTTGTGGGTTAAGCGAGAAAGAATCACAACAGTAACTAAATAGCCAAGTCTTTATCACACTCAATAAATGCCCAAACAAGTCATCTTCGTGGAAGGGTAGAAAGAAAGAAGACGAAACAAGTAAACACGCCCGAAAAACCTCACTTCGAATCCAAATAAGAAATACCGAACAAACAACCCCGTAGTGAACCTCGATCAAACAATAATTCAATGCCGTGACGAAATATCATTCGTGGAAGTGTATGCACCAAAGAGTCAAACAGTACACCAACTCACATCCTTATACCAAATCTCATCACAATGAATCATTATCAAATCATAACCATGACAAGCCCATCTTTTCATCATTCAAAGCCCAAGTCATCACACAGATTATATAAACCCGTTTCAATCATGATCCAAGTTTGGTCCAATTCACACGTGCAAAGTCTAATGGACTATAGAACAATTCACATTCATTTATACCCACGAAATAACATCCCTTGAGGTCATTATCCGTATCATATGACATGCAATCAAACGTTCAAGTTCAAAGATAACACTTTCGTGATATATTCGGATCATGAATACGTGCGATGAATGAGACCTAAGACAAACCAATCAATGATATATCAAGTTGTGGAATATCAACACTTAAATGTATACTCTCGAAAAATCTGTGTCCCATTCCAAATATCACAATATCCAATCACATTAAGTCCATTGTCCTTGCAAATAAACCTTTTGAACTGTCACTTCAATTCCATATCAATAATGCCGACCCAAAATATGTAATCATTTTTTCAACTTTTCAGCGCAAGCCGTGAATTTATATCCTCCGTGAAATTTTGTCATACCAAAAATACCACTCTTTAAATCAATAAAAAATTATCAATCGAATATATCCAAACGATTAACTTTGGAATATATCTTTTGATAAAATTTACGTTGCATTACCAGACCACGTTTGGCATTATCAATACCAAGCCAAAACCGTATAGTCCAATTCAATATATATTGAATTCAGCCCAGTCCACTTGAAAACGCCAAAGCCCAAGTCCAATTACAAAATATTTAACCCAATGTCCAAGTGAAATATTTAACGCCAAATCCCAATGTCCAAGTGAAATATTTAACCGGTTATAAATGAGGATTAACCCTAAAATATCTCAAACCTAAAACACACATACCTCTAAAAATCCGCCCCCCCTCCTTATCCAATTTATTCTCACCAAACCAAATCTCTTAATAATCAAATCTCAGCTTTCAATTAAACCAACGAATAAAATCCTTCAATCCAAAATAATATATTCTTAACCTTTTACTAACATATGAATGCATGAGTTGCTCAATCCGAATCAAGAAATCACTAAAAATGCTTCAAGATCCTTTGAAAGGGGTCTCGGGTAAGGTTAAGTTCTTGATTTTGTTATACGATTTTGGTTGTGGAACGAAACAGAAAATCGATTTTAATAGATTTGTTATAAATCTTTTTCGTACACAGTTTCGGATATTAATTAGAAGCAAGGCTTCACACATAGATCTGTGATGATAAGGTTCAACGCACAAAAATATTTGAAAAGATAAAATGTGAACCGTTTATGAGATCATTTGAAATTTTTCTTTTTGTTCTTTGAGTCTTGGTTGATTGTTGAATGGAGAAGAAAGATGAGTTAGGATAGATTTGTGATTGGATGTAGTTGGTTTTCTGTCGCTTGGACTGATGATGGTATTTGGTACTGAAGTCTTTAAGACAGTGGTATTTGGTTTATGTTGTTGATGTCGTGGTCGTGGTCTAGTGGTAGTTTCTTCTTCATCATTTCTGTCACAAAGTAAAGTCGCTACAACTAGAAACTTTTTACAAGTCGCTAATTTACTTTCTTTTTCATCATTTTATCTGTCAAGTCGCTAGGTCTAAGACAAGTCGCTAGGTCTAGGACAAGTAGCTAGCATAACAAAAGCGCTAGCATGTACAAGTCGCTAGACTTAGACAAGTCGCTAGCAGCGGTTGACTCAATAGTCAACATGCTTTGAAAACAGTGTATCTGGACATCTTTTAAGGACAACTCGCTAGCAAGAATTTCATGCCATTTTCTGACCATCTTCAAACAAACCCAGAAAAGAAACTGCAATGAATATTCATATTGACCCATTTTGACCAAGAAAATGAACAGATGACCACTAAGACATATTAGACTGCTGTTTGGACAAAGATACAAAACAGATGTTATGAAAAATAGACCACTTGACACTTTTTGAGACCAAAAAGAAGATACCAACTTGTTAACAAAAACTGTTTGCCAAAAGTACTTAAACGGAAAAATATTCCTACCAATAAAAGTGCAGAAACAAATTTTAAAAGATATATCAAAACCAAAATAAATCATCAAAATACAAAAACCTTGGCTCTGGTACCAATTGTAGGATCATAATAATATTGTGTTTGATGATTCGGGTGTTTTTGGATGATGGAAATACATGATAGCCATTTTAGAGAGAGAAAGTAGAGAGATGGGTGTTCAAGCTAGAGACTTGCTTTGTAAAATATAAAATGTTAGATTGAAAAGCACCACCCCTTTCATGGATGGAAGGGGTATTTATAGTTACACAATACACGACCTCCTATCGGCCTGTGGATCAGGTATACAGTGGGTAAAGACCCGTCCTTCCTCCACGGTGTTACTCTAAACTAATCTACGCTACTGACTAACTAATTAACTACATAATAACGTAAATAACTACAAGTCTACGAGCTAAACTATGCTAGACCATAATTGGGGTGACCGACACTTTAACATGGAATTTCCAATTCCTAACAGCACTTGTAGATGAACCAAATCCTAAGGCGTGTAGTAAGGCTAAAGCAGCTCAAAAGGTAATTTATGATGGAAATGAGATTCTTAAGCCTAGACAGAAACCCACTTGTGTTGAGTGCTCTGTGGAAGATAGAAAATTAGAAGAAGTATCTAGAAAAAAATTGGATGATAAACTTAAGAATCCCTTGTGCATAAGAGAAAATATCACCTTTAAAACACCTAATTATTCTAAGGAAAACTGGATTGACTTTAATAAGTTTAGACCTCAGACCCAGCTGACCCCTGAACAAATGTTCTGGAAAAAGGATCTGGACAAACAAAAAGCTGATGATTTTATCGAAAAGAATTCCCCTTGTAGGAAATTGCCTCCAGCCACTGTGTATCCCTCAAATACACTAATGCATTTAGTGCCTAGAAATCTTCCCACTAATAGCAAGACCTTAATCAGCCTTTATGTAGTTTACCAACTATTTGTTGATTTTGAGAAAACGTGTAAGAAGAGAATCACACCCACTGGAATAACTGAAGGGGAAAGGGTTTTGAACAAACTAAAGAATGCTATTTAACTGAGGTCATGCCTTTCTTTAAACAACTCAAAGGACAATTTGAGAGTCTTCAAAAGGGAATGGACACAGAGATTAAAGAAATGAAAAAGATGTTTAATGATATGGAATTTGAGATCAGTATGTATGAACGTGAGCTTAAGAGTAATGAAATTGAGATAAAAAATCTGCACATCATTAATGATAATTTGATCTCTCAATGTGTTGCTCAAGATGTGTTCTACACTGTTACAAATTATTCTATTACTGCATCTCAATTTCATGAATTAACTGTTGCATTAAAAGTTTCCCACGATCGTGTCATTGAGCTTGAGACCACAAATTCAAAATTGCAGGATAAAGTTGAATAGGATGATCATGATAATCTGGTAAAACATTATTCTAAACTGGAAGTTGAACATTTTAATTTACAACTAAAATATCAACATCTCAAAGAAAATGTTAAAACCTCAAACATCAAGACATCCTCGGATGTTCCTGAGGTTGATGCAGTTTTTGAAATAAGCAAACGTGACGAACAGATTCGAGCTCACTGTAACACGATCAGAAGATTGAAAACCCAAATTTCACAATTAAAGGGTGAAAAGAACAATGTGAATAGCTCCCAAATGTCTCCTCCCTTAGATTCTCAATATTCTCAAAACTTTCATCTTCAAAACATCATTAATGTATTACAACAAGAAAATGAGAGTTTTCTAGAAGAAAATGAAAAGGTTAAACGACACTTCAAAGAGTTATATGATTCAATGAAAGTCACTCGTGATAAGAACAATGAAGAAATAACTTCTTTACATAAGGAAATTGAGAATCTAAAGATCAGGTAAAAGGGAAAATGCCACTTGTTTGTGATGAGCATGTTATATCGAAGGCATCTGCAGATTGTAAGTATGCTATGACTGTAAAGTATATTCCTCCTCATCTTAGAAATAACGAACTTGTGTTTCAAGAATATATTTCATACCTTAAGGATAGTCTAGAATGTCTCCGTGAGATTGTCGAAGAGGATAGCAAAAATAAACCACTTGATAGTGAAGTTAGGTATGCATGCTTATATGCCAAACGATCTCAGGAACTTTTAGAATGTTTAAGAGCAACATGCCCTAAATCCTTTTGTAAGAAAGATAAAGTCATTATTCCTTGCTCTATGCCTAGTGTTAAGCATGCAACCCATAAGATGCCTTGTTCTGTGCTGAAAGTCAAGCATGTGAATTTTGATATGCTTGCAAGTACTTCAGATCCCAGCACTTCCAGATCAGGAATGCAAAAAGTAGCAAAACCAACTAATGTTCCCATCATTCCCTCTATAGGAGTAATCAGTGATACTAAAGCAAGCGAGTCAAAGCCTCCAGACAATACAAAGCAATATAGGACCTCGTAAGCTAAGTGTGATCAATGGAAGAAAGTAGAAGACCACCCTAGGAACAATAAGTTTGTGTTGAATAAGACGAATCGTGTTGATTCTAGTATTAGCTATAAGCGTATTGTAATTAATTCGAATTCTGCTACTTCTTGCAAAACATGTAATGAATGTTTGATTTCTGGTATCAATCATGAATGTACTGTGAATGATGTGAGCAATTCTATCAAATCTCCGGTAAAAAATATTAACACTAGAAAACAGGATAAGAAGGTCAGAAGACCAAGGTGGAAGAGAGCTAGAAAAAATTGGAAACCAACAGGAAGAAAATTTAGTAATGTAGGTTATCATTGGATACCTACTGGCCGAAAACTCAATCTTAATGAGTTGTGCCCTAAATTATCTAGATCAATGCCCATTAGAAAATGGATGCCTACTGGTAGTACTATACCTTTAAGAAGTGAACATACTTTGAATAAATCTACTGTTACTACTAGCCCGACATCTACCTCTAATAATATCATTGTGGCTACTTTTGATGTGGGTGCTCCAATCACATTTACTAACCAAATGGAACCCATTCTTGCATGGGGATCCCAATTGTCCATTCATCCATTCTTGTTTGTGTTCAACTGCAGGTCGTTCAAATCATTCTGTGGTACCTGGACTCAGGCTGTTCCAAGCATATGACTGGAGATCGCTCGCGGCTCATGAACTTCGTGAGTAAATTTATCAGGACTGTTAGATTCGGGAACGACCATTTTTGGGCAATTATGGGTTATGGAGATTATGTGGTTGGTGATAGTGTAATTTCACGGGTATATTATGTTGAAGGTCTTGGTCATAATTTGTTTTCTGTCGGTCAATTCTGTGATTCTGATATAGAAGTGGCCTTTAGAAAACATACTTGTTTCGTTAGAGAACTTGATGATGTGGAACTTTTAAGAGGAAAACGTGGAACAAACCTGTACACCATCTC
This sequence comes from Chrysanthemum makinoi, assembly GCA_910596185.1. Taxonomy (NCBI): domain Eukaryota; kingdom Viridiplantae; phylum Streptophyta; class Magnoliopsida; order Asterales; family Asteraceae; genus Chrysanthemum; species Chrysanthemum makinoi. Next base: position 28,339,916 of record OU343217.1, read on the forward strand.
TATCGAAGATATGATGAAGTCTTCTCCAATCTGCTTGTTATCTAAAGCCTCTAAAACAAAGTCATGATTATGGCATCGTCGTCTCAATCATTTGAACTTCGGAACCATAAATGATTTTTCTAGAAAGGACCTCGTAAGAGGTTTACCCAGATTGAAGTATGAAAAAGATCATCTTTGTTCAGCATACCAATTGGGAAAAAGCAAGAAATATGCCCACAAACCTAAATCTGCAAACTTACTTATGGTAGTTCTTCATACTCTTCATATGGATTTGTGCGGACCCATGAGAGTGCAAACGATTAATGGGAAGAAATATGTGTTAGTCGTTGTTGATGACTACTCTCGGTTTACTTGGGTTAAGTTTTTTAGGACAAAGGATGAAACTCCAGATGTCATCATCAAACTTATCAAACAGTGCAGTTCGACTTAAAAGACTGTTAGAATTATTCGAACGGACAATGGGAACTGAGTTTGTTAACAAAGAACTAAGTCAGTTTTATGAAAGCATTGGAATTAGCCATCAAAGAAGTGTTCCATGAACTCCTCAACAGAACGGTGTACTTGAAAGACGAAATCTGACCCTTGTGGAAGCTGCAAGAACAATGCTAATTTACTCAAAGGTTCCAATGTTTCTCTAGGCTGAAGCCATTGCCACTGTTTGCTATACCTAAAATCGTTCCCTTATACACACCACTCATGGAAAAACTCCATACAAACTTGTCCACAATCGAAAACCTTATCTCTCCTTCCTTCGTGTGTTCGGTGCTTTGTGCTATCCAACGAATGATGGTCAAGACTTAGGTAAATTAAGTGCTAAGGCGGACATTGGAGTTTTTGTGGGTTATGCACCAAACAAGAAGGGTTACCGAATCTACAACAAAAGAACTCGAGATATCATGGAAACTATTCATGTCACGTTCGATGAGCTATCTGAGCAAATGGCTCCAGGACAATCAAGTTCTGGACCTACATCTCAACATTCATTAAGTAGTACCATTAGTTCTTCCCTTGTACAAAACCCCTCACCAGCAGTTCTAGATGTACCTGCTTCTGAAGATGATTTGAAGAAACTGTTTGATCCAATGTTTGATGAATACTATGAGCCTATTGCTAATGATCAGTCTAATCCATCAACAGTGGTTGTCCCTAACCCAGTCAACGTAGATAATCCTTCAGTTTCTGTGTCACTAAGTCAAGAAGCGCCTACTGCAGATCACTCATCATCATCATCAAATCCTCAATCATCGAGTGTACATCATGGAAATGTTTCTGGCAACTATGATGGAGATAACCCCTTTGCTACTCCTGAAGATGCTCCATTTGAGAACATATTTGCTCCTGAACCAACTTCAGAACCATCTTCATCAGGAGATCCAAACTCTGCTACTTTAGTCCCTCAACAAAAACCACACGAACACCTTAGAAAATGGACACACGACCATCCATTGGACAACATCATTGGAAACCCTTCTCGTCCAGTATCCACTCATAAACAACTTGCAACTGATGCCTTGTGGTTTGATGTGTGCTAAAACACACATCATTTTATATCTAAAAATATGCTAAATCGGACTAACAACCATTAAATATGTCAAATTATATTGCAAATATGTTGGATATGTGTTATTATGTCTTGCAGGTACAAGGGTTTGAAAACAAAGCAAAAACGGTGATTTTCGGATGAGGTTCGATGATTTTTTCACGTTTTCGAAGTTCAAAAGAAGTCATAAAGATTAACCGAGAACACCATTGGAAAGATCACGAAATATCGAGTCAAGTGGTTATTTTATTTGGAGCATCGAGGAAGACAAGAAAAATTGAATGATTAAACGAAGCTCGAACGAAGATTATTTTAAAGATAATGGCTAAAATTAGATCAAGGAAAAGAGGGCTAAAAAGAATTAAATGCAAAAGACTTAACACATAAAGGCACTTGGTCTAGTGGTTGGGTGCATGCTTTCTAAACAAGAGGTCAAGGGTTCAATTCCCACTAGTGGCATTTAATTTTTGTTATTTATTATCTCAAGCCCAGCTCCCTCCCAATCGTGGCCCAGTCCAACAGCAGCGATAGAGGCCCAATCTGAAGCCCAAAACAAAATGCCATTGTTGCAAACCAGTTCCATGTCCCGGCACAGAGAGATCCTTATCACATGATGAGTATTAACATTGAGAAGTGCAAATTTATATCCTGTCCAATATAATGAATGGGTAGCTGAGCCTTTGAATGCAACTCTCCAAAATTAATAAAACAAGGGCGCGTGAATGTTTTTTTTGTACGCTCTCCCATGCTCACTCGCCACCAACTACTTTACAGCCAATATACACACTACACGTGGATGTTATCACGTGGATTGGACGGAAGGATCGAGAATATATTGAGGCTATAAATTGGGATCCGAGCTTATCATCAAAAGAGACACACATTATTATTTACACACAGTTTTTATTTTAGTAGAAGTAGAGTAGTAGTTTAATTTTTAGGAGTAGGATAAATTTAGTAGTAGTTTGGTAGCTTATTAGCTTATTTGAAGTGCTTATTGTTGCAACAACTCTTTTATTATTAATGAAGTTTATTTATTTTATGGCTTATTTGTCTTTAGCTTATTCTTCTTTTTCATCTCTTTCTTTTCTTTTTCTTATCTTATCTAATAACTCATGAAAGCTTATTAGCTTTTTGTGGCTTATTTAGATCTAGTCTATTTATTAAGCACTCTTTATTTACTTTGTTTTAAAAGCTTTTATAACCTTAGATCTACTCTTTATTTTACTAAATACTTTGTAAAAACACAAAAAGATTTGATTTTTATTAGTTTTTCTTTTATAAAAAGTTTTGCATTAGCTTATTACTCTAGGTCTAGCATTTTTAGTTAAAAAGTTTTAATCTTTAAGCTTTTTCTTAGCTTATTTTCATTAAAGTTTAGTACTTTCTAAATCAATAAGCTTTTCCATAGCTTATTTGATTCATATTATTGCTTATTTGTCCTAACTCTTGTTAAAGTTGTGTTCTTTTCTTAGTTTCTTATCATTCCAACCTAAGGCAAGGAGCTTATGGGTTTTATAAGATAGCTTATTTATAAAGTTTATAGCTTTTTAGTCTTAATAAGCTAAATAGTTAATAAAGTCACAAACTTTATTGATTATTTGGTTATATTAATGCTTAAAAAGAAGTAAACTTTACAATTTGTCAAGTTTATAAAATCGGGTGGTTTATTATTCTCGTCTCATTATATCGGGTTCTATTTTCTTTACTTTCTCTTTAGCTTCTATTTTTAGTCATTAAAATGTTTATTATTGTTGAGGTTATTATTGTTGGTTTAGTAGTTATGCTTATTGAGTAGATTCTTATATGCTTGTTAAGTGAGTTTTGATATGGGATTTGAGTGTGAAAAACTTAGAAATTGTTGATTAATAATCTTTGATTACTTGGATTGAAATTTGTTGTTTTGACGGGCAAAAGCCGTTAGGGTAATTAATTAAATCTAGTAATTTTACCTAGATAAAAAATTGTTTTCAAAATAAACCAACGTTGTGAGAAAATAGTTTTTTAAACGGGTATCGAAGATTATTGATTAATAATTTCCGGATTATTTTTAGATATAATTAGTTGGTTGTTTTAACGGGCAAAAGCCGTTGTGATAATTGATTATTTAAATCTATTGATTATTACCAAGAGAAAAAGGATTGTTTTCAATATAAGCCAACGTTGTGAGAAAATAATTTAATTTCGACGGGTATTAATTAAAAAGAGCTTAATTTATTCACACTTAATTCCATTTTCACCTCACTTGACGAGCAAAGCTTTCTCTATCATTTTGTTAGCTTAATTTTATTTCGTCATTAGTTGTTATTTCATTTTAACTAGTATAAAATAGTTTTTAAAATCTTTTATAAAATCCAAAACCAAATATTCGATAATCAAGCATCAAACAAAAGACAATAACGTAAATCTCAATTCATATCTTGCCGTGGAATACGACTCCGGAAGGTTGATTATTACTTGTCCTCAAGTAGTGATTGATTCTTAATCGGGAAATACAAATATTAAAACTGCCCTTCGCTACAAATCCGTGAATCATGGTTCTTCTTCAACTCCGTTCTATCTAAGGTCGAACCAAAAGACGTTAAAACAGCCATGACTGAAAACAGCTGGTTCAATGCCATGCAAGAAGAAATTCATGAGTTCGATCGACTAGATGTATGGGAATTAGTACCTGCTTCTGACTGTGCTATGATCATTGCTCTAAAATGGATCTTCAAAGTAAAACTTGATGAGCATGGTGATGTGCTAAATAACAAGGCTCGACTGGTTGCGAAAGGATATCGTCAAGAGGAAGGTATTGACTTTGAAGAATCATTTGATCCAGTTGCACGTATCGAGGCAATTAGAATCTTCTTGACTAACGCTGCTAGTAAGAACATGGTAGTCTATCAGATGGATGTAAATATTGCTTTTTGTTAGGAATTGGAAATTCCATTGTGAAGTGTCGGTCACCCCAACTATAGACTAGCACAAGTTAGATCGTAGACATATCGCTATTTACTGTTTATTAGATTAGTTTTAGCATAGTTTAGCTTAGAGTAACACCGTGGAGGAAGGACGGGTCTTTACCCACTGTATGCCTGATCCACAGTCCGAAGGAGGACGTTTAGTATGTAACTATAAATACCCTCTACCTCCCAATGTAGAGGGTTGGACCTTTCACTCAATATAACCTTCTTTCTTTTGTTTACTTTCTCTCTCTAGAAAGGCTCCCATCTTCTACTTTCTCTCTCTAGAACCTTAAACTATTCGAACCATATTGTGTTATGTGATGTGTTTATGAAATCCAATATGTTACAAATGGTATCAAGAGCCATGGTTTGATCACATCTCTTACATGTTCTTGGATTTCTAGTGGTTTTATATGGTTTTTGGGTTTGAAAAAGTTTAGTGGTATTTGCATCATTTGGATCAATTCTTGTGTTAAAGTTTAGATTTTGAGTGTACTTTTGTGTTTAGAATCATTGTAAGTGCTTGGGTTTTGATTTGGAAGGCTTGAATCAGTGTGGTTGGGTTAGTTTTGGATTGAAAAGTGTTGTTTTTGAACTTTTGTAGTTAGCGACTTGAGTCTCGGAATAGTGTTCTTAGTAGCGACTTGTATCTATATTATTCAGCGACTTGTCGTTGTTGTGGTAGCGACTTGAGCACTAGCTACTTGTCTTTTGAGACAAAGCGACAAATAGTACAAAGTAGTGGTTGTACCATTTCGGCTAGCGACTTGTCAATGTAGCGACTTCTCTTTACGATCTTCAGCGACTTGACGTTGTTGTGGTAGCGACTTGAGCAATAGCGACTTGTCTTTTGAGACAAAACGACAAAAAGGACAAAGTAGTGGTTGTACTGTTCTGTCTAGCGAGTTGTTCTTTAGCGACTTTCCCACGTAGCGAGTTATTACTTTAGCGACTTGTGCATCTGGTGATTTGTATCTAGCGACTTGTACTTATAGCGATTAGTGTCTCACCAACAATGTCAATCTAGCGACTTGAATACCTAGCAACTTGTCCCTTTAGCAACTTGTATACCTAGTGACTTGTCTAAAGAAGAGGTTTGACCAAAGTTGACTTTTTACGTCAAAACTTCAAACGGCCATAACTTTTGATCCGTAACTCCGTTTTCAGCGAAATACCTGTCAAAACGACCGGAACAGGCTGAATATTGTGAGGTTTCACCATGATGTCGTGAAATGAAATTTTCAAGGCCCAAATCCCCTCTGAAAGGAAGTTATTGAGCTTTTAAGTTTTTAGACCCTAAATTCACCGTAAAAACGTGCATTAACAAAACCTGTTCACAGCCAAATAACACTTCAGCTAATCCTTCAAATAATCATCACTCCTAACACATAATCCTCTATCATTGTGTGGGTCCATCAGTTATCTTAACACGTTCTATTGGTCATTGTATCACGGTTTCTTCTTGATTTTGTAAAATCCCGCGAAAGAATCTATTTCTCGGTTTTAAATCATAGACTTGCAAAATCCCGTGCATACTACAACATCATGTCTTACAGTACTGACCCAGTGATTTCAGAAGTACTTAAATTGTATGATGATGTGGACAACAATGATAATGTATGCTACACTGAACGGTTAAAGATGTTTGAATTAATCAATGAGGATGTAAGATCTTCATGTTCTAAGTACAATGAGAATGAATTGCACCTGCTAATGCTACAGAATTCCATGCAAAAGGAATGCTGCATTATACCCTATCAACAACTTCACTCTCACCTCATGTTACTTCTACCCATAACAATGGAACGAACATGTATTGCCCTCTTTCGTCAGGACTTATCTACATTAACAGGAACTTTGTTGTTTAACTTAGAGCAATTGGAGCTACAACTTGACAAAGAGAAGGTTCAAAAGGATAGTTCCAGTGTTGCACTTCAAGTGATCTACAAACATTTTCAGTCATTCATTAGAAGGGAATTCACATCAGATTATGATCAAGACATGACTGAAATGTCTTTCAAGAGACACACTGGAATGGAAATTTGCGTGTTCATAGAGACACTTATCCATCTCATGGATAATATGGAGAAGTATATTGAGGAAGTTACTCAGAAAGATGAAAAAATGGATGAGAGTCTGGTGCAATTGACAGAAAGTTGTGATGAGTTGGGTAATGTATCAGTTGAAGAATCGGGTGTTGCTGAATGCAGAATAACAGAGACAACAAAGAATGATGCAACAAATTGTTCAGTAACTCATGTCAGACAAGATGTGGATACAATAATCAGAAAGGTGAATGAATGTTTGGTGAATGAATGTCAAGTGCAATCAAGAGATATTAGTGTTGAGATGGGTAAAGCACCAGATGATGGATCAGTTGGTACTGAATACATGGGCTCAGAGGAAGTTCAGCTTGAAACAGCCAGTAGTTCAGTGACTCTTGTTACACATGATGTGGATGCAGATATCAAACCGACAAATGAACTGGTGTCAAGTGATGAGGTACCCTTAACTGATCAACATAGTGCATTTGCTAATGTACCTAAAGAAATTGATCTTAATACTGAACATGATTCTGATAAATGTTCCTTGGTTGAGGCTGAGACTAATAAATTCAAAACAAATGATATGGTTGATAAAAAGGCTTTTGATGAACTTTCAAACAAATTCTCAAAACTTGAAAAACATTGCATTTCTCTTGAAATTGCAATACAAAGAAAGGAGGAAAGTTTTCAAACTAAAAAACCATGTAAAAATCCGGAATTTCCTGAATTTCGTGAATTTTTTGAAATAAACGATTTAAAAACTCAGCTTCAAGCCAAAAACTCGACTATCAACAACTTGAAGAAACATATTTCTGATATGCATGTGAAAAGTAATTTGGTTACAAGTAATTCTGATGTTAATGCTATTGATGATATTTAAATGAGAAATGATGAATTAGCGGTTTGTGTGGCCAAATTACTAAAGGAAAATGAGACTTTGAGAAAGCATCACATAGAACTAAGTGACTCTGTCAAAGAAACTAGAACTAAGTCCGTGGAACAAACAAAATCTTTGATAGCAAAAATTGATGAACTCAAAGCTCAACTTCAGGATAAGAGTTTTGCGATAGTTGCCTTAAAGAATGAGCTTAGAAAAACTGTAGGGAAAAGTGTGAACACTAAGTTTACAAAACCATCAACCTTGGGGAATCCAGTTTCTCATTCCATTAGAGACCGGTCCGTTGTTAGGCAGCCTACTGCGTTTATATTCGAAAGACCAAAATTTTCAAAAACTCGGTTTGCCTCCCAAGTTGATGAGAAACAAGTTTTGTCCAAACCAGTCACTTCACCTGAGTTGCCTAAGAATTATGCTTCTTGTTCCTCTAAACCTCAACATGCAGCTACTTCTACTCCCAGCATATCTAGGATTGGTTCGAAAAATGTGTCAAAACAAATCATTAAAATTCAGAATTCATATGATATGAATGACTTGTGGAAGAATTGTTATCTATAAGAAGCTAGGAAAAAGGCACAGATTTGAAAAGATGGAATTTTAGGTTCAAGACCTAGGGTGATGAATTCTACGAGGTTTCAAGGCACTGCTAGTAGTAGTAAATCATTACCTAGGAAAACTCCACAAAAGTCTAGGGATTGGCTTGCATCTAAGAGTAGTTGTGTTTCGATTAAAACAATTCCCGTAGCAGATCACTCTAAGAACTCTAGATATTTATCTAAATCTAATCAACCTATTTGCTCGAATTGTCTTAAATGTGTCTTTAAAGCTAATCATGATAATTGTCTTTCAAAATCCCTGAATAAAGTTAATGCTCATACTAAGATACAATCCACTATCACTATAAACAGTGCTAAGGTTCAACCTGTTAAGTCTAGGACTTTCAGTAAGTCATCTTCAGTGCATAAGAAGCAAAACAAACCTAAAAATTCACCTAGATGGTTACCAACTGCTAAATCTTTGGAGTCTAGGAATATCAATAAGTCTTCCACTATGCATAAGAAGCTTAACAATCCTAAACCTTGCCATAAGTGGATACCGTCTGGTAGAATGTTTAAGGATGCTGGACTTAAGTGGATTCCTACCGGAAAGCTGTTTACGGATTGCAAAATCAAGGTGGACCGTGAAACCCCAAAGGGTTTGGATACTAATGTCACTAACCAATATATATGCAATCAAGCTTGTAATGTTAGTGCAAGTAGTCCTTACTCAGTTGCAGATACTTCTATCCTTCGATACATGGACTGGCTTAAAGTATGGATAACAAATGGATTGATATCTCATAACTTACGGGTCCAAGTAACTCAACCTTGATATTCAAATCGGCTATGACGTCTGTTCACATCAGTTCAGGCCTCGTACTTCATCATAATGGCGTCTGCAGATAACACTTCAGGCCCCGTTCCTTAAAGAAAAGAAAGGTGGACGCTTCAGTGCGCTTTATCTTCAAAAGAAGAGAAATCTTCATGTGTATGACCATTCTCATCGACATTCTTCATCAACAAGCTTCATGTTTTTCCACGCTCTTTCAACCCTCAAGTGGATCTACATTCATTGGTGTATATTCTTATTCACTTGTTCAAATCAAAAATGGCAACTTCGGATGCAATTTTTGAGGGGGAGAAGAGTGCATATATTACATGTTGATGGATTCTTGAATTATGGTCATATGACTCTCCATCAACGCCTAATGCTTCACTTTCTAAGGATAACTGGGATTCATTGTTTGGGATCCATTGTTTCAAGATATGTTTGATGAGTACTTCCAACCTCCAACGAATGTTGATCATCTAGATTCTGAAGCTCATGCTCCGGTTCCTACTGACTCAATTGGTTCACCATCTAAGAAGTACTTCTCGGAATTCTCAAGAAACCTTATCTCCAGTTATTTCACAAGGCGTTGATAATGTCTATCATGATATTGTAGTTGCACTATTGAATAATGATCCGCTCTTTGGTATTTCTTTGCCAAATCTTCACAGATTATTGTTCCTCTCATTGTGCACACTATAAATCAACCACATGAACATTAAGGAAAATGACTACCTCATCCGCTCGAAGACATTATTGGTGAATCTTCCATATCAGTCTCTACATGTATACCTTTAGGAAGAATTCATTGATGTTGAGGAATCATTTGTTCCGGTTCATTCAGTGGGTCAATGTACATCCAGTTGTATGTTTATTCACGTAGTGGGCATTTGACACAAGTTGATTACTTCAGAGTTAATCATTTATCACTTATTTGAGATTGAAGTTGACTTTCACAAAGGCGTGTTCTTATTAGATAACTTGCTCTAGCTTAACAATTTGAGTTGAAGACTTGGCTTATCTAGTTACCAGCAGTAGGTTTGGATGGTTGAAGACCTGGTTAACTATCACTTTAAGGAGTTACGTTGTTTTACTCAGTGACACACGATAATGTCGTTGTGGATAATCGCAAGAGGTGTTAATGTCTCATACTTTGGTTGAGTATTGAGTACTTAGAGATTTACTTGGTGCATAAATTCTCAACACTGTTCTTCCATCATTAAGTGCAAGCTTAAAATACAAATGTGGGGAATTCGACTTCAGTTTCAAGTTTGGTATATCGGTTTTTCTTCTTTAGTAGACACTTCAAGTTGTCTACGTATGGGTTGATAAAGATAGTCAAGGAGAGTTTCTGTAACAGTTGATTCTCACAGGATTCAGTTGAGCTAATTGTTTGTTCTTCTCTACTTCAAGAGTATTTAGCATGAATAATGTGTTGCTGATTCTGAGGTATCAAAACCAGCAAGGGGGAAGGAGATATACATCTAAACACACAACGAGTACACGTGCTGAACTTAATACTTCTTCTCTATTGAAGTAATCCAGGGAAAGACTAATGTCATAACCGCAGAGAAACTCAGTGTTTAACTCGTAACCTTTGGTGTATTATTCCAACTATTTGGGGGAAGGATGCATTATTCCAACCATTTGGGGGAAGTGGTCTCTGGATACTTTTAGTATGTGTTATCTCAGCTTTCAGTAGGAAGAAATATGAGAAGAATATGTGGAGCGTGAGATGATATTGCTTATCGACATCTTCTATATGATTTATGATAAAGTGCATCCGGTTAGTGCTTCATGTACACAATGTAACGATGATTCCGATGAGATTGCAACCATCAAGGGAGAGATATGTGTACATCTGGGTCGCACAACATATTCACATGATTGAGCTTAATCAATTATTCCGGAGTTGACATCCGCAAAGAAGATCAGTGATTCAACCAGTTATTGTGATGTCATTGTCTCTTCTCTTGTTGGGTACATGTGTACGTTATGGGCTGATTGGTTATATGTTAGATAACTGGAGTGCATTTGGTGAAATGAAGGTGTTTATATATTGTTCTCCTGAATTGACAACTGCTCAAACTCGAAGAGTTATGTGTACATCGGGGACACACAACAAGTTCATGTGATCGGGCTTAATCATTTATTTCGGGTTTGATAATCACAGAAATGATCCGTGTTAACTTGTTACTTCGGTGTTATCGTCTTCTTCAGGTTCTTGAGCTTTATACAATTAGAATGTTTGCTTCACTTCTTCTTCTTGGGGGAAATGGTCTTTTTACGTAGATTGTCGGTTTGGGGGGAAGCTACCAAAGATTCACTTTTTGAAGGCTCAAGTTCTTGCGACGATTCAAGAGCCTCGAATGCTTTGGTGGTGAAAGTTTAAGAGATGATGACTTCTATCTTCTACAAAGTGCTGAACAATTTCCTTATCTCGGTACTCGTATCATCATCTTCTTAAACTATTTCTCTATCTTTGTAAATAATTTTCAAAAAGCAAAATACAAAAATATAAAACCAACAAAAACAAAATAGAAAAATATAAAACCAACAAAAGCCCATAAAAATCAGAAAATTGAAAAATACCAAAAATATGTTTTCTCAAGACATGTCTTCTGGTATCGATAACATCTACGGTCTTAGAAATTTCATTCAATAATGGCACTGGACTTTAGACGAAGTTCGAGCAGGAGGTGTAAATATTTCTTTCTAAACATGTCTCAAAATATGGCTTGCAGTTACTTCAGACTGTAACCCGTGCTTAAAACCATGGTTTGCTATTATTTCAGATAGAAACCCGCTCTTCAAAAGAAAGAAAAGTGTTGCGCTTAATCGATTTTCATGTATTCGTGCACTTATCCTAAAACATAATTGAGGAAAGCATGTCATCAAAAAGACTGCTGTTCCTACTCAAATATTTTTCTTTCTAAAAATTCTTCAGAAAAATATTTGTTTCAAAAATGGTGGAAAAATAAATTGCTTAAAAATCAATCAGAATCAGTGTTTTTCATAAACTTTGAAACTCAAACAATGACTTCGGCACTTTTAAAATCTTTTATAAAATGAGTCATTGATTGAGGGGGAGAATGTTTTTCAAATTTATATCATCTATCGGGCTTATCTAATTATCCTATATGCTTAACTAAAACATGTTAACCTACGTTGAAGGACTAGGTGCCCAGGATATGATTGTTAGGATTAGATGATTAGAGTTTGATAAACACATTATTCTCATGCTTTATATGATCTGATTGACATGTTGGATTGACTTTCATTAGTCGATTACTGTTTGGGTGTTGTCGACCACCATATATGTCTATCTGTGCTTACTAACGTATGCAGATAACATGGTTTAAAAGAATGTTCCCGATCCGGATCCCACTTAAGAATATGATTGGATGCCTAATGGAAAGGGTAACTATTTCTTAGGTCGACGAAAGAAGAAACAGAGCTTAATTCGATCTCTCCATGGATGGTTGGCACGATAGATGCAACTTCAGAGGTCTCTCCTTTGCATCGTGAGCGGTTTTCTTCAACCTTGGCAACAACAACAACAAAGCTTCAACCACCTAACGTATCTTTGTGCAAGATAATAGTGATGATACCATTTTTTAAACAATTTTTAAATAATATTGTTTTGAAAATGGAAAAATATTGGTTTTGAAAATAAATTGGACTTAATTTTGAAAATCAACGGACTTCATTTTATCAAAACTTAAGTCACTCAATCATCGACTACGGTCATCGATTGAGGGGGAAAGTGATTTAAAATAAAATATTTTCAAACGATATTTCATCTATCAAGTCCGTTTGTACAAAATAAGTGGTGATCTAAAGATTTAATGTTATGTCATGGTATGATTTTCTTTAAAACTCAAGATCTTTCAAAATGAAATTTTTTACATTCTTGTTTGATTGTGAAATTGTTTTATTTTACTTAAGATCTCTTAAAACAATCATACCTGACACTAACAATCTTTAATGTCTAAAATGTTCTTATCTGTCATTTTCAAAACTAAATCAAGCCACAATTCTCATGTTTTTCTAAACCTAATTAAAATCACTTGGGATCCAAAATCTCAAAGGGTTTGATATTTTTGATCGGGGGAGAATTTGTGATTTAATTATGAAATTTGATAAAAGGTGATCGTTTTGATGTGCATGCTGCTCTCCCATATGTGCCAAACGCTTTTGAATCTCGAAGCACATATTAAGGGGGAGCATTTCAAAAGAAAACAAACTATCAAGGTACAAATATTTCTATGTTTCAACATAATGTACCTTGATTGATTTTCTAATGGTTTCTTAATGGCTTTTGTGATCGTGGATGCACTTCAAAAGAACTCTTTCCTCTATGTGATAAAATGATTTCAAATATCCTTCGCACATATTGAGGGGGAGAATTTACCAAAGAAATTCAAATGGCTTTTTCTAAGGAAATTGTGATCAAGAAATTGTTTCAAAGAACTCTTGCCTCCATGTGCTAAACAATTTCAAATCATATGCACATGTTGAGGGGGAGCATTTCTAAATGATCAAAACTATTAAGGTACAAAATGCTTTGATCTCGTATCACAAGTACCTTGATTGTTTTTCCAAATGATTTTTCAATTGGTTTCATGGAAGAATGAACAATACCAAAAGACCGACCAATTTACTTTATGCATGGAGTTATAAGGATGGTTAGGTTAGGTATTCGTTCCCATGATCCAGCCAGAGCCGGAGGGATCTACCCAAGGACAATCCACTAGATAGTGTAGAGTCATTAGGTATGATGAAAAAAAGAGAAAAATGAGAATATGAGAAGAGTGCCGATTGAGACAGAGCTAGTGCTGGAATAAACCCAACAAGGTTCTAGTAATGAAGTCTTGGTAAGCAGAAGGGGTTGAAGAATTAAAAAGAAATGTAATGAAAAAGGGTGAAAAGAAATAGCCCTCCATAATTCAACCTTAGGGCAGAAACCGGGTTCAATACATATGCTACTGGTGGTTACTAAGGTAACACTGGTATTGAATATAAGACGTCATGGACCCGTGGCCCTTGTGCACTAACTTCCCAAGCTACTCAAGTTCCTCTTAAAAGGGCTTGTTTCATTCTCACGGGAACCTACATAATCTATCGACTTTCTCTTAGAGATTGTTGATATTGAAGAAGGAGACCCTCTCCCTAGTCTCCGGCATAGGAACCAAATGTGCACAATTGAGTCTAGAGCCAAGAGATCATCCACAATATCTCATTAGGACACAAAATTATGAAGACTTGTTGTTTCACACAATGTGGAAAGTAAGAATATATTAAGAGTCCTATGCATTATCCTTGTGGTATTGCCAAAACATCCAGTGATGATATGTAAAATATTCACGATGAAGATGGAAATCCTTCTAGAGCCAACATCAAACAAGCTCTTGGTGGGTGACATGTGAGATCTTTTCTAAGATCAAGCTTGTGACAACTGGATAGAAACAATGGGCGATTCACTCTTGAATCAACCTTGGTCCAGGAATTGAATTGACGAATACTTTTGAAAAAACCGTTCGATGTGCAAATCTTCTTTTCTCTAGCACATCGAATGTGTATTCATTTTCAAAATCAAAAAGTATCTCTGATTGAAAAAATATTTTTGGAAAATCCGTTCGATGTATGAATCTCTTCTTTTCTCTAGCACATCGAATGTGTATTCTTTTTCAAATACAAAAAGTATTTTTGATTGAAAATTGATCTTTCTCATAAAACCATCGTCGTATTGCAAAACTCTTTCTTCAAGCAATATGTGATTGTTTTCAAATCAATTTTTCATCAATCAGTGAATCTTAATTCGCTAGTTCACTCACTCCGTGTTGTCTTCTTTGAGACGTTCTGGTTTGAGAACAGCTGAACACTCTGCGAAACCCATCAAGGAGATTCTTGGATTATACACGATCACGGGCGTGCTTATGTGATCAGCGGGGAACCGTGGGCGTGTACCTCAATTCAACGAAAGTGATCAAAGACACTTTCGTGTGTTTTATTGCTAACTATTGTTTGCAGGTACATTTGGACGGTTGCGCTGATCGAAATTGAGGAGTCAATCCATAGCCGCATGCTCACACATTACATTCACTTGAAAGAAATCATGACGGTGCATATCTACATCAACTGGCTCTGATATTTTCATACCATGCTTCTACTACGCTCTTTGAAATATGAACAGTAAAGCTTCCGCTACTCGATGGAAAGATGTCATGATCCGAAAGTGTGAGCATGTCGGTCCAAAAGTCACAACATCACATGAAGGCAACTCAATAAAGGGTGATCGAGATTTACGTGGTGATGATCTCAATGAAAGCTCGAAGATCATCAAGATGTAGATCAGTTCAAAGACCTCCAATGAAAGTACAAAACTATGCAGACTATGAAGAGTCACTGCTCAAGCACAAAGATTGCGGAACTAAAGAATTGAAGTCTACGAGCTCAAGACTGAAGATAAAATAGAATGCTAGGATTCGAAATGTAAAACATGGGGTGACCTCCCTTAGGGGGAGATTGTTAGGAATTGTAAATTCCATTGTGAAGTGTCGGTCACCCCAACTATAGACTAGCACAAGTTAGCTCGTAGACATATTGCTATTTACTGTTTATTAGATTAGTTTTAGCAAAGTTTAGCTTAGAGTAACACCATGGAGGAAGGACGGGTCTTTACCCACTGTATGCCTGATCCACAGTCCGAAAGAGGACGTTTAGTATGTAACTATAAATACCCTCTACCTCCCAAGGTAGAGGGTTGGACCTTCACTCAATCTAACCTTCTTTCTTTTGTTTACTTTCTCTCTCTAGAAAGGCTCCCATCTTCCACTTTCTCTCTCTAGAACCTTAAACTATTCGAACCATATTGTGTAATGTGATGTGTTTATGAAATCCAATATGTTACACTTTTCTTAACGGAGATCTGAAAGAGGTTGTATACGTCAACCAGCCTGAAGGTTTTGTGAATCCAGAGCATCCTACTCATGTCTATCGCTTGAAGAAGGCCCTCTACAGTTTGAAGCAAGCTCCAAGGGCATGGGTGTCAAGATACACGTCGAAGCACGTCAAGAGGTGCTCAGTTTTTGGGTGATAAGCTTGTGAGCTGGTCTTCGAAGAAACAAAGGAGTACCTCAATATCCTTTACAGAAGCAGAATACATAGCCATGTCATCTTGTTGTGCTCAAATCCTATGAATTCAACAAAATCCCTCTGTGATAACAAGAGTGCCATTGTTCTCTCATGCAACAACGTTCAACATTCAAGAGCAAAGCATAACGACATTCGACATCACTTCATCAAGGAGCAAGTGGAGAATGGTGTGGTGGAACTATACTTTGTGAAGACTGAATATCAGTTAGCAGACATCTTCACCAAAGCTCTTCCTAGAGAACGCTTTGAGTTTATCCTTCCACGACTTGGTCTAAAAAGTCTACAACCGGAAACACTCAAACGTCTTCAAGAAAAATACAAAATTATAAAACCCACAAAAAGAAAATAGAAAAATATAAAATTTCAAAAATCCATAAAATCAGAAAATCTTTTGAAAAACCCAAAAATATTATTTTCCATCTATTTACGTTCTTGATAAAATCTCTGGACTTGATTTGTCATTCAAAGAATGTACAGTCTTTAGATGAAGTTGATTGTACATAAAAAATCGCATGGAGAAAAATGATAGTTTATTGTCATATCATGCAGTAACCAGTTTTTTAAAGAAAGATCAGAGCCATGCTTAAATTAATTTTTGAATCTTCATGCTCTGATTCTAAGAACAAATGTTTGTCGCCAAAAAGACAAATGTTTCCATCACACAAATTTTTCCTTCTACATATTTTCTGAAAAATATTTGTCATCTAATGAAAACAAAATTGCTTTGAAAATAACTCGAACTATACTTTTGAAAATCATCTGGACTTATCATTTGTCAAAATCTCTAACACCTAATCAACAACTTATGTCATTGATTAAGGGGGAGAATGATTTCAATCAAATCAAAAAGTTATCTTTCAAACAATTAGCACGTAATCGAGCAAGGTCTAACTTTGGATAATCAAAATGAACAATGTTTTTGATCAATTAGATCCAGACCTTGTCTAGATTGTGTTTTTCAAAAGATACTTAAGCATGTTTAATCATTGGAGTTTAAAGTCTCAGAATTTTATCCTTATCAGTTAAAGTGTTAAAGCAAGTCACAAGTCCCCTCAAAATCTTTCAAACCAATTTAAATCAATATGAGATCCTCTCAATGGATTAGAAAATTGTGATCGGGGAAACTTGTGATTTAAATTGGACTTAAACTGACAATTCGATAAATGGTTTTGAAATTGATTACCAAGATCTCCTCCCTACATATGCCAAATGATTTAAATTTTCCAAGCATATGTTGGGGGCATTTATCTTAAACCATAAAGGATTAAACGTGATTGATTTGTCTCAAAGACATGTTCCCACAATATGTGCAAAACTCTTTCGAATCTCGATGCACATATTGAGGGGGAGCAAATTTTAGAAAACCACATCCTTTCCCAAAACATCTTTAACTAAGTACTTAAAATACTAATTTTGATCGGGAAAGTGATGTCGATATCTTTAGAAAATGTTGATCAAAGAAGTGAATTCTTTATTTGTAATCATAGATTCTCAAGTCCTCATGCCTCCGTGTGCTAAAGCAATTTCAAATCCATGATGCACATGTTGAGGGGGAGCTTTTCTAAAAATATCAAAAACAATTCAGGTGCAAAATGCTTTGATCTTGTATCACAAGTACCTGAATTGATTTCAAATGGTTTTCAAATGGTTTCAATGGCAGAAGAACAATACCAAAAGACCGACCAAATTTACTTTATGCATGGAGATATAAGGATGGTTAGGTTAGGTATTCGTTCCCACGATCCAGCCAGAGGGATCTACCCAGGAAAATCCACTAGAGAGTGTTAAGTCCTTGGGTAGATGATGAAAAGGAGAAAGTGAGAAATGTGAAGAGTGCGGACTGAGATAGAGCTAGAACTGGAATAAACCCAACAAGGTCCTAGTAATGAAATCTCATTGCATGAAGGGTTGAGAATGAAAAATAAATGAGAAAAGGGTGAAAAGAAATAGCCATCCATTATTTCAACCTTAGCGCAGAAACCGGGTTCAATTCATATGCTACTGGTGGTTACCAAGGTAACACCGGTATTGAAGACAATACGTCATGGACTACAACTTCCCAAACTACTCAAGTTCCTCTTAAAAGGACTTGTTTCATTCTCTCGGGGAACCTACATTATCTATCGACTTTCTCTTAGAGATTGTTGATATTGAAGAAGGAGACCCTCTCCCCAGTCTCCGGCTTAGGAACTAAATGTGCACTATTAAGTCTAGAGCCACGAGATCATCAATAAATCTCACTAGGACTCAATCAATTAAGACTCATTGTTTCACACACTGTGGAAAGTGAGAATATATCTTAAGAGTCCTACATTATCCTTGCGGTATTTCCAGAACATGGTATATGCTCATATTCACGATGAAGATGGAAACCTTCTAGAGACCAACATCAAACAAGCTCTTGGTAGGTGGCATGTGAGATCTATCCAATAGATCAAACATGTGACAACTGGATAGAAACGATTGGGCGATTCACACCTTGAATCAACCTTGGTCCAGGAAATGGATTGACGGATACCTTTGAAAAATCGGTCGATGTGCACAAAAATTCTTTTCTTTAGCACGTCGACTGTGTAGTATGTTTTCAAAATCAAAAGGTGTTTGTGATTGAAAATTGATTTCCAATATAAAACCTTCGTTGTATTACAAAAATGCTTTCGATAAGCAATACGATTGTTTTCAAATCATTTTTCTTTAATCAACAAACTTTAATTTCTTTGGTTCACTCACTCCGTGTTGTCTTCTTTGAGACGTTCGGATTGAGAACAGCTAGAACTTGATGCGAAACCTTGTCAGGAGATTCTTAGGAATTATACGATCACAGCGATACTTGTCTTGATCAGGGAAGGCTGTGGGCCGTGTACCTCAATTCAACGAAAGTGATCAAAGACACTTTCGTGCACTTTATAGCTAACTGTTGTATGCAGGTACACCCAATGTTTGCAGCTGATCAGAGTTGAGAAGTCAATACATAGCCGCATGCTCACACATCACATTCATATCTAAAGAATTCATGATAAGTACATATCTTCAACAACGACTCTGATATTTTCACTCCGTGCTTCTGCTACGCTGCTGCAAATATCATGAATCAACAAAAGCTTCCGCAACTCTGATGAGAAGAAATCATGATCCAGAATGTGAGCATGTCGGTCCATAAGTCACAATGTCACATGATGGTAACACTACAAAGGATGAGTCAGAGATTTATGGTGGCAGATGATTTCAAAGCTGGCTCAACACTCATCATCACGTGGATCAGTTAAAGACCTCCATTTGAGTAAACAAAATATGCAGAACATGAAGAATCAAAGGCTACGAACTACAAAGCAAAGAACTTAATCAAGAATCCAAGAACAATCAAAATGTAATATCTGTTTGTATTCAATATAAATTGAGGTGACCTCAAGTATATGTATTCGTTAGGGGGAGATTGTTAGGATTTATAAAATCTGTTAGTTAAAGAGTCGGTCACCTCAAGTATATGTATTCGTTAGAAAGCTCGTAGTCGTAGTCAAGTTATGTTAATAAGTAGTTAGTAAGTAACACCGTGGAGGACGGGTGGTCTTTACCCATGTATGCTGATCCACAGCCGTAGGGCGTGTCTTGTAAGAAACTATAAATACCCTCTACTTCCCAAGGTAGAGGGTTGGAGCTTGATAATATCATTTTTCTTTGTCTCACTAAGTTCCCTAAACTCTTCCACTTTCTCTCTCTAAAACCTAAACCATACGCCTCTCTTTGTTATGATTTGATGTGTTTATTAAAACCAATATGCTACAGCTTGCTTGCCAACGCGGAGGGTAGAATTATGTAGAATGATGTTGATTGCTACTAGCAAGTTATTAGTCGAATGGGTATTGTTTCTTAACGTTTATCGAGAAGGATATGACTTGGATCATGGACCTGAATATGTCGTCATAGGGGTTGACATGATTGCTACAAGAAACCATGCCTTTTAACCGCGTACGAGGTTACGAACCATCAGGAAATTGTCCAACTCAGAGTTTCGTCTAATCGTCTTCGGGGATTCTGGGATATCGGAGTAGGTAGAGTATCGTGAAACGTTGTGCGGAGAAGTCGTCCTATGAGAGTGGTTGGCCTAACATATCTTTTTGGAATGAACTATAACGCTAGATAAGGCTGGATTCATGGAACGGAAGAAAGGTAGGGTTGATTTGGTAGTCATCTCTCAATCAGGGATGGAGGAATTTAATTTTCGATGGAGGTTTGAGCAACCATTTCTGGCATAACATGATCCGTACCCGAATTATACATAGGTGGCCAGTTGGTTCGTTCCAAACTGTCAAGTTTATTACACAAGTCAACCACTTGTGAATGGTCAACCGTAATAAAATTCAAACAGTCAAAAACCAATGCAATTTCCCTTGGAATACAGTGGATTCCAGTTACTACGTTAAGTCCACGGAGGATTAATGGTGCTTAAAACGTTCAGATGTCGAATGATCACTAAGGATAATGATCAGTAAGGATTTTGATTGATAACTACACTACTGATTGATTGGAATGGTAATTGGATACAAATTATAAAAGCACAACAATCAGATTAAACAAATAAATAAATGCGTTTATTAAATTATATACAAAGCATACAAAATAAAACGTGAATTTAAAAGAATAAAACACCTATGGATATGAAAATGATATTTTTACAATCCAAATAATAAAAATAAAATTATTGGAAAAAGAAAATTATTTTATAACTATTTAATTAATTATTATTAATTAAAAACTATTTTTAACTATTTAATAATACTCTAAAATAAAAGAAAATGTGAAATAAAGCTAGAAAAATGAAATTATGATTTAGAAAAATCTAAAATATTATAAAACTTATTTTAAAACTGAAAATATATTTATTACACTTTTTATCTATTTATTATTAATTAAGTACTATTTATTAATTATTTAAAATACACTTAAATAAAAGAAAATATAAAATTAACCTGGAAAAATAAAATTTTAACTTATAAAGTCTAAATATTATAAAACTAATTTTAAAACTGAAAATATATTTTTATGCTTTTTATTTATTTATTATTAATTATTTAATACTTTTTAACTATTTTAAATTCTAATAAATACTAAACAAGCTAAGAAAATTATGAAATTTTTTATATAAATATCCTATGATGATAGAAAGCTAAGAAAATATAAAACAGAAAGTGCTTAATAATAAGTTGAAAAAAGAAAATTAAAAAGCTAATTTATATTAAATAAACGCTATCACTATTTTTAAAATGATGTTTTTGTGATTTTTCTTTTATAAACCTACTATACTACTGATAATATGAAACTTTTATGAAAACACAAATTTTGGAACTTGAAAATAAGCAATTTGAAAGCTAAAAAGCTTAACAGTTTAGTTTTTTGCTTATTTTAATGATTTAAATTCTAATAAGCACAAGCTGGAACCAAAGGTAAAATAAGATACAAATAAGCTAAAGGAACTTATATGAAGCTAAAAGACACAAAGGACTACACTGATAAAACTTAAAATAAGCAAATAAGCAATTACATAAACCTCTCAAACAAAGCAGGGCTTTGCAGTCATATCTAAAAGCAATTTAAGCTTATGTAATAAGCTAAAAAGCTCAAAATAAGGACTGAGGGATTTAGTTGAGCTGGTAGGTGTCCAAAAACTAAAGCTCTTACTATAGGGACCACTAATAAGCTCTGTGTGAGCTTGTGAAAATGGCTTAAGTACACTGAGTATGCAGTTTACACAAGAAATGGACAACAAAAGCTAATAGCGACCCTATCAAATAAGCTAAGAAGGTGAAAATAAGCACTTGACTAAAGACATGGGTAGTTAAGCTACACAAAAAGCTAAAGTACACAAGCTGGAACTCACTAATGAGCTTTTGACAAGCATGAAAACGTAAAAGCATTACCTGGGGCACATTTTTCAAACAAGGTGTTAAAAGAAACTAAAAATAAGCGATTTAATAAGCTAATTAAAATTATAAAATTACTATGATAAGATGAGCAGTTGAATATTAATATCCCAAAAGCTCAAATCTTGAAACTCAAAATTAAGTCCTATATAAAATTATCTATTTTATTCAAAAACCACTAAACTGAAATTTTGACTTTTTATATTACACTAATAGGTTGACTAATATGAACTTTGGATTGATTCTACTAACTGATTATGCTATAGTAAGCTATGTTAAGATGAAATCAAGCTAGATTAACAAGTCCTAAGCAACTGTGATGATTTTTAAATTCTTAATCCTAACAGTTAACTAATGGTGTGAGATTAAGGGTATTTTGACTTTTTACCAAATAAGGACAGTGTTTTTATGGTTTGCAATGAGCGTATTGGACTAAAATAACATGTAACAACCACAAACAACAACACAAACAACCTCTAATACAATTAACAAGGCAAATCCAAACAACACTTTATAGATTTGTTTATGAAGCTTTAAGTACTAAAACAACTTTTCAAACCAAGAAAGCTATTGATTAACTTATACTAACTATATTTAGACAAAATTAAGCCAAAATTAACTTACTTTAAACAGATAAACTATGAAATGCAAATTTTGAGAAAATTGCTTAATTAGATTCAAGTGAAAAATGAGAACCAAGGACTGAGAACACAACCTATAGCTTCCCAAGAAGCTCTAAACCAAGGGCAATCCAATATTCACCATGCTCAGTGTGATCTCCATTTCCATTTATTTTTTTTTTCTAATTTTTTTGGTATTTTGGTAATTTTTCTTTTTGATACTAAACTGAGTTTTAAAGGTTTCTAATAGCTTATAAAAGCTATCTAGGAGCTTATATTAGCTTATTAGTCTTAACAACAACTAACAACAACATTAGATCATTTTGAGAATTTGAACAAGAAAAATTGCATAAAAGTGAAACTTGAAATTTAAACGAAATTGAAACTGAAAAAGGTTCACATACACTAAAATTACTTAAACAAAGTTGCGAAAGTTAAAATACACTGGAAATTTAAATTTAAGCTATTTTTCATTCATAAACTAAAATTACTCTAGATATTATCCACATTGCCTCTCTTCTTCTTTATATAGATCTTTTGAGTCTTGTCGACACCTCTGAATGTTTCCCACCTATTTCCAACCATTGGATTCTTCAAACTCATCAAATTCGTCCATTTGTCATTTTGGCGCCAAAAAAGTCTTGGCGGTTTTATCAATTAAGAATTTTGGGTGTGAAGGTGGAAGGGGTAGTTAAGCTTGGTACAGGAAGACTGAGGGTGTAAAGGTGGTAGAAGCAAGTGTGGAAAACTATGGTGGTTTCGGTTTTGGTATGATTGTGAGGGAGAAAAAGAACGAGTATAACTGGGTTTGACTTTTTGTAGACCGTGGTATTAATAGAGTGGGGTTCAAAATGGGATAATGGCAGGGGTAAAAGGATTTGGACTTAAGCTCAGGCTGGGGTCAAGTGGTTTGGGCTTGTGACTTGGGCAGTGGAAGGTATTGGGTTTGGGTTTAGATAATTAAAAATGGGGTCCGTTTGGTTTAATAGTTATCACAAGGACCATTATTGTAATTTCTGCAAACGAGGACCAAAACTGTACTTTTTCCAAAGTTATACCAAGGACCAATTATGCCATATATGAATATTACAAGGATAATATTTGATAATTTTCCATTTTTAAATATCCAAGGACTATTTTTGACATTTTTCAAAGTTGAGGGACAAAAGTTGTAATTTTGTAATTTTTAAACTTTGAAGGGTTTGTTTGACAACTTTGAATCCTAAGACCTTAAATGATATTTTGCTTTATTTTGATTTACCAGGGACTATTTTTGACAACTTTTGAAACTTGGGGACTAAAACTGCCAATTATGCAAACTTGATACATTTTTCATCTGACTTGTGATATTTTTATCATTTTGATGCATTTTGAGTGTTTTGAGATGTTTTCGTCTAAAAAGGTATAAAAGATGAGTATTTACACACTCATCAATACCCCACACTAAGATATTGCTAGTCCCTAGCAATATTTTGAAAAAAAAATTAATGGATTTCATCTCTTTACCAAAGCCATTACTTCGGAGTAGCCAATTGTTTTAGTTCAAGTAAGAACCTTGGTACAATGATAACCAAATGATTTTGAGCAAATCACCAGCTTTCAACGGATTTGATTTGTCTTTACTAGAGCCGTTTGCTTCGGACTAGCCAACTCTTAGATAAATTATCAATATTATCTTTGGTGAGTCGATTACCAATTATGGTTTTCCAACTGCCTTTACCACAAGCCATAAACTTGCGGGCTAGCCAACTCTAATTAAAGATATGGTGGTAGAACACCATACAATTTGGGCAAATTGCAAGCCGTAAGCGGTTTGAGATATCTTTACCAAGAGCGTTTGCTCTGGATTAGCCAATCCTTATGTGTGTTAGACATGGTGGATGATTACCATTTCTGAGAAGTGTGCAAACACTTACTCCAAAAAATTTTGGCCAAAATGGAATTGGGTGGTATAATTACGATAAAATTCGTGAGAATTCTTCCCCACACTAGAAATGAATATTGCCCTCAATATTCAAAGTACCGGCGGTTATGCCGAAACATAGAACGTAAAGGGAAATACTACGGCCATTATTTTATTTTTGATATATACACATTTGTTTTTAATGAAACTTAATATAAAGCGGTGGGGGCAACTCCCCACACTAGGGTGGTAGAAAGTAGAAAGAAGTCAGAAATATGGGTGAAAACCCATATAGTGTGTGCTACGTTTTTGATTCGAGTCACTAGCTTGACTCGATCCCCGCATTCATTGGTTCATGGGGAAAGTTTGTAGATCTGGGACAACCATGGGTGGAATGTCCTCTCCAAAATAGTGCTTCAATCGATTACCATTCACTTTAAAATTTGGACCATCGGGTTGAGATAACTCAATGGTATCATAAGGAAATACTTTAGTGATGGTGAATGGTCCAGACCAGCGGGACTTTAGTTTTCGGAGAAAATCTTCAATCTTGAATTGAAAAGAAGGACTCGATCACCAACGTTGGAAACGCGGTTCTTGATTTTAGAGTCATGAATCTTCTTTGTCTTTTGTTTGTAGATCAAAGAGTTCTCGTATGCTTGATCACGGAGTTCATTTAATTCATTCATTTGAACTTTTATGTGATCACCGGTATCTGAATATCGAGTTGGCATGTTTCAAAGCCCAGTATGCTTTGTGCTCAAGCTCAATCGGCAGATGACATGCCTTTCCGTACACAAGCTTGTATGGAGTACACCGAATGGGTGTTTTATAAGTCGCATGCGGAAGGCCCGAGTCGCGTCATCCGGGTTTATCCGACCGAGGATGCACGGTTTTCGCCTATTGTCCTTTCAAGAATTCTTTTTATACCACGGTTGGAAACTTCCACTTGCCCACTTGTTTGGGGGTGGTACGCAATAGAGAGACGGTGGGTTACACCATACTTTTGCATGACTCTATCAAATTGGTCATTGCAGAAATGTGTACCACGATCACTAATTATAGCTCGCGGAGTTCCAAACCTAGCAAAAAGAGATTTTAAGAATTTCACAACAACTCGGGCATCGTTGGTAGGTAAAGCTTTCGCTTCAACCCATTTTGACAAATAGTCAACAGCCACAAGTATGTATTTGTTTCCTCGAGATGATGGAAATGGCCCCATAAAGTTAATGCCCGGATGTCAAAGATCTCACATACTTGAATGGCGTTTTGCGGCATTTCATTTCTTTGCGAGATATTTCCGTGACGTTGACAAGCGTCACAGGTTTTGACAAATTCGTGGGCATCCTTGTAAATAGTGGGCCAATAAAACCCGGAATCAAACACCTTTTTGGCGGTGTAATTTGGACTATGATGGCCCCGTGGGTCGGCATGGCAAGCTTTGAGAATGTCCATAGCTTCCGTCCATAAACACCGTCGGATGACTTGATCCGCACAGATTTTGAATAAGTAGGGGTCGTCCCCGAAGTAATGTTTAACATCCTTGAAGAATTTGTTCTTCTGTTGGGTCGACATTCCTTTCACTATGAAGTTACCCGCATGGTAATTTGCAAAGTCAACAAACCATGGGGTAGAAGAGTCTCCACGAAAAGAAACCGCATTGAGTGTCTCGAGAGGAAATGTTTCATTTATTTCCTTTTGCTCGAAAACATCTTGGTGAGGGTTTTCTAGGCGTGACAGATGATCGGCAGCCGGGTTCTCGGCTCCTTTTTATCACGTATAATGATATCAAATTCTTGCGGAGGAGAACCCAACGAGAGCAATCTGGCTTTGCATCTTGTTTTGCAAAGAGATATTTGAGAGCCGAGTGATCCGTATACACCACGCATTTGGTCAAGATTAGGTACGGCCAAAACTTCTCAAACGCATACACCACGGCTAGTAGCTCTTTTTCTATAGTGGTGTAATGGGTTTGAGCTTCGGTCATAGTCTTACTCGCGTAGTGGATAGGCTGAAAATGCTTGTTTACGTTGCCCTAGGGACGCACCGATAGCAAAATCACTTGCATCGCACATGAGTTCAAAGGGTAAATCCCAGTCGAGGGCAACGAGAATGGGTGCTTCATAAGCTTTTTCTTTAATGTTTCAAAAGCCGATGCACTCGGTGAAAAGATAAAAGGAGCATCTTTTTCAAGAAGATGGGTCATAGGCCCGGCGATTTTAGAAAAATCTTGTATGAATCTGCGATAAAAACCGGCATGACCTAAAAACTCCTAATACCTTTGACGGTAGTAGGATGAGGCAATTTAGCAATAACATCGACTTTTGCTCTATCTACCTCAATCCCGTTTTTGAAATCTTATGGCCAAGGACTATGCCTTCTTTGACCATAAAGTGGCTTTTCTCCCAATTTAGACAAAGATTGGTGTCTTCACACCGTTTTAGCATTTTTTCTAAATGGGAGAGACATGTTTGAAATGAGTCCCCAATGACCAAGAAATCATCCATAAACACCTCCATTGTTTCCCCGATCATGTCGTGGAAAATGGCCATCATACATCGTTGGAGCGTGCGGGAGCATTACATAGGCCAAAAGGCATACGTCTAGGCAAAAGTTCGTATGGGCAGGTGAATGTGGTCTTTCTTGATCGTGGATCAATGGGGATCTGAAAATACCCGAGAAACCATCAAGGAAACAATAGTATTAGTTCCCCTGCTAATCTCTCAAGCATTTGGTCCATGAAGGGTAGAGGAAAATGGTCTTTTAGGGTGGCGTCATTCAACTTACGATAGTCAATGCAAACACGCCATCCCATTACAGCCAAATGAGTTGGAATTAACTCGTTATTTTCATTTGTGACAACAGTTATGCCACCCTTTTAGGAACACAGTGAATTGGGCTAACCAAGGACTATCGAGATCGGGTAAATTAATCCTGCATCAAGAAGTTTGAGAACCTCTTGTTTAATAACATCATGGATTTTAGGATTTACTCTTCTCGATGTTGAATCTGGTTTGAAGTCATCCTCCATCAAGATTTTGTGAGTACAAAACTCTAGGTTGATACCCTTAATGTCGGAGAGTTTCCAAGCAATTGCTTGCTTGTGTGACTTCAAGACCTTTATAAGAGCAATCTTTTCATCTTTACTCAAATCTCGAGCAATAATGACGGGTAATTTATCATCACCTTCAAGAAATGCATACTCGAGATGAGGTGGTAAGTCCTTAAGTTCAACCTCAGGAAATTCTTCAGTTTTCTCAACTGACTTGACTTCCTTATTATGAAGCTCGACGGGAGGGAGTGATGAAGGATCATCGTTGAGCATCTTATCGATGAGAAGAATATCTCCTCGATGTCAATTGGAGCGTGATCAATTTCCCATGAAACTGAATCACTAGACAAGTATGCTTCAATCTCTTCCAAGATGAAGTCACTTTCCTCAAACGGAGTGAGAGAAGGAGTAGAATTAGCAATGATGGGTTGAGATGAATGAGTGAGATTATCACTCGAAGAATTATGATCATAAACGAGAACTTCTTGAGTACTCTTGAAGCAACATCAATGATATCTATTCGGTTAACGACTCGAATCATAGTTTGCGGAGTACCTCGAAGTTTGATCAAGGTTAAAGGTGAAAACTTCATTACCCACACGTAATGTGATTTCTTGCTCAAATACATCAATGAGAGCGGCGACTGTTCTCAGGAATCCTCGTCCAACAATGAGAGGAACCCGATGATCGGCATCGAAGTCAACAACCACAAAGTCGGCTGGAAAATGGAACTTTCCTACTTTCACGAATACGTCCTCGGCAATGCCAAGTGGACGGGATATTGTACGATCTGCAAGCTCGAGAGTCATGTATGTAGGAGTAAGGTCGGAAGAAAGTTTCTTCCATACTGAATGAGGCATCAGATTGATGCTTGCACCAAGATCGGCTAAGGCAAAGCATTCAACCATCCCTGGAACTACACAAGGTAAGAGATTTTCCGGGATCTCCAAGCTTTGGGAAGCTTCTTTTAACGAAGCTATTTGGCGCGAGTTCTCGTTCAGAGGAGTTTTAGCCATTTCAAACAGTTTTTCCTTGTTGCTTAACATGTGTTTGAGAGTTGATGCAAACTTGGGCATCAGCATGATAGCATCCGCAAAGCTTATGTCAAAATGTAGTTCTTGGAAAATTTGAAAAAATTTGTCCATTTGATGACTGGCTTTTTCTCGGAGCTTTTGCTCATTCAAACGTGATGGGTAAGGAATAGAAGATTTGGATTTGGGGTTTTCAACGGGAGCTACTGGAGGTTTAAAAACAACTCCTGGATTGGATTTGGGTTTTGGGACAACTTGAGGATGGACATTGTTGGTACCTCCGTTATTAGTAGGAAGTTCCTTGTCCTTTGTCGCCTCAGGTTCACTTTCCACTACCTTCGGGAGAGAAGAAGAAGAAGAGGTAGTAGGAATAGCAGGTCCATCGTATGATACACCACATCTGGTTGTGATCGCCTTTGCATCGCCCCTCGGGTTAGCGATCGTGTTGCTCGGAAGTTTTCCCTGCCCGAGGGTTGATCATTTAAAGACTTCTTTAGATCAGCGATCGATGACCAACAACCTCTTCATTTCATCTTGGGATTTCATGAATTGTTTCAATAACTCATCAGATGATGGTCGAGTTGGAACAATGGCTTGAGTTTGATTAGGAAAATTGCGGCCTCTAATGTTCGGATTAGGGCCTTGATTTTGAAAATTTCCTTGATTAGGATTCATATTCCCATGAAATTGATTCCCTCGATTGAAATTGTTTTGATTAAAGTTTCCTTGGTGTTGGAAACCTTGATTTGGTCCGGGATAGAAATTACCTTGGTTTTGATAACCTTGGTTAATTCTAGGTTGGTTCGATTCGGTTTTGTATGTTAGTATTCTGGTTAAAACCGGGTGGTCCCTGATAAGTATTAGCACGGTAGTTTGGCTCATTTTGAGGATGGTATTGATTACCTCCCTGATGTGAAGTACTGGCTATAGCATTGGCTTCAAATGGACTACCATCGATGGCAGTGGTTGTAGTATGCATGAGGGCCACCACAAGTAACACAGACTTCGACTTTCTTCACTTCACCATGTGATGGTGTCCGTGTGAAAGTGACTTTCTTTTGGTTAGCAAGAACCAAAGCCTGAATAGCATCCGTGAGTTTGTCAATCTTAGCATCGATGCTAGATGTACTCACGGGAGATGAAGTAGAAGGTCCGCATTAGGCGAGGCTGATATGTCTTTGTTCGGAAAGGGCGGACCTGGGACTTGTTTTCTATGATTTGCAAGGCTTCTTTTGTGGTCTTGCTCAGGAAATTACCTCCAGCGGAGGCATTTAAAGAGTCTTGGTTAGTTTGGTTCAGACCATTGTAGAAAGTATCCATTTGCATTAACTCGGTAAAACCATGATGCAGACACTTTCGGAGCAACTCTTTGTAACGATCCCATGCCTCACCGAATGATTCATCAAATCTTTGAGAAATTTCATTATCTCATTCTTAAGACTTGTAGTTCGGGATGGAGGATAGAATTCGTTAACAAACTTAGTGACTAAATCCTCCCATGTCTCTATGGAACGAGGGGGTTGCTTCTCAAGCCAATTCCGGGCTTGTCCCTCTAGAGAGAATGGGAACAGAAGAAGCTTAATTGCTTCATGTGGGACATTCTTGTATTTGATGGTAGATGCAATCTTGTTAAACCATCGAATATGAGCATGAGGGTCGTCCCGCTCAAAACCATAAAATTGGCTTTGGGTTACAAGATTAAGCAACCCGGTTTTGAGCTCGAAGGTATCAGCCACGATGGCTGGGACAATAATGGCATCTCCGTAACCCTCGATGGGTGCTTGGAGAAGCTCTTTCATCGGTTTATCTTACGCCATTACGATTGGGGGTGGTGGTACTAGGCGTTCCTCAGTCACGGCTGAAGGAGCAGAACGTCCTCTACGTCTACGCGGAATATTTGCAACTTTGCAAGCTCTGAAAGTGGACTTGTAGAGCTGGAAGAACGAGTGCGCATGCACTAAGTATAAAAATCAGTTTTCAAAAACAAATGCGAGGCAAAACGACAAGTGAACTTAAACCAATAATCACAAATGAAATGGCTTCTTTGAAAAAGGTATACCAAATCACAAGGACACAAAGGCAAGTTTTGATCTTTAAGATTGGGAACTTATTAATGTCCACACCCCCAGTTGGTAGGTGTTATGCCTTGGTTTGCGGTGGTTGATTTTTATGTATTTATTAAGTACCACTGAAAAGGCGTAGGTATGGATTTGTGCTAAGGGTTTAAAAACTTTTGGACAATATTTTTGGTATCGTCTCGTTTAACCAAATCGTACCTCTTTAAGAATCACCTTAAAGAAAATACAGGATAGAAAACGTTACGATTGTTTTGTTGTTTTATATTTTGTTTGGTGTTGTTAACACTTTAGGAAAAGTGTTAATGAACTTTTTGATAACTTTTAAAAAAAAATTTACAAAGGTGGTATATATGCAAGTACGGGTCTCTGAAATGTTTAAAACACGCTAAAGCCTCCCAGCGGTGGCAGCCAAAATTTGGTTCGTTCCAAGCTGTCAAGTTTATTACACAAGTCAACCACTTGTGAATGGTCAACCGTAATAAAATTCAAGCAGTCTAAAACCAATGCAATTTCCCTTGGAATACAGTGGATTCCCGGGTCGTTAAGTCCCACGGAGGATTAATGGTGCTTAAAAACGTTCAGATGTCGAATGATCACTAAGGATAATGATCAGTAAGGATTTTGATTGATAACTACACTACTGATTGATTGGAATGGTAATTGGATACAGAATTATAAAGCACAACAATCAGATTAAACAAACGTAAATACGTACGTTTATTAAATTATACGCAAACGTACAAAATAAAACGTGAATTTAAAAGAATAAAACACCTATGGATATGAAAATGATATTTTTACAATCCTAATAATAAAAATAAAATTATTGGAAAAAGAAAATTATTTTTATAACTATTTATTTAATTATTATTAATTAAAAACTATTTTTAACAATTTAATAATACTCTAAAATATAAGAAAATGTGAAATAAAGCTAGAAAAATGAAATTATGATTTAGAAAAATCTAAAATATTATAAAACTTATTTTAAAACTGAAAATATATTTTTTACACTTTTTATCTATTTATTATTAATTAATTACTATTTATTAATTATTTAAAATACACTTAAATACAAGAAAATATAAAATTAACCTGGAAAAATGAAATTTTAACTTAGAAAAGTCTAAAATATTATAAAACTAATTTTAAAACTGAAAAGATATTTTTATGCTTTTTATTTATTTATTATTAATTATTTAATACTTTTTAACTATTTTAAATTCTAATAAATACTAAACAAGCTAAGAAAATTATGAAATTTTTTATAAAATTATCCTATGATGACAGAAAGCTAAGAAAATTATAAAAACAGAAAGTGCTTAATAATAAGTTGAAAAAAGAAAATTAAAAAGCTAATTTATATTAAATAAACGCTATCACTATTTTTAAAATGATGTTTTTGTGATTTTTCTTTTATAAACCTACTATACTACTGATAATATGAAACTTTTATGAAAACACAAATTTTGGAACTTGAAAATAAGCAGTTTGAAAGCTAAAAAGCTTAACAGTTTGAGTTTTTGCTTATTTTAATGATTTAAGTTCTAATAAGCTTACAAGCTGGAACCAAAGGTAAAATAAGATACAAATAAGCTAAAGGAACTTATATGAAGCTAAAAGACACAAAGGACTACACTGATAAGCTTAAAATAAGCAAATAAGCAATTACACTAAACCTCTCAAACAAACAGGCTTGCAGTCATATCTAAAAGCAATTTAAGCTTATGTAATAAGCTAAATAGCTCAAAATAAGGACTGAGGGATTTAGTTGAGCTGGTGGGGTGTCCAAAAAGCTAAAGCTCTTACTATAGGGACCACTAATAAGCTCTGTGTGAGCTTGTGAAAATGGCTTAAGTACACTGAGTATGCAATTTACACAAGAAATGGACAACTTAAAAGCTAATAGCAGCCCTATCAAATAAGCTAAGAAGGTGAAAATAAGCACTTGACTAAAGAGATGGGTAGTTAAGCTACACAAAAAGCTAAAGTACACAAGCTGGAACTCACTAATGAGCTTTTGACAAGCTTATGAAAAAACTTGTAAAACTGTGCACATGGCACTTTTTTCAAACAAGGTGTTAAAAGAAACTAAAAAATAAGCAGTTTAATAAGCTAATTAGAAATTATAAAAATTACTATGATAAAGATGAGCAGTTGAATATTAATATCCCAAAAGCTCAAATCTTGAAACTCAAAATTAAGTCCTATATAAAATTATCTATTTTATTCAAAAACCACTAAACTGAAATTTTGACTTTTTATATTACACTAATAGGTTGACTAATATGAACTTTGGATTGATTCTACTAACTGATTATGTTATAGTAAGCTATGTTAAGATGAAATCAAGCTAGATTAACAAGTCCTAAGCAACTGTGATGATTTTTAAATTCGTAATCCTAACAGTTAACTAATGGTGTGAGATTAAAGGGTATTTTGACTTTTTACCAAATAAGGACAGTGTTTTATGGTTGCAATGAGCTGTATTGGACTAAAATAACATGTAACAACCACAAACAACAACACAAACAACCTCTAATACAGTTAACAAGGCAAATCCAAACAACACTTTATAGGACTGTTTATGAAGCTTTAAGTACTAAAACAGCTTTTCAAACCAAGAAAGCTATTGATTAACTTATACTAACTATATTTAGACAAAATTAAGCCAAAATTAACATACTTTAAACAGATAAACTATGAAATGCAAATTTTGAGAAAATTACTTACAAATTGGAATTCAAGTGAAAAATGAGAACCAAGGACTGAGAACACAACCTGTAGCTTCCCAAGAAGCTCTAAACCTAAGGGCAATCCAATATTCACCCTGCTCCAGCTGTGATCTCCATTTCCATTGATTTTTTATTTTTCACTAATTTTTTTGGTATTTTTGGTAATTTTTCTTTTTGATACTAAACTGAGTTTTAAAGGTTTCTAATAGCTATATAAAGCTATCCAGGAGCTTATATTAGCTTATTCAGTCCTTAACAACAACTAACAACAACATTCGATCATTTTGAGAATTTGAACAAGAAAAATTGCATAAACTGAAAACTTGAAATTTAACTGAAATTGAAACTGAAAAAGGTTCACATACACTAAAATTACTTAAACAAAGTGCTTGAAAGTTAAAACATACACTGGAAATTTAAATTTAAGCTATTTTTCATTCATAAACTAAAATTACTCTCTATATTATCCACATTGCCTCTCTTCTTCTTTATAAAGATCTTTTTGAGTCTTGTCGACACCTCTGAATGTTTCCCACCTATTTCCAACCATTGGATTCTTCAAACTCATCAAATTCGTCCATTTGTCATTTTGGCGCCAAAAAAGTCTTGAGCAGGTTTTATCAATTAAGGAATTTTGGGAGATTGTGGAGGTGGAAGGGGGTAGTTAAACAGCTGGGAAGACAGGTGTAAAGGTGGTAGAAGCAAGTGGTGGAAAACTATGGTGGCTTCTGGTTTTGGCGTGATTGTGAGGGAGAAGAACAGTATAACTGGGTTTGACTTTTGTTGACCCGTGGTATTAATAGAGTGGGGGGGTTCAAAATGGGATAATGGCAGGGGTCAAAAAGGATTTGGACTTAGCTCAAGGCTCAGGGTCAAGTGGTTTGGGCTTGTGACTTGGGCCAGCTGGTATTGGGTTTGGGTTTAGATAATTAAAAATGGGGTCCGTTTGGTTTAATAGTTATCACAAGGACCATTATTGTAATTTCTGCAAACTTGAGGGACCAAAACTGTACTTTTTCCAAAGTTATACCAAGGACCAATTATGCCATATATGAATAGTACAAGGATAATATTTGATAATTTTCCATTTTTAAATATCCAAGGACTATTTTTGACATTTTTCAAAGTTGAGGGACAAAAGTTGTAATTTTGTAATTTTTAAACTTTGAAGGGTTTGTTTTGACAACTTTGGAATCCTAAAGACCTTAAATGATATTTTGCTTTATTTTGATTTACCAGGGACTATTTTTGACAACTTTTAAAACTTGGGGGACTAAAACTGCCAATTATGCAAACTTGATACGTTTTTCATCTGATTTTGATATTTTTGCATTTAAAACACATAAAACACTTATTTGTGATATTTTTATCATTTTTATGCATTTCTGAGTGTTTTCAGATGTTTTTGCAGTCTAAAAGGTATAAAAATGATGAGTATTTGCACACTCATCACCAGTCTTTGTATAATTTTGGTCCGATGATGCAATGTCAAATTTAGCTACTAAGGTGGGTGATGAATTCTTGTAGGTTTACGAACAGTATTCGAGACGGTGATGCTGGCAGCTATCAGTGGTAAGGATACATACAATCGTAGAGGAAAGAAATAGGGCAATGCTAAAGACGATCGAAAAGAAACGATCATGAGAAAGATAGCATAGAAAATGAAAGGGTCTTGGATATCCCAAAGTCGAATAAGCTTACAACTCGAAATAGCATATATCAAGGTCGCTGCACCATCGGGAGATTCTTACAGAAAAAATAAGAAAGTCTTATAACATCGTAACCTAAGAAATTTCAAATTCGGGTTTAGGAAATTAAAGTAGTCATCCATGACGTAACGCTTTATTCTCCGTGGCTCTCTCTAGCCTTGTGTTTCTTTGTTAGCTCCATTCCACGAGTTCCCTGATTCCACTATCCCCTACATTCACTTTCGAGGTGTCCCTTCATTCCACAATCGAAGCAGGTGACGTTGGCCTTCCAACCCGTCTCGAGGGTTGTCTGGGCGGACCCAAAATACTTTGCTAGGGGTCCCACCTTTGCGCATTTGCCGCACACCACAGTACACTCTTCGTAGTGATGACGTCCGCATCTATTGCATCGTGGTTTCTTTCCCTTGTAGTTCTTCTTCTCCTTCTCCCCGATATCCTTCATCTTGGCGACCTCTTGTCGTTTGTTTGGGTCACTTTCACCTTTTTTGCGGTTTTCCCATTTCCTCTTGTTTTTCACTATCCCAGCGACAGCATCTCCAATTGCTGGGTCCATGCGAGCCCTTGCCTAATTTATGGTATCATGGAGGCTTTTTGTCTCAGCCGAGCGTACATCGTCTCTGATTGGGTGAGGTAGTCCCCCAATGTAACGCACGATCTTTCAAGCCTCATTCTTCACCATTTCAGGGAAGAATTAGGTCAATTCCAGGAAGCGATGAGTGCAGGTCTGCAGGTCGGTGCCTCTCATCTTGTGATTCCAGAACCCGACTTCCCATTCCTTGCCTTTGCCATTAAGGCCATACTCTTTAAAAAACATCTCCTTAAATTTTTTACACGTCATCGCGTAGGCCGTGTTAGTCCCGACGGTCCTGAGGTGAGCACACCACTGCATCCAGGCTTCACCTCGCTACAGGGAGGAAGAAAAACCCACCATGTTTTCTCTCTAACAACGGCACATTGTAAAAGCAACCTCCACCTCTTTCAACCATTGAGTCAGGACAATGGCTCCCCCAACACCATTAAATCCGGTTGACACCAACTTACTAAACTTCTGGAAGGCGTGATTCTTGTTTTTGTCTTCGCTCAGACTGGACTTTTGAGCAGTGAGGTTTGGATGAGTCGTCTCAGATACTAGTTTGGCCACTCGACGGGCCACGTGCTCTGTCAGATTTTGATTAGCTATCGCGAGATTGTGCGAAATTTGGTTGTTGATAACCTGAATGGGGTTAATCAAGAGTCGTCCTTGGGGATCGATGGCAACTGCAGGTGGTATCCAAGGGCTTGCGTGAGCACCAACAGCGGGTGACCAGGTCGTCCTAGTCACGTTTTGTCTAGGGTCCATTACTCTACAACGGGAGGAAATACGGGCGTTAGGCGGGGTTAATCACAAAAAGAGGCGAGCACTGAAAATGGGACACCGAAACGGATATTAATCATCATGACAAGAATACGATTCCCACAGAAATAACGAGTTCCATCTGGATCCAAGGATTTGGATATGCCAAGGCACCCATATTGGATAAAAGATTCTGAACCATTCGAACAAAAATTATCAATAATTATCGCATGAAATTATGATGGATGATGACGGTAGATGGTAAAGGAACTAAACCCTTTAACTGAGAACTTCTCGAGTCAGAGTAAGTAAAATCCATAACCGATCGTGTGCTTTCGGAATGCTAATGCGATGAGGCACATACCAAATGCATGTTCCAATATACTGATTTTCGAGGCGGATTTCTAAATGGCGATAGGATGAGCATTTCGGAAGTATAAAATGGGTGTCCTATCTCGGAGCTAGACAGTGCGTCTATATGAGGAGAATGTCATGAACATAACAGAAACATACAGATATGCCGATGAAAGCGGTATGAGTGAGTGAGGATTGGATAGGGAGGAGAGACAGTCTGTGACAATGGTGGTTTATAGTTATCCTATTTCATGGCATCGCACACAATTGACGAGTTATAAGGGTGGGTCATATGCTAACAAATTTCTCCAACACACTTATCGGGCCCTATTAGATTCGTCAACCCAATAAGTCCGATAACTGTGTCGGTCTGGTCTATTAACGTTAAACAGACCCGTAAGTCCACATAACATAAATCTTCCAATTCAGTAATACCATATATCGCATCAATCAACATGATCTCATTTCAGATACCGCATAATTCCAAATTTATATCATCAAAACAATTAACGCATGATTTTAGATGTGTTCTCATATCAAATACTACATAAGTCTAAACATATCCTCAAGTCAAATATCGCATAATTCCTTTCCTAATATTCCAATATTTCCAATCTCATAATGTTCCAAACTCAATAATCATATCGCAATCTCATAATATCCCAAACTCATTAATCATATCGCAATATCATAATATTCCAAACTCAATTCAAGAGGCTTCGGCTTAGCAGGCTGGCATGTGTCGGACAAGGATAAATTTTTATGAAAAGTGGTTATAGTTTAGGTTTTTGATAAGTACCTAGTTCTCTATAACCTTGGCTCTGATACCAATCTGTAACACCCCCAAAATTTGGTACAATGGAAGATTTAATCAAGCTTTCGAGGTGCTACGGGATTGGTACACAACACAAGCATAGAAACTCAAGATAGCATAAAACGTTACATAAAACCAATCCAATATTTAGTCATTTAGTTACATTTATTCAAAATACTTAAAGTAAGGCCCAAAAGAAATCATAAGTTAGGTCCACAAATATTATCATAGTTTTGATTGATCCTTCAACCATGCCTCTTTTCCAAGCCTCCAAGAAACAAGCAATCCAAACATCATCTTAGTTACCTGAGAAAACATGTTAAAAGAGTCAGGTAACGCTGGTGAGTTCATAGGTTTAATCATAAATTCAGTAGTGGACCTGATAGAGTTTATTTGCTAAGTGGGACTAAGGCAGATATATACATCAAACATTCCAACAACATTGCAACGACAAGCCTTTCAATAACGAAACGAGAGTGAGATCTCAGTAGGGCCCTAACCGACTCTAGCCAGGAACCGACGATATAGCAAGGTATGATACGTTGCTATCCTGGTCTAGGTCCGAAGTAGATATCTATTCTTAGCTAGGCACCAACGATATAGCAAAGGATTGCTACCCTAGTCTAAGTCAACATCTACCGCATATCTAACATTCACTAGTCAACACATAAGCAAATCAAAAAGTAGTGGCTGGTCCAAGAAAATAGTTTGCATGTTTTCTCACCCCAGGTTTAATAAAGCATAGTTAAATACTGGGGCTATGAAACTCACCTCGATCAAGCAAAGCTCAAATAACCAATTAGGAGTAAGCAGATAAGTAGCTAACATGGCTCGGCAACTACGGACTCGACACAACCTAGTAATATAGATTCGTCTTTAATACATTTCCAAATCAATATTTTCTATCCCCGAATATATTCCATTTCTATTTCCAAAAATATCTCATTCTCAAATTAATTATGAGCGTTTGGCATCATCGTGTGTGGTGTTGACTCAACGAGACTCAAGTGAACTCACGCCAAACAACAGACCACTACAAATGACTCAGAACACCATTTCATATAACAATCCACCAATCTGTTGCAATATCCCAATCAATATCCACGACTAACTCTACTAAAGACTAAAACCTTAAGACTTAATAAGTTCATCGAACGAATGGTCGAATACCTATTTAATTTGTCAACTCGACATTAATTTAATAAAAGTAATAAGATCACTTTGAGTATTATTTCTCGCTTTGCGTGCCCTTGAAACATTTAATAACTCTTGTTAAATAAAATTTACATTTCAAAAGCTTTACCCTTTTTAATTATTAGTTTTCCGTTAAATATTAAATAACAATGGTTTCGTTAATTAATATTTACCGTACAAACTCTTATTATTTATTTCCATATCCAGTTATATATATATAACTATCTAATTAAGTCTCCGAACAATTTATTTCGAGTCATTATCCGTTTCGAGTTCACAAGTCTTAGTCATGACTCTCGGGCTTTAATAATTCATAAAATCCACTAATAAACTAAAGTCCATGTTACGGCGTTTTCGGGGTCAACCGAGACTAAAAAATTACGTGACACCAATGTTGCACAAAGTTTAAAAATTAATCTATCAAGTCCAATATCGCCAATCATATCCGTTACCGGCCCTAAACCTACGGCTCGGCAACTCAAACCGCAATCAATCCAACTCCAATTTCCAATTTCTACACCAACAATCAACATCAATAATATCATCATCCAACTTCAATCAAAACCAACACCGAGACTCTAGTGATCTCGGTGTAACCCTCGGCTACAACCAACGAACCAAACGGACCATTTTTAGTCTTGGCTTCTCTCGGCTACAACGTCACCAACACCAACCGGACCCTGATGGGTCTCGGTTTACTCCAACATCAACAACAATAACACAACCGAACTTCTTGGTCCCGATTACCCTTCCACGACAACAATAACACCAAGAATCAATCCCAATCTGAATCAAACTCAACACCACAACAACAATAATAACAATAATAATAATAATAATAATAATAATAATAATAATAATAATAATAATAATAATAATAATAATAAGAGTTAATTGCATAAATCGTCCTTGTGGTTTGGTCAAAATTACGGATCTTGTCCCTATACTTTTTAGCGTTTCGTCCCTGTGGTTTACAAATCTTACAGATCTTGTCCCTGATCCGACCCGGTCCCAAAAAAAGGACCTCCCTTGCAAATACTCTCTAACGTGAGGGACTAACATCATATTTTGGTTTTAACGATCGGAGTTAATTACATAAATCGTCTTTGTGGTTTGGTAAAAGTTACGCATCTTGTCCCTGTGGTTTAGTATAATATTTTTTTTTTTTAAACTGTTTTTTCTTTTAAAAAAATTAATTTTATTAAAAAAATTAAAAAAAAATTAAAAAAAACAAAATTTTTTTAATTTTATTATAAACGGATGAAGGCATAAAAACGTTTTTATAGGGTTTTCTCTATTTTTACGTTTCATTTGTTATTATACGGTTTCGTTCGTTTTTGTATGAAAACATTTTTGTACAAAAATGTACGTTTTTTTACGAAAATGTATGAAAACATTTTTTCATACAAAAAGGAACGAAACCGTACATTTTTCTACATTTCGTTCATTTTTGTATGAAAAAATGTTTTCATACATTTTCATACAAAAACGTACATTTTTGTACAAAAATGTTTTCATACATTTTCATACAAAAACGAACGAAACCGTATAAAAACAAATGAAACGTAAAAATAGTAAAAACCCGTATAAAAACGTTTTTTTATAAGCCTTCATCCGTTTTATAATAAAATTAAAAAAAACAAAATTTGTTTTTTTGTTTTAATTTTTTTTAATTTTTTTAATAAAATTAATTTTTTTAAAAGAAAAAACAGTTTTTTTTATAAAAAATATTATAATAAAACCAGGGACAAGATGCGTAACTTTTACC
The DNA here is from genome assembly GCA_910596185.1 of Chrysanthemum makinoi. Classification (NCBI taxonomy): domain Eukaryota; kingdom Viridiplantae; phylum Streptophyta; class Magnoliopsida; order Asterales; family Asteraceae; genus Chrysanthemum; species Chrysanthemum makinoi. The sequence goes on from OU343217.1 coordinate 28,380,382, forward strand.
AAACCACAAGGACGATTTATGTAATTAACTCCGATCGTTAACACCAAAATATGATGTTAGTCCCTCACGTTAGAGAGTATTTGCAAGGGAGGGCCTTTTTTTGGGACCGGGTCTGTCAGGACAAGATCCGTAAGATTTGTAAACCAGGGACGAAACGCTAAAAATATACTGAGACAAGATCCGTAATTTTGACCAAACCACAAGGACGATTTATGTAATTAACTCTAATAATAATAATAATAATAATAATAATAATAATAATAATAATAAAAAAAATAAAAATAAAAAAAAAATAATAATAATAATAATAATAATAATAACGACAATAACAACTAACTCGACACACACACGACACGATACCAACGACTTTTATTCACGTTGTTGTTAGTAAAATATAGTTTCCACTCGTTTTGGACCCTAACCCGAACCAGAAATATATAAACGTGACTTGGCGAGTCACGGGTCGACTCACACCGAGTCACTAACGAGTCAAACTCGTTTTCTCACCTTCTTTTTGCCCAATCTACTCATACTAAACAAAAATAATAAGGGAGGGTGGCGCGTGGTGATGGTTTAGGTGGCGGTGATGATGGTGTTGGCGCGTGTGGTATGTAGAAATGATGAGAAGATGGTGGTGAACATTTTGGTGGTGATGGTGAGGTTTGGTGAGTGGCGGTGATGATGGCGTAGGGTAAGGCCGGCGGCAGCTCAAATAGAGGAAAGGGAGGTGTTAAGTTTTAGGGTTTGGTAGAATGAGGGAGAAAGATAGATGTGTTAGGGTTTTATTTTCCACTAGGGGCCATTGTTGTAATTTCTTGAAACAAATGGGCGCTGGTTTTAATAACATAAGGACCATTATGGTTGTTTGTTCAATCTTTACCGAAACACGATTAAAAGCTCGTAAAATATATTAGATGTGACTGATTAATTTTCTAAGTTGCGCTATTGTTCTTAAATATATTTTTCCGTTAAAAATGATCATAAACACGTCTATTTTCGCTTAATGGGTCCAACGCTATTATTTCTCAGGTTATTAACTTCCTATTGTGCCGACTCGCATAGTGCCTAATATAACTTACCATCAAACATATCATTAATCATTCAGTCATCATAATAATCCACGAAATCTAATCAACGGTATGAATAATATTTCAAGTAAAGGCTCACAAAGATCAAACCGAGTTTTTATTTATGAGTTATTCAGGATTATTCGTGATAGCATATATAGTTAAATTTCAATTTTTCCGAATTGTTACACATATTCAAAGAACTCTTTAATTGCCCTGCACACATCTTCTCCCACAGTATTCCAAGCTTATTTGAAGAATTTGGATATATATCAAGGGCTTTGTCATTGTCAATTTCAAATATAGCCTCTCTGATTTCCTTCTCAGTTACCTCCTTGATCATAAATTCCGCTTAACTTGTGTCAATTTTGTTTCAAATATGCTAGTGTAGTCATCCATAGGCTTTACATAATCCTTTGTACCAGAAAAAAAATTTGAAATGTTTTAAGGATTGCTCTGCCACATCTTCATTTCAAATCTTTGGCCATTTTCTTCACTAACTTCAACAATTCTTCCTTTGTGCTTTCTCCCTTTAAGTACATTATGGAAATATGCAGTGTTCTTGTCTCCTTCTTGAATCCATTCCACCTTTGCTTTCTAGTACAGTAAGCTTTCTTCATCTCTTTTTGCCTCTGTATATCCTTCCAGTTTATCACAGCAGACTTTCATTAACATCTCATGGTTGTATCTTTCCCCATATCATTCTGCATTTTCTTTAGTTCATCTCTGCAATTTTCCACTCTCTCAAAAACATTTCGTTTTTCCCAACTGAGCTTATTAAGTGGACCTTTCAAGCATTTCAGTTTCTTTACCAGCCTATAAATATGATACCCTTGTAGATCTTTTCCCCATTCTTTATCGACAAGCTTATGAAATTCTTCCTTTTGAGTAACAAAATTTGAGAACCTAAAAGCTTTCTTTTTTTCTTACAAATTCACTTGTCATTTGGATTACCGCAGGGGAGTGATCTGAAATTAGGAATGGTAAGAAAGTACCATGAGCCTTGGGGTGCTTGTGCATGAAACTCTCATTAACCATAATCCTATCTAACTTCTTTAAGGTTTTACACTTTGGATTCTTCAGACTTTTAGTCCAAGTGAAAAAGAAACCAAAACTGTTTATATCTTCAACCTCATCATCATTTTTGCATTTTTGAAAATCCATCATGTCATTAGATGAAACACAGCTTCCATTAGAATGCTCACAAACATCTAAGGTTTCATTGAAGTCCCCCAGCAAGGATCCATGGGTTACCATTCACTATATGCCTCTGCATTTTTAGAAATCTCCATAATTCCTTCCTCTCATTTTCTGAATAACTAGCATAGATTATAGTAATTCCACTACAAAGAACATACACTGTTTAGACTTTGATAGCATCCATGCTCTACTTACACTTGTGTCCCATCCTACCATTATTCTGCACCCCTTATTATTATCATCCCGATTGGACCATTATTCCCAATTTTCGAATATAAAATCACATACCTTCTTTATTTTCTGATATGAAACATGGGTTTCCAGGACTGCCATAAATTGTATCTTTTCCTCATGGATCAACTTTCTCACCTCTTTTTGTTTATCATCCATAATGAGGCCTCTTATATTCCATGTTGCTAATTTTATGTTCATCTTCCTGTCCATTTTCTCTTTCTGTTTTTAAGCTCACCTTTTTCACTCTACCTGTTTTTCAATCTTACTTTTCACAATCTCTCTTACTATTTTTGAATATCTCTCTCTTATGCGTCCTCTTAAGTTTCATTATTTCTTCTTAAGGGGTGTTTGTTTCGGCTTATGGCTTATTTGGTTTTTGGCTTATGTTTCATAAGCTCGCCTTCTTTGGCTTATTTTGAAACTTTTTGTCTTATATAACCTTATCATGACATAAAAAAACTTATATAAGCCGAAAATTTTTAAAGTAAGCCACAAAAAGTGAGCCTATGAAGCATAAGTCCAAAATCAAATAAGCCATAAGCCAGCTATATAAGCCGAAACAAACACCCCCTTAGAGTTGTTTCGAATGACATTTATGAGTATCGGCTTGCGCCACTTGCGGAAATTTCGTATCCCATCTATTTCTATTAATATCGGCTATAAATGTTTCAAGGTTGTCTGTTAATACAAATAAGCCGTAAAAACGTTTACTTATATTTTACGATCTTCTAATGATTTGTCGATAACAAACGTAAAATCATTTTAACGAAACAAATAAAAATACGTAATTAGTTTGAGCCAATAGTTTTCTAACACACTTACGTTTTCACATAAAACACTAAAACAAGTATAAGTGATTTTATGATTGAGTAATATATATGTACAACAACTAGTGTTTACATATTGGGCAAAATATATACACAACTAGTATATATTACATAAATGGGTAAAAACTACAACCAATGGAAAATATCCATAACCCATGGTATTGACCCATACCCATTTGACTAGGTTCATTGCACTCATAAGATACATTGTATCTAATAAGAAACCCATGGATCAACCTATAACCCATGACCCATAACCAAAATACCCATGGGCAAAGAGGAGCGTCCCACGGATCCCTAGCTTTACGCTAGACGGATCCCTTGTGGGAGGGATCCGTGGGATCCGGGGAACAGTAAACATTCCTCCTCTATAAATAGTGAGCCATTTCTTCCTTTTGGCTTACCACTCTCACACATACTTTCCCCAAGTATTGTAACTCTCTAACCACTGATCCTAAGGGATCTTTCTATAAATAGTGAGCCATTTCTTCCTTTTGGCTTACCTCCTCTATAAATAGATCACCACTTCTTGAAGTCGAGCAAGCTCAAGTCCATGAGTTGCCATGCTTCGTCATCATCAAGACAACTGAAGTTCTCTTGTTGATAGTTCTTTCTTCCTCTGTAGATTTGTTGTGTTGAAGGCATTAGTGAAGGATGCCGAAAGAGTCAAAATGAAAGCATTAGTGAAAGGTGCTTAACGTCCGTGTCAAAGGCATTAGTGAAGAATGCTAAAGGTGTCAAGACGAAGGCATTAGTGAAGGGTGCCAAGCGTTGTGTCAAAGGCATTAGTGAAGGATGCCTAGGAATCAAATCAAGTGGCATTAGTGAAGAATGCCAAGGTCGTATAATCGATGAGGTGCATCGTTATACATATAGTATTAGTTTATTTTCAAGGATGGTGATATCCTTAATGATGTTGTAATTAGGAGTGGGTCTCCTTTGGGATTAGGTGTTGTGTTGTGTTGGGTAGTAGTTCCTCCATTGTAATGGAACTAGGTACTTAGCCTAGTACCTGATAAAGGGTAGGCGACGTTGTGGTAGGTGTGGTTCACCTTGGTGTGAAAGAACCCGGTGGTTAGCCTAGTACCGGAAAAAGGGTAGGCGACGTTGTGAAGGCTTCTCCGCCATAAGGAGTTTGTGTAGTGATTACGAACTCGAGTAGGTGACTCGGGGAGTGGAGTAGGGCAAGGAAGGTGTCCTTGTAGCCGAACCACTATAAATACTTGTGTCGTGGTGATGTGCTTCTTACTCCTTATCTTTCATTACACGTTTATATATCTATCTATCAACGTCCAACACAAACAACCAAATAGATTAACATAAGTTGATCTAAATGTTTTAAAATGAAGTTTTAATTGGTAAAACTATTCAACCCCCCCTTCTAGTTTTCCACATTCTCTACTATATTTTGTGATACTTGGCACTCGCTTTGCAACGTTTGGAAGTTGATGTAGAGTTCTCTTTGGTGATGAAAGTAGATACAAATCGTCTAATTGGCTTATGGTGCACAAATACAATGAAAAGGAAGGGGATAGCAACTACGAACATGATTTTTATTCTATTGTTTGGATGTGCGTTTAATGAGTTTATTATATACTGAAAACTTATGTAAGTTAACATTTATATCAATAAATATGTTTTTTATCAAGCAACTCCTTGCTTATCCAGATCTTAATAACTATAATCAAAATAAAAACCAATATTAGTTTTTTGACGAACACTTGACATTGATTATTGATACCTCACTTTACCCACACATCCAAACATAAAACACCTCTATGTATGAGGTAGTATGTGTGTCAAGTACTAACGTTCGTTAAGTGTTTATCTGTGAAATTAATAATTAACCATAACGTTTTATGTTAATTATTAAAACATTTAATCTTATGCGTAAAGTGTGTAATCCCGAAGTCTCGTGTTCGAATCCGGTCATACACATATTAATTTATATCCATAAAACTAACACAACAAATACATATTTTTAGGTCACCATATCCATGTACATTAACATTTACCCGGTACGTACAAAAAATGCATAGAAAAAGATGTCTTCAAATAAGTTAAAAGTCAAGCCAATAAGAGGTTTTTGTAACTTCATTGTATTGTCTTTTTTATATATAGTTATATTAGTAACATATAGTTGTCCATATATTAGAAGCTTCTTTGATAAAGCTTACTTCATACAAATTTAGGACAGGTTGCCTCAAATGATGTTTGGTTATGCAATTTATCATAGTGCCTTAGAAATTTATATTGAAAGAGTTCATTTTACATACATAAAGTTAAGTTATATAGGTCCTATGTCCATCCATTAGTATCATATGAATGCCAACTAACTTTGATGGATTGATGTTGGAATAATATTGATTCCAAAGAGATGTTATCTTAACTTTTTATATTCAATTTACCTTTGTTAGCGTTCATTACTTGAAGAGGAGTGATTTTGATGTCCATACCTATAAAGAAGAAAAGAAAACCGGAGACTTGATGAGTTTTATGGAATGAAGAAATGCAGAATTCTTATGAATTATGTTCTTAAGTTTAAAACTGAGGTAATAATCGTTGGTGATTTTAGTGTCATCGACTATTTTAGGTGATTGGGATTTACTATGAAACTAATAGGATTTCCTATTATGCTCGGATACGAGTTAGGGAAGTGTGGAGTGGACACTCGTTTTAGCTATTGTGTTTCCACCACGAAAAAAACGTAGGGGTCAAGGGGCAGAGCCCTTTGCTGGGGTCCCACTCATTTTTCCCAACCGATGTGACTGTTTATTAACAGTTGTGACTGTTGGTTGTCAAACAACTTTAACTGCCTTAACTGTCATTTAGAATCGGTTTATTACAGATTCATTGTCTCATTCTAACATATGAAAAACACATACAATTCCTCTTTGTTTCTGCTTAGTATTCTTGTGCCTAGAAAACCAAGTGTTCTTCTTAAATTATCCCAATAAGGATTTCGTGATACCCAGGCATCTATATGGTCGAAATACTTTATACGGAAAGTGAACATACACGATTTTTGAGAAGATATCCAGGATTATCATCACAACCCCAACCCCAATTTCTAACAATAATTCCATTGGTATATCGAACTCACACTAAATTGATTGATACCATTTAGCAACATGATAATTTTAAGCTAAAAGGAACACGATTTATTACTATTTTTTAATTATATATGTATATTTTTTAGCTAAGGTTGTAATGCAAGTTCGATCCCCATTTTTATGTGTTTCCAAACCCTCAGGCATCACATATCTTGCCATCTGTCTTAGATTGTGGAAGAGCAATGTATTGTGCGAGTTATTCCAACGGTCGTTAAATGATAACTTAAAGGACTATATGAAATTAAAGATCGAGAAGATTCTAGAACCCTTTTGGGGACCTTAACCGATTGGTAGGTATTGGGGGAACCCAATTCTACCATAACTTGGACTCCAAGATTGTTATAGTATAAATATAAACCCCTTGTATCCATTCAAAACTAATATTGGTTCCTTGCAAACCCAATTTCTCTTCTCCTCTCCTATCCTTTTGAGCTAGCCGATCGGTTTCCACCCTAATCCCTTAGGGATCGATTTTCTAAACTCAAAACAAAAGTGTTTGGTTTGGTTGTGATCAAGAACCTAGCTTTTCTCATTGAATCGTTAGTAATACGTGTGTACAAGAACGAATGACAAATACACTTGTGTTTAAGAATTTTTACCCATTCGACTTAGGTATAGTCGAATATATTAAACCCTAAATTCTATACTTTTATATTCGGTTAACTAATTGCAAGTATTTGATCCTTACTTCCGCTGCATGCTTTGATGATGTTTACTTGTTTTATATAAGTGTTATGATTCGTTAATACTGTGTAATTAATTACCGAAACACATAAAAATTGTATCTTTAAGTGATTATTACATGTTTATGGTTTATAGGGTTTAAAAAATATTGGAAACCCTAATTTTATTTATGGGTCGATTACCCCTAATTTTAATTAATTAGGTTTTAGTTTTGTTAAACTTGAAGAAACCCTAGAATTGAATGTAATTTTTTATGTGATTATTAATGAATATTTGTTATATGTCATTAATTGTTTTGCATATGTTGTGATCCTTTGACTTGATTATATGTTGTTTGACATGATAATAAGTGCTATGTGGGAATCCACGATGAAAACATGCAAGTTTTGTCATGGATTAATTATTATATTTGATATGAATATGTAGTAATTGTTACGTATTGATGTTTACATGCTTATTATGCTTTAATTGTTAACGGTATCTATACATAAAGTTTTTTTTTTTAAATCTTAAATTGGGGAAGACCTCAATAATACATTAAGGAATCAATTATGTGCAATATGTTATATGTTTAGTTATGACTTACGCAATCGATTCGTCGATGTATGTGGCTCACTTGATACAAGTGAAAGCCCTAGTTAAATATACGCATTTAATTAAAACCTAGAATTGATTATTAATATGGTTTTATCAAATAAGCTTGCATGTGGCTATTTGTTTACACATATTAATTGTTAAGTTATGTGTACATTATTTAAGTTGTTTATTTTTATTAATTGCTTTTTGTTTATATATGTTGTTTGACATGATAGTAAGCAAAAGGTAATTTTATGAATAGAAAATAAACCAGGCTTAATAATGGGGAAATTTGATTTGATTTTAAGTATTAAATCTTAAACTTTTAGTCGATTGATGTTTCTTTTACCAAATAGTTAGAAAGGCTCACCCAGTTTGACAAACTATAATAGAGGTATAAGGAGGGGTACGCATTAAATTATGACCCGTAAGAAGAGGTTTTTAATATGCTTCATGTTGACCCGCTTCTCCGCTTTTTTGTGCGTCAAATTGGAGCTACCTACGACTATTTACATGTACAAAAACATCTTAAGGGTGAATTAACCTTAATTCCACGCGCCACTTTTGTGGTAATTATCCGAATAACTTGGGTCTTATGACTCATGCAGTAGTACGATGTAGTGGACAATAATTAAAGGTAATTCTTTGATTGGTTTATCCAATACCTCGATTAAAACTTTGTTGATTTAAACTTAGTTAAAATAACTAATCAGTAAAGTTTTTTTTTTTTTTGAAACCTATGATACAAAGATGAATGCATGACATCTTTGTACATATTTGATTTATCACCAAAATCAAAATTAATACACTTTAAATTTAAGTTATATGCCATCCAATGAAACGGGAACGCCTAAGGTTGCCATTTAGTCACCGTGAGACGTGGCTAGATTTTAATCAAATGGTAAATCTCCACTTGTAGTGAGAACGGGCATGGAAGTATTTGCAGTTTTTTAAGTTGGATAACTTAATTGAGTTGATAGTGAGAACTAGTTGCTCAAGGCATAAGATGGGGATAAAACATGCTTACATTGCAACTAGAGTTGGCAAATATGTAAATCCCATAGTGTTATAGGAATTGCAATTTGTATATTGGCAATTGAGGTTCGACTCGTACCTTGTTGAATACTTTCATTACTAGCAGATCAACTGATGTGATGAAACTATGTCAATTTTGGATCCTAGTTTTCAGTGAAAATTAAATGGTTATATTATTAATTACCATGAGTATTTAATTTTCTTGAAAGGTTATATTATCGAAAGTACTAACTTTTGAACATTTTTCTATAGAAATGGCTCAAAACACTAATATGAACAACATGAGTTCTGCTTTCAAGCAAATGCTTGATCGAGAAAAGTTGACTGGCGATAATTTCAATGATTGGTTTCGTTCATTGAGGATTGTCCGTATGGCCAAAAAAATTGAATAAATTAGTAAGCCTCTTCCTGCTGACCTACATTGAGACCATGAGGCGTATTCTGTTGAGTATGATAAGCACAACAATGTGGCTTGTCTCATGCTTGCTGGGATGAAATCTCAATTACAAAAGAAATTTAAGAACTTTGGTCCCATGGACATGCTCAATGAACTCAGACGTATGTTTGAGAAACCAACTACTATGGAGTTATATGATCTGCTTGATTCTCTACACAGTTGTAAGCAGGATGTTGGTAAATCCGTAAGTTATTATGTCCTTGAAATCAAAAGTTACTTGGACCAACTGGAGCGACTCAGCTATGGTTATTCCCAGGAGGTATCTATTGGCCTTATCAATCGATCCCTTAACCAGGATTTGTTTGGTAGTTTTGTGCGCAACTTTAATATGCATTGCACAAGGAAGACTGTCACTGAGTAACATGTAATGCTCATTGATTTCGAGAAAGGTTTACCCAAGAAGGCACCTACACCCCAGGTACTAGCAATACAAGGTGTTCGGATTACTAAGCTCAACAAACCGCAACAAGTGAACAAAAAGGATAAAGGTAAAGGAAACGACAAACAAGTTGTGACCCACCAACCAATGCCTAAGAAGCAGAATCCTCCTAAGAAGAAGGAGAATCTTCATAAGGATTTGGCTGCTTGTCACCACTGCAACACATATGGACATTGGAAGCGGGCATCCATTGTCCCTTGATGAGTTGCTTCAGAATAAGAATAAGAAGGTTGGGAATGTCACGAGCACTTCAGGTATTTTTATGATTGAATTATTTTCTTTTCCTCATAAGCATAATTCCTGGGTATATGATACGGGATGTGGTACTCATATTTGTAACACATCGCAGGGGCTTAGAGGAGCAAGGAAGCTGGCCTATGGAAAAAGATACATGTACGTAGGGAATGGCATACGTGCAGTTGTTGAAGCCATAGGGACATTCGATTTAGTTTTACCTTCGGGTTTAGTACTAGTTTTGAATAATTGTCATTATGCACCTTCTATTATTAGATGTGTCATTTCAGTTCCTTTGTTATTGGATATTGGTTTTGTTCACACATTTACTAGTAATAGAATTTCTGTTTCTTTAAATAATGTTTTACTTTAATGCAATTCCTGTAAATAGTGTGTTTGAAATTAACATGGAAAATCATGGTTCCAATGGAAATAATTCTATGTGTAGCATTAGCAATAAGAGAATTAAGTCAGACTTAGGTTCTACTTATCTTTGGCACTGTTGTCTTGCACATATTGGCAAGAAACACATAGAAAAGCTGCAACATGATGAGCTTTTGCAAAATATCAATGAGGAATCATTTGATAAATGTGAATCTTGCATATCTGGGAAGATGAAAAGGAAACCTTTTTCACATCAAGTGGAAAGAGCTTCAAATCTACTTGGTTTAATACATACTGATGTGTGCGGACCACTTAGACATGTGTCAAGGAAATGTGCTAGCTACTTCTTAACCTTCACGGATGATTTCAGTCGTTATGGTTATGTTTATTTACTTAAACATAAACATGAAGTCTTTGAAACATTCAAGGTTTTTAAAAATGAAGTAGAGTTACAACTCGGAAAGAAGATTAAGGCTCTTCGATCCGATAGAGGTGTTGAATATCTAAGCCAAGAATTTAAAGATTATTTAGCTGAGTGTGGTATTGTCTAGCAACTCACATCTCCTTATACTCCACAACAAAATTATGTATCCGAAAGGAGAAATCGTACATTGCTCGATATGGTGCGATTAATGTTTAATCTTACAACTCTTCCCTTATCCTTTTGGGATTATGCCCTTGAAACTGCTGTTCGCATTTGAATATGGTTCCAACAAAGAAGGTTGATAAGAATCCATATGAAATATGGACCGGAAAAGCTACCAACTTTTCTTACTTAAAGGTTTGGGGTTGTGAGGCGTTTGTTAAACGTGACTCGCCAGATAAACTCCAACAAAGATTTGCTAAGTGTATCTTCGTAGGATACCCAAAGGAAACGATGGGTTACTACTTTTACTTCTCACCAGAAAATAACGTCATTGTGGCTAGGTATGGAGATTTCTTTGAAAGGAGTCTCATATCTCAAGAATTCAGTGGGAGAGATTATGATCTGGAAGAGGAACATGAAAATACATCACCTTCTGAAAACACTAGCCAGCTTCAAGTGGAACCTGAAAGTCTGGGTCCTCCACCTAAAGTTATTCCCATTCGTAGGTCTGAAAGGACTATACGTGCACCTGATTGTCTATGTCTTAACATAGAAGTTGAGGAAACTATGTTAGGGGATCTTAATGAACCCGCTAAACATAAAGCTGCCATGGCTGATCCTGAAAAGGACAAATGGCAAGTTGCAATGAATGTTGAAATGCAATCCATGAAAGAAAATGAAGTATGGATAGAGGTTGACAAGCCTCCTAACGCTAAAGTCGTTGGAAGTAAGTGGCTCTATAAGAAAAAGACTGACATGCATGGCTTTGTACACACCTATAAGGCTCGTCTGGTAGCTAAAGGCTTTACTCAAACCTACGGGATTGACTACGAGGATACCTTTTATCCCATAGCAGATATTAGAGCTATTAGGATTCTCATAGCCATAGCATCATACTATGATTATGAGATTTGGTAAATGGATGTCAAAACTGCCTTCTTAAATGGTCGCCTAGATGAAGACATCTATATGGCGCAGCCTGAGTGGTTTGTGAATCCACAATTTCTTTAGCGTGTATGCAAGCTTCAAAGATCCATTTATGGATTGAAGTGGGCATCAAGGCAATGAAATAAGAGATTTGATAAAGAAATAAAAAAGTTTGGATTTACTCAGAATCTAGATGAGCCATGTGTATACCATAAAGCTAGTGGGAGTAATGTTACTTTCCTTATCCTATATGTCGATGACATATTAATCATGGGAAAACATATACCAAGTTTAAATGAGGTTAAGTCCTATCTTGTTTTTCAATGAAGGATTTAGGGGAAGCAGCATACATCCTTGGAATCAAGAGCTACAGAGATAGATCAAAGCGGTTGATTGGATTAAGCCAAAGTTCTTACATTAATATTGAAGAGATTCAATATGCAAAATTCCAAGAAAGGATATTTGCCAATGCAAGTAGAACATGGCATAAGTAGCAAAGTATGTGCATCAACACCTGATAAGATGAAAAAGATGAGTAGAGTCCCTTATGCTTCAGCTGTGGAATCTATCATGTATGTTTTAAGATGGGCAAGGCCAGATGTGGCGTTTGCACAAAATATCACCAGTCGATATCAACAAAACCGAGGCGGATTCCACTGGCATGTTGTTAAGAACATTCTTAAGTATTTGAGGAATACAAAAGAGATGTTTCTAGTGTATGGGGGAAATCGAGATGCAGAACTTGATGTTACAGGTTTCTGCGATGCGTCCTGGCAATGTGATAAAGATGATACGAAGTCTTAGAGGGGTTATGTCTTTGTCATTAATGAAGGAGCAGTAGACTGGAAGAGCAAGAAGCAGAGTACAATTGTGATGTTTGCAATAGAAGATGAGTACATAGCTGCTTCAGAAGCTGCGATGGAAGCTGTTTGGATTAGGAAATTCATTTCGGGGCTAGGAGTTATGCTGTCAATTGATTTACCTATTAATATGTATTGTGACAATTCTACCGCAATTACATTCTCCAATGAACCTGGAGTCATGAAGGGTGCCAGACACTTTCCTCATCGATATCACTATGTTCGAGAACAAGTCGAAATAGGTGAAATCAATCAACTCAAAGTCCACACAGATGACAATCTAGTTGATCCCTTTAAGAAGGCTTTACCTAAGGAAAAGCTTACTCAACATGCTAATGGCATTAGACTTCGTTTAGCTAGTAGTTTCATGTAAATCTGTGATTATGTATTTGGATAAAGGATGTTATGAACAATTATTATTTTAATGAAATAAAATATTTTGTTATGTTTATTTTCATTTATAATATTGTATCCTGTATTTGCATTATAAATCCATGAATAACTCATGTTATTCTAAATAGTCTGTTGTCAATCAATGATGTGGGAATACCATTGAATTAAGAAAAATCTGAGTTTTGGTAGAATATACTTATGTATATTGATGCTTGGACATGTCAAATTCACATGATATTCAATGTATTGAATATAAGACATATCCCAACCGCATGGATGTACTTTATGGATCTTTGTCATTAAAGTAAATCATGAATATTTATCCTCGGGCTTGAGATACAAGATAACCGTCATGGATGTAGCTCATATATTGTAAGATAGTCTAACGTTATCCGTAACTGGTAGTTATAAGGGCTATTTTCAGAAGTGATGCAAAGTTCATGAGTTTTGCTTGTAGTCAAGAAAGAATTTGTTCCTTCAAATTTGTTTTGAAGTTTAATACTGTTGGGCCCCTCATAGGGTTGACAAGATGTTTGCATGGCCATGCCCAAGATCTATCTGGAATATGTTCATATGATTTGGTAATCTTGTTCAATCAGATATAACGAGAAACATAATAGTTAATTATGGAATGACATAGATCCATATCCATATTAACGTAGTATTATAAACAAAAGGATAAGTATGATGATGATTCATCAAAGGGTTTTCCAGGAAACCACACTCAGGGTCGTTCTGGGGCATTGGGGTGTTATGCTAGACTAACCAATGTCATTACTATATTAAGATATATCCAAGTGGGAGCTGTTAGTTTTATGGATATAAATTAATATGTTTATGACCGGATTCGAACACGAGACTTCGGGATTACACACTTTACGTATAAGATTAAATGTTTTAATAATTAATATAAAACGTTATGGTTAATTATTAATTTCACAAATAAACGCTTAACAAACATTAGTACTTAACGATTATTGACTAACAGTCGTTAAATGATAACTTAAAGGACTAGAGATGAAATTAAAGATCGATAAGGTTCTAGAAACCCTTTGGGCACCTTAACCGATCGGTAGGTATTGGGGGAACCCAATTCTACCCTAACTTGGACTCCAAGATTGTTATAGTATAAATACGAACCCCTTGTATTCATTCAAAACTAATCTTGGTTCCTTGCAAACCTAATTTATCTTCTCCTCTCCTCTCCTTTTGAGCTAGCCGATCGGTTTCCACCCTAATCCCTCAGGGATCAATTTTCTAAACTCAAAAACAAAAGTGTTTGGTTTTTTTGTGATCAAGAACCTAGCTTTTTCTCATTGAATCGTTAGTAATACGTGTGTAAAAGATTGAAGGACAAATACACTTGTGTTTGTGAATTTTACCCATTCGACATAGGTATAGTCGAATATATTAAACCCTAAATTCTATGGTTTATTGGTTCTTTTTTATCGATTCCTTGTTTTGTTAGGAATCGCAAAAGGCACGCATATACTTTTATATTCGGTTAACTGATCGCAAGTATTTGATCCTTACTTCCGCTGCATGCTTTGATGATGTTTACTTGTTTTGTTTTATATAAGTGTTATAATTCATAAACTCCAACATGTTGAACCTTTAAGGGATGTTTGTTTAAGCTTATATAGCGGGCTTACGACTTATTTAGTTTTTGGCTTATGTTTCATAAGCTCACTTTTTTAGGCTTATCTTGAAACTTTTCGGCTTATATAAGCTTATCATGTCACAATAAGGTTGTATAAGCCGAAAAGTTTTAAAATAAGCCATAAAAAGTGAGCTTATGAAACATAAGCCGAAAACCACATAAGTAAGCCCGTTATATAAGCCGAAACAAACACCTCCTTAATAAAGATAGTTACAACTAATATTGTTGGTGGTTATTCGCCCAGCAGCAGGGTAAGATAATCAAAGTCAGCAGCAATACCACTAGGTGGTTACCGGATATCACTTGGAATCGTGTAATCACTTTCCAAAGTAAACTATTCGACCCTGTGCCTGGGTTACACGAATATCTACTTGGCATAAGACCAAATGTTAGTTATTGAATTAGGCACAATCAATAACCCTTGCGCTTATAAGTGTTTAAGCTTTCTGTTTGTTTCTCCTGGTTTTTGTCTCTTTTCATGCTGATGATGACATTCTCTATTTATAGTAGAGAATACTCACTCCTAGTCAATGGACATTATGTGTGATTAACGGCCAATTAATCACCCATAATAAGCCTCCATTATCATAGGAATAGTGGTTACATGACCAATTAAATGTGGTCATAAAGCAGTCATAACAGCCACTTAAATGAGTCAAAGTTGTTACAAATTAATCACTGCAACACTACCAGTAGGAACCATTACACTAGCAGCAGGAACCAGAACACTACCAGTAGGAACCATTAATTACTACACTAGCAATAGCAACCAATACACTACCAGCAGGAACTAATACACTACCAGCAGTTTACCATACTAGCAGTAGTAACCAATACACTAGCAGTACTAACCACTATTGAGTCAGGGTGTTCAGGGACCTCATGGGTGTACACTCCGTACCTCCTAACCCAAAACCAGGTGTGAACTAATCCCACAAGTGCACTAAATTTTCCAACAAATAGTTCCTCCACCACCCTAAACAACACATTAGAACAACTTTGGTGAATCATGATATGATGGAAAACAAGGCATTTGTGTTCTTGCTCTCGAGTCATACAAAGGATTTAGAGTCATATCACATCGTTAGCTAAGTAATTCTTCAGTATATACTTGTTTCCCAGCAAAGACTTTCACTCGTGTCTTTTTGATTGTGATGTCGCACATGAATTGATGATTTCATTAGGTTAAAGACCTGTTCCTACCATTTATTTTGTTGATTGTCTTTGTGCATATGATATTTGGTACAATTTGATGGCAAATATATCAATTGTGCAACTTACTTTGGTAACAGAGTGTACTAAGACAATAGCTCAAAAGTCTTCTCGGTTCATATATATTTTAATCTTAGAAGGGGGTTGTTGATGAGAAAAAATTAGTAAGAAAACCAGGATAAGAACATGTGAAAATTTTATAAACAATTCTTAGTGCTCTTTATATTTTATCGGTTTGGCCATCAATAATTACATGTCTTATTTTATATTATTTTTAGCCAACTTGCAATAAAATATAAACCGTTTGTTGCTTATTAGTTGTGTGATTATTTGCTAATCGTTTCTTATTGTCGTAGTGTGCGGTGAGTTCATTCCTAATTCTATTGTCCTTAACAAATTGTACTTTTCTAAGTCAGCTAAAACAGTGATAACTTTGATCAATTGATATATGTAAATTCACTAATCGTGGTACAACTGACAGACGGATTCAATAACAGGTCTAAGACTTGTAGATTTTAGTGAAGATAAGTGTTTGTTTAACCTTTTTAATATTATAAAATTATAGTTAATTACATAAATTGCTAATGTGATTACCTCAAAATGCATCTACCGTTCTTTTACTTAAAAAATTTACTGATTAATTCTGTCTGGCTTCCGTTAAATCCCCTATGTGCAAAAGATATTTTTGTCCTTACAACCTTTAATTTACTTTTGAATTTTGTAATTTAGCAAAAACTATCAAATTCATAAAATTGAAATAACTCCAAACATACATACCTGTTGGCATATAAACCACCGCTGACAAACAACCAATCACCATCTTCGTCGCCGATGTAAAACCCACCATTGTTCCAGCAGAATCTTAACCACCATGGACAATGCTTCCGGCAGAAATATTATTCAAGAAGGTTTAATAGATTAGGAAGGTAACCACCAGTAACACTTGCAGTAGGACTATTGAAAAGTCACATAAATGACCAAATAAGCCACTATTCAGTATTCACACACTTCAAGCTTATGTGTATCCCGGTATAAAGACCATTGTACTAAATAAAAGAGCAAGAGATATCCATTAATATTAATAAAGATAGTTACAACTAATAGTTCCTCCACCACCCTAAATAACTCATTACAACGACTTTGGTGAATCATGATATGGTGGAAAAACAAGCCAATTTTTTTCTTGCCCTTCAGTCATACAAAGTCTTTAGAGTCATATCATATCGATAGCCAAGTAATTAATAAATATTAAATACAGCTTGATTATATCACTGTTTTGGCATGAATATGATGTATTATGTATATACACAAATTTAAGCACACTGTACTTGAGATAGTTGACCTTAATTTCTGCCATTCCAGCTAACGGAAATAGGTATTGATACTACGTATTTTAAGCTACAAAAGGGTGGTTCAGAAGTCGCAACAAAGCAATGAGCCTAACCATCTCACGGGCTATTTGATTTCTATAACTTCACTCCCGCACAACGACCTTAATTTATTCAGCCACAATTCCTGAGGCTGCACACCAGCCGCCCTCATCTGATAAAGGAACTTAATGGCTTCAACAAGGCACCCGTTTTGTACCAAACTAGTCAGCATAGCATTCCAACACGCACGATTCCTCCTACTTTCACTCATATCAAAAACCCTTTTTGCATCACTCATCAACCCAAACTTCCCATACATATTAACTAACCCACACTGCACAAAACTCTTGGACGCTAATCCTAACTTAATCGCATTAGCATGAACCTGCTCACCACTGCACAATTCCCATCATCACTTATAAACAAGCACTAAGCACACTAGACAACGTAAAGCTATTCTTCCTAACACCCTCTTTCCCCATTTCATTAAAAACCTCAAAAACCTCACGAAACCGCTCCTCCTTACAATTATTAATAATCCTAGCCGTCCACATCACTACATTTCTCCTCGAACCAATCTGATCAAAAACCATGTCCCCGTCTTCAAAACACCCAACCTTCCCATAAAAACTAATCAACGAACTCCCCACAAACAAATCACCCGCATACCCCGATTTAATCAACCACCCATGAACCTGCTCACCAAGTTCCACATTCATCGTCTCACCACACGCCTTAAGCACACAAACCATTATCCAACTAACCGGCAAACTATTGCAACTAAAAAGCACATATTGGAACCGAGAATCTATAAACAACTTCACCACTTCCTCACACTCACCATTATCAGCATAACCCACAATCATAATCGCCCACGAATTAAAATCCCTTTTAGACATTTCATCAAACATTTACGCGCATTGTCCAAACTCCCACAAGACACATACATTATCAAAACACGGTTAACCAAAGTCAAAGGCAATCGCTTTTTACGCGTTTTTTGTCATATGGGTATGTACTAAAACCGCCTCATTTGAATATTGAAACTGGGTGCATTCTTTTATTAGTGAAATGTAGATGGCATCGGGTACGGGAAAACGGAGCGTGTTAAGTAGGCGTAAGATATGGATGGTGTACTGATGGTTGTAATGGGTTTTGGTTTGTGGTTTTGGATGGTTTTAAGGGTTTCTGGAGGGGTTTGTGAAGAGGTAAGTTAATGGTTGTGCTGGTGTCGAGGGTCAACTCGGGTCAAGCTATAAAAAAACATACCCGAACCCGACCTTGTTTAAAACTCGGGTCAACTCGGGTCGGGTCAATTCGGGTTCGGGTCATCTCGGGTCGGGTCAATTCGGGTTTGGGGTCAACCCGAGTATTTTACATTGTAAAAGTGTTGTTGAACCGGGTTAGTCGGGTTCGGGTCAAGGCTAAAAAAATATACCCGAACCCGACCTTGTTTAGAACTCGGGTCAATTCGGGTTGACCCGATTGACCCGAATATATTTTTGGACCCGATTGACCCGACCCGAATTGCCTCGGGTCGGGTTCGGGTCGGGTCAGCCCGAATGACACCCCTACCTGTTGGCATATAACCACCACTGACAAACAACCAATCACCATCTTCGTCGCCGACGTAAAATCCATCATTGTTCCCGCAGAAAACTAACCACCATCAATGATGTTTCCCGTATTGTTTAAGAAGGTTTTAGTGATTAGGAAGGTCATGACTCGAGGAATGGATAACATGTCCTAACCACCGGTAACACTTGCAGTATGACTAAATAAATTCAAATAAATGACCAACCACTATTCAGTATTCACACACTTCAAGCCTATGTGTATCCCGGTATAAAAATCATTGTACTATATAAAAGAGCAAGAGATATCTATTAATGAAGATAGTTACAACTAATAGCTCCTCCACCACCTTAAATAAGTTAAATAACACATTACGATGACTTTGGTGTATCGTAGTATGGTGGAAAAGCGAGCCTTTTTGTTCTTGCTCTTCAGTCATACAAAGGGATTTAGAGTCATAAATTTACATACAGCTTGATTATATCTATGTTTTGGCATGAACATGACGTATATACACAAATTTAAGAACACTGGAGTTGAGATAGTTGACCTTTCTGCCATTCCAGCTAACGGAAATAGGTATTAATACTTTGAATTTAAAGCTACGAAAGGGTGGTTCACAAGTCACAACAAAGCAATGAGCCTAACCATCTTATTTGATTTCTATAACTTCACTCCCGCACAACGACCTTAATTTATTCAGCCACAATTCCTGAGGCTGCACACCAGCCGCCCTCATCTGATAAAGGAACTTAATGGCTTCAACAAGGCACCCGTTTTGTACCAAACTAGTCAGCATAGCATTCCAACACGCACGATTCCTCCTACTTTCATTCATATTAAAAACCCTTTTTGCATCATTAATCAACCCGAACTTCCCATACATATTAACCAACCCACACTGCACATAACTCTTAGACGCCAATCCTAACTTAATCGCATTAGCATGAACCTGTTCACCACAGTTCCCATCATCACTTATCTTCGAACAAGCACTAAGCACACTAGACAACGTAAAGCTATTCTTCCTAACACCCTCTTTCCCCATTTCATTAAAAACCTCAAAAACCTCACGAAACCGTTCCTCCTTACAATTATTAATAATCCTAGCCGTCCACACCACTACATTTCTCCTCGAACCAATCTGATCAAAAACCATATCTCCATCTTCAAAACACCCAACCTTCCCATAAAAACTAATCAACGAACTCCCCACAAACAAATCACCTCCATACCCTGATTTCATCAACCACCCATGAACCTGCTCCCCAAGTTCCACATTCATAGTCTCCCCACACGCCTTAAGCACACACACCATAATCCAACTAACCGGAAAACTCCCACAGCTATACATTATATACCGAAATTTATCATTTACAAACAGCCGAATCACCTCCTCATATTCACCATTATCAGCATAACCCGCAATCATAATCGCCCACGAATTAAAATCCCTTTTAGACATTTCATCAAACACGTTACGTGCATCACTTAACAACCCACAAGACACATACATTATCAAAACACGGTTGATTAATGCTAAGGAAAGTCGCTTTTTACGCGTCTTTGTCATGTGGGTATGTACTAAAACTGATTCATTAGAATCTTGGCACTGGGTGCATTCTTTTATAAGTGAAATGTAGACGGCATCGGGTACTGGAAACGGAGCGTGTCGAGTAGGCCTAAGATATCGGATGGTGTGGTGGTTGTGATGGGTTTTGGTTCGTGGGTTTTGATGGGTTTTAAGGGTTTTTGAAGAGGTAAGTTAATGGTTGTGATTTTGGCGGGAAGGTGGTTGTTGGGTTTATAGGGTTTAGGGTTTAAGGAAGTTGAAATGAGGTTTAAAGTAGTTAACTTTGTTGGATTTGTTTGAAGAATCATTGTGTGTGTGTGTGTTTTGTGTTGTTTTTGTGTGGACAAGACATGGTTTGATGGTTTGTTGGACTTCATACATTTTGGGTGTCAATTAAGGCTCAGGATGATATAATGCGGACCGGATCGGATCGAGAAATCAGATTGACCGGACTAGACCGAATACACTTCGGTCTTGTTCTCGGTCCACCATTATCCTCATATCTTTGTTAAACCGGACCGGACCGACAAACCAAACCGGGCCGGAACTGGACCGAACATTTCGGTTTAGGCCTCGATCGTTGTTTTGGGCCAAACTGATTTTCGGTCTGGTCCGATTTTCAGACCTTGATAAGCCCTAATGGCAACGTCTTTGACTACATTGCTCAGTGTAAGGTTAAAAGTCATGTTGCGCAAAATTTTCTACAACACGAGTGGTAGAAAAATATAATAGTTGCGGCTTACATTTTGTAGAATAAAGCACAATCTAACTATAAATGTATTTGATAAAAGCTACTCCTATTTGTGTGTTCATTTGGCAACATGTAGTCGAGTAGATCCTCTATATTGCACCAAATGTCACATTACTCGCATCTCTTGAACCATTCTTTGAGTTAATTTGAGTTAAACATAGCAGAAATACATTACAACTTCTTTTTAACCTGGGTTTTCGACTCACATTGCAAACCGACTAATCCCAAAGCGACTACCTTTTTGGATAGCCCGGAGTCGGCGCTGGTGAACCTCCGTGGCCACAAGAGGTTTAATTTTCTCCCCATTGGATTCGAACCCTTAGACCTCCTCTTTGGGTTTATCAACATTTAATCAACAATACTCGATAGACATGAACAGTATTTAAACCATAAGTGATCGATTAACATTAACTTTGATGAAATAAGTCGTTCACATTCGACTAATGTCAACTAAAGAATCGTCAAATAACATTAGCATGATATGTAACCTCTCATACCAGCAACAAAAGTCAATGACCCACAACTAGAAATGTCGATACTCATGAATGGGCTGATTTTTGGGTACCTTAACTATTATTAGCCAAACACGAAAGATTGTAGAATCGAAAAAAAAGCATCTAAATCAACAACAATAATTCTAAGGTTAGCATGTACAATTCTTGATCAGCTTGTAATCCAACTTATCATTCCAAAATCCACTATTCCTGTAATCCGCATTCATTCTAGATTCTCTACACCTAACTTCTATATATCCTATGGGGAAATTTTGTCAGTAGTCGGGTCAAATTCTATGAGGTTTAGGCCTAGCTATTAGACTGTCGGTTTCCGAACCTGCGAGCTCCCCTTCACGTTTAGCATGATTAAACTCCCTTTCTACATATTCTAGTGATAATTACAGCATTCCCCCAGGCCCACAATCGTCAGGTATGCCTATGGAATTAAGCCCAACGTTATTCTCCAACCAGTAGAGGTAACTCACGTGGAACAGTGACTTGAGCATGTCTTGTGGTAAGCATACATCTTTCCATATCACCTGTTCAATTTATTTATCTTTAAAATATTACTAAATATAGAGGGTTATGGAGGAAAAAAAAAAAAAAAAAATTGTACATACTTTCACCAAATAACACGTTTAAGTCCTTAGTTACTAATTACGTGAGTGGTTTAAAATACTCAAACTTTCTAACTTAGTTACCGATTACGTCCCTATAGTTTATTTCTTTTGTAACCGAATCAACCACAAAAACTGCTTAAGAACTAAACCGCATTTTTGGTGAAAGCATATAGGTTTCTTTTCATGACAACCCAAAAATGAAATAACAAGTAAAGATGATGAAAATAGAGGTTGGAGTTTGCTTACACAAACTTTGCCATTATGCGGAGTTAGGATGTAGCCTTGGTTTTTGTACAAGTCAAGTAAAGCATGTGCATCTGTTTTGGTTTTGACAATGTCGGAGAGCTTTGACCCGAGCTCTAGACGTTGTTCAATGGTAGCAGCGGCTTCTTTAGCTTCGGGTGAAAGTACTCTATTCTCTGCCTGGAGGGACAATAAGAATGATGTAATTCAGTAGAGTTGACAAAATGGGTAGGTTCAGTAACAGGTCAGACGGGTTTGGTTGTAGCAGGTCAATATAGTACGAGTCAAAACGGTTGAGATCAGGTTTGTAAGCAAATTTTACTCTTTTAAAGCTATCTATTCTATAGACATAAAGAAAAACGGTCTATATCCGATGACTTACTTTGCTTGCTGGCTTTAGACTAATGAGTGGTAGAGCAGGGAAAAAGGGCTCTTCATCGTTGACCTCTTTAACCGAAGGAACAAGACCGCTTAGCAGATATTCACCAAAAACCAAGCCTGCATATTGGGCATAGAATACTAGTTCAGTATCACAAAATATAAAAATTGTGTAATTTTCTTGAAACTGGTAACAGACATAACACTAAAAAAGTGATAAGTTTTATAAATTAATAGTTCAATACTTTGTTCTACTGTCTGTTATATGTAAAGGAACTTCAATTACATTAAGAATGGAAGTGAAAAGGAAGTACTTGCACGATAAGGATTTAAAGTCCTTAGTTGAATGGATTGATAAGATTTGAGATTGCAGAACATGTGGATCCAAGTCACTGCACCAAACGAAGCAAGAGCCAACGGTGTTGAAGCTTGTATGCAATTAGCTAATGCTATCCCGAGCAGTATACCAATAGATTTGCTAACCATTCCCTGAGCTTCTCCCTTTGCTATTACCTGTCATTATAAAACTTCAGTTAATCATCACACAGAATAGTCATACCCTTATGGAGATGCATATAAAATTATATTCTTTTTTTCATTTTTTTTTTTTTTTATTAATGGCATCTGAAAACAAGCATAACGAATAAGGAATTACCTCAGCAAAGTTCCTTTGAGCAGCGAAACCTGCATAAAAACAGCTTCTGGTAGCAGCCTGTCAAGTATAGAGTTAAACTTCATGGACACACATAAACTGATATAAACTCCCTTGTATAGACCATCTATGCATAAATACCCTGGTTATAAACTTGCTAAAAATGCCTTGTAAGTTTTTGTGCGATTGTTGTGCCTTGTTCATACCTTAAAATCTGGTGGTATGCTGTTGATATAAACAGCATACAGGCGTAATAATCAGCTATATTTATTTATGGAAGGCATGCATAAAATATAAGCAAGTCCATTCATCATATAAAATAACATTTATCTACTCATATCTTGAGGAAATACCGGTTTTAGTTCATTTGAGCAAGATACCTGAATAAGCGCAGCTGCAGGCATATGCTCCAGCAGCAGCACCAATCGGGACAAAAAGATGAGGGAAAGCAGGAGTGACGATCTCCATACCAAAAGCAGCATTTTCCAGAAAATCAGCGAATAACCTCCATCCCTTTGGATTCACATCAAAATGTCGTCCGAATTTTGACAAAAATATTTTGCTTAGATACCCAATTCCGTTATTACAATTTGGCTGCAGCAGAGAATTGCACCTTTCTACCAACCAACCGCATAGAGCAAAGACTACATAAATAACTCAGAATCAAACATCATATAGTCAAACACTTTAGCACCACAGGCATACAGTAAGGCATATATGTTAGGCACACCAATCATAAGTTAGAGATTTACATGCAGAATGAACATCACTTAAACTGATCATCAGACTCCTTTTTTCTAACACCTACTCCTGCACTAAGGGGGTGTTTGGGATTTCTCATACAAACTACTTATCTACTTAGTGTTTTTTAATTAGCAGTTTGGATTACAAGCTCCTTATTCACCTCATTTCCCACAAAACTCTTATTGAACGCAACAAGCACATAATCTGTTTTACTAAGCAAATCCCAAACTCTCGTTAAGTTCCAAAACCGATTATCTGAACCATAATCAGTCACAACCATTTCACTAAACCCAACCTACAGAAACACATTATCCACTACTCGAAAACGCAATAGTCATATTATCTTCTACAACACAAACTATTATTTGACCCCTAATCAGTCACATCCATCTCACAATACCTAAACTATAGAAACACATTATCCACTATTCGTCCTAAACTAAGAGGGTGTTGGGGATTGCCTATTAAGACTACTTATCTGCATATTCAAATCACCTCATTCAACACATATATGATCAAAAAATGAGTTTGCCTAAGAAATCCCAAACACCATAAAACTATTACGAGACAAGCAGATAATCTGTTATTAGAAAATCTCACAACAACAAAAAACCATAATACCAATAACTCAAAAACCGAAACACGATAAATTCACTCACTTGAGTAGCGAGAACACTACTAACTTGCGCAGCAACACCTTGCACACCCCTCCAAACCGAATACTCCAA
>OU343217.1:28405497-28442855 GCA_910596185.1 Chrysanthemum makinoi
CCAACGGTTTATACATTTATTGCAAGTTACAATAATATACAACAAGACATATAATTATTGATGGCCAAACCAATAAAATATACAGAGTACAAAGAATTGTTTATAGAATATCCACATGTTCCTATCCTGGGTTTCTTCGGACTTTTTATTCATCAACAACCCCTGCTAAGATTCAAATATACATGAAGCGAGAAGACTTTTGAGCCATTGTCTTAGTATACTCTATTACCTAAGTAAGTTGCATAATTGATATATTTGCCATAAAATCATACTAAGATCATATGCACAAATACAATCAACAAAATAAAATATAGGAACAGGTCTCTAACTTGATGAAATCATCAACAAATGTGCGACATATCACAATCAAAAAGTAATGAGTTAAAGTCTTTGCTGGGAAACAACTTGACATTAATTAATGTAGTGTTGAGGTGGTTGCTGTGGATACGTAAGAGATGACGTTTTTTAATTGTGGTAAAAGAAATCTTATGAAGAAATTTTAATAGCAAAACTTGCGGGTCAGCTTTTAGGATAAAAGAAAAGTCGGACGGTCGGTGGAGGTTGCCTATACATACACTCATTCACTTTGCATTGACTTGTGAATTAATTCTATCCTCTTCCTTCTTTTAGATCCTTTTGTAACCCAAACTCCCTTTTTGTAGCTCACTTTTTTTACTTGAATAACAAATAATGTCTTCGCATAATGATCTTGCTCACCTAAAAATCCCCCTTGAAAATATACTATCTGCCACTAACAACTTTGCTGATGAGAATATTGTCCTTGTAACTGGATTTTCGAAGGATTACATGGGACACCTCTTTTGGTCCGGTGAGCTGATTGATGTTGCTGCTCGGAGATTAAATAAAGAAAGGGAAGATGGAGATTAAAAAAGGATGGAGATTTCCTTGCTCTCTAGTCTCGAGCATAAAAATCTGCCTTCCATTCTTGGGTTTTGTGATGAGAATGATGCGAAAATCATCATTAAGAAGCGTCAGAGCAGAGGAAGTCTCGCGAACTATATAAGTGACCCGTTGTTGTTGACATGGGTGAAAAGATTGGAGATATGTGTCGGTCTTGCGCATGCATTGAGCTACATTCATTATGATGAACCACGAGATTTTAGCGTTATACACCGGAACATTGACAGTTGCACAGTTATATTAAATGATAACTGGCAACCTGTGTTATCTTATTTTGAACTTTCCATGAAGATTAAAGCTTCTCAAAGGCACCATTCTTTCCATACTGATAAAGTATGGAGTACAAACGGGTATACAGACCCAATATATATAAAGACTAAAAGTGTGAACCACAAGTCGGATATGTACTCCTTTGGGATAGTAATGTTTGAACTACTGTGTTGCAGGAAATCAGTAATTAAAAAACAATATAATAAGTATCTGGCTCCGCTTGCCACCTTTCATTATAGAGAGAAAACATTATATGAAATAATTGATTGGGATCTGTTGCAACAAATGGATCCTCAATCATTCAGTGTTTTGGCGGAAACAGCATATGATTGCTTGAATGAAGAACGATCCCGACGCCCAGATATAGGTGAGGTTGTCACAAGACTTGAGAAAGCTTTGGAACTTCAATTGGCACATGAAAACAGGCTTGTAAGACTTTTTTATTATTTATTTATTTATTATTTTTTTTCCATGGTTCTGTTATTAAACATGCCGAATAAATCTGTATTTATTACTATTGGTTTACTAATTAGTGTTGTAATTGATGTTAAAGGATATGGCTAAACCCGAATTTACTAAGTTTGCGGGAGAGCGAAGATTCCCGAGTAGGGTAAGCAATGTCTAGTACTCTTATCCTTATGTTCGATTATTCGGTTTGAGGGTTTTTTTTTTTTTTTTTTTTTTTTTTTTATTTTATTCCTTAAAGTATATACCATATGTTATCCATGATTGTTTATGTTACAGTTATTTGTGGCAAAAGTGTATATAGTGTTGATTTACTCGAATAGAACTAACAAGATAGTAAAAGAGGCCTAGTATTATTAAATTCTTCATGTTTACATAGACATCAACTAGAAGAACACTATGGTTAAAACCAAAGATAAAACTTCATACAAAATTTGGACCATTCCATATCTTGGACCTACCATTGTGGATGCCCTAATGCCTAGATTAATAAACCTCTCAAAAAAAAAAAAAAAAAAGAAACACTTAGCTGAATATTAGGAAACTTTAAATACTCACATGTATAAGCTGTTTAACAGAATCATAGATGGACTTAAGAAATTGAGTAATTCAAAAAATTTACTACTCCGTAGTTTTGGCCCCTGTCCATTCAACTATTCAAGATGATTGAGAAAGATAACAAAATGTAACCCTTCCATCTTCTTCTTCAAAATACCAGAACTCAAAAACCTGCAAAATAGTGCCTCACCATCTTGACCAGTTCATGACCCTTCCTTTCTTTTTCAACTTGGCATTCTATTTTTGATGTATTTTCTCTTGGGAAGCAAACTTGTAATTTGATTCAAATGAAATTAAATTTACAGTACATGTAGAAATAAGAGGGTATGCACGTGCATGCTGTGTGTTAGCAAGGTAACTGAATTCTCCTTAATTTAGAAAATTTGTTGTCAACTAAAAAAGGAAAAATAAACATTTTCAAAGTTGATTTCTACATTTTGGTGTCGTACTACATCCAAATGTTCATTTTGGTGGTTTGTGCTATTATTTTGTTTAAAAAATCATTGCACCTATCTTATATATTTATTGACGACAGTCCACCTAGCCGTGTTTGTTCTTAAATCAACACTCTACCTAAGACATCTTTTATGGTGAACTCTAGGTTAATAGGATGTCTTATTTTAGATTTGATTAAGAGCTTCTATGGAGTATATATATTCAAATACATTGCAATCTATTCGCAAGCTCTTCAACTTTAGTGTTTTTGGAAGTCATGGTTTTTGTTTTCCATCTTTGATCCATAATTAAAATGATATTTGTCAAATGACAGTTCCGACACCTCAAAATAGAATTAGAAGCTATAAAATCAGCAACCAACAACTTTGATGATGCCCATTGCATCGGAAAAGGAGGATTTGGGAAAGTTTACAAGGGAGAACTCATCCATTTGAAGGGTCGGTCAGTTGTTGCTCTAAAGCGTCTGGATCGTGCATTTGGCCAAGGAAATCCTGAGTTTTGGAAAGAGATCACTATGCTTTCTCTCTACCAGCATGACAACATTGTCTCTCTCTTAGGGTTTTGTGACGATCGTGGCGAGATGATTCTCGTTTACGAATATGCGTCAAAAAGAAGCCTCGACTTGTATCTTAATGACAAAGATCTGACGTGGGTACAACGACTTGAGATATGCATTGGGGCGGCTCGAGGGCTTGCTTATCTTCATGATCCAGGTCAGACCCAACAAAGAGTCTTGCATCGTGATATTAAAAGTGCCAATATTTTATTAGATAAAAACTGGAATGCAAGGATCGCAGATTTGGGTCTATCCAAGTTTGGTCCCGCAAACCAAAAATACACTTTTCTTGTCTCCAATGCTGTAGGGACAATTGGGTATTGTGATCCATTATATGTAGAGACAGGTTTACTAACTAAAGAGTCAGATGTCTACTCCTTCGGTGTAGTGCTATTTGAACTGTTGTGTGGGAGGTTGTGTATTGGCAACAACCGGGATGAGCCCCAACCTTTGACCGAATTGGTCCGTAAATGCTACAAACAAAACACCATAGATGAAATCAGTTATGGCAATATTAAGGATGAAATAAATCCTCGTTCTTTGAAGGCGTTTACAACAATTGCTTATCAGTGTTTGGAAAGAGAACGAGAACAACGTCCACTAATGACCAAGGTAGTGAAAGCACTTGAAAGTGCACTACAATTGCAAGTAAGTTGTTTATTTTCTGTACTTTTTGTTATAATCGTTCATGTTTAGCAGTAATGACTTTAATCTACTTATTTACTGTATATTAAACAAATGAGATCGTGTTTGGTCTAGAATATGATTTTGCTTAACGATTATATTATATGTAGAGTAAATTACACAAATGGTCTATGTGGTTTTTAAGGTATTATGGATTTCGTCCTTCAACTTTGTTGATTACATGAATAGTTTGTAATCAGTATATATAGTTCGCTTATAGAGGTCTCTTATTCGATATAATCACACATACTTATAACATAATCTGCGCCTTCTTATTAGGTCTCTAATGTGCCACCGCCACCTAGCCTATCTCCTGTAGAATCGTCAGCTTCTGCAAATGAAACTCCTCTAATCCTTTGATGCAACAAAGGTATGTGGATTAGTTGAACTGCAAGTACTAATTAACATGATATTAGTGGGACAAAATTAAAGTAACACATTAATTTTGGTGTATGTTTATCTGTATGTATTAACTTGGTATTTTTACTTTTCAGTTCTCCTTCTGAGGGTTAGCAACTTAGCATTCAGCTGGTTCTGGTTCAGTTTCGAACCAAACACTGAATGTGTGTGATCAATCAGCACTTGAACGTTCAAGAAGGCGCAGACCAAGAAAAGCTGGATCGTAGTTGTTCCAACATTAATACCAACAAGTGTATTGCTATTTAATGTTGTTGTGTCTTTGTATCCTCTGTTTCATAGTAATTCATATGTCATTTTCAAGTCATTGTATGCATTTACTTAAATTTCCTTTTCGATTGGGTTGAGTTGTAAACAGCCAATCGTTGAAAAACAATGTTTCGGCTCAATTTGGGCTTTGGAAATGGACCTTTTGGACTGAAATTCTCTTCACTTGCTTAATTAGTTATGGGCTTTAAGCTGTCTACCACTAATCTTCAAATAATCTCTTCTTAATCTTCAAAAATCTTCATATATTGAATCTTTTGCTCCACGATTATTTGTAAAATACCAACAAAATAAAATTAAAAAATAGAGGTAATATTTGCAATTTAAATAATAATTTTGCTATTGATTTAAGTTAAAACAATGGTGTTTCTTATAATAAAACATGAACAACATGTAACATAGATGACCATATTTATTTAAGAGAAATTGGATTTTTGACAAAAATATACGGTATGCGACAAAAAAAAATATATAATTTTCCAGAACCTCCTTGAATCCGGATCAACTTTTTTCTAACATAGAGCAAAAGCTTTTTTTATTTTTTATCTTTTATATTTTATTTTCGCTAAAAAAAGGTTTTTGAATAAGTTTTTCTCACTAAACTAAAAGCTTTATTTACTGATTTGAGGATCTTTAAAGTCATTTGAGTAATAGCTTGAGCTTTGAAAAAACATCTTTACATTAAAGTAAAATATGATAGTTGTAATAAGTAGAAATGATTGAGAAAATGATTTCTAGATAAAGTATAAAAAAAATTAAAAGTTTTATTTTTGATGAGATTAAAATAAATACTTAATTAAAATAAGGGAAAAGATATACATATCGCTAACATGATTTAACAAGAACAATACCCGTGTGTTGCACGGGTAGACGGTTATCTTTTGTGATGTTTGAAATAAGTTAGGAATTATTAAAACATCTATTTTTTTTTTAAAACAACACAAAAAGGGTCATCGTTTTTCGACTTCCAAACCATGTTTTTGATTGCTATATGCTCATAAAAATTAATTGTAGAGAAAAAGGTCATCATGAAAATCTTGAATATTGAAAAAACAAAGAAAGGATCATTGTTTCTTGGTCTCGAAAACATGTTTGATTGCATTATGCTCGAAATGTTGATGACCAGACGTGAGAGGGAAATGCATGAAATTTTTATGGACTTTATGGCATTATCAAGGTTACAGATAAGCTGGGAAAGGCTTATGTTCGTGATATTATTCCATCAGCTGATTATGAGATTGAGTGTAAGAAACTTATAGCACCATTCAAAACACTATCATCCACACTTAGAGATACCGTGCCAAGTATCAAAAGGTCTTCACGACACCAAAAACATGGAGTGCATAGCTGCAATTAACCATCTAGTAATATCAGGCGTGCCTGCAGTCCACAGGGTGGTTGCACCGCCTCTGAGTTAACATCAGTTGCAATTGTGGCGGAATGTGTGCAGCGTTTTGTAACTGATATGGACGCGTTAAAGCTATTGGGTTCATAGTCTTTTTCAATAATCTCATATGGGTCATCATAAAAATCTTGTCTTTAAAACAACACAAAAAGGGTCATCATTTTTCAACTTTGAAACCATATTTTTGATTGTTGTATGCTCAAAAATTTAATTTTAGAGAAAAGAGTCATCATAAAATCATGAATACTTAAAAAACAAAGAAAGGGTATCATTTCTTGGTCCCGAAAACGTGTTTTTGATTGCATTATGATCAAAAATATTAATGGCCAGAAAAGGGTCAACATAAGAATCTTGAACTTTTGAACAAACAATAGGAGGGTCATCATGTTTTGAATGAAAAGTATTGCTTTCGTTTGCAAACAGAAAGACAAACACAAAAGAACTTTGAAGAAACTACAATTCGTATGAAAAGAACATTCATGAGATTAATAAGGTATTAATCATGTATTAAAGAACTACAAATACAAAGGAACCGAAAAAACAAACTGGAAAGAAACACATGAAAAACAATATTAAAAATACCATAATACTTAATAGTAAGGATTTACATTTATAAAAACTCAAACATATCCATAAATGTTTTCATCATCTTCATCCTTGTCAATTAGTCGATACAACCTTCGTTTACCAGTAATTTTGACGCGAGGTTTGTTTGTTCTCTTAACCCTTTCCTTCGGCACATCATCATCAACAATTTCCTCACCAACAATTTCCTGCATTCGACATAAATACATTTACTAATATTTTAAGTGTATAAAAAAGGAATCAAAGATGAATGAGCAATGTTACATTAACAGGAAGTATTGCATTTGGTCCTTCATTTGCCTCCTCATTAATAACAAATAAGAGAGTAGTTTGATGATTCGTATTGCCAACATCAATAGCACCAGTCGAGACAATTCCATCGTTATTGTTATCTTCTTTTCAAAGAGAAACACTTTCCCACTCAAAACGGTCCTACAAAAATATGAAACAATTAGAGATTCGTACCAGCTCGACCTCGTCATCTGAATCTTGGATAACAATGACATCATCCCACTTCCACTGCCTCAAGATGTTTTCACATTTGCGTTGTTCCATTGCCATAGGCTATTCAAGGTGGAAAGGTAGTGCATGAAAAGTTTAAAAAAATCAATATAATTTCACAACATATATAAAAATTCAAGGAAATAAGGAGAAATAGCTTGAGCTTTGAAAAAACATCTTTACATTAAAGTAAAATATTATAGTTGTAATAAGTAGAAATGATTGAGAAAATGATTTCTAGATAAAGTATAAAAAAATTAAATGTTTTATTTTTGATGAGATTAAAATAAATACTTCATTAAAATAAGGGAAAAGATATACATATCGCTAACATGATTTAGTACTCTTATCTAGAAAGAATTATATGTTTCGTCCTTGTGGTTTACCCAAAATAACAGGTTTAGTCTCTAAGTCATTTTAATTACATCATATATACCTATTTTTGAAACTTGTTGCCCTTACAGTCCCTATTTTGAATGGGACGTTAGTTTCTCCGTAAAGTTTTAAAATACTATTTTCACCGTTAGTCTCTTCGTTAATATTTTTTGCACCGTTAGTCCTCATTTTATAAAATAAATTAAAATGGGGCAGGGATCGAACTTAGGACTTTTTCTTCACAAAGTAACGCCCCAACCAATAGACTAAGCGCCCAATGGTGTAAATATACCATTTCACATTTGTTTTAACCTTTTTTTCGTTGGATTTAACATTCGTTTTTATACGCATTCATAGCTTTTGTCTAGTTTTATATGTTTACATCCGTTTTTATACGTTTTCATTCGTTTTTGTCTGTTTGTATACGTTTTCGTCCATTTTCATAAGTTTTCTTACGTATTTTTTCGTTTCGTCTGTTTTCTTACATTTTTGTCCGTTTATACGCCTCGTCTGCTTTTTATAATGCTCGTCGTTTTTATATGTTTTCATTCGCTTTATATGTTTTTATCCTTATATGTTTTATATATTTTCGCCCATTTTTATACCTTTTTTGTCCTTTTACACGTTTTCCTACATTTTTGTCCATTTTTATCTGTTCTCGTCCGTTTTCAAACGTTATTGTTCATTTTTATATGCTTTCAGACGTTTTAGTCCATTTTTATTTGTTTTCGTCCGCTATTCATACGTTTTTGTCCATTTTTATACATTTTCGTATGTTTTATACGTTTTTGTTCGTATTTATACGTTTTTTATTTGTTTTTATCTGTAAGAAAACATATAAAAATGGGATATAAAAATAGACAAAAACGTATAAAACAACGTATAAAAAAGGACACAAGCGTATGAAAACATATAAAAACGGACAAAAAAGTATGAGAACATATAAAAACAGATGTAAACATATAAAACGGACAAAAACGTATGAAAACAGACAAAAATAAATAATAATGGACAAAAACATATAAAAACACATAAAATGGACAAAAACATTTGAAAACAGACAAAAACAAATAAAAATGAACAAAACCGTATAAAAACGTGTAAATCGGACGAACATGTATAAAAATGGACAAAAATGTATGAAAATGTACAAAAACCAATGAAAACGTATAAAACAGATGAAAGCATATAAAAACAGATGAGAACATATAAAAACGAAAAAACGTGCTAAAAACGATAAAACGGATTAAAACGTATAAAAAGAAAAACGTCAAAACGTATAAAACGGACAAAAACAAATGAAATGTATAAAAATGGATGAAAACGTATAAAAATGGAAAAATGTAAAGAAACGGATATCAAATCCAACGAGAAAAAGGTTAAAGCAAATGTGAAATGGTATATTTACACCACTGGATGCTTAGTCTAGTGCTTGGGGCGTTACTTTGTAAAGCAAAAGACCCAAGTTCGATCGCTGCCCTTTTTTAATTTATTTTAAAAAATGATGACTAACGGTGCAGAAAATATTAACGGGGGTACTAACGAAGCAAATAATATTTAACACTTAACAGAGAAACTAACGCCCCATCCAAAATAGGGACTGTAAGGGCAAAATGTTTCAAACATAGTTATGTATGGTGTAATTAAAATAACTTAAGGACTAAACCTGTTATTTAAGGTAAACCACATGGAGGAAACATGTAATTTTTTCTCTTATATATTTAAACTTTTTTTTTTATTAATTTTTAATAAATTTACGGAATTGAAAATAAGATACAAAAGATATATAGTTTATCAAGACAAAAATATTTAAAAAGATGACATACAAAACACGATATAAGGCTTAGATATAAGGCTAAACGTAATAAGACCAAACCAATTCGGTTGGTCTAGGCATTTTGTTCGGTCTCATTGGTCCCTCTTACTACCCCCCTTTCCATTTGGTCTTGTCTTGGATCGAATGAAATGGTTTGGTTTGTGTGTTTTTTGTTTCATTTAATTTTGTGAGATATGTATTTTGTTGTAAGGGCGATCTCTTACTACGAGTGTTTGGTCTTGATTTGGTCTAGGAGAGAGAAAACTAATGTGACACTAATGTTTCAACATTGGGTTTGGTTTTGGTGTGGTCTTATTATATTCTGTCTAAAACACCGAAAAAAAAATGACAAAAACAGTATCTTGTATTATTATAGGGAGGTGATTTGTACACTTTTAAAAATGATTGAGACACTCAATTGTACAAACAGATAAAGCACACGGTAAACATAGTACAACTATGTAATGCATAGAGTAGAGTGTACCAATCATATTTAAGAGTGTGCAAATCAGTTGTCATTATTATTATTATTATTATTATTATTATTATTATTATTATTATTATTATTATTATTATTAAAGGAATGGGATCCTCTCAAATTGAGAGGTACAAGTTGACTCAAGTTGGATGATTGTGAGCTATTAGATTTGATCCAATGGTTCAAATTGAAAAAGTTCATTTGATTTGAGCCGTTAGATCAAATCCAATGGCTCATAATGCTCCAACTTGAGTCAAATTATACCTCTCAACTTGAGGGGATCCCATCCCGTTATTAAAAGGAGGGGAAAAAAGTGGGCCACCAATTCCAATAACGAGACCGAGGCCCAGAAAAAAATATTCGGTCTAGTTTCGAGTCGGTCCGGTTTAACAAAAGATATGAGGATAATGGTGGACCGAGGACAAGACCGAATATATTCGGCCTAGTCATGTCAGTTTGATTTCTCGATACGATCCGATCCGCATTCTGTCATCCTCATCCTTAATTGACACCCAAAATGTATAAAGTCCATCAAAACCATGTCTTGTCCACACACACAACACAACACACACACAATGATTCTTCAAACAAAACCAACAAAGTTAACTACTTTAAACCTCATTTCAACTTCCTTAAACCCTAAACCCTATAAACCCAACAACCACCTTCCCATCAAAATCACAACCATTAACTTACCTCTTAAAACACCCTTAAAACCCATCAAAACCCACGAACCAAAACCCATTACAACCACCACACCATCCGATATCTTACGCCTACTCGACACGCTCCGGTTTCCCGTACCCGATGCCATCTACATTTCACAGATAAAAGAATGCACCCAGTTTCAATATTCAAATGAGGCAGTTTTAGTACATACCCATATGACAAAACCCCGTAAAAAATGACTTTCCTTAACGTTAATCAACCATGTCTTGATAATGTATGCGTCTTGTGGGTTGTTAAGTGATGCGCGTAAAGTGTTTGAATGTCTAAACGGGATTTTAATTCATGGGCGATTATGATTGCAGGCTATGCTGATAATGGTGACTATGAAGAAGTGATTAGGTTGTTTGTAAGTGATAAGTTTAGGTATATAATGTATAATTGTGGGAGTTTTCCAGTTAGTTGGGTTATGGTGTGTGTGTGCTTAAGGCGTGTGGTGAGACGATGAATGTGGAGCTTGGGGAGCAGGTTCATGGGTGGTTGATGAAATCGGGGTATGGAGGTGATTTGTTTATAGGGAGTTCGTTGAGTAGTTTTATGGGAAGGTTGGGTGTTTTGAAGACGGGGATATGGTTTTTGATCAGATTGGTTCGAGGAAAAATGTAGTGGCGTGACGATTATAGGATTATTAATACCAGTGAGGAACGGTTTCGTGAGGTTTTTGAGGTTTTTAATGAAATGGGGAAAGAGGGTGTTAGGAAGAATAGCTTTACGCTTTCAGTATGCTTAGGCTTGTTCAAAGATAAGTGATGATGGGAACCGTGGTGAATGGTTCATGCTAAGGCGACAAGTTAGGATTACGCCTCAAGAGTTATGCGCAAGGGTTAGTTAATATGTATGGGAAGTTCGGGTTGATGAATGAAGCAAAAAGGGTTTTTAATATGAATGAAAGTAGAGGAATCGCATGCGGTTGGAATGCTATGTCGACTAGTTTGGTACAAAACGTGCCTTGTTCAGCCATTAAGTTCTTTATCATACGGTGGCGGTGTGTGCATGTTGTCCCAAATGGGTTTCACAATAATCAATACTTAACAAGTATAACGAAAGTAACAAACAATCTGATCCAAACAGCTTTTATTGAATCAAA
The DNA here is from genome assembly GCA_910596185.1 of Chrysanthemum makinoi. Taxonomy (NCBI): domain Eukaryota; kingdom Viridiplantae; phylum Streptophyta; class Magnoliopsida; order Asterales; family Asteraceae; genus Chrysanthemum; species Chrysanthemum makinoi. The sequence continues at coordinate 28,417,065 of OU343217.1, forward strand.
GTAATTGGTTTTCTGAGTTTTGTACAATATCTGGTTACTCTGCTAAACATAACTATCTAGACTATATATACACACATGAATGAAGTGACATATCTCTCTCTTGTATCTCCTGCTTTTCACGAAGCGTTGTAACGTTTGGGTTTGTGTTGTTTCACCCATAATAACCGTTTTGCATTTGTAGGGTTGTTAGGTCACAAGGTTTACAACACAAGCTTATATAAGAGATAGAGAGGCGATTGAACAAGATTCCAAACACACGCACACGTTAATATGAAAACGGTAGGCGTAGAGGTGAGTGAAAGAGAGTGAATAACTTGAACAACCAACCTTCAAATGAAGGTTTACAAGTGGTATTTATAGGAGGGCTAGACACTCCTAGTTCCCTTCCTTTCCTTATGGGCTCGGCCTAGCTTATGGGTTTCTACATAAGCCTAAGGCTAATAACAAACATAAAGGCCATAATAAGCTAACTATTACATATGAGTAACTAACACTTGAATAAGGTTTAGGAGTGATTCCAACAATCTCCCTCAAGTGTTATTACATATGAGTAACAAACACTCAAGTGTTGGTGATGAAAACGGTGAAGGCGTTGATATAATAGTAGCTTTGACGCCTCTCCTCGACATTCTTCTTCTGTGAGAAGAATTGCCTTGATTTAAAACAATCTCCCCAGTGTAGAGAGATAGTTTACTTTGAACGGTTATGCTTTGACGCCATCATTAACTTTTGTTCTTTGATCATTGTTCTTTGTGGTGAAAGTGATAGTATGTTGTTTTCGCATCAAGTCTCGCTTCTCGCCCCGCCGCTAATAAGTGTTCCACGTCGTTTCAACATGCTCACACGCTTTTGACGCTGGGATTCAGACTCATGGAGTTCTTTAAGTCTTTAACTTTGTAGATTCTCTGTATTGACGAAGAATCATTTCGACCGTTGTGTTGCTTTTGGATAGAACTTCCATTAGTGATGATGTTGGCGTGAGCATGAGAAGAGTCTGCACGATCATTCCGCTCCCGAGCTTCCATAAGAAGAAAACATTTAAACGGTTAGTAATAAGCGGATTCCTGCACTTACAAGTTTGAACTTCGAGAGTGTTAACAAGATAGTGTGAAAACAAACTCTAATTCTACAAAGGCCGCTCGAATCGGAGTCCCACAAGTGAGATAACACGATGTACCGAAGTACACCTACATTTCAGATGAGTCGCTGAGGTACACCGAAGCATCACCTCACGACTGTAGACCGTTTGAGACCACTAAGCGCAATCCACGGGAGTGGCCGAAGCGACCTGCCTGCCGTGGTCGTTTGATGTTGACCCCGGCAGGAGTTTCCATTCATTCACTGAGGATCACAAATGTGAACCTCTCATAAATGTTCTCGAATGATTGCTAAGATCGTGGAAGGACTCGATATGAACCATCGATAACCTTATTATTGATCATCAAGTGATTAAATGTCAAGTGTACCTAAGAGATCTTTTGATGAATCTCGTGGTTCTAGACTCAATAGTGCATTTGGTTTTCCCTGAGCGGAGACTAGGAGAGGGTCTCCTTCTTCAATACCAACAATCTCTAAGAGAAAGTCGATAGTTTACGAGGGTTCCTGAGAATGAAACAAGCTTCTGTTGAGAGAAACTTGAGTGGCTAAGAAGGTTTAGTGCATGCGCCATCGGGTCCATGACGACTTTAATCTTCAATACCGCGTCACAAAGTGACAACCAAGAGTATATGAATTGAACCCGGTTCCGCCTCTAAGTTGAATAACTGAGGGCTATTTCTTTTCACCCTTTTCTTTGCATTTCTTTTTAATTCTTCAACTCCTTCTTTCTCCCATTCTCATTTTCTCCTTTTTACAATCATACCTAAGGACTTCTAAATACTTACTATTTGTGGTGTCCTAGATCCTCCTGGCGGATCATAGGACGGTTATTCCTAACCTTAGTCACCTTATAACTCCATGACTAACCTATGTTGCCATAAAACCATTGATATGAAAAATCTCTCACAGTGTTTATGAATGAAAACATTTTAGTATCACTCGCTGGAGATAAGATTTGCATAAATACCCTCCACATGTGCTTAATAGTTTTAACGTTAAAATGCACAAAGGAGGAAAGAGCGCCAAGACTTTTTGAATTGATTAACTCAAGATAGACATTTCCCCGCCAGACACGCTTACGTGCATAGTTAAAGAGTAACTACCTTAAGGTGTAGACAATCTTCAAAAGGTCACAAACCCGCCGTGAGTTCATGTTTATCAAGAGTTTCTAATGGTACATTCTACTCGCAAGTCCTTTCATGGACACGCTACATTACTAGCTTAACTAGCTTGAAATTATTACCCGCCCTGACAAGTCTTTTCGAAGTTACTAACGCTTAAGCATCGCCAATTCGTTGGTTAAGCAATAATGTGATTCATTTGCATTTTACACAACATATTTCTTATCACATATTTTCTCCCCCTAAAAATGGCATATTAAAGTGTTATTTTTTGAAACGCTTCGAGAATAAATATGACCATTTCGAAAGTGTTGCGGGAAGAATGACCATCAGAACAATTTTTGAACAAAGTTTTAATTCAAGTACTACCCCTCAACGAGTGATATAAACGGTTGAGGTTTTGAAAATCATAAGGGGGAGTACTTGTTCTTTTGAGCAAAACCTTGAAAAGGAAAGGTTTGATAGGTTTTACTCAAAAGTAAGAAGCTTTCGCCTCCTTTTCGGATTGTGGCACCGAGGCGCATCACGTGGTCCTTTATTTACAAGTACGGGTTGTAAATAACGTAATGTGTGCAAAGTTTATAGACATATTAATCAAACATCCAAAATGATATGAAGAAAACAATTCAAGGGGTATCAGGAAGTGCAGTGATGTTCCCGTGAGTGCAGCAATGTGGCGCTGAAATCTGCTATGTTTCTCCCGGTCGACCACCCACATAACTCTCCAATCGTTCGAACGATCCTTTCAAACAACCGCTCATCAATCATTGTGATGATCCGCCTCACATCCCTCCTTTCCGAGAATTCCGCGCTTAGGAGACCCAATTTTCGCTGCATATCCTTCAACTCGTATGCCAATCCATCCTAACCGCCTTCAAAGTATGATCCCCTAATTTGTGGAGTTCGCTACCCATTATTAAGCGCTTCTTTGAAGTTCACTACGTAAACAACGCCAAAGGTTTGTCGATGAGTGTATATTGAGATAGCCGGTTGATATCGGAAGAGCAAGCTTGAGGAGGTGAAGTTGACACCGCCTCCGATAAGATTCAGCCTACCGGAGATCTTCTACACGCCTTGATGACAACCGCCTATGAAGATGAGAAGTGACTTGATAAATTCATGCTAATTGCAGCTGAGAATTGTCTCATGCACTCGTACTTTGGCAAGGTACATGTCTTCATGTCATGAGAGACAAATTCTCAAAGTCGCCCTCAGAGAAAGCATAGTCCCGCTCATCTTGTCGTTTGACTACGATCTTCTTTAGGAATGTGTAGTCCCACTTAGACGAAAGTTCAACGTGTATGATGGCAACGATATCTTTAGAACTATCCACAGCATGTTGAGACTTCAACCCCGACAAAATTTATAAGATTCGCCTTCGCTCGCGCCGCTGATGAATCCCATACAATGCATCTCAGCGATGCCCCCATCGTGGTTGGAGAACAAGTGATTGGCACGCTCCTCAATGGCTATGCAGTTTGAGTAAACATTGAATGGAAGTGTCAACGACGTGCAGTATATTTTGAATCATCGCCACCGTAGAAGAAAATCCGTGTCTTTGTTGAAGAAGTATCCGAAGGAATCCTTGGTTCACCAAGTTGTCCAAGTGTTGGTAGAGGTTTGGTCCAATCGGTGTAGTATGGAGTTGTCCCTTGTGAAGTCAATGTTTGCTTCCAGGTTGAGCCAATCCATGTTGTTAGACATAGCTCGAGAAATGTTTTCAAGGTGATATTCAACCTCGAGGGCACTTTCAGAGTCGCCTTTTAGAAGTTGAAATTTCATTTCTTGATTCGCCTTTATTTCGCCATTTCTTCACATGGAACTTTTCTTGCGTAATTTTGCATGCTCCAATGTAGAACCGCTACCAAATTCTGACCTTCTTCTCAGTAGGGAGTGTTGTTAACAAGATTAGCAAACCATTCAAATTCTTCTGCTTTTATCGCCATCTAGCCATGATACGACGCCGCTTGAGGCGCCTTTCTTCTTCTTCTTTCAAGGCCTAGATGATGATTCTCGGTTTCGAACTTGTTTGGGAGAGTGGGTTGTAGGGCTCAAGGACCTTTTCATCGCCACCACCCGATACTCAAAGTGATCATCGTTTTCTCGAGTGGGTGGTAACTCGAATCGCCCCGGTTTTTCGTAGAGAAAACGAGGAGATTTTTGTTGAACAGAGCCCGCTAGTGAGGAGGTTGCATCAAAGAAGATTCACCGCATCGCTTCGACGCTTAGTGTAGTCTTTATCCTTATCCTTGTCTTCATCGCCTCTAGGACGCGACTTTTCACCAAATCTACAAGCTTCTTGAAGTTGGTAGTCCAAAGAATGCTTGAAACAAATTTCCTTCATCAAGTAAATGTCCCGTGATCGCAAACATTTGTGTACAAGCTTGGCCACCAATTCATTATCCGAAAACAACCGGATCGTTGGATTGATTGTGACGTTAAGGGCGCTTGATCGAATAGTTTGCTTGGCGATCCGCATAAGATTTGGATAAAGTTGTTTGGTGAACAACTCCTTTGTGACTTTAGGAACGTACTCTAAAAGGTACTTTTTCTTGTAGCCTTCGATCATTTCGCTCGGCCTCTTGACGGTGATTTTTCATGAATTCTCAACAAACTTCCTTTCTCCTCTTTATCTTTTCATGCTCGCCATACATATGTCAGATGTGATCAAGAAAGAAAATTAGCTTTTGTTGAGCACGCTTTCCGGACTTGTTTGACAGCCTTTGGTAATCCGCTCATGAGCTTGAGAAATCCAAGATTTAGATGGTTTCTTCACGGATTTGGATGATGATTTGGTTGACTTTATTGATGGTGGTGACGAGGAGTGAGAAGACTAATCGGATGATGAAGAGATATGAGGAGACCTCGATCCTTCGGGAGGTTGAGGTTTCTTCCTTTGATCGCCGCAGACCTCTCTAGAAAATGCATCATAATCAACATCTTGATCTTTTCGACTTCAGCTTCCTGCCTCAAACTCATATTCGAGTAGTATCCTCCACAAGCGCTTGTTGTTGCATAAAAGTGATGGTACCCCTTATCGGGTTGATTAACCGCATCGAGTTTGGTTCAGAGCCAAGACCACTTGATCCTCCCTGACCACCCATTTGGTCTTTAGCAAATTCTTCTGCTTTGTGAAGGTGTCTAACGATATTAAACTTCTTCCTGTATGATATATCCAGCTGTTCTTCTTTTCTGATCTGAAGCTTTCATCATACGGTAAAGTACGTGAGTCTTTCCTTTATCACCGGTGGACTTGGAGGTTTAATGCCGGAGAGGTGTTACTTGCAGTGCATTCCGAGTAGGTAATCTCTTCATCTCTGTCAGCACCTTCAAAGCTTTCCACAAAGCTTTTTGCGTTCGGGATGTGGAATAGTTCAGCCTTCCTTTACAGAACAATCCTTTTACTGAGGAGGATTCCGGGAAGCTTCCTATAAAGACTGTACTTGTAACACTTCCAAAGATCGCTTCTTTCTCGGGTCCTCCCGAGTAGGTGTACCGTAAGATTTTTCATCAAGATGACCAACTTTGCCTTTACCGCTAACCCATACCTTTTGTATGTTTCAAGTTTTTGATTTCTAAGTCGGGTGATCGTGCAATACCGCACTGCTTCTTTGTTGACGATTCTTGATTCCTACGTATAATACGGGTCATGAGCCTCATCGGGATGTCTGATGAAGTCCAAGTGCTCTCTCGATCAACATTGATGTATCTCACATAGGGAATCTTGGAGCCAAGCTTCTTGTGAAATACCATCATGTCTTCCCATATCACGCTTCGATTTCAATGTCCTTCGTTGATCAACGAACCAGTAAATTTATAGTTCCATGAGCTTGGGATGCTCATAGCCACCGTCACGCACTGTGAGACCGATTAGGTGATGATCATGTAGAGTGTTCTCCATGGTTGAGGAATATACTTCCACGCCAGAGTGCTTAGTAATGATTCCGAAGCTTCATCATAACCAATATCTATCAAGAATTTCAGGATGCTCTTCAGTAGGGGTAGAAAGAAGTCGGTTGGAGCGATGTCGAATGATGAGAATGTTCGTAAGTCGCCAGAGTGATAGTGACTTGTTTGTGACATGTCACAATCATCGCATTCTTTACCAAAGGATCCTCTCTGCATAGAATCCCGAATTGTTGAATGTAGACCTCTCGAACAAGCAGTGAGTGTGAGAGCATGTTCTCGGATGATTCTAGAATATCCACAAAGAATCAAGGTGAAGATTCGAGCAAGTGAGGGTATCAAAGTCAACCCTAAGGTTGTTCTTTCCAATCTTTCTCGGATAACCGCTTGGGAAGATATCGCGAATGGTGAGAATCTCATGCATCCACATTCATTTGTTCCCGCATGTGGATTCAAATAACATTAGCCAAAAGAACCAACATATCGGAAGACATAGTGTTAGTCAACAGAAGGTCTTATTGTCTAGTTATTGAATGTAAAGTGTCAATGATTGTTACGAGTCCTAAGTCACTTGTTTGTCCAATAGTCCAATGACGCCGCGGAAATGTTTTCATGAGTTAGTTAACTTTAAGTTTTAAAGTTTATGTTATCACTTATATTTCACAACATATCAAATCGATTGTTTATTAGTGACATTATTGGATTCGTGACGCTATGATTAGTTTATTTACAAGTTTGTACACGTAACAATTCATTATGAAGGTCAATCCGGGCTTAAGCGTAGTTTTGGCAAAGTTAAGCTGCAGCCAGTGATGATATACCAAAAGCTTACGCGTAGGATCCTAACTTACGCCAGTTAAATGTTATGCGTAGGAAAGGGACCTTATGCGAGAGCTTACGCCAGTAGGCGATAAATATACCTTACGCGTAGGCACTCGTAAGAGTAGACCTTACGCGTAGAGGTCACCGCTTACGATATCCTTCACATGTGATACGCTGTAGTCCCATTGTAGAACCCGCGAATCAAGTATGTAGGGATTATTCTACGCCGTAGGGTAACCTTATGAGAGTTGCAAATGACCTTGATTCTGAAGTTTTACGCAGTAAACAAGCCTGAAATAAAACCATCATATCATCAATTTTAACACATACATTCATTTTTTAACAAACAAATCATGGCAAGAACATTTGTTAAACAAGCATAGAACTACATAATGCTGTAAAACCAAAACCCTAATAGTTCGTGAATTACGCTGCAACAATTCTAGCCATGGAGATTGCACCAAACGTTTTCTGGTAGGTCTAAGGTATTGTGAGAGTCTACTAACCAAGTATTAACATCCAATACATGGTGAATCAAAAATACCCAAACTTAAGAACTTTAAACCCTAATTCCAAATTGTTAATAATTTAGAGTTTCGGTGGTTATGTAGCAAGGATATCATCAATTCAACATCATAAGAACATAACCCAAACATCTTTACCATAACACTTCACATTCTAAAAACACCCAAATACTCATAAACCCTAATTTTCAAAAATCATTAATGGTTTCGGGTGGGTTTTGATGGTTAAAATGATATCACAATGTATTTGAAACGCTGACATAATCCATTTAACCACAAACACACACACAATGATTGTTCGTTTACACGCTATGCGTAGAACACATAATCACGTAACATGAATTTTAACCGCTGGATTTTGAATAAAATTCAAGACCTTATCTTAAAACATAATGTTAGATCGTGAAAAAACACTTACACAACGATGATCAAATCAACAGATATCTTGAACGATTATAAGGCGTAGGATGTGTTAGGTTTTGAGTATAAATGTGAAGAAGAAAAAATAGGTGGGAGGTATTTTTATTAAAAAATAACTTTAACATTTTGACAGTTTTAGTCCCTCCACCTTTTCCCTTTTTCAAACAACCATTTAACTTCCATTTTGTTACCAAACAAAGATTTTAAGAAAGAAACTTGACGACACTCCCCCTCGATTTAAGAAATAATGAAAGGTTATAAATTTAGTCCGAGGAGTGTCATTGTACCATAAAATTTACCACCATTTGTTAAAAGAAACAACCGAGATATGATAACATGCAAGTATAATGATGTTTTGAAACAGCTAAAGTTTGATTTCTCCCCTCAACACTTGATCGAATATGAATTTTGAAAGATTATAGTGTTGACGGAAGAAACGTACTTGCAATGTTAAAAGAAAATAGATAGAAGAATATTTTTGTTGTTTTTATCATGTTTTATATTTTTGTATTTTGTTTTTGAAAAATTATTTACAAAAGAGATTTGGTGTTTACAAAGTTTTTAAGATGCTTTGAGGAGGTCATCCACCTCTTGAGTCAAACACCTCATACCAATCCGGTGGACCAACTCATTAAACCTAGCGGAAGGCTTTGGTGAGAAGATCTCGCCAATTGGTATTCGTACTCCACAAAATATAATTCAACAAGCATTCTATTCCACGCGGATCCTTGATGAAATGATATCAAGATCGATGTGCTTTGATTTCGAAAAATAATCGAAGTTGCACGAGATTGCAATGGCACTCCATTGTCGCAGAGACATCGATTCCACAAATACGTGAACCATAGTTTGAAGTGTTCTCATCCATGACTTGAACAACACGCGGACATGGCTTATTCGCTTGTTGAGGACAGCGATGTACAATCCTCGCTTCTTCATTGCCATGACACCGCTTATCACCAAGAAATTGTAAAGCCCTCAAGTGCTTTTCCCGTAGTCTAAGCATCCCGCGTGGTCGCCCTGAAAAGTTATTGTTCAAAACCAATCCTTCGATACCGATCCCCAAGTTAATGGTTCCCTTTATGTATCGGAGGATTCTTTTAGCCTCGTAGGGGTTTCAGTTGGTCGCGACCGATAACGGGAGCATAGATAAACCAAAAGACAATATCGGTTCGCTAGTCAGTAGATACATGAGAGACCCAATAATACTACGGTATTTTTAGGGTCCACCAATTTCCCATGTAAATCGCCTAGCTTCGGTATGAGCCATTGGTGTGGCATAGGTGTCACGTGTTTCATTCCAAATTTGTTTAACAATTCAAGGGCATATTTGGACTAACTCAAGAAAATACCACAGGGTGATTGATGAACTTGGTCCCTAAGAATGTAAGTTCACCCATCATGGACATTTCAAAATTTTTCTTCATTAGTTTTGCAAAAGTTATTGAAAACTTTTTATGTGTAGACCCAAAAATGATGTCATCCACGTAAATTTGAACAATTAAGATATGTGTCCCGTGATATTGTATAAAAGAGTTGGGTCAACCGAACCTTTGGTGAAATTATTAGCAATGAGGATAGATGATAGCTTATCGCATCATGCCCAGGAGCTTGTTTGAGACCATACGAGCTTTGTTCGGGCTTTGTAGACGGATTCGAAACTCAGATCAACGAATCCATCCGGTTATCGACATAAGCTTTCTTTCGTTGTCCATTGAGAAACGCAGTTTTTGACATCCATCTGATAGACCGTCATATTCATATGAGCCGCGAACGCTAGAAATATCCGAATGTACCTCAAGACGAGCAACCGAGCAAAGATTCTTCAAAGTCAATACCCTCTTCCCGACGATAACCCTTAGCCACCGTGACGTGACTTATTTCTCGATAACATTTCCTTCAAGATTCAATTTGTTTTTCCAAATCCATTTGAGACCAATGACGACCCTGTTGGTCTTTCAACCGCCTCCATACTTCAAGACGCTTGAATTGGTTGAGTTCTTCTGCATGGATTCAATCCAGCTTGTCTTTGTCATTAGCGCCTTTGATGTTTTTAGTTCGTGACAAGGCACGCGAGTGCATAAATGCAATGTTCACCGCTCCGTGAAGACGCTTGTCTCGTGAACGCATCGGGTTGATTCGTTGCCAATAATGTTTTCCTGAGGATGGTCTTTCGTCCATCTATGTGTGGAGGGTTGATGTTGGTATACATTGTGCGATTCTGAGGATTCAAATGGTTTGTTGAAGATTCGCACATCCGTGCGCAGCCTCATTAGCAAACGGGTCAAGAACGATTTGGATCAAAATCTACAGTGGGGGTACTCATCTCGTAATATCATCGCCAGCTTTCATCATCATTGTTGGAAGCGTTTGTTCAACTGCTGTGGTGGAGTCAATCGGTGTAGGTGATTCGCAATAAGAGTTGTTGTAGCAGTGTATCGTGTATTAGAGTATTATCGTGCTGAGTGCCGAAACAAATGGATACACCCGAGCACGCTCATCAATATCGCCACAACAAATGGAGCAAATAACCTTTCCATTTGTTGACGAGTAAGTCGGGGCTTTGTTCACCGATGATGGGGTTTGAGGGAAGTTTAAGCGGTGTGACCGGTTCTAAGTCGTTATACTCGAAGCCATATCCGTAGTTCATCGAATGAGCATGAATCGCTTTCCATCACCCGCTTTGTACGACGATTCCGTGATTCGAAACCTTTGAATTATCACAAGATCCATAAAGACTCCAATGTCGACTTTGGCTTTGAGCTTTCCAAAGTCATCACGATCATTATAGCAAAGAGATCCAAATACATGAAAGTGTTTTAGATTCGCCATGGACGAGCTAAAGGTGTTTTTGTTGTGGCGCTTTGTAATCATAGAACGTTTTGAGTATAACATGCAAGAGATACGCCTTCCATAAGTAACTGAAGTTTAGCATTGATTAACATTGTTCTTGCAGCTTCCACTAACGTTCGGTTTCGTCTTTCGACAACTCCGCTTTGTTCTGGTGTACGTGCAATAGATGTCCGATGTCAATTCCCACTTTCTCATAGAATTCACGAAGAGTTTGATTAACAAATTCGCTATGGCTCTATCTCTGCTCATTAGTCAACGTGTTTCGTGAGCTTAACTTGTATTTTCGTGAGAAAGGTGATGATCATTTGTGGAGCTTGATCTTTGCTTGAAGAAAGTAGATTGATGAAAGGTCTAAATACTCATCATTTTGTACAATCTAAACTCAAGAAAACATCTCAAAAACACTCAAACACACAAAATGATGAAAATATCACAAATCAGTGTTTTATGTGTTTTAAATGCAAAAATATCAAAATTAGATGAAAAACATATCAAGTTTGCAAAATTGGCCACCCCCAAGTTTAAAATTGTCAAAATAGTCCCTGAGTCAAAATTAAAGAAAAATCACCAAGGTCCTTTTTAAATCATAACTTGTGAAAAATTAGTCCTTGGTGAAAAATATAAAAAGTTTGGAGAAAATTACAGTTGGTCCTCCAAGTTTCAAATTTGCAAAATTAGTCCTTGAAAAATTGGAAAATGTCAAGTTTGGTCCTTGATTATTGAACTTGTCACTTTTAGTCCTTGAGCAACTTTGTTCAATTGGCACTTAGTCCTTATATTTCGTAATTACACAACTAGTCCTGTGATATTAAACCTTTTAAAACCCTTTGACTTGTCAATACTAAATGGACCCTCGCCATAACCAAATCTGGACCCCGCTAGGACCCTTGTATTATTAAACCCCTCGTCAACAAAAGTCAAAAACTCTCAACTACTAAAAACCACTTCCACTGTAGCTCTCCTCTCCCAAATCAGAAAACCGTAAAACCGAAAGTGTTTTCCATGACTTTCTCCACCCCCCTTACCTTGTCCCTCCACCTCCACTAACACCCAAATTCCTTTAATTGACTTCAACCAACCCATTAATGGCTCAAACCTCCCAAAGAAAAATTACCAAAATCACTTTTGATGTTATGATTGTTGACTACACCAATGGCCAAGATTATGATGGATTTCACTCGAGAGACATGTGGGGATGCTAAAAAGTCTATAAAGAAGAGGAGTGAAGCAATGTATCAAAGGATCGAGAGTAACTTTAATTTCTTAATGTCGTTTTTATCATTTTAAGAATTCTAGTGTAATTTTAAAGCTTTCAAGTATGTTCTTAGCTATTTCAAGTGTATTGAAAAACCTTTTCAATTATCAGTTTCAAGTTGTAATCATATTTCAGTTTATGCAATTTTATATTTATGCAAAACTCATGATAGTTCAAATGTTGTTTTAGTTGTTTGTATGGACTGAGTTAGCTCATAAGTCTCATAAAGCTTATTCAAGCTTTTAGAAACCTAAAAAGCGTTTAGAAGCAAAATAGAAAATCACCAAAAATACCAATTAAATAGTTTAAAATCAAAAATCAGTTGGAAATGGTGTACACACCGAGCAGGTGGTAAATCATGGATGGCCTTAAGAAGCTTAGTGGTAAGCTATAGGGTGTTCATTGGTCCTGATCTCAGCTTGGATAGCCATTTGTAAGCCTTTTTACTCATTTTTGCATTTCAATGTTTGGATTATTCATTAGCTTTAATTTTGTGTTTTATTGTTTATTAGTTATAATTAAGTGTATTTAAACATTAAAATCAAGTGGTTGTTCTTTTAAAATTGTAGTTTATAAAAACTTATTTGACAGTTAAAATAGCATATAGATCATTTCTTAGTTTAAGGTTGTTATGGTTGTTGTTTTAGGCTTCATTAGTTCTAATATAGATTATACAAAGTCTGGAATCGCTTTATGGTTTAATTTGTGGTTTGCTTTGAAAAAATTCCATACAGATAATATAAGTGTTTGTTTGGTTCTTGTGTTAAGTGCTATGGTCATTGGCCTTGTTTGAAGTTTGTTTAACTTGGTCTTAATAACTCATATCACCATAAAAATCTCCTTGTTATTGGAAAGTCAAAATAATCTTTGATATAATCTGTGCTCAATGTTGGATTTTAATGAATCATGATCATGGATTTGTGTTTAAGTTGTTTATATTGATTAAATCAGTCTTATTTCAACTTAACATAACATAATCAGTGCTTAAAATCAGTTCAAAGTTCATCTTGGTCAAACCTTTTAGTTTTCTTAAAAGTCAAAATTTTCAATTGGGTCGCTTTTGAATAAAAAGATAATTTCACTGTGTGTTTATTAGTAGGATTCAACTTAAGCTTTTGATTATTAAAGTTTAGTTGCTTAACAAAATTAGAAAATGTTAGTTCACTTCTCAGCTTATTAAGTGCTTATTTTCAAGCTTTTCAAGTACCTTGTTCAAAAAGTGCCCTGTGCAATGTGAATGGTACCATTTTGAAAAGCTTGCACAGAGCTTATTAGTGGGTTAAATCTTGTGATCTTTGTTTCTTTGGAAAGCCAACCTGGTCATCTTGGAGTCTCAAGCTTAAGTTTTAATTTTGAAGCTTGTTTGCTAGGGCTGCAAGTGCCTTTTGTCTTGTCCCATTTCTTTGTTTAAGCCAAGTGCTTATTAGCTTATTCCTAGCTTTCGTGTGCTTATTTGTATGTTTTAGCTTCATATTAGTAGCACTAGCTTATTTGAATCTTATTCCACTTTGTTTCCATTTAAGCTTCTTTTGAGCTTAATTCCATCAAATAAGCTTGTTTAGCCCATCAAGGATTTTAAGCCTCAAGTTGTAAATTTTTTGTCTTTTGTAAAAGTTTCATAATATCAGTAGTAAAGTAGTTTTCAAAAGAAAATCCAAAAACATCAATTTAAAAATAGTGATAGTGTTTATTTAATAGTTTTTAGCTTTTTGATTTTTCTTTTCAGCTTATTAATAAGCAAATCTTGTTTTTCTATTTTCTTAGTTTTCATAATATAGTATTTTTAGAAAAGTTTCATAATTTTCCTAATCTTTTTAGTATTTATTATAATTTTAATTAGTTAAAAATAGTAATTAATTAGTAATAAATAATTAAAAAGCATAAAAATATCTTTTCAGTTTTAAAATTAGTTTTATCATATTTTAGATTTTTCCAAGTTAAAATTTCATTTTTCCAGATTTATTTTATATTTTCTAGTATTTAAGTGTATTTTAAATAATAAATAATTAGTAATAATTAGATAAAAAGTGTGAAAAATATATTTTTAATTTTAAAAGTTTTATAATATTTTAGATTTTTTTGAATCATAATTTTATTTTTCTAGCCTTATTTTGTATTTTCTTCTATTTTAGAGTATTTATTAAATAGTTAAAATAGTTTTTAATTAATAATAATTAAATAAATAGTTATAAAATAATTTTCTTTTTCTAATAATTTTATTTTTATTTTAGGATTCCAAAATGTCATTTTTATATTTTTAGGTCTTTTATTTCTTAGATTTCACTTTTTATTTTGTACGTATACGTAGTTTTTAAACGTAAGTTTTACGTTTGTTTCATCTGATTGTTGTGCTTTCCTATTCTGTATTCCATTCCATTCCAATCAATCAGAGTGTATTTCTCAATCCAAACCTTTACTGATCACTATCCTTAGTGATCATTCTATCATCTGAGTTTGTTTTAACACACCATTGAGTCTCCGTGGGACTTAACGACCCGGGAATTCATTATATTCTCCGATCTTCATTGTATTTGTGTTTTGAGCAGTTTAAGTCTATTACTAGGTTAGCCATTTACAAGTGGCTAGCTTGTGTGATTAGACTTGACTATTCAGACAAATCAAATTTTGGCGCCAGCCGCTTGCGGGGAGAGCTTTAGCGTGTGTTTAGCCATTTTCGCACCCATTCTTGCACATAACCCATCATTTGTAAAAAGTTTTTTGTAAAGTTATAAGAATATCAAAAAGTTCATTAACACTTTTCCTAAAGTGTTAAAAACCCAAAAAAAATATAAAACAACAAAACAATCGAACGCTTTCTATTTTGTATTCTCTTTAAGGTGATTCTTGAAGAGATACGATTTGGTTAAACGAGACGATACCAAAAATATTGTCCAAAAGTTTTAAACCCATCAGCACAAATCATTACCTACGCCTTTTCGTGGTACTTAATATATACATAAAAATCAACCACCGAAATCAAGGCAGTACACCTACTAATGGGGTGTGACCATAATAAGTTCCCGAACATCCGATTTAAAACTTGCCTTTGTGTCACTTGTGATTTGGTGTACCTTTTTCAAAGAAGCCATTTCATTTGTGATTATTGGTTAAGTTCACTTGTCGCTTTGCCTCGCATTTGTTTTGAAAATTGATTTTATACTTAGTGCATGCGACTCGTTTTCCAGTTCTTCTACAAGTCCACTTTCGTAACTTGGAAAGATTCCTCGTGAGACGTAGAGGACGCTCGCTCCTTCACCGCGGATCAGGAACGCCTACCACCACCACCTCCCGCTGTCGAAAATGGCGTAAGACAAACCCATGAATGAGCTTCTCCAAGCACCCATCGAGGGTTACGGGGATGCTATTGTTGTCCCAAACCATCGTGGGTCGATACCTTTGAGCTCAAAACCGGGTTGCTTAATCTAGTAACCCAAAGCCAATTCTATGGTTTTGAGCTGGATGATCCTCATGCACACATTCGATGGTTTAACAAGATTGCATCTACCATCAAGTACAAGAATGTCCCACATGAAACTATCAAGCTTCTTCGCTCCCATTTTCTAGAGGACAAGCCCGAATTGGCTTGAGAAACAACCCCCTCGCTCTATTGAGACATGGGAAGATCTTGTCACCAAGTTCGTTAACGAGTTCTATCCTCCATCCCTAACCACAAGTCTTAAGAATGAGATAATGAAATTTTCTCAGAGATTTGATGAATCATTCGGGGGGCATGGGATCGTTACAAAAGAGTTGCCATAAGTGTCCGCATCATGGTTTTACCGAGTTAATGCAAATGGATACTTTCTACAATGGTCTAAACCAGACTAATCAAGACTCTTTGAATGCCTCCGCGGGAGGTAATTTCTGAGCAAGACCACAAAAGAGGCCTTGCAAATCATTGAGAACAAATCTCAGTCCGCCCTTTCCAGCAAAGACATATCAGCCTCATGTGGACCTTCTTCTTCATCCCCCAGGTGAGTACATCTAGCACCGATGCTAAGATTGACAAACTCACGACATTGTTCAAGGCTTTGGTTCTTGCTAACCAGAAGAAAGTAACCTTCACTGCACACCAACACATGCTGGTGAAGAAAGTCGAGTTGTGTTACTTGTGGTGGTCCTCATGCATACTACAATTGTATTGCCACCGATGGTAGTCCTTTTGAAGCCAATGCTCTAGCCGGTAGTTCACAGCAAGGAGGTAATCAATACCGCCCTCAAATGAACCACACTACCGTGCTAACACTAATCGTGCACCACCCGGTTTTAACGAATCATAACATGCAAAACCGAATCGAACCAACCTAGAATGAACCAAGGTTATCAAAACCAAGGTAATTTCTATCCCGGACCCAATCAAGGTTTCCAACATCAAGGAACCTTAATCAAAACAATTTCAATCGAGGGAATCAATTTCATGGGAATATGAATCCTAATCAAGGGAATTTTGGCTATAATCAAAACATACTGCCTCAAATTATCCCTCCTCCTCCTCCCGCCATTATTCCTCCAGACCATCATCTCGATGAGTTATTGAAGCAATTCATGAAATCCCAAGATGAAATGAACAGTTGTTGGTCGTCCGATTGCCGATCTTAAGAAGTCTTTAAATGATCAACCCTCGGGCTCAGAAAACTTCCGAGCAACACGATCGCTAACCCGAGGGGCGATGCAAAGGCGATCACAACCATAAGTGGTGTTTCATATGATGGACCTGCTGTTCCTACTACCTCTTCTTCTTCTCTCCCAAAGGTAGTGGAAAGTGAACCTAGGACACACAATGGACCTACTGACTCCAATGCCCCTCCACTGTGGCAATGAGTCAAGTTACCAAGGAAACAACGGACAAGGTGCATTATTCAAGCCCGGCATCAAGACACGCCCTACCTTCGTAGTCCAACCTCAAGTTGTCCAGAAACCCAAGTCAAATCCAGGAGTTGTTTTTGAACCTCCAGTAGCTCCCGTTGAAAACTAGAAATCCAAATCTTCTATTCCTTACCCATCACGCTTGAATGAGCAAAAGCTCCGCGAAAAAGCCAGTCATCAAATGGACAAATTTTTCCAAATTTTCCAAGAGTTACATTTTGACATAAGATTTGCGGATGCTATCATCTTGATGCCCAAGTTTGCATCAACTCTCAAACACATGTTAAGCAATAAGGAAAAGCTGCTTGAAATGGCAAAAACTCCTCTTAACGAGAACTGCTCTGCAGTTATCCTCAAGAAGCTTCCGAAAAGCTTGGAGATCCCGAAATTTCTCTTACCTTGTGTATTCCCGTGAATGGTTGAATGCTTTGCCTAGCAGATCTTGGTGCAAGCATAAACCTTATGCCTTATTCAAGCTGTGGAAGAAACTTTCTTCCGAACTTACTCCTACATGCATGACTCTCGAGCTTGCAGATCGTTCCATATCCCGTCCTCTTGGCATTGCCGAGGACGTATTTGTGAAAGTAGTAAAGTTCCATTTTCCACCGACCGTGGTTGTTGATTTTGATGCCGATCATGGGTTCCTCTCATTGTTGGTCGAGGATTCACGAGAACGGGCCGTGCTCTCATTGATGTATTTGAGCAAGAAATCACATTACGTGTTGGTAATGAAGCCGTCACCTTTAACCTTGATCAAACTTCGAGGTACTCCGCAAATTATGATTCTGAATCGGTTAACCGAATAGATATCATTGATGTTTCTTCTGAAGAGTACTCTCAAGAAGTTCTTGGTTATTCTCATAATTACGTGAGTGGGATTCCACCACATCTTCTCAACCTATCATAGCCAATTCTACTCCTTCTCTCACTCCGTTTGAGGGGAGCGACTTCATCTTAGAGAGATTGAAGCATACTTGGCTAGTGATTCTGTTCCATGGGAAATTGATCACGCTCCAATTGACATTGAGGGGACATACTTCTTATTGAGAAGTTGCTCAATGATGATCCATCATCAACCCCTCACACTAGTGATTCAATTCCGGATGAGATTAATCAAAATGAGATTAATCTGGAGGGAGATATTCTTCTTGAGAAATTGTTAAATCAAGACACTTCTCCTCCTCTCCCTCCCGTCAAGCTTCATAACAAGGAAGTCAAGTCGGCTTGAGAAATCAAGAATTTCCCGAGGTTGAGCTTAAGGACTTACCTCCTCATCTCGAGTATGCATTTCTTGAGGGTGATGATAAATTACCCGTCATTATTGCTCGAGATTTGAGTAAAGATGAAAAAGCTGCTCTCATAAAAATCTTGAAGTCACACAAGCAAGCAATTGCTTGGAAAACTCTCCGACATAAGGGTATCAACCCCGAGTTTTGTACTCATAAAATCTTGATGGAGGATGACTTCAAACCAGCCAGTTCAACATCGAGACGAGTGAATCCAAAAATCCATGATGTTATCAAACAAGAGGTTATCAAACTTCTTGATGCAGGATTGATTTACCCGATCTCGGATAGTCCTTGGGTTAGCCCAATTCATTGTGTTCCTAAAAAGGGTGGCATAACCTATATCACAAATGAAGATAACGAAGTTAATTCCAACTCGATTGGTTACGGATGGCGTGTGTGTATTGACTATCGTAAAGTTGAATGACGCCACCCGTAAAGACCATTTTCCTCTACCCTTCATGGACCAAATGCTTGAGAGATTAGCAGGAAATGAATACTATTGTTTCCTTGATGGTTTCTCAGGTTATTTTCAGATCCTATTGATCCACGGTGATCAAGAGAAGACCACATTCACCGCCCATACGGACTTTTGCCTACAAACGTATGCCTTTTGGCTTATGTAATGCTCCCGCACGCTCCAACGATGTATGATGGCCATTTTCCACGACATGATCGGGGAAACAATGGAGGTGTTTATGGATGACTTCTCGGTCATTGGGGATTCTTTTCAAACATGTGTCTCCCATTTAGAAAAAATGCTTCAAAGGTGTGAAGACACCAATCTTTGTCTAAATTGGGAGAAGAGCCACTTTATGGTCAAAGAAGGCATAGTCCTTGGCCATAAGATTTCCAAGAACGGGATTGAGGTAGATAGAGCAAAAGTCGATGTTATTGCTAAATTACCTCATCCTACTACCGTCAAAGGTATTAGGAGTTTTTAGGTCATGCCGGTTTCTATCGTAGATTCATACAAGATTTTTCTAAAATCGCCCGTCCTATGACCCATCTTCTTGAAAAGGATGCTCCTTTTATTCTCACCGAAAGTGCATCAAGCTTTTGAAACATTGAAGAAAAAGCTTATCGAAGCACCCATTCTCGCGTTCGCTCGATTTACCCTTTGAGCTCATGTGCGATGCAAGTGATTTTGCTATCGGTGCGCAGATCTTAGGGCAACGTAGAAGCAAGCATTTTCAGCCTATCCACTACGCAAGTAAGACTATGACTGAAGCTCAAACTCATTACACCACCACATAAAAAGAGCTATTAGCCGTGGTGTATGCATTTGAGAAGTTTCGGCCGTACTTAATCTTGACCAAATGCGTGGTGTATACGGATCACTCGTCTCTTAAATATCTCTTTGCAAAACAAGATGCAAAGCCGAGATTGCTTCGTTGGATTCTCCTCCTCCAAGAATTTGATATCACTATACGTGATAAAAAAGGAGCCGAGAATCTAGCTGGCGATCATCATCCTCCCGATTAGAAAACCCTCACCAAGATGTTTTCGAGAAAAGGAAATAAATGAAACATTTCCTCTCGAGACACTCAATGCGGTTTCTTTTCGTGGAAACTCTTCTACCCCATGGTTTGCTGACTTCGCAAATTACCATGCCGGTAACTTCATTGTGAAAGGGATGTCGACCCAACAGAAGAACAAATTCTTCAAAGATGTTAAACATTATTTCTAGGACGACCCTTTCTTATTCAAAATCTGGGCGGATCAAGTCATCCGACGGTGTGTTTATGGACAGGAAGCTATTGACATTATCACAGCTTGCCATGCCGACCCACCGGGGCCATCATAGTCCAAACTACACCGCCAAAAAGGTGTTTGATTCCGGTTTTATTGGCCCACAATCTATAAGGATGCCCACGATTTGTCAAAGCCCTGTGACGCTTGTCAGCGTCATGGAAATATATCTCAAAGAAATGAAATGCAGCAAAATGCCATTCAAGTTTGTGAGATATTTGACATATGGGGTATTGACTTTATGGGGCCATTTCCTTCGTCTCGTGGTAACAAGTACATACTCGTGGCTGTTGACTATTTGTCAAAATGGGTTGAAGCAAAAGCTTTACCCACCAATGATGCCCGAGTTGTTGTGAAGTTTTTAAAATCTCTTTTTGCCAGGTTTGGAACTCCGAGAGCGATAATCAGTGATCGTGGTACACATTTCTGCAATGACCAATTTGATCGTGGTACACATCTCTTTTTGCAGGTGGAAGTTTCCAACCGTGGTATTAAAAGGATCCTTGAAAGGACAAGAGGCTTAAAATCGCGGCATCCCGGTCGGATAAACTTGATGACGACTCGGGCCTTCCGCATAAAGCTTACAAAACACCCATCGGGTGTACTCCATACAAGCTAGTGTACGGAAAGGCATGTCATCTTCCGATTGAGCTAGAGCACAAGGCATACTGGGCCTTGAAACATGCAAACTTCGATATGCGGTACCGGTGATCATAGAAAGTTCAAATGAATGAATTAAATAAACTACGTGATCAAGCATACGAGAACTCTTTGATCTACAAGCAAAAGACAAAGAAGATTCATGAATCTAAAATCAAGAACCTGCTTTCAACGCTGGTGATCGAGTCCTTCTTTTCAATTCAAGATTGAAGATTTTCTCGGGAAAGCTCAAGTCCCGTTGGTCTGGTCCATTCACTATTGCTAAGGTTTATCCTTATGGTACCGTTGAGTTATCTCAACCCGATGGTCCTAATTTTAAAGTGAATGGTCATCGAGTGAAGCATTACTTTGTAGAGGACATTCCTCCCTGGTTGTCCCGATCTACAAACTTTCCCCATGAACCAATGAATGCGGGATCGAGTCAAGCTAGTGACTCGGTAATCAAAAACATTAGCACACACCATATGGTTTTTCACCCATATTTCGTCTTCTTTCCTGTTCTACCACCCTAGTGTGGGGAGTTTGCCCCACCTGTTGTATATAAAATCTTTAAAAAAAATCTTTTAAAATAATGGCCGTAGTATTTCCCTTTTACGTTCTTTGTTTCCGCATAACCGCCGGTACTTTGAATATTGAGGGCAATATTCATTTCTAGTGTGTGGGGAATTCTCGAATTTTATCATATATTATCCACCCAATTCCCCATTTTGGCCAATTTTTTGAGTAAGTGTTTTCACTTACTCATCTATGGTTATCAATCCGCCATGTCTAATAAACAAAAGGATTGGCTAATCCAGGAGCAAACGGCTCTTGGTAAAGATTTCTCAAATCCGTTTATATGGCTTGCAATTTGCCCAAAATTGTATGGTTCTCAACTCACCATATCCTTAAAAGTGAAGAGTTGGCTAGCCCGCAAGTTTATGGCTTGTGGTAAAGGCAGTGGAAAAACCATAATTGGTAATCAGCTCACCAAAGATAATTCTGATAATTTATCTAAGAGTTGGCTAGTCCAGAGCAAACGGCTTCTGGTAAAGACACATCAAATCCGTTATATGGTTTATGATTTGCCAATCAATCATTTGGTTATCGTGTACCAGGTTCTTACTTGAACAAAACATTGGCTACTCCGAAGTGATGGCTTTTGGTAAAGAGTTTTTAAAATCCATTAAAGTTTTCTCAAATCATTGCTAGGGACTAGCAATATCTTAGTGTGGGGATTGATGAGTGTCTAAATACTCATCATTTTTGTACAATCTAAACCGCAAAATCATCTCGAAAACACTCGAATGCATCAAAATGATGAAAATATCACAAATCAGTGTTTTATGTGTTTTAAATGCAAAAATATCAAAATCAGATGAAAAAAATATCAAGTTTGCAAAATTGGCAGTTTTAGTCCCCCAAGTTTCTAAAATTGTCAAATCTAGTCCCTGTCCTAATTCAAAAGAAAATTTTATCATTCAAGGTCCTTTTTAAATTCTAAGTTGTCAAAATTAGTCCTTTTGAAAAATATTCTTTTGTAAAAAGTTTGGAAAATTACAAGTTTGGTCCTAAACTTTCAAATTTGGCAAAATTAGTCCTTGGAAAATTGGAAAATGTCAAGTTTGGTCCTTGCATTATTGAAATTTGTCAAGTTTAGTCCTTGGAGCAACTTTGTCAATTGGCGGCCTCAGGTCCTTATAATTTCGAAATTACAATAGTCCTTGTGATATTAAACCTTTAAAAACCCTTGGACTTGTCAATACTAAAATGGACCCCTGCCATAACCAAATTGGACCCCCATTGTGACCCCTTTGTATTATTAAAACCCCGGTCAACAGTCAAAACTCTCAACGTAGCCAAAACCACTTCCCACAGTTGTAGCCTCCTCTCCCAAACTCGAAAACCAAACCAGCGGTTTTCCATGACTTTCTCCACCCCCCCGTTACCTTGTCCCCTCCACCTCCACTAACACCCAAATTCCTTTAATTGACTCAAACCAACCCATTAATGGCTCAAACCTGCCAAAGAAAATTGGCGCCAAAAAATCGTTTGATGGCTATGGATGATTTGACTACACCAATGGCCAAGATTATTGATGGATTTACTCGAGACAGGGATGCTAAAAGTCTATAAAGAAGAGGAGAAGCAATGTATCAAAGGATCTAGAGTAACTTTAATTTCTTAATGTCGTTTTATCATTTTAAAATTCTAGTGTAATTTTAAAGCTTTCAAGTACTTTCTAGCTATTTCAAAGTATTGTAAAACTTTTTCAATTATCAGTTTCAAGTTGTAATCATATTTCAAGTTTATGCAAAATTTTATATTTATGCAAAATCTCATGATAGTTCAAATGTTGTTTTTAGTTGTTTGTATGGACTGAAAGTTAGCTCATAAGCTCCTAAAAGCTTATTCAAGCTTTTAGAAACCTAAAAAAGCAGTTTAGAAGCAAAAATAGAAAATCACCAAAAATACCAATTAAATAGTTTAAAAATCAAAAATCTCTTGGAAATGGTGTACCACAGTGGAGCAGTTAAATCATGGATGGCCTTGGGTTAGAAGCTTAGTGGTAAGCTAATAGGGGTGTTCATTGGTCCTTGATCTCAGTTTTCAGTTGGATAGTCATTTGTAAGCCTTTTACTCATTTTTGCATTTCACGTTTTGATTATTGGTAGCTTTAATTTTGTGTTTTATTGTTTATTAGTTATAATTAAGTGTATTTAAACATTAAAATCAAGTGGTTGTTCTTTTAAAGTTGTAGTTTATAAAAACTTAGTTTGACAGATTTAAAATAGCATATAGATCATTTCGAGTTTAAGTTGTTGTTATGGTTGTTGTTTTATGCTTCATTAGTTCTAATATAGGATTATACAAAGTCTCAAATCAGTTTTATGGTTTACATTTGTGGTTTGCTTTGAAAAAATTCCATAACAGACAATATAAGTGGTGTTTGGTTCTTTGTGTTTGAAAGTGCTATGGTCATTGGCCTTGTTTGAAGTTTGTTTAACTTGGTCTTAATAACTCATATCAGTCATAAAAATCAGTCCTTGTTATTGAAAAGTCAAAATAATCTTTGATCTAATCTTTTGTGCTCACTGTTGGATTTTAATGAATCATGATCATGATTTGTGTTTATAAGTTGTTTATATTGATCAAATCAGTCTTATTTCAACTTAACATAACATAATCAGTGCTTAAAATCAGTTCAAAGTTCATCTTGGTCAAACTTTAGTTTTCTTAAAAAGTCAAAATTTTCATTTGGTCGCTTTTGAATAAAAAGATAATTTCACTGTGTGTTTATTAGTAGGATTTAGCTTAAGCTTTTGGATTATTAAAGTTTAGTTGCTTAACAAAATTAGAAAAATGTTAGTTCACTGCCTAGCTTATTAAGTGCTTATTTTCAAGCTTCTTTACAGATTACTTTGTTTCAAAAGTGCCCGCAAGTGAATGGTACCATTTTGAAAAGCTTGCACAGAGCTTATTAGTGGGTCAAATCTTGTGATCTTTGTTTCTTTGGAAAGCCAACCTGGTCATCTTGAAGTCTCAAGCTTAAGTTTTAATTTTGAAGCTTGTTTGCTAGGGCTGCAAGTGCCTTTTGCCTTGTCCCATTTCTCGTGTTTAAGCCAAGTGCTTATTAGCTTATTCCTAGCTTTTCAGTGTGCTTATTTGTATCTTTTAGCTTCATATTAGTAGCACTAGCTTATTTGAATCTTATTCCACTCTTGTTTCTAGTTTTCAAGCTTCTTTGAGCTTAATTCCACATAAGCTTGTTTAGCCCAAATGTTGGGATTTTAGCCCTCAAACAGCTTATTTTAAGTTTGCAAAATTTTTGTCTTTGTAAAAGTTTCATAATATCAGTAGTAAAGTAGTTTTCAAAAAGAAAATCCAGAAAAACATCAATTTAAAAATAGTGATAGCGTTTATTTAATAGTTTTTAGCTTTTTGATTTTTCCTTTTAGCTTATTAATAAGCAAATCTTGTTTTTATATTTTTCTTAGTTTTCTGTCATAATATAGTATTTTAGAAAAAGTTTCATAATTTTCCTAATCTTTTTAGTATTTATTATAATTTTTAATAGTTAAAAATAGTAATTAATTAGTAATAAATAATTAAAAAGCATAAAAAATATCTTTTCAGTTTTAAAATTAGTTTTATCATATTTTAGATTTTTCCAAGTTAAAATTTCATTTTTCCAGATTTATTTTATATTTTCTAGTATTTAAGTGTATTTTAAATAATAAATAATTAGTAATAATTAGATAAAAAGTGTAAAAAATATATTTTTAATTTTAAAATAAGTTTTATAATACTTTAGATTTTTCTTAATCATAATTTTATTTTTCTAACCTTATTTCATATTTTCTTCTATTTTAGAGTATTTATTAAATAGTTAAAGTAGTTTTTAATTAATAATAATTAATTAAGTAGTTATAAAAATAATTTTCTTTTTCTAATAATTTTCTTTTATTTTTAGGATTCCAAAAATGTCATTTTTATATTTTTAGGTCTTTTATTTCTTAGATTTCACTTTTATTTTGTACGATACATAATTTAGTTTTTAAACGTAAGTTTTACGTTTGTTTATCTCGATTGTTGTGCTTTCATTCAGATCCTATTCCATTCCAATCAATCAAGAGTGTAATTTCTCAATCCAAACCTTTACTGATCACTATCCTTAGTGATCATTCTATCCTCTGAGTTTGTTTTAACACACCATTGAGTCTCCGTAGGACTTAACGACCCGGGAATTCATTATATTCTCTGATCTTCATTGCATTTGTGTTTTGAGCAGTTTTAAGTCTATTACGGTTAGCCATTCACAAGTGGCTAGCTTGTGTGATTGGACTTGACTAGTTCAGCTTGGTCGGAAAGAGACCAAGTCAGCGTGAATAGTCATCAACAATTACTAAGATGTAGCGTTTGCCATTGATCGTTTGCAGCGCATGGGCCACAAAATCCATGTGAAGAAAATGAAGCACATGTTGAGAGCTGTGTTCCATCTTTGAAGGAAAATGAGCCGCGAGTGCTTTTGCCTTGTTCACAGTGAGCAAGATGATCTTTAGAATACAGAAAGTGGAGTCCTTCAACTAGTTTGTGTCGAGCAAGGTTGGTGATGGTTTGAAAGTTTAGATGTGAGAGACGGCGGTGCCATAGCCAGGATTTTGTTGATGTTGCCTTTGAAAGTAATCATATGGGAGATGAAGCAACCATGTCTTTCATAGAGATAGTGTAGAGACTAGAATTACGTG
>OU343217.1:28442955-28520993 GCA_910596185.1 Chrysanthemum makinoi
GGGATAAATAAGTTAGAATGATGACGACGGATTCCCAACCCAATGCACCAAAAAGAAGATGATCCAAGATCTAACCCCAGGGTATGGGCCACAATGACTTTTGATATGTGTCTATTACAATATTTGTTTGATTCGTGTTCTATCTTCTTTTATCTAAAAGAATAACCTTTTGTAAATGATATATCAATTTCTTTTATCACCAAACATTGACTGACTTATGTAAATGGCGTATGCAACAACGACATATTTAATGACGTCCGGGTAAAGTTAGCGATGGGAAGGTGAAATGTAGACAAATCTTATCGCTACCTCAGTATAAACCCGAAAGAAAGACTCTAAAACCAAGAAATAAGTATATGTGTGTTGGTGTATGAATGGTGTATAAACAATATAAACTTATAGGGCATTGGATGTACCGGGCCTTTAAAATTTACTAACTAATATAAATATTATAGCTTTAGCCGCATAATTTACTATAATACAAATAAATCAACCCATTTAACCTCATGAAAATAAATTCGGCCCTCAAAACAAACGTCTACCACCCGCATAAAAACGACATATAATTGCACCTTCATCTAATAATCCTAGAGAAACGATACGAACTTAAATTTAGTTTCTAAACCACTTAAAATTACTTGCAGATCATCTTCGATAAAGTTTGTGAAATAAATGGCCCCTCGCTCTAAATACAAGATAATAACACTTAATTTTGTGTCAAATTTACACTTTCTAAGTTTTTGTTCATATCATTTCTCTTTACATGGAAAAAAGAGTCCAGATCTAATTATTTTAAGATTTATTCTTGATGTCCCAAGAAAGAGAAACAAGTGGATGAGTATTTGGATGTACTTCTTTTCATAGTTTTGGTTCTATTATCTTTTAAATCATATAACCTTTGAAAATCATTGGTTTGGTGTCCAACCCAATCTTTTTGTAATCTTTATAAAATAATTCAGTGTTGCATGCTGCCTCACTGAAACTTTGTGTATACAGCTAAAGGTTTTTAAAACTATAAAAATCATAGTACTGTTTTGCAGCTAAAATGGTGATAATGATATTTATGTTCTTAAAACTATAAATATGGATAAAAGTCGTGATTCATCGGGTCTCACAAAATGTAGTTATTGGATCTGGATTCATATAATCAAATACGGACTAATAAACAGGTAAACGAACGAGGTTTTCCCTATTTAAGATACACAAGAAGAACGTAGCTTGGCTTCGGATATATAAGTTTTAATTGGTGATACGTGACCATTTTAATTACTACCACCCCAAATGTGTACCTAGTAATATCTGAACCCTATAACTATAACTATCGTGAAAACATCATGCGCCTTATCAATAAGCCATTTGATGGTGGTTAATATAATTGAATCATCAGTTCATTGAACATGTCATGGTGTAACTGTTTAGCTAGTAAGTCATGATCACATCATTGGTTCAGTTAAGCAAAAACAATTGTGGTGGTGTTTTTTCACAAGCCAATTAAGTGATTAACATACATATCCAATAGACAACTTGCACTATAATTTTTGCATTAGTTTCATTTGTACCACATCTATAATATGGGATCTTCAACCATGAGACTATGGCAAGATTGTGTTTGTATTGCAATCAGAAGGTGGGTTTGCGGCAACACCAAGTTTAACTTGTAGATTTCATTCAACGATTTAAAAATCGTGTATATCAGACCAGTCATAATAGAGGCTTGACGAACGAGTCTTCAAGCAATGAACACACGTCTTCATTGTTACGGAGCCCCCAAGGCACGCGTCTTCAAGGAAGAAATGGAAGGACTCGGTCGATCGCGCAAAACCAAGTCGTGGGAGAGTTTGGTGTGTGCCCAAGTGAGTTGTGTGAGCTGTTAATTTGCTTATGTAAGGTATATTTGTGTATAAGTAAAGTATATTTGAGTAAAGAATTACACTAAGTTGATTGTGAAGTTTATTGTAGAGATAAAAAGGTGAGGTGACGTTATGGTCTTGAAGGCTCCTACACTTGGTCTTAACCAAACACCCTTACAAGAGTTGGTATAAACTTTATTTTTAGCATGAAAAGTTATGCTGCAACTTGCAAGCAATCATACAAAGATCTGAGTCACTTAGCCTTTAAACAATCTAGAGCTTATCTTGTTCATACCAAATCCATAAAATATCATCAACATATCAATAACTTACTAAATTAACATGTATAAGATCAGTATACTATATCGATATCAGGTCGAACCAATACAACCAAATAATTCTAGTTTCTTTTCTTGTACATGTAAACTCGCCCAATGTCATAGCGGATGCCCTTTAACAAGGACGTCAGCTCACATCTACATCACCATAAACTTATCGTATAAAGTATAAACATGCATTACGGGTGCTCTTAGGCATCTTCCGAAACCCAAAAAGCAGGTATAATATGCCGAGGAAAGACTCGACAACTAAAATTCTTATCTGTTGCAAGTAAAAATACCAACTTGCATCCTTGTGTTACCTTATTCCATTCTGTAAGTAACATACAGTTGAAATCAAACGAATTTAGATGCAATCACAAGAACTAGCTCCAACGTAGTTAAACCTGTTGAATCACATAAACAACCGGATATGTGACATAAACTGGGTTGATCAGGCAGATGCTCACATAACCAAGGCAGAAGAGCTTCTCATAGAAGAAGTTGATGCCAAGAAGACATGTTTCAACTTTTGGATGTGTGTCAACCCCAACACCCTTCATCACTACGGTAAGCAAGCGGTTATCGAGGTTCCTTTCCTTGAACAACACCAAAGAGATGGTGCATCCTTTGAAGGTGAGATCTCTATTCCTACACCCAGAATCTTAGATCTCTATCAAAGGAAGACTATTGATGAGCTCGAGACCCATAAGTCGGTTCTTGAAAATATCATTCAATCTATTGAAGATGTAAGCACACAAATCATTGGAATCTATGGCACGGGAGATGTAGGAAAGACTACATTAGCCAAGGAAGTTGCTGCAAAAATGAAAGACCGAGAGCTGTTTTCTCATATTGTAATAGTAACCGTCTCACAAAGGGTGGATGCTACAAAGATTCAAGAAGAGGTTAAAGTTGCAGCAAAGCGAATAATGAAAGGTGAGAAGGTTCTTGTGATACAGAGCATTCATAGCCCTACACACACTTCTTTTTCTAGATGTTAACAAAATCTTACAATTTGGGTGGTCAGTTCCACATGGAATTCCAACTTCATCTAGCTTTATTTCCCTCCACACGTCGTCTAGAATTATTAGAACCTTCTCACCTTTCATTATTCGCTTTGCTGCAACTTTAACCTCTTCTTGAATCTTTGTAGCATCCACCCTTTGTGAGACGGTTACTATTACAATATGAGAAAACAGCTCTCGGTCTTTCATTTTTGCAGCAACTTCCTTGGCTAATGTAGTCTTTCCTACATCTCCCGTGCCATAGATTCCAATGATTTGTGTGCTTACATCTTCAATAGATTGAATGATATTTTCAAGAACCGACTTATGGGTCTCGAGCTCATCAATAGTCTTCCTTTGATAGAGATCTAAGATTCTGGGTGTAGAAGTAGGAATAGAGATCTCACCTTCAAAGGATGCACCATCTCTTTGGTGTTGTTCAAGGAAAGGAACCTCGATAACCGCTTGCTTACCGTAGTGATGAAGGGTGTTGGGGTTGACACACATCCAAAAGTTGAAACATGTCTTCTTGGCATCAACTTCTTCTTTGAGAAGCTCTTCTGCCTTGGTTATGTGAGCATCTGCCTCATCAACCCAGTTTTCCACACCAGGTAGGAGACAATAACCTTTATCATTAGCTGATTTTATTTTTAGCTCAACCCTCGCCTTCCTATTCTTAAGCTTATCAACTTCGCTCCTTAACTTCTCAACATTTTCTTTGGAATTCCACATGTAATCGATTTCCTTTTTAACCTTACTCAACAATGAGCCTGATACTTCTTCAACAAGCTTTTCAGCAACAAATTCTGCCATTCTAGCTTATCAGCAACCACTTCAACAAGCCTAGTTCTGGAGGTTCAACAAAAGAGAGTTTGAAATAAATGACCAATTAATAGCATGTGAAGTTATGACTATTGACTGTTGACATTATATTTTTGCATCGAAAAAGCGAGTTACGGCTTCATAACAATCTAACCTCCACGTTTTTACATATAATCACATATTTTCACGTAAATTAGCTTCACATCTACACTAAAAGATGGAATCACAATGTGTGTCAGAATTTAGTGGTCGGATTCAGATATGAAAAAAATATTGAAGTAAACATTCTCTGCATATGGTCTAATCGTGATAAAGAGGGTTGAGTTAGTGCATTTTATTCAACTTCTGGACATGTGATTGCCTAGAATATATACTGGGTTAAGACGTTAAGTGGTCAATCTTTCTCATCAATAACTCACAGATCCTATTTCAAGTTAAAACAATATCACAGATCAAGTTAAAACAATATCACAGATCAAGTTAAAACATAACTCACAGATTCAAGTTAAAACATCCCTTTTCAGGTTAAAACATAACTCACAGATCAAGTTAAAACATCCCTTTTCAGGTTAGAACATATGATATAAGCTACAACTGGACGTAATGCCTACGGTATATGGAGTTGGATTGTTGATAGAAATTACGTGCAAGGTCAACTATAGAGACATGTTAACAACCAGCTGATTCTACAAGTCTAACAACCGGAATGAAACATAATTTACATATCAATCATGTAACAATTAACTAAAAAGAGATTTGATTTTGGGGATTTTATTCGAGTAGTCATATTATCTCATTAATGGCGAGTCTTAAACTCACAACTGCTCTTTTAATTTATAGTATCACCAGAAGGTTGACGGTTCCGGTGTCATTAGAGGCATGTTTGGTTGTATTTCCGTAGAGAAAAGACACTGTAATTCTGTTAGCTACGGCAGATAATATATGGTTTAACAGCTGGCATTAAAAAATTTCTAAGGACAGACAAATACAATGTTGACTTTAGGCAAGTGGTCCAACTACCATACATGTAAAATATACAACACGAGTTATGCAATTTTGTTAGTGTCACAAGTTAAGTGGTTTGTTTCTGTTTTAGAAATAGCACAAAAAACACTCCTTCGACGTTATGCCTAGAAAACTAAAATGCATTTTGAATTCATAATCAAACTTTAGTCGAATCTCAGTAAAAAAGTAAGTGAGTTAGATCAATTTAACAAGGAAACGCATATGATCAAAATCTGTAAAACACATATGGATCCACATCAATTATCGTTCACATTTTCAATCAAAAGATCATCCTCAGGTAGAAACAAACTCATGAAACACAAAACACAACGGATATCTATCTTTCTACAGTACAGTTAAACATAGATTACTGCTTCGTAACAAATTTAACCTCAAAATATTATCACATATTTTTTTCTCAATGAACTTCAAACTTACATCAGATGAAGCTTACTCATTATATTTTTTGCATCTAAAAAAGTAGTTACGGCTTCGTAACAATCTAACCTCAACTAACGTTTTCACATATTTTCCCATAAATTAACTCAACATCTACTACACTAAACTAATATCAGCTACAGCTCACACATACGCTAGGGTTTCAACCGTAACAAATCCTAATAAATCATGTAAAAAGAATGATACACAAGTTAACAAGATCAAGCTATAATTAATCAACATACTTATACAGTTTAATTCAGTTTATACATTCAGATCATGATCTAAAAATCATCTATCATTTCACAAGATCCCTAAAATTAAGCACAACAAACAAATCACTCGGATTCACAGATTACGCTACTAATACAACTCAAACATCAAACAAATTATAACAGCCGTATGTTGTAGAAATATGTAATTGAAATTTTGAGGTTTACCTCGTTGGTCGGCTTTGCTGCTGTACGGATGGGTTGATGTTGTTGAAATGAGCTTGCAAGAACAATGTGGAACCTGAGTAAACCCTTTATTTGTTTGCTTTCCTTTTATATATTTTTTTCCCTTAAGTTTGACTGATTTTTCACTTTTGATATTTGTTGCCCAAATGTCTCACAAACCCTCGATGAAAGACTGAGATATGGGAGCTTCACAGTTCAGATAGGTTGGATGCTCGCTAGATAAGCTATTTAGGCTATTTTTCACTCAGTACCCTTAGTCTGCTTGCTTTCCCTATGATATCTATATGGGCCTTGCCTCTAATTTCTTTTGAGTGTGCTTGAGGTCTTATAGAGTTTTAGCTTGCTTTTTTACTTTAATCGCTGCTTGCTGTACTGCTTTGTGGAGGTCTCGAAGCAGTCTACTCAATATCCTCATACCTCGCTTGGGTTGTTGTTGTTGTTGTGATATTTGTTGCCCAAATGTCTCAATTGAAAAGCCCTCCCATTCGGACACAAAGGTAAGAGTTCTATCCTTACTCGTTACAAAAAGACCGGAGGTCTTATAGAAGCAGCATATCTACCTTTGGGTAAAGATAAGACTGTCTACATATCACATCTTCCATTCGATAACGTTATGTTGCCCGAATATTCTATCAGTTAATTTTATGGGCCTTGAGTCTAATGTTTGGTGTGAGGTTTATCGGGGTTTATATGGGATTAAAAATATTAAAATAAGTTAGCTTATAAAATAACTTGTGTTTGTCACGCAGGTTTATAGAAGCTTTTATAAGCCCAAACAAGTTGAAACAGGCTTATGGAGGCTTATAGTTAGCCAAATTACTTAATTACACTTCAAAATATAGTGATTTGTTACGTAAAGCCCGAAGATATATTGAAGACTAAAATACACCGTTGGTCCTTAAACTTGGCAGGCCGGATCGCGATGGGACGAAACTCGCCCTTTTCATCGCCATACAGTCCAAACCTATTAAATGCCGAAGAATTGGTCCTTGACCAATAATGTCGCTTGTCAACGTTATGTTAGAGGCAAAACCGCCTTTCAATGAAGGTGATCTAAATAAACCGTTGTACAGTGTTTGTAGCTAGTATATGTGTGTAACAAGGTTTGGTCTACATTTATCACCCATCCCTAAACTATCCTTCAAACTCGCTCTTCAAAACAATAATTGTTTGAAGATGGTACGTTCTGGTGTGGTAAGTATTATTCGTGACTTCTGGACCTCTGCCAACCTGTATGCCATTCTTTGGTTGTCCTGTTAAAGTAAGTGCGTCTTAATATTTCTTGTGTAAGTTTGTAACAATGGTGGTTGTTTAATGACTTGTCATAATCATCAATAGGGGTCTTCTTGTCGGTGGATAAGATGGTATGATCCTGAAATCTGTGCTCGCTCAAGAATGATCATACCGTGACTTTTGGGGAGAAATGAGCTTAAGGCAAGATTAGAAGCTGCTCAAGGTGATGTGTGGAAGTGGAAGATTTACCTGGTGCTAAGTTGGATGTTGTTCTTAATTGTTTATGCATTGGGATAACTTTTTAACCTTTTATGTAATGAGGCTACTTGGTTAATGTTCTGTATCTTGAATTGTAGTAACCTTGTTATGAAGTATTCAGTTTGGTTTGTTTCTGATTTTCTATGCCTTATGGGTATGCAGATGGTTAGCAATTTGTTTAGGGTTGACTTTTAAATGTCAACATTCTTATAAGGTTCTATTTAGCTTTGGTTACTTTTGATGCAAATTATTCACACATCAAGCTTAGTCAATCTAAAATAATACACAATAATGACATGGTTCCATAGTTAATGCAAATGGATATAATTCCAACTGCATAAAATTGCATACTTTTTGAAGCATGAGAATTACAGTTAGACACACACATATGTTTTTAGACTACATAACTTGTCCATTGGAAATAACATAGATGAAACATCGTCTAGATAATTAGCATAACATATTTGACCTATGGTGAGGCCATCATTCTTTTTCAGGCTGCCTAGTCATTCTTCGTGTAGCAGGCTGGGTTGAAGCAGAAACTGTTTGAACATCAGTTGACCGTGATCCGAGAATCGACCGATTGATCATGTTGTTGGGATTGACATTGGGCTTGCTCATGCATGATGGGATCGGCAATTGCTTCGCTTTTGATGTTGCGGATTGTGACAGGATGCATCATGTATGATGGGATCTTAAGTTGCTGGCTCTTGATTTTTAGATTGAACACCACTTCCTTGAACTGCACTAACTTGGCTTTCAACAACAACACCTGTACCTTTCAGCTTCTTTATCCGCTGCTACCTTTTTTACCTTTAGGATGTTTCTTTTTCCTCGGCTTTAGTAGGCACCTGTTTGACATTTCCCTTATTGGCAGTTCCACTACTTCCAGCTCCAACATACCCTAGGCATGTTACCTTGTTGTGTCCAAAGAATGCCACAAATACTACACTTAACAATCTTCCAAGTCCTTGACAGCTTACCATCCTTCACAATCTCTTCGAGGTTTCAGGAGCTATCCTAACTCTTTTCTACCTCTTTGCGGTAGGCGGGTTTGTTTCGATTTCGTGGAACAATTGTTGATGGCATAGTTGATTTTTCCCAATG
The DNA here is from genome assembly GCA_910596185.1 of Chrysanthemum makinoi. Classification (NCBI taxonomy): domain Eukaryota; kingdom Viridiplantae; phylum Streptophyta; class Magnoliopsida; order Asterales; family Asteraceae; genus Chrysanthemum; species Chrysanthemum makinoi. The sequence goes on from OU343217.1 coordinate 28,451,451, forward strand.
TACACTGCTAGTTATAGGCTGGACATGGTGTTTGTAGGTAGCCTCCCAAGTGAGAAGATAGTAACAAGGATGAGTCCATGTTTCTACAGCTCTGACTTGTTGGCCATTTAAAGCCATATTCCAATTGGTAGCAACAACATGTTTACATGGTAAACCTGTTATCTCCCACCTTCTGCAAGTACAAGTCTTGTGTACAACATTAACTACACATTGGTCACCCCATGGTCCACTAACCTGAAACTTAGATCCCCATTCCATAACACATTATACTTAATGACCTCTTTCTTAATAGCCTCTAGCATGTGTTGTGCAGTTGGTGTTAGTAGCCCATCACTCTTCTCAATCACCATAAGAACATGCATTATCCTCTTCATACAGTATTCCATGATGTATTCTAAGGTTGTAATAATTGGTTTGCTTAACCCCTCTTTTATTTTCTCATGAAACACTTGACACATGTTATTAAGTAACACATCAGAAGTAGCTCTCCCAAAAGATGACAAGTAATAAACATGTATTAATTGTAACTATTTATACCGCATTTATGAATACAAAGTAAGTGAAACTGATAGATCACTTACATGAAAAATGTGACCTTGACCAATGAATCGGTGGTATTTTACTTAACCAATCATGGGTCGGTTGATTAAGTTTCTTGAGATCAGCCATAGCTTTCAAAACTGCACAACAGTTGAGGCTATTTCACATTTCCACAGATGGTCTTTGTAGGCCCTACCTTTCCATTGCAATTTCATTTTCTCATGAATGCTTTTAATACGAACTGTTTCTCACTTTCAAAACTTCTACATGACTCTACTTATATCTTGCACAAAATCAAATATCTTTACTGTCTGTTTCAAAACAGTGAGACTTAAATTCATGAACAAAGTAAGAGAGTACCTTATTCATGTCAGTAATAAAAGTGATGTTTGAAATTGGCCCAAGTGCTATATCATCGGACAAACAATGAAGAAACCAAGTCCATGATCCTATGTTATATGAATTAACAAAAGCATAAGCGAAAGGGTATATACCATTGTTGCTATCAATTCCCACAGCTGTCATCATTTGACCATTGAAAGGACCACGAATTGGAAAAGCAGTCAGCCCCAACAACGATCTCCCACAATCTTTAAATCCTTGCTTCAGTGCACCTAAACAAACATACACTCTCTTGAATTCTCTGGTTGGAAGAGACTCATCCGGAGGTCGTTCCACATTCATCTCCATGTTGCATTAGGGTTTGTCTTGTGCAACTCTTGAACATAATCTCTCAACATGGTAAATTGTAGCTTGAATTGACCCTGATGGCTGTATTGCTAGGGTTTTGGCCCTAAAACCTTCTGCAGGACACTTGAAGGTCGATTGGTTGGTAAGTTGATTATGCAATGCACTGACAGAAGCTCGGATTTGTTTCAATTTGTGCTGTAATTTTCTGCGAGATATAGCGAAGGTCAAAAGCTCTGACTTCCCTTGATTGCAAACAAGTGTGTTGTTCATTATATGTTCTGACCGACAGTGATACTGTCTCACCATTCCCTGCCGACAAACAATAGCCATGGGCAGAGTATTTGTGAATGGTCCTTTTTGCCAGAAAGCAATGCATTTATACCCCTTCTACTTAATGGACTTCTAGATGGGCCAATATCCAGTCCAAGACCTTCTGTTGGGCCTGAAACTGGAACACAGCCCCTACACCTGACCCTTATTCTTGTTTTGTCATTCTTCAAAAAAAACAACTCCCTCCTAGTTTCTATTGAATGCTCTCTGTTAGGTCACTAGTTTTACAAACACAAGTTATAGAGAAAGAGATGAAGGCGGATGAACAAGTAAATCACACACAAACACAATAGTAATAATACGGTTTAGGCGTGAGGCATATGTGAAAAGAAAACTTGAACAACCAACCCTCAAATGAGGGTTTACAAGATTATTTATAGGAAGTAAGCTAGGGCAACACTCCTAGTTCCCATCCTTTCTTATGTGGGCTTGGGCCTAAGCTTATGGGCCTTCTACATAAGCTTGACCTTAAACAAACATAAAGGCCATAATAAAGCTACCTATTACATATGAAATATAAATACTTGAAATATGTTTAGGAGTGATTCCAACAATCTCCCCCTCAAGTATATATGAATGTAAACGGTGAAGGCGTTGATGTAATAGTAGCTGTGACGTCTTCTGGCATTCTTCTTTCTTGTGAGAGGAATTTCCTTGATTCGAACAATCTCCCAAGTGTAGAGAGATAGTAATCTTTGAACAGTTATGCTTTGACGTCCTCTTAAATTTTGTTCTTTGATCATTGTTCTTTGTGGTGAAAGTGATAGTATGTTGTTGTTCGCGATCACCGCCTCAGTGTCGCTTCGCCGCTCCAGGTTCCACATCATTCTTCAACATGCTCACACGCTCTTTGACGTTGGAAATCAATATTGATGAAGTTTTGTAAGTCTTTGACTTTGTAGATTCTTTGATTGATGAAGAATCATTCTCGATTGTTGTGTTGCATTGAGAAAGAACTTCCATTAGTGATGATGTTGGCGTGAGCATGAGAAGAATCAGACGATCATCCCGCCCGAGCTTCCATAAGAAGAAAACATTTTAAACGGTTAGTAATAAGCGGTTTCCGGCACTTACAAGTTTGAACTTCGAGTGTCAACAAAGATAGCGTGAAGACACAACTCTAATTCTTACAAAGGCCGTCCTGAACCTGAGTCCCACAAGTGAGATAACGCGATGTACCGGTACATCTACAGCCAGATGAGTCGCCGAGGTACAATGAAGCATCACCTCACGATCATCAGACCTTTTGAGACACACTCGCATAATCCACGGAGTTACCGGTGACTTGCCGTCGTGGCGTTGATGTTGACCCGGCAGAGTTTCCATTCAATCATTAAGGATCACAGATGTGAACCTCTCATAAATGTTCTCGACAGATTGCTAAGATCCGTGAAGGACTCGATATGAACCACTGATGATCTTATTTGTTGATCATCAAGTGATTAAATGTCAAGTGTTCCTAAGAGATCTTTTGATGAATCTCGTGGCTCTAGACTCAATAGTGCGTTTTGGTTTTCCTGAGCGAGACTAGGGAGAGGGTCTCCTTCTTCAATACCAGCGATCTCTAAGAGAAAGCCAATAGTTTACGTATGGTTCCCTGTGAGAATGAAACAAGCTTCTGTTGAGAAAAACTTGAGTGGCTAAGAAGGTTTGGTGCATGCCATCGGGTCCATGACGACTTTTAATCTTCAATACCTGTCACTAAGTGACAACCAAGAGCATATGAATTGAACCCGTGTTCTGCCTCTAAGTTGAATAACTGAGGGTATTGCTTTTCACCCTTTACTTTACATTTCCTTTTGATTCTTCAACTCCTTCTTTCTCCGATTCTCATTTTCTCCTTTTTACAATCATTCCTAAGGACTTCTAACACTAACTAATGGTAGTGTCCTTGGGTAGATCCCTCCTCGCTCAAGGATCATAGGACGGTTTTTCCTAACCTTAGTCACCTTATAACTCCATGACTAACCTATGTTTGCCATTAAAACCATCTGTAGATGAAAATATCTCTCAAAAGGTTTGTTAATGAAAAACATGTTTGAACCATTGTGAGAGATGATGTTTTGCATAAATACCCCCCTCCACATGTGCTTAATAGTTTTAATGGTTAAATGCACAGGAGGAAAGAGCGACTTTTGAATTGATCCATCAAGATAGATAATCCCCCGCGACACACGGTTACGTTGCATAGTTAAAGAGTTACATTGTCAGCTTTTAGGTGACAACTAGCTCTAATAACTACCTTGAAGGTGTAGACAAACCTTAAAAGGTTGTCAAACCCGTCAGAGTTCATGTCTATTAAGAGTTTCTCGATTGGTACTTTCTACTTGGACAAGTCCTTTGCGAGACACGTTTACATTACTAGCGAACTAGCTTGAAATTATTACCCGTCCAGGACAAGTCTTTTCGAGTTACTAACAGTTTAGTATCGTCAATTCGTTGGTTAAGTCTGAAGTACACAGATTCATTTGCAATTTGCACAACATATTTCTTATCACATAATTTTCTCCCCCTCAAAAATGGCATATAAAATGTTATTTTTGAACGTTTGAGAATAAATATGACCATTTTGAGTGTTGCGGGAAGACGATCACTGTGAACAATTTGTGAACAAAGTTTTAATTCAAATACTCCCCTTCAACTAGTGATATAAACGGTTGAGGTTTTGAAAAATCATATGGGGAAGTACTTGTGCTTTTGAGCAAAACCTTGAAAAATGAAAGGTTTGATAGGTTTTACTCAAAAATAAGAAGCTTTCGCTCCTTTTATAAGGATTGTGGCACTGAGGCGCACTACGGGTCCTTTCTTGACAATTACGGGTTGTACAATGTTATGTGTGCACAAGCCATAGACATATTTAATCACACATCCAAAATTATATGAAGGAAACCATTCAAGGGTACCGTGAAGTGCAGAGATGTTCCTGTGAGTGCGCATTGTGGCTTGAAAGCCGGTGATGTTTCTCCTCGGTCACCACCAACATAGCTCTCCAATCGTCTGAATCGATCCCTTCGAACAACCGCTCATCAATCATGGTGATGATATCGTCTCACATCCCTCCTTTCCCGAGAATTCCAGCGCTTAGGAGACCCAACTTTCGCGTATATCCTTCAACCTCGACGCCAATCCATCCCTAACCAGCCTTCAAGGTATGATCCCCTTTGTGGAGCTCACTACACGCCATTAAGCGCTTTGAAGTTCACTATGGTAAACGACTAAAGGTTTGCTGATGAGTGTATATTGAGATAGCTGGTTGAGATCGGAAGATTAAGCTTGGAGGAGTGAGGTTGACACGCTTCTGATAAGATTCAACAGCCATCTGGATATCTTCAACACGTTCTTTGATCACGATGCGCCTAATGAAGATGAGAACTGACTTGATAAATTCACGTTGAACGTCACGAGAATTGTCTCATACCACTCCAGACTTTGGCAAGGTACATGTCTTCGATGTCGTTGAGAGATAAGTTCTCAAAGTGCCTTCGAGAATCCATAGTCCCGTTTCATCTTGTCGCTTGACTATGATATTCTTCAAGAATGTATAGTCCCACTTAGACTTGAGATCAACGTGTTTGATGGCCACGATGTCCTTAGAACTATACACTGCATGTTGAGACTTCGAACCGTGCTTCTAGTAGATTCTTCGCGTTCAGCCAATGATGAATCCCATACAATGCATCTTGGTCGTATGCTTGCACGTTGTCGGAAAACAAGTGATTTGCACGTTCCTCGATAGCTATGCAGTTTGAGTAAATAGTCAGCTGAATGGAAGAGTCAATGATGTAGCGTATTTTCGCGAACCATCGCTACCGTGTAAGAGAAAATCCGGTCTCTGTGAAAAAGTATCGAAGGGAATCCTTGGTTCGCCTGCAGCCAATGGTCGGTAGGGGATTGGTCCAATCGGTGTAGTATGGAGGGTTGTCCCTTTGTGTGAAGTCAATGTTTGCTTCCGGATTGAGCCAATCCATGTTGTTAGACATAGCTAGAGCGATGTTCTCAAGATGATATTCGACCTCGGGGCTTTCAGAGTTGTCTTTGAGAAGTTGAAACGCTTCATTCTTGATTCGCTTCAACTCAGATTTCGTCATTTTCTTCACATGGAACTTTTCTTGCAAAAGTTTTTGCGTGCTCCAATGTAGAACCGCTTACCAATTCTTGACCTTCATCGTGGTATGGAGTTTGATTGACAAGTGTGGAGAACCATTCAAACTCTTCGGTTTTATCGTCGTCTAGCCATGATACTCCGTGCCGAGTCGTCTTCTTCTTCGCTTTTGGAAGGCCTTGATGATGATACTGTTTCTCGCACTTGTTTGGGTGAGGTGGGTTGTTGTCGGGCTCGAGGACCTCTTCATCGCCACCACCCGTATACTCAAAGTAGTCACCGCTTGTTGAGTCGGGGTGGTAACTCGAATCGCCCGAGGTTTATCAAGAGAAGACCGAGGTGGAGGAGACTTTTGTTGAGAAGAAGTCCGTGGCGAGGAGGTGGCATCAAATAGATTTACCAGACCGCTTCGACGCTTAGGTGCGAGTCCTTGTCCTTATCATCGTCATCTCTTGGTCGTTTGGGTTGATCGGCCGACTCCTTGCATGATGATCTGAGTTGAAAATCAAGTAGATTTTCGAAAAATTTAGCTTCATCCGGTAAACGCTCCAGATCGCTTTGACATTTGCATCACAAGTTTAGCGATTAACTCGCATTCAGAGAGATCGCTTTTTGGCCATTGTCTGTTTAACCAATGCTACGATGTTAGGTGTGAGTTGTCCGAAAATACTTCTCTAGTCACACCGGGGACGGTCGAGAAGAAACTTGTGAGTATGATCTCTTTTGCTTCTCCAGTTCCTTTTGGACTTTAGGAACGATATCTTGAAGGTACTTGTTAGTGTAACCTTCGATCATTTCGCTCAGCCAGCTCTTTCCATGACTCTTCATGAAATTCTGAACAAATTCCCTTTCTTTCTCCATCTTGTCTTTCTCATCATTTAAGTACTGAATTTGGTCAAGAAACCAATTCAGCTTTTCTATAAAGTATGTCCTTCTTTCGACTTGTTGGACAGCCTTTCACAATCTTTTTATGAGTCTGAGAAATCCAAGATTTAGGTGGTTTCTTCACTGATTTGGATGATGATCTGGTTGACTTCGTTGATGGTGGTGGTGATGAGTGAGATGAAGAGTCTGATGATGAGGAGACATGAGGAGACTTCTGGTCCTTAGGAGTTTCTGAGGTTTTCTCCTTTGAGTGTGTTGGACTGTCTAGAAGAAACTTTGTATAATCATCCTCGTCATCCTTAGATTTTTCTTTCGCCGCTCAAAATCATACACAATAGTGTCCTCCACAGGTTGCGTTGTTGTTGCGAAGAGTGGTGGCACCATCCCTTATCGGGTCGATTAACCGCATCGATCTCGGAGAGGAGTGGGCAGACACTTGATCCTCCGGGGCCACCCATTTGATCTTTATCAAATTCTTCGGCCTTTTGAAGGTGTCTGACTTTGTGAAACTTCTTCCTGTATGATTGATCCAATTGCTCTTCTTCATCATCTGAGCTTTCATCATAAGGCACAAGTACGGTAGTCTTCCCTTTTCCTTTATCAGCTTGAGGACTTGGAGGTTTTGGTACGGAAGGATTGTCATCCTTTGCAGTTTCAGAGTAGGAAATCTCTTCATCTCGTGTCCAGCATCTCTTAGCTCTCGTCCACAAGCTTTCTTTGCGGTTCAATTTTGGGAATAGATTTGGCTTCCTTTACGGGAACAATCCTCTTAGAAGGAGGATTCCTTTTAGGAAATTTCCTTTGACTCACAGTACTTGTTGTGCTTCCTCGACTTCCTCTTCGGTTCTCCCGTGTTCTGAAGATTTTTCGTCGAGATGACCAACTTTGCCTTGTTTAACCGCTTCCTGATACCTTTTGTATGCTTCGAGTTTTCTCGACATCTTCGTTATAAGGAAACTGTAACACAAGACCTTGTTTCTTTGTAGACGATTCCTTGATTCCACGAGATAGAATAGGTTCCGCCAACATATCGTGATTGTCGGGGTCATTGAGCCTCTTGGGATATCGGGATGACGTCCAAGTGCTCTCTGGATCAACAATTTAGTATATCCGATGTAGGGAATCTTTGAGCCAAGTTTGTTGAGAAATGACATCATGTCATCCCAAATCGAGCTTCGATAGCAATGTGTTTCATGTTGACCAATGCCCAAAATATTTGCGCTCTATGAGCTTAGGATGCTCATAGCCACACCACCGAAACGACTTGGTGATGATCCTGTAGAGAGTTCTCCATGGTTGAGGAATACTCTTAAGCTCTACGTGAGAGTGCTTGGTGATTACTCCCAGCCTCGTCATAACCGATATCGATTAAGAATTGGAGAGTGAGCTCTTCGTGTGGCATATAGTTTGGTTGGTTCGACCAGAGAATTAGAGAGCCCTTAAGTCCAGTGTAATGGTGACTTGTTTGTGGTTCAGAGTCACCGCCACAGCAGGCCTTTGACCCTTTCCATAGTGTTCCAGAACTGTTGGATGTAGATCTCGTGAAATGTACAGGTTGCAGAGGAGAAGCATATTCTCACGGATGAGTCCTCGAATATCAATAGCAATTAGACACGAAGACTCTGAGCAAGTGAGAGTGTCAAAGTCTACACGGAGATTATTTTTTCCTATCTTCATTGGATAGCCATGAGGATAGATATGAAGAATGGAGAGAACATCGTGCATCCACATTCATTTGTTCACCATGTCGTGATCGAAATAACATTAGCCAAAAGAACCAACATATCGAAAGACATAATGTTAATTCTTATTGTCTAGTTATTGAATGTACAGTGATAATGATTGTTACGAGTCCTAAGTCACTTGTATGTTCAATAGTCCAATGATGTCGAAATGTTAGTTAGTGAACTTTAAGTTTTAAAGTTTATTTTATCACTTATTGTTCACAACATATCAAACGATTTAAGTTTATTAGTGACATTTTTGGATTCGTGATGATATGATTAGTTTGTTTTCAAGTTTGTACACGTAACAATTCATAACGAAGGTATGATCTCGGCTTATGCGTAGGATTGGTAAAGTTATGCGTAGACATGAATGATATATGCGTAGGCGTAAACTTACGCCGAGGATCCTAACTTACAGCGTAGAAGTGTTACGCCAGGAGGAAATAGGGACCTTATGCGTAAAGCTTATGCGTAGGCATATATTAACCTTACGCGTAAGGCTACTGTAAGAGTTGACCTTATGCGTAGAGGTCACTGTTTACGCATATCCTTCATAGGATACGCGTAGTCCCATATGTAGAACCTTATGCGTAGAAGCTACGCGTAAGACTAATCTTACGCATAACAAGCTACGCGTAAGGTGATCCTTATGCGTAGATTAACAACAACCTTGATTCTGAAATTTACGTGTTGCAAGCCTGAAATAAAGCATCATATCATCAAAGTTAAACACATAACATTCGTTTATGACAAATCAAACCACATTTACACAGTTTAACAGTTACGCGTAGAAAATCTTACGCGTAGACTAAACCCTAATTCTACGCGTATGAAATCTAGCCATGGATTATGCACCAAAGTTTTTCTGGTATATCATAGATGTTGTGAGAGCATGTAGACCAAGTTTTAACACTTTTTATGCAGTGAATCAAAAATACCCAATTTTAGAACATTAAACCCTAATTCCTAATTCTGAATCAATTAAGGTTTCTGGGTGGTTATAAGGCATGGATATCATCAATTCATCATCACATAAGCATAACACAACAATCTTTTTGACCAAATCACTTCACATTCGAAAATACCCAATTCGACTCATAAACCCTAATTTTCAAAAATCATCAATTGTTTCGGGTTCGTTTTGAGGATAGAAAAAGTATCATTGATGTTGTTAAAACATTTTGACACTATCGTTTTAGCCACAAACACACAAAACATGATCATGTGTTCTAACCCTTATGCGTAAAACACAAAAGTCAATGAATCTTAAGTTTTAACCGTTGGATTCTCATGAAATTTAAAACCATTGTTTAAAAACTTGTTAAGAACACAAAACCACTTACAAATTGAAGATCAGATAACCGGATTTGAAGAATGATTTTTGTGCGTAGGATTTGTATGGTTATGAGTAATAAATGTGAGGATTAGGTTAGGTGGAGGTGTTTTTATTAAAAGTAATTTTAAGCTTTTGGTAGTTTTAGTCCCTCCACCTTTTCCATTTTCATCCAAAGCTTTTTAACTTCCTTTTTGGTTACCAAACGAAGGATTATTTGGAAATAACTTTGACGACACTCCCCCTCGACTTAAGAAATAATGAAAGGTTATAAGTTTTAGTCCGAGGAGTGTCAGAACCAGAAAATGTACCACCATTTATAACAGAATCAACCGAGATATGATAACATGCAAGTACACAGATGTTTTGAAGCAGTTAAGAGTTTATTTTCTCCCCCTCAACACTTGATCGGAAAAATACTGAATTTTGAAAAATTGAAGTGTTGACGGAAGAAATGTACTTGCCATGTTGAAAGAAATATAGATTAGGAGAATATTTTTATTGTTTTATCGGATTTTATATTTTTGTATTTTGTTTTTGAAAAAATATTTACAGAGGATGTTTTGGTGTTTGATGGTTTTAAGACTGTTTTAAGAGGTCATCCCATTCCTCTTGAGTCAAACACCTCATACCAATTCGGTGGACCAACTCATTAAACCTAGCGGAGGCAAGGCTGGTGAGCAGATCCGCCAATTGGTATTCAGTACTCCACAAAGTATAGTTCAACGTACCTCTGCTCCACGCGGGTCCTTGATGAAATGATAGCGAGATCGATGTGCTTTGATTTCGAAAGGCCGAATCGGTTGCACGAGATGGCAATGGCAATTCTCCGATTGTCGCAAAGACATCGGATTCGTCAAATACGTAACCATAGTCTTTGAGTTGTGTTCTCATCCGGATGACTTGAGCACAACACGCCGACATGGCTACATATTCTTCTCGGTTGATGACAATGATGTACAATCCTCGCTTTGATTGCCAAGACACCGCTTTATCACCAAGAAATTGTAGTGCTCCCGGTACTTTTCCTTGAGTCTAGGCATCCCGCGTGATCAGCGCCCTAAAAGCGATTAGTTCAAAACCGTAATCCTTCCGGATACCGATCCCCAAGTTAATGGTTCCCTTGATGTATCGGAGGATTCTTTTAGCCTCGAAGAGGTGGGTTTCAGTTGGTCGCGACCGATAACGGAGCATAGATAAACGGCAAAGACAATATCGTCCGCTAGTCTGTTAGATACATGAGAGACCCAATAATACTTCGGTATTTGGTGGGGTCAACTAATTTCCCATGTAAATCAGCATCTAGCTTCTTGGTATGAGTCATTGGTGTGGCATAAGTATCACTGTGTTTTCATTCCAAATTTGTTTAACAATTCAAGGGCATATTGGACTGACTCAAGAAAATACCACGGGGTGATTGATGAACTTGTAGTCCTAGAAAGAACGTAAGTTCACCCATCATGGACATTTCAAAATTTTTCTTCATAAGTTTTGCAAAAGCGATTGAAAACTTTTTATGTGTAGACCCAAAAATGATGTCATCCACGTAAATTTGAACAATTAAGATATGTTCCCCGTGATATTGTATAAAAAGAGTTGGTTCAACCGAGCCTTTGGTGAAATTATTGGCAATGAGGAAAGATGATAGCTTATCGCACCATGCCCGAGGGGCTTGTTTGAGACCATAAAGAGCTTTGTTCAGTTTGTAGACATGGTTCGGGAACTCGGGATCAACGAATCCATCCGGTTACGACATAGACCGTTTCTTTAAGTTGTCCATTGAGAAACGCCGTTTTGACATCCATCCGATAGACCGTCATATTCATATGAGCGCGAACGCCGAAATATCCAAACAGCTCAAGACGAGCAACCGGAGCAAAAGATTCTTCAAAGTCTATTCCCTCTTCCCGACGATAACCCTTAGCAACTAGACGTGACTTGTTTCGGATGACGTTCCCTTCAAAGATCCAATTTGTTTTTCCAAATCCATTTGAGTCCAATGACGTAGACCCCTGTTGGTCTTTCAACCAGCCTCCCATACTTCAAGACGCTTGAATTGGTTGAGTTCTTCCTGCATGGATTCAATCCAGCTTGTCTTTTTGTCATTGGCCTTTAATGTTTTTAGGTTCGATTGGTGACTGAGTGCATAAATGCAATGTTCACCGTCAGCGTGAAGACGCTTGTCGCTGCGAACCATGGTTGATTCGGTTGCCAATAATGTGAGCCAGAGGATGGTCTTTTGTCCATCTATGTGTAGAGGGTTGATGTTGGTATACATTATGCGATTCTCGAGGGTTCAAATGGTTTGTTGAAGATTCCGCAACATCCGTGCAAAGCAGCCTCATTAGCAAACGGGTTGAAGAACGATTTGGATCAAAATCGCAGCGGGTACTTCATATCTGCAATATCATCACCGTTCATCATTGGTGGAAGCGGTGTGTTCAACTGTTGTGTTGAGTCAACTGTGTAGGTGCATCGTCAACAGAGTTGTTGTAGCAGTGTATGAGGTATAGAATATTATCGCAGTCAATGTGCAAATGGCAAATGGATACACTCGAGCACGCTTCATCAATATCGCCACGTAACGTAGGAGCAAATAACCTTTCCATTTGTTGACGAGTTAGCCGAGGGCTTCACCGATGATGGGGTTGAGGAAGTTTAAACGGTTGTGACCGGTTCTAAGTTGTTATACTGAATTATTCTCGCGAGCTCATCAAAATGAGCATGAATCGTTTCCATTGACATAATCTCCGTAGCCCATGATAGCCGCTGAAGTGATCGCTCCCGAACCGGCATGCCAATGAACTTTGCAATAAAGTTTGATAACATTTAAGGTTGCCCTCATGTGTGTCGGGAACATCCGCTATCAACAATCCGAGAATGATCTATCACCGCATTACAACACGTGCATCTAATAAAGATGGAATAGAAGTAGATGTGGAACCCGAAATGTTAGAGGGTTCCGAAGCAGTATGTTAGATATACACACATTGATAATTTTAGGCATCCATTTAAATCCTAGTGTGTTATATATCCATTTCTGCCATCTATAACTACTCTTTGCTTTAGTCTTAGTGAATGCACTAGGTGGTACTACATTCTTAGGAGGTGAAGCTGGAGCTACTGTGATAGCAATGGTTGCCTTAGAATCTAAAGAAGGCGGTCTACCGCAATGCACTTAGAATGATTAGTGGGCCTAGAGGTATTCCGATTCTTAGGATTCCGTAACCGAGAGATTATAGCTTTAGCAACACATTTGTCGTGACAATCAGAATTCATACTCTTCCGACAAATAACACAAGGTGCATCAGACTGAATATCAAAAGTACTTAACGGTTTAGCATTCGTTACATCACTATTTCTATTACATTTGCCAGCCGCAATATCTATAGTGGAAGCAACATGAGTCTTATTCATAGTCCTAGGGTGTTCTTCTACTTTAGCATTCCTTATTGATCTTTTCTTAGGTCGCAACTTCCTATTTGTCGATTGAGTGCTCCTAGGCCGTGAAGTGCACGCTTGGAAAAGATGCAACTATTCTGCTTTCAAAGAGAGGGAAACACATTAGCAACTTGTGATTTGGCAGAGGGAATTCTAGGTTCACGATTACTAGTGTTCGGTGCTAATCTCTTAATCACAAGAGGCGGAAGTTGTTCATACTTTCCTAACATTTCCGTAACTTAGAGATGGTGTGAATCGATCTTGATTTTCGTGAATCGAATATTACCAAAGAAAATTCATGACTTCTCTAGTGTGAGCAAGATAGTGATCAAGTTCGTTTGATGCTTCAAGTCGAGTCTTTTTGAGTAAATCAAATATGACACCATATTCCTGTTTAACTTTTAAAAATTCTTGTTCATATTTTGAGATTTGACTTTTCAAAGACACGTTTTGATCATCCAGTTGCTCAATTTTAGGATCAGAAGATTTTGCACTCAATTGAGCGATTTTCTTTTGAAACTTAAGTTGATGATTGTGAATATCTTTTTCACACCAAAGAAGACGACGTTTTGCATGGGAAATTTCAGTGAGTAATCGTTTATTATCAGCTTTTAAAGACTCGACCAAGCATTATCGGTGTTCTCAACAAGAACAACCAAATGATCAGAGATATGATCGATGCATGTGGCAAAGAATAGAATAACACAACATTATGGATATCAACACAGATAACATCTTCCAAGAGTCGATCAACATCTTTTCTCAATAGTTTCGCTTTGTGTTAGAAATAGATTTTTTTTCGCTTTCAAAACGCTTTTCATTACCCCAAGTTCCTTATGAAAATCTTTTCCTGTGCAATTGCACAACTTTCAAGTTTTTAACATTAGGTAAAAGATTTTTCTGAAAAATGTCTCTTGTTCTCGCGCCAGAGGCGATTGAAAATGTTCAACTTTGATTTCAGATCGATATTCTATCTCATGTTGTAAAATTTTGAGGTCAGCCATGAAAATGTCAAAATATCGAAGAATTTTTCGATTTTCAGTTTGTGAGTTTACTTCACTAATGGAAGGTAAAGGACCATAAGTTTGTGCAAAGTCCTGCTTTGGGATTAACACTAGAAGACTCGTGTGTTTTGATGATAACCCTTGGTGTGTTTGATGAACTCTGGTGTGACGAAAGTGACCGCTTATAATTAAAAGGTTTGTTGTAAACAACGTTTTTTAATTTTGATCGACTCTCATCTTCTGCATCTAATTCCTCTTGACGATGGTATTCAACAACACTCATGACAAGATTATCAATTTTGTATTCTGCGACCGAAACTTCGTGAGTTGGTTTGAATGATTTTATTGAAAGCTTTGGTTTGTAATCAGCTAGATTTTTTCCATATCCTTTTGGATTGGGTTTTAAGGTAAACTTTTCAATAGTCATGTATCGATTCACCATGTTTGTAAACAACTGTTTTAAACTCTTTAAGTTTGTTTTGCAAGCCGATAATTTCTTCAAGAAGGTCATCTACCCGATTCGTTGAATGCTTTTTGTATGCAGAGAACTGTTTTTGACAATTTAACAACTCACCCTTAGCTTTTTGATTTTCCAAGGTGAGAGCGTTAATTTGCTTTTTATGTTCGTGTTTCGCTTGTTCTAATTGCATAACAAAGCATTCTTCGAGGCGCTAGATCACGATCTGCCTCTAAATATTTTCGCTTTGATGAGATTTTGCAAAGCGGCTTCAAAACCATTTTCACGGTTGTCTTGAGTTTTGAAAAAGTTGAGTTGCATTTGTAAACATTCAAAATCCTTGGTTAACAGTGCATTTTTACTTTTTAACGACTGATTTAATGCAACACATGCGCTAATTTGGGATTGTTGGTCTTTAAGTAACCGAACAAGATCTGGATGGGGCAAAGTTCATCTTGTTCAACGTGAGTCACCACATGATCATTATTTAGATCCTCAAGTATAACCACAGAGTCAATTTGATTATCAAGGGAAACCATAAGGTCATCTGGATCGTCAAATGTAACTACGGGTTTATTTGAAAATCGCCGAATGAGATGTAGATGACTCATTTTGAACATCTCCGAGCCGCGCTGCATTCGTGAGATATTGATGGAGATATTAGTTCGATATGATGATGGTTTGTTCGGTACCGAGACAAGCCATCGCTGTCATACACCGGGCCTGTTTCACTCATGTGTAACTCTTGCATATTAGCCATCAACATAACAACTGCATTGGCCTGCAAGTCCTCCATATCATCATCTCGAAGCGACCGTCGTGATCGCCATAAAGCTCGTTTTTGTCCGTGAGAGACCCACCAGCTTCATCCTTAAGAGCCAAAAGTAAAGCCTCTTTGAAATAAGCACCGCCTAGTCCTTGGCTTTGGGCATGCATTAGCCGTGTCCCTTCATTGTTGCTTGTAGCATCAAGACCATTTAACCGATTTTGAGCATTTCCCGCTCCACCACTTGATTTCGTTGTTATTCCTACCCACCAGCATTAAACCCTTGACCACCCCATCCGACGACCATATTCACGATTCTCAACTTCAACACGCCCATTGTTCACAAATTGAGTCCGTGTTGGATGAGGAACTAATGCGATTGTTGGTGTAACGGCCAAAAGCATTAGCAATCATCACAAATCCTTGTTGCAATGCTTCGAATGGATCGATTTCCCGCTTCAATCGACATATGCTTGAGCATTGTTGCTGTATGGAACCAATTGATTTTGTTGAGGTTGTTGTTGTGAAGGTGTGTTTGAAGCAGTTGGTTGAGTTGCTGGGTTGAGAGAATAATTGCTTGAGCATACAAGGCAAGTTGTTGATTATCCGGTTGTGTTGTTTAGCAATTTGAGCATGGAGAATCCTTTCCCGATCAACTTCCTTTTCATGAGGCTTCAAGTAATCATACAACAATCCATAAGTAGAATGATGCATATTCTTCGCTTGACGGAGAAAGATGACATACTTCTCCCATTCAGAACCAAGACTACTCAGGAACTTAGTATTCACAGCAATTCTTGGCATGATGATGTTGTGTTTATCCAAGTCATTGATGATGTCTGAAAATCGATGATGATAGGACTCTAATGTCTCTCCAGGTTCAATCATGAAGTGTTCATAAGCCAAGTAAATTTTGGATTCCAAATCCTCCCCGATTGAGTACGATCCTTCCATTAGAAGACCTAATATGATCCCACATATTATGTGCAGTCTTTTGAGCATCAACACTACGAAGAATTGGGTTTGGTAATCCTAAGAGGATGTATTCCATTGCAAGTTCATCTGCTTCATAGTGTAGAAGTTCTGTAGCATTGAGATCCGCAATGCAAAGTAGCAATGTTGGTTTGTTCATCTCTTGGTGGAACGGCAGTTGGATCTCCGGGTACAATGACAGTAAGCATCTCAAATGGACCTTCCAAGATAACCTTCTTTAAGAACTTTCCATGTGGCTTCTTCAGATCACAAAACCTAAAGAACCTTATCACCCATTGATCGTAATTTCCTGGAGTGAGCATTGGAGGTCTATCAAGTGATCCAGCTTCATGAATTGATTGTTGGCTGCTTAAAGCTTCACACATCTTTGCAAACCAAGTAGGTTCCTTCATAGTGGTCCGTGATGGATGTTGATTGAAATCGGTTGTGTAGGGTTGCACTTGAAGGCTTGGTGGTGGTTGAACCATTTGTGGTTGTGGAATTGCACCAAGTTGTGGAGTATGTTGCTGATTAAATTGTTGTTGATAAATAGCTTGTTGTTGATTCCATTATTGATGTTGTGGAGTTAATTGTTGTTGTTGTTGATGATTATAAGTGTGAGGGAAATAGTTAGAGTATGGTGGTTGAGACATGTTGATGAACTTGTGTAGTAAAAATGGATCTTTGTAGTCAAATGAACCTTTGTTGATGAAGTGTCCTTAGGCGTAGAAAAGACAAGAAACCAAGTAGCACTTATGCGTAAAAACACCAAAAGTTACGCCAGAACAATAAGAGTTACGCAGAGGTTTTAGCTTACGCTGTAGTAGGAGAAAAGCACTAAAGTTATGCGTAGGCAAAAGTTAGCGAGAAAGTTAGGCTAGGATTACCTTATGTGTAGACCCAGGTTTACGCTAAAGTGAATCTTATGCGTAGAATTTCTACGCTGAAGTTTATGCTTATGCGCAATTTTAGGGTTTTGCCAAATGATCTTTTACACTTCACAAAGGTAAGAGATATCCAAAGTCGACGTATTTTCAGACTTATCCAAGTAAGAAAACACGGAATAAACCGGAAAATGAAGATCAAACCAAGGAAAATCTTACTGTATGTTTTGAATTAATGCCAGGATTACTCAGAACTTTGATTTTGCCCAAATGTGTTTAAACCGATTTCATAGTATGGATTTCATATGTAATAGATGTACCAAAACCTCTAAACGGATAGCTTAGAACGACACCTACTAACAAAAACAAGCTTAAAAAACGTGAAATCCACGCCATAAAGTTTGAAACTTTTGCCAAAACAAGTATTTTAACACCTCAAAACATTGAAAGCAAGAATCTTGGATTAAAGTGTAAAACGAGTTTTAAGATAACCAAAGATCTTATCTTTACGCTGCCCAAAACAAAACTTCAAAAACAAACGAGTACACCAACTATTTCATTGTACCCATGTAGGTCATAGTTTTACAAAATTATAGAGATGAAGTGAACACAACACACTTATATATGGTATATAACAAGAGGGTTTACTTATTTGAG
Organism: Chrysanthemum makinoi; assembly: GCA_910596185.1. Taxonomy (NCBI): domain Eukaryota; kingdom Viridiplantae; phylum Streptophyta; class Magnoliopsida; order Asterales; family Asteraceae; genus Chrysanthemum; species Chrysanthemum makinoi. Next base: position 28,469,239 of record OU343217.1, read on the forward strand.
GGAAGCAGGGCAAAATCCTAACTCCCATCTTATATTGTCCCTATAAGCTACCCTCCTATTGTCTTGCTTATTTGAGGGTTTATGGTTTGTTTCAAGGTCTATGTAGGCCCATAAGCTGCGCCCACATAAGAAAGATGTTCGAGTGTCGTCACCTCCTATAAATAATCTTGTAAACCCTCATTTGAGGGTTGGTTGTTCAAGTTTTCCTTTCACATATGCCTCATTGTGTGTGTGTGTGATTTACTTGTTCATCCGCCTTCATCTCTTCTCTTACTAGGTTTTTACTTCCCTGCATTCCAAACTCCCGACCAAAGATAGAAAAAGTGGTATAGACGCCAAGCAAAGTGTGTGCGGTTGGAAACTAACATGGTCACCGCAAAATACTTCATCCACCATCACAGGTAAATCATTTACCAACTCACTGTCATCACTTATATTATTGGTTGTTCCTTCTTCACCTAAATCATTACTCTGACCTACTTGTAGCATACCAAGTTGTGCATCATTCTCTTGACAAGTGTTATCTTGATTTGGTTCAACTGCATTGCCAAATTCACTAGTGTCACTCGCTTGTAACAGAGTAAGATCAACAACATGATCCTCTTCCATGTTATCCCGAGTCGGTTGAAACAAAGTTACATCCACATCGCAGCTCCTCAAACCGTTATTCACATCAACTAGTGGTCGCTCGCTTTGTGTAAATGCTTCTCCGTGTCAATTGAAAGATTAACCTCAAATTTTTCAGGCTCCTCAAAGGTGTTATTGACATCAACTAGTGTTGTTCCACCTTTGTCAAAGTCCTTCCCCTGACTCACTCTAAACAGATTAAACTCAACATTATCAGGCTCCTTTATAGCATTGTCCTCATCAACAACTACTAAAGCATTTCTTCACCAATGTTTTGAACAAGTTGGCTAGCAAATGAGCAGTCTAAGGTGGAAAAGAGTGGGTCAATGTTTGGCAAATTGCTAGATTCACCAATATCATTGACTTCCATAGGCAATTGTGTAAGTTGGATAAACGGATCTAGGGCGGTGTTCATTATCTATATCATCTAACACCAACCGTCTACAATGAGATTGAATAGCCGCAATATCAACTTTTCTCCTATCTTCATCCATCTCCCAAAACACAGTCTTAATTTATTGTGGGACATTTCGAAAGTTCTAATCTAGTCTTCCCTATTTCAACATACACGTCTATCACTTATGTCTGTATGACAACATCCTTCAACAAGTCTACATTAGCCAGTTCACGCAAAGAAAACAAACCGTCGTCTAATGTACAACCAAGCTTAAGAAAGTAGAAAAAATTGGTTTGTCCAGAGTCATAACCGATTTGGGTCATGAGAGCATCCATTTCATCAACAGATACCTCTTTTATTTCCACAAGATCAACAAGGCATTTCTTGCCTCCTTGATATATCCTACCTTGAAAGTATTTGAATGTACCTTCATAATGGAACATCATGCTAAACGATCCAGGTTCACCCATTGTATAAAAAAATGTACAAAAACATTGTTAAGCTAAAGTTACCTAAAAGGGGAATAACTTAATCACCGTGTAGACTAACATATGATTGTAATAGGCTTTAACCAAAAAAGACTTACAATATCTCCTCGACTGCAGCTCTTTCCTCTGTTTCACGATCATCATATAAAGGATATTCCCTTACTCGCCACAGAGTAAATCCAAGGTGGTTGTTTGTTATTTTCTTACTCAGCTTATTTGATTTGATGATAGACATTGCATTAGGGTTTTCTGGGTAGGCTTCCAAAACAAGTTTGGGGATGAGCAATGAGTACACGGTTTTGTTGTATTGTACAAAATGGCGGGAAATTGGACAAGATATGTGCTATAGTATATAAAACAAAATAACTGTTGTACCCTCAACAGTAACATGATTACGGGGTTTTTGGCGTATAACGGAACGTTGACAACGCCGTTATTGGTCAATTACGAATCTGGATTTAATGGCCAAGGTTTGGACCTGTGGCGATGAAAAGGCGTAGTTCGTCCCATCGCGATCCGGTCCCAGCCAAGTTTAGGGACCAACGGTGTATTTTAGTCTATATTGAATTTAATTTCATGTATTTTTCTTGCAATTTTACAGTAACAAGGTTCAGCTCTAATTAATTCGCAAACAATTTTATAAAAATATAAGCTCTAGCTTATAGTTTATGACATAAGCTTCAGCTCCAATCCCAGCTCTAGCCGAGCTCATTATTAGAAAAGTTTTGACCAAGTTATGTGTTGAATTGTATGTTTCTCATGTTAAGTCGAAACCAATTGCTTTTTGGTGATGCAACTGTCAATATGTAACAAATCAATTGTGGTGTAACATAATATATATGAAGGCAATATTAAGTTTGACTAAAGGATATGTAGAATATTACATGTTTTCGGATTTAATATGTTTCTCATGTTACATCTTAAGTGTAGTTTATACATGAAAGGTAAAACCAATGTTTTAAAACCCGGTTCGACTCGGCTGGGTCAGCTGGTTGAATCAGTTTCGGCAAAAAAAGTCATATTAAACTGAGTTTTTAATTCTCGAAACCTAGTTAGACCCGTCAGGTTTTAATTGACTCGGGTCAATCCGGTTCTCGAAACCCGCCGAGTGTGGTTATTTTCATGTTTTTTTTTAAATAAAACAAGTTGATTATATATATATATATATTTGCGACGTAATTTTATTTTTAAACTTTATCTTTGTTGTTAGATATTTTTCTAGGCTTAATATATGAATTAGTCATGATTTACATATATGATTTTTTTTCGTACCGTTGAAAAAAAAAAGTCTTTTTATTTTATAGAAAAACCAGGTTGAAAACTGGTAATCCGGTGATCCGATGACTCGATCGTCGGGTAAAACTAAAATCATGTTCTAATGATTTTGTTTGGTCCATAAAATATGGAAACAATAATTGAGCTCAGTAAGTGTTTGAAAAAAAATATTATTTTCACCTCAATAACTCTAAACTTTAACTATATTTGTCGGAGGTTTAGTACAACTGTGTTTAAACAATGACTTAAGTCATGACTCATGAGGTTTTGTTTCACTAGTCAATTTCATATGTTACTATCATTTAAGTTTCTCTTAAGTCTTAATAAGCAAGGTAGTGTTTGTTTGTAACTTAATTGACTTAATATGAAAAAAACTGAATTTATTAAGTCATATTAAAACTGTTTGTTTATGACTTAACAAATAAAGATGACTGAATTTATTAAGTCATTTAATTTTCTCTTAAGTCTTAATAAGTAAGTTATACAGAGTATTAAAGTCTACAAACTCATTAAGCTGACTAAACATGTATCTTAATGGCAAAAGTTCAATATATATCTCAAATTTATCATAGATCCAATGAAACAATTATAACCATTCATTTTTTCAACAAAAAAAAAAATTAAATAAATTTCACCTTTTTTTAAAATTAAATATCTCGCAAAACGTTAATCGTTACGCGAAAAAAATCATACTATCGCGACGAGAATTAAATTATATTTCCATAAATATGCACTTCTATATATTTTTAACGATTTTGTTTTCAAAATTTCGGCCCAGAAAAATCATATATGATTTGTGAAAATCATATGTGATTCGATTTTTCCAAATCATATATGATTTGGAAAAAAATCACATGTGATTTGATTTTACAAATCACATGTGGTTTTTGAAAATCATATATGATTTTACAAATCATATGTGATTTTTCTGGGCGAAATTTTTGAAAAAAAAAATTTGTCGAAAATATAGAGAAGTGCATATCTATAGAAAGATAATTTAATTCTTGTCGTGATGGTGTATTTTTTGTAGTTTGAATATTTACCGTTTGCAAAATATGTTGTTTTTAAAAAAATGTGAAAATAGTCTTTTTATTAGTTTTGATCAAAAATAGATAGCTAAGATTTATTTATTGGATCTATGGCAAATATAAGATCTATATTGATCTCAACTTGTATCTTAATATGACGGTAAATAAACTTAAACTTAAAACTTGCGGCGTGCTTACCAAAAGTAGCAGCAACAGAAGTAGGTGTAGTGAGCAATATTTTTGATTTTATTTTTTACAAAAGTTTGGTTACATAATTGTATATGTAATCATAATATGTAAAACAACTATTAAATATTCAACGCTTTTAAATGTTATTTCATAGAGCGTGTTGGAAAAAGAGTGTTGCATAAAAAATAAAGCTATTTGTTGTTCGTCAAAAAAATCATAACACTCAACGCTCTGCGTCAAACACACCTAATACATTCTAGTATAGCTATCTTTGGTTTAAAATTGTCTTGAGTAGATCATTATCATTCATACAAGAAGTTGTTTGATGTTTGTTTTCGAAACGACTACTATGATCTCAACAGAATAATCAGAATTGTACAAATTGATTAGAGTTAAAAATTGCCAACTTTATATTAAGATTGCTTGAGGATCAAATAAAAAATATAATTAAGATGAAAAGAATGAGAATGAATCAAAACGACCAATCTTAGATGCAACCACAAAAACATATGCGTCTCTCAATTATTTCGTTTTTCTTATTTGAATTTTGTGGCTAGGATTTTTTCTCATTATTCTCATTTAAATAAATTTTCTCGCTAGATACATTTCAAGATTGCTAATACATTTGATATTGATATAGAAAAGTGGAAACAATAGGTGAAAATCATAAAATAATAATCAACTTTCGGTTTTGTTTCAATTTAGTCACTGTAACTTATTTTATTATAAAATAATAATCAGGCTTGAAAAGTGCTACATTTTAGTCACTAAAAGTTTCAATAGTGTTATATTATTATGTAATTTTTATGTTGTGTGATTAAAACGAAACAAATTTCAAACTTGGTTATTATTTTATATCATATATCTCTTTTCACATATGCATAAGTTGGTTGGGGTTAGTAAAATTCAGGTTGTGAGTACTTATTGTTACGGTACAACCAAACAATGCACATATAATGAAACAGTATTGAAACTTGTATATTTTTGTGTTTAATTTAAAATTTAAATAATTTAATTAGAACAATTATCAAACTTTGTTACTGTTAGCCAACATTTAAATTTAATCTAGAGTATTATTTTGTAAAATGTTTGTTATTTTAATAAACTCACGTGTGGGTGTTATGTGCGTGTCTGCACGTGGCTGAGCTTCATGTGAGTGTGCAAGCAACTGACCAGGGTGTGCTACCAAGAGTCAGTCCAGTAAGAATTATTCAATATTGCGTTACATAACTTACATATCATAAAGTATGTTAAAAGAAAAAGTTAAGGGCATTTTTAGTTAAATTATCAAGTTATTTCCTTTTTATTATAAGGTAGGCAACTTATTTTTATGATCAACTTGAGAATTTTTATTAAATATTTAACAATTATTGTTAAGTTTCGCATTTCAAATTTAACCGTTGTCACCATCATCACTAATCACCGTCGCTACCATCACCACCAATCACTGCCACTACCACCAACCCACTACTTAAACGTCGTTTTTGAAACAGATAAGTTTTTATTACTAAGAAAGTTTAATTTTTTTCCATTAATTTATAATTAGATTTCCTATAACTAATTATAAGATTTATAAAAATATTATGCCCTATGTGAATTAAAAAAATAAAGTCAATTAACCAAGTCAACCAAAAATTTGTTAGAAATAGTCAACTAATTTCGACTAAAAAGAATAATATCATCATTTATGCAATACACAGTATTTTTTCACAAACGTATAACTATGTTGTAGAAAATACTTTCATCATATTATAAAAAAATTATAATTGATTGATGGTCAGTTTTTAAACAATTTTGAATGGTATAACTAAATGTGTGCTTAAACGTGGGTATAAAACCGCATTTCACAAGTTAATTGGTCTGTGAGAAAGTTAGTCTTTTATGTAACACGATATGATTTACAAGCAGTTTTAAGCATAATTAAGCTTAGGTACAAATTTGTAAAGTTAATCATTTCTCGTTTTTCTGTACACATGACGTACATATAATTGGGAAGAGATCTAGTAAGAAAAAAAATTAAAATGAGAAGAATAAGAAGAATTTATAGCCACACATTTCAAAGGAAAAAGAATTTTCAGGAGAAATTCATTTATTTTTGTAAATGCATCTAAAATGAGTGGTTGTGATTTCTTTTTATCATTCTCATTTTACTTTTTTTTTATTTGATCTTAACTCACATATAATCATCCAAAATGACTATTTGCTATAATTATAAGAACTGTGGTTAGCAATATAACTTCTAGTTTCAATATGACATTAACCAAGTTCTTATCAGGGTCGTCTCATAAATTTTGATGGCCTCGTGTCATCAACACAAAAAGACTTTTAAACAAACACAATAAATATACATATCTCAGTAGTAGTGCATGAACTAAATAAACTCAAACCTCATATACATAATAAAAGTGCATGAAATTTTGTGACGTTCATCAAATAGTGACAATGTGCAATGACACCGTTTGTAGTCTTGCACTCCTCCCCAAAACAAGAACGTTACTTGTGTCATCAAAACAATGTCCATTCGAATATACTCTTTGTTCAAGCACACCATTTAAATCCTCATTATTTGTAACATGCATATGACCTAACCATATCAATGACGACTTTAATTACTTTATATAGAAAGTTAGTAGAAACTTGTAGAATCTTTAATAATTTTATGACATGGATAAGAAAAAGACATGCAAATAATTAAAGGATAACTAAGCTAGGAATGATGACGATTGATTCCCAACCCAATGCACCAAAAGAAGATGCATCCAAGATCTAACTCCTAGGGTATGGGCCACAATGACTTTTGATATGTGTCTATTACAATATTTGTTTGATTCGTGTTCTATCTTCTTTTATCTAAAAGAATAACCTTTTGTAAATGATATATCAATTTCTTTTATCACCAAACATTGACTGACTTATGTAAATGGCGTATGCAACAACGACATATTTAATGACGTCGAAGCAGTAGGAAAGCAGAATGTAAACAGATTTATCTTTATTTCAAGATAAACCCGAAAGTAGGAAGACTGTTTCTAAAAAGGCCTCTGACAAGTATATGTGTGATGGTGTATGAATGGTGTATAAACAATGGCGGCGGAACTCTTTAGGGGCATGAGAGGGTCCCGACCCCCTAAAAATTTACGGTAACTAGTGTAAATATTATAGGTTTTGAAGGTAATTTAGTTGATAATATAAATAAATCTCCGATTTGACCTTCGCAAAATAAATTCGTCCCCTAAAATAAATGTTCAAGTTCTCAGAACTGTGTATAAATGACATATAATTGCACCTTCATCTAATTACTTAAGAGATTATTACCAATCACATAACTAACAAACTTACATTACAAAATCAAGTTTAGGAAAACACATTTTTATTGAAATAGATGGAAAAGAAAAGAGTCCAAGATATAATTATTTTAAGATTTATTCTTGTTGTCCCAAGAAAGAGAAACAAGTGGATGAGTATTTGGATGTACTTCTTTTTATAGTTTTGGTTCTATTCTCTTTTAAATCATATAACCTTTGAAAATCATTGGTTTGGTGTCCAACCCAATCTTTTTGTAATCTTTATAAAAATGTATCATTTTCAGTGTTGCATGCTGCCTCACTGAAACTTTGTGTATACAGCTAAAGGTTTTTAAAACTATAAAAATCATAGTACTGTTTTACAGCTAAAATGGTGATAATGATATTTATGTTCTTAAAACTATAAATATCATGGATAAAAGTCGTGATTCATCGGGTCTCACAAAATGTAGTTATTGGATCTGGATTCATATAATCAAATACGGACTAATAAACAGGTAAACGAACGAGGTTTTCCCTATTTAAGATACACAAGAAGAACGAGTCTCTGGCTCGGATATAAGTGGTTTAATTGGGTATGTCGTGACCATTTTCAATCCTTTCTCTGACCACCCCAAATGTGTACCTAGTAATATTTGAACCCTATAACTATAAGTCTATAACTATCGTGAGAACATCATGCGCCTTATCAATAAGCCATTTGATGGTGGTTAATATAATTGAATCATCAGTTCATTGAATCATGGTGTAACTAGTTAGCCAGTAAGTCATGATCACATCATTGGTTCAGTCAAGCAAAAACAATTGTGATTTGTGGTGTTTGTTTTTTCACAAGCCAATTAAGTGATTAATATACATATCCAATAGACAACTTGCACAATAAATTTTGCATTAGTTTCATTTGTACCACATCTATAATATGGGATCTTCATCCATGAGACCATAGTAAGATTGTGTTTGCATTGCAATCGGAAGGTGGGTTTGCGGCAACACCAAGTTTAACTTGTAGATTTCATTCAACGATTTAAAAATCGTGTCTATTAGACTAGGCGTAATAGAGGCTTGACGACCGAGTCTTCAAGCAATGAAGACACGTCTTCATTGTTACGGAGCCCCCAAGGCACGCGTCTTCAAGGAAGAAATGGAAGGACTCGGTCGACTGTAAGACCTGAGTCATGAGAGAGTTTGGTGTGGGCCCAAGTGAGTTGTGTGAGCTGTTAATTTGTTTATGTAGGTTATATTTGTGTATAAATAGAGTATATTTGAGTAAAACATTACATTAAGTTGATAATAAAGTTTGTTATAGAGATAGAAAAGTGAAACGACCTTAATAAATAAGGTCTTGAGGGCTCCATATTAGACTTGGTGTTTAACCAAACACCCTTAAGAGTTGGTATAAACTTTATTTTTTGCACGAAAAGTTATGCTGCAACTTGTAAGCAATCATACAAAGATCTGAGTCACTTAGCTTTCAACAATCTAGAGCTTATCTTGTTCATAACAAATCCATAAAATATCATCAACGCATCTTCAAATGTCAATAACTTACCAAATTGACATGTATTATTATTTTATTTATTTATTTATTTTTATAACGGATTTTTAGTTGTTAGTGGTTCAGGTTTAACAGTAACATCCAATTGGGCAGTATAGATAGAATCTGAGACCCATCAACTCTTCCTTTATCAATCACATGTGAGACTCGAACTTGAGACCTCTCCTAGCCAAACATCCCCTCCCCAAGGCGCTTTAAAAAAACCTTAGTGGCTAACTGAGCTAACCCGAATAGTTGACATGTATGAGATTAGTATATTATATCGAGATCATCATCAGTTTGAACCAATACTACCAAAACATTCAAGTTTCTTCTTTTCTAGTACATGTAAAATGTCCAATTATTTTTTCCATCAAATCCAACAACTCATTTGACTTCTACTTTACACAAGATCCTTATTTTATCCCATATCAGCTTCTTATAAACCACTGCCAGTACTTTTTATAAACTTGCCCAATGTCATAGCGATTGTCCTTTAACATAGACATCATCTCACATCTACGTCACCATAAACTTATCGTAAAAACATGCATTACGGGTGCTCTTAGGCATCTCCGGAAACCCAAAAAGCAGGTATAATATGCCGAAAAAAACCTCAACAACTAAAAATCCTAATCTGTTGCAAGTAAAAATATCAACTTGCATCCTTGTGTTACCTTATTCCATTCTGTAAGTAACATACAGTTGAAATCAAACGAATTTAAATGCAATCACAAGAACTAGCTCCAACGTAGTTAAACCTGTTGAATCACATAGACAACCGGATATGTGACATAAACTTATACAACTTCTTATAATCTTATATCATTCCAAAATTTCATACTACTACTAAAAAGTCTTAAATTTGTCACGAGAACAGTCATATAACTGTTCATTTGTATTCAAATGAAGGCGGGTTAGGAGCATCAAAGCTCTCCAAAACCTGTGTCTTCCCACTGTTGCTTGGTCCTGTTTCTGTCTGCTTCCCGCCACCAAACAACCCTCCAAACCATGACGGTGAATCTGATGTCGTTGATGAGGATGAGGACGGCAAACCATCCAAGTTCACTTGATGTCCCATTGGAATTGGTGCCATGTTCGGGGGAGCTTCTTCCATTGGAGGAAGATTTTGTGGAGCACTCATGAGCTTATTCAACATGATTCCTGCACCTTCAATCATAGCAAGTAAAACCCCACCAAAGATTGCAGACTTAGAAGCAGGACCAAGTCCTTGACGCATCGAGAGAAACCCACCAGTGGCAGCACCAGCTATGATCGAGTTCCATGGGTCTTCTTTCTGGCGGACGTAAACCATTGTGCAATCAAAAGTAGAGAAAAGACCACCCCAGACGGCAAAACTGCCTCCAACACGAGGTGCGTTCATTCGTACTGCTTGGGTCCCGCCGATGAAACGCTCACCTTTTGGTGAGTTGTAGGTTCCTTTAAGAAAGTGGAAAGCTGCACCACCGACTGCACCCATGCCAAAGGCTCCACCAATGTCGTCTAGTATACGGTCTGGGCATGGTTCACGAGACGTCTCAGGGGTTCCCATCTGATAACAAGAGTGAATTGATGGTTAATAACATTGAAAGATAACTAGTACAAATGCAGTATATAAACCCACGTCCAGTTTTGAACTCAAGTCTCAAGTTCGTCTCTGACATGCAGTGATACAACAACAAAATCAATCAACAATGAAACTGCTCTAACCTTAAAGGTCGATCATTTTGCACCACACAAAACTCTCGCTCTTTGTCCAGTATTGCCAACAATAAATTACTAATTACTAGAGTATATAATCGCCAACGTATACGTTAGGCAAAAGCAAATAGCTCAATAATGCAACCACCTCATATACAAGCTTTTAGTCCTTTTAAATTTTAATAGTTCTTGATATTATATTTAAAGAAGTGTTAAAGTTTGACAAAGAATTCCCACAATAAAGATCATGGTAGTACATAGTTTAGCTTGGTTCTTAGTATCTAACAAGAATTATATCATGTTACATGACTGCAGAAAATAGCCTTTGAATGGTTTACCGATATATATAGATCTCTTATGCGTTTTGAGTCAAGTCTAAAAATTATGGTCTTCAAGACCCACTGTAGAACCCTTTTAGTATATATGAGAGACAGATTTTATAAAGTTGTTTATGATACAGTTTTACTGTTTGTCATTGGATTTTCTATTTATGTAAGTTCATATATCATAATTTCACCTCCTCTAAGTTCAGCCTTAATCAAGTAACAACCAGAACCTACTCAAACAAATATTTGCAACTATATATTTAAGAGTTAAATTACAACATGTGCAAGTAATCTCAAACGATTGAGTACAGTGAAAATTATTACAAATGTAGTTCCAGTATCCAACTATTTCCGTCAATTCGATACTAGAACTCAATATAGACAATTCATAGGCTATAACTTTCTTGGTGTTCATCACCAATTCATAGGATCTCATCAATCACTATCAATACTCATCGAACTCAAGGCATGAAAGACGAAAGCAATTGTTTAAGTGATGGTTTAAGTTTCACTAGTGCTAGTGAATGCTACCTTCTAAAAAGTTTAATATGTGAAGTAATAATATGGCTTTTTCTTTATCTCCCATTGAGTAGGTGAGTTAAGAGATATGTAGGCTATGTGATAATAAAATAAACTTTAAAACACAAATAATTGTATCGACACAGGAACCGAGGGGACTAGTAAGGATAGCTACTACTTATTTCAGTAACGGCAACCTCAATTCTTTACTCGAATTCTCAGAAACTTAGACCAATGGTGTCAACTTAAAAGAATCAAGTCATGTTACAAGACTAAAAAAAGTAGCCTTACGAAGGTATACAACATATGTCGATCCCATATTTGTTCCAAGTTATATAATACAAATGAATGGTCTTCTGATTCACAAAAACCCAGTTTTCTTAACCCTTAAAACAATTTAAAGCCAATAGCCATTACTGAAATAAGTAATTCAAACAATTCTTGGATGTCTCAAGTCTATATATAAAAAACAAAACAGAGATGCCCCGAGTTACTTCAACATCTTATAATTCAATCAAAAAAAGTAAACCAGTGATTCTATAATTCTAAATTACTTTAGGACTTCAAAGTGATTTTGTGGCTTATCTTTCTCAATATCTTATTAGAAGATCTCCAATTAAGTATCATGTTTGATAATCTATATTCTCAAACAAAGTACGTTATTTTTCAAACTTAGCTAAAATATAATAATAAACCATAACACTAAAAATCATGCATGTACACAAACGAGGTTTTCCATGTTACCCGGGAAGACCAACTCTTTGACACAGATGAACACAGCCTAACAGAGGTGACCATTTCCCTTGCCACCCCCAAATGTGTACCTAGTGAGGTTTAATCCCTTGACCTCTCAAGTGCCTTACCACTAGGCCATTAAGGGGGTGTTTGTTTCGGCTTATATGGCCGGCTTATTTGGTTTTGGGCTTATGTTTCGGGGGTGTTTGGATTAGCTTACTTAGCTAGCTTATGGGCTTACTTGAGTTTAGAAAAGCCGATAAGCATACTTTTTAAAGAGCTTATGCGCTTGAGCTTATTGACTTAAATAGTCTATAAGCTTAAGTTGATAAGCTTACAAGTTCTAAAAAGCGAGCTTATTGACTTTCTTCAAAATCAAATAAGCCCATAAGCAAGCTAAATAAGCTAATCCAAACACCTCCATCATAAGCTCACTTTTTGTGGCTTATGTTGAAACTTTTCGACTTATATAAGCTTAATATGACATAATAACCTTATGGGTTTGGTAAACACAATGGGTTATGTATAAGCATTCTATAAATACATAATTAACATTTAGTGAAACCTAAATAAACTCTAAACATTCCATAATTAACATCACTTACCTCTTTTATAATGATTAAAACTATATAATTATGGACTATATGAGTTCATTAATTGTCATTTCATAAATTTGGAATGCTTACACACAACCCATAGGGTTGTGTGTAAGAAAACCCTAAACTTATATAAGCTGAAAAGTTTCAAAATAAGCCACAAAAAGTGACCTTATGTAACATAAGCCCAGAACCAAATAAGCCGGCTATATAAACCGACACAAACACCGCCTAAAAACAATATATAAACCCCAAACTAAAAAGTTAGAAATAACAAAGCCTCATTTCAATATTCAAACACCATTAAAATAACCAAACAGTAACAAAACTCTAATCAAACAAAAAATTTGATTAATATTTCAGATCATGATCTATAATCATCTATCATTTCATAAGATCCCTAAAATTAAGCACACAAATCAATAACAAATAAAACATTCATATTCACAAATTACGCTACTAAACAGCAAACAAATTAAAAGAGTCATATGCTGTAAAAATCTGTTGATGAAAAGTTTAAGGTTTACCTCGTTGGTCGGCTTTGTTGTTGTAAGGATGGTTTGATGTTGTTGAAATGTTTTTGGGAAGAATGTGGAACCTGAGTAAACCCTTTATTTGTTTGTCTTTTTACATGTTTAGTCCCTAAAGTTTGTTTGCTTTTTCACTTTTGACATTTGTTGCCCGAATATTACTAAATAAGGTAACTTATTAAATAAGCTTTTACACAAGCTTATTGAATCGTTTAGACCATGTGGTATGGTAACACAAACTCATGCCAAATCGTATGTGGAATGCATTTTGGCACCCTTAATGGCATGCTACCATACCAGCACCCTCTTATGCCAAATCCCAAGCCATTTAAGTGGCACATGCCACTTTCTTTTTACTCTATGTTTCTTTATTTTTAATTGTTTTTTTTGTGTGAGTGTTGTGTTTTAATTGGTTATCGTAGGACCCAAATTACATGTGAAGAAGTGTTATGAGTTGTCGAAGTATTTTTTTGTGGGTTGTCGCAGTTATCTTTCAGCCTTAGGGATAAGCCTTCTAGATACCTGCTAAGATGAACAACGCGTTAGTCTCGCCCCGGGTGTTATCCCAGGACCCGACTCCGTCGTAAGAGTAAGTATGTGTTTTACCGAAAGATATAGTATAAATGTGTGTGAGAAAAATGATACCTTTGTCTCCAACTACTGTATGCGTATTTATACTACTTGGTGTCACTATCTGGTCCCCTGAGACCGTTGTACTTTGTGGGACCACTGGTGTTATCGGATCGACACTGTCGCCCCTCGACACTGTCTCTGGTGTGCTTTCTGACATTCATGAGAATGAGACGAATTGTGTCCAGGCAAGGTGCCAAAGGTACTGTCAGGTCAACTCGCCCTTCGGCGGTAGCCTGCCGGAGTGTCTATCGGAGAACCTTTCGGTGGTGTTCCAGGTCTTTCGGTCGTTAACCGAAGGACCATATACGTCGTCATGTCCCCCCAGTATCATGTTATTTGTTTTTGACAAGTGATGTGATACTTAATCTAGTCGTTCTTCGGAACCATTCGGGTCAGTTGGCTTGACTTTAGCTTCGCGGGCTACTCTTGGGACAATGAGCCCGGGCCCATTCAGTGAGCGGGTTAAAATATTTTACCGAAAATCGTGGGATTTTGCCACGTGGCGGACGCGTCGTGGTGGACGGTTTAGATTCATCCGCGTCGATATCTGACACGATAGGACGTTTTGTGTCCCCACCTTTTTGGCCTATATAAAGTGTTTTCACCTCTTTAGTAATTTTCACTTTTACTTTTCGATTCCTTCGTCCTCTGTTTGGCAAACCTTTCGGCAAGTTCAGGTGAGTTCCATCCCCTTATTCCTCCGTTGTTTTTCGTTACACCTTCTTGTCAATATCCGATGGCCTCTGGTTCCGTAGCACCCTCCGGCGACACAGCTCCCAAATCTGATATGCATGTGTATTCTTCCATGCTATCCGAGGGGGAACTTGAACATATTATTAGCGAGTATGGTATTCCGACATATTTACATCCCCGTTTGCCTACGGCGGAGTTTACTATGAACAACCTTCCCCGTGATGCCATCGGGCTTTATGAGCAGTATTTTGCGTTTTCCGGGGTCCGAGTTCCTTTTTCCACATTTCTTTTGAGCGTGATCCGATACTTTAAGGTGCACATTTCTCAGTTAGTACCCATCGGATTGAATAGGTTGGTTATGTTTGAGATCTACTGCCGAAGCTTAGAAATTGAGCCCAGCGTGAATTTGTTCCGGGTTTTCTATACTTTGAATAAGCAGGGACATTGGTTTTCCTTCCAGAGGAGGACTGGAGGGGAGTCTCGTTCGCGTCTTTTTAAGGAAACATGTTCAAGCCTAAAGAACTGGAAGGATAGCTTTTTCTTGATTGACCGGAGGGCCATTCCCGATGCTATGCCGTGGAGGCATCCGGATTCGAACGTTTCGGATAGCCTCCTGGAGGTTTTTCGGAAGGTGATGTTCGGAGGTTGTGTGAGGGGGTAGTTGAGCTCCGACCGGTTCATTCCGGACTTTTGTTTGAGATCGGGTTGACTAGAGTTTGGAAGCATTCTGGGTTTCGTGTGGAGTTCAAGGATATTGACAAGAATGGTAATACGACCGCCCCTTTTTTTTTTTTTTTTTTTTTTTTGCCGGTGACCCCTTCTCTTTCTTGTGTAGTTATCACCATGTCCCAGTATCTTCGTTTGAGGTCGGAGCAGGGGTCCCGGTTGGGTAGGGGACGCCCGTTGGTTGAAAGAGAGGAAATTCCTCAACACGTGACTCAGCCATTGAGGGCTAATCAACATGTTCCTGAGGCGAGCCGAATTCAGAGGATTGTAGAGAAGGCCGACTCCGGCGTGCTCAAAGCCAAGGAAAAGAAAAGGAAGCAGGCGGAGAAGAGGCCTACCGGTGGACCCTCATCAATGCTGAAGAGGAGAAGGCAGGTGTCCCCTTCTATTGAGGTGTTGTCCAGTCCGGAAGGTTCCCAGGACACTCATTCGATTTCTCCCATTAACACCTTGAGGCCGGATGATATCGCGGATGAGACTAGAAGAGATGACGAGGGTGATCAAGAGGGAGGATCTTTACAGGAGGGGATGCTATCCGTCGAGGATCCTCCGGTTCTCTCGGAATCTATTCCTAACACCGCCGCTCAAGGTATGTCCCGCTTATTTCGTTTGTATGTTGTACTTTCTTTATTTCTGACTTCATTTTCTGTAGATGTTGAAGCCGGGGTGTCAGGAGTGAATGCGGAGGAGACTCTCCAACAGCCGGCGGGACCTTATACCGAAGATTATTCAGGAGGTATCCATCGTCCTCGATCCCTTGCTCTTTTTGTTATTATTATTATTATTATTATTATTATTATTATATTATTTTCTGTTTGCGTAGGTTTGTTTGGACGAAGGGGTTCTGGGGAGCTTTTTATCCCCCGATGGGGTTTGACGGCCAATACGAGCCTGAATGACGCAGCCCTCTGCAGAGATATGATGGCTAACCTCGCCCCCCCCCCCCCTTCATTCGCTCAGAACAAGATGATCAGACTGACGAAAGGGCTTTATATAGGGGGGGGTTTGAATTGTGCCACGGCTCCCTCGTAGTTCTGCGAAGTCTTCGCGGTTTGAGCGATTGAACCGTCGTTATGCGGAACTCGCACCGAGCCCATTCTGCTTGCTCCGGACTTGAGCCATTGCTTTCCGAGAACCGAGCTAGCCTTCATTCCCAAGCCGCTATCAATGAGAAACTAACCGCTGATCACCAGGCCCTTCGGGAGGTTCACCAAGCTTGCGAGCAAAAGGAAGGGGATTTGAAGGCGAAGCTGGAGGGTTTGGAGGCTGAGGTTGCGGTGCTGAAGGCTAAGGATACGGAGCAGGCCGAGAAGATCAGGTCGTTGGAGGAGTCGTTGGAGAAGAAAGATTCTGAGCTAGAGGAATCGAGAGAGGGCCTCGGATTTGAGAAAGAATATGCAAGAAGTTGCCATCCGAATGGCCAGGAGGAGATGTTGCGCTTCAACTATGTTAAAGAGTTGATCCCTACGGTGATTCGCAGGTTGCAGGGTAGTAAGGAGTACCAGCAAGCCTGGGGGGCAGTCTTCAATACTGCTATTGATTCTGGCTGGTTGGACGGGGTCCGGGAGGAACGGTCTGACGAAGAGGTCGAAAGGATCATTGCTGCCCAGAATGATTTCGATATGGAGGCCTTGCGGGAATTTACTAAGGTTTGTGATACGATGTTCACCCGAAGCTACCCATATATAGAAAAAATCAAGAGATCCTATCATCTTCCTTTGGCTGATCTGATGAACATTCTTCCCGAGGGAACCGGGGCCACCCCCGGAGCTGGAACTTCCGGAGGATCTTAGCTTCTACCTTGCTTTGTAGGCTTTTCGAAGTTGACAATGTTTTGTTTGTATTGTGGTGGGCCTTCGTGCCTTTGGGTTGTAATTTGAACCATTTATTCTTGCACCTTTGTAATGTTATTTAGGCCATTCGTATTTCCGAACGGCCCTTTGTGACATGTAATTAAACAATTTCCTTGCACTTTCGTAATATTATGCAGGTTGTCCGTACATTCGGACAACCAATTTTGGTTATCTATCCGTGTATGCTTGTGACTTGGCACTTTCGGCATTGAACTGGGTCCGTGAGTGAATGTATTCCGGCCTTCCCTAGTGACTTAGCACTTTTTGGGGGTAAATTATGCCTGTAAGTAAATATACCCCGGCCTTCCCTAGTGACTTAGCACTTTTGGGGGTAATGTTTCGCCTGTTGGTAAATCTACCTGGTGGCTCATCCACTGGCGTCACGCCTACGGGGTATCTGCGTGTTGTTCGGGCATATATGCCTCAGCTCATCCCTTAATGTCTTAGCATTATTCGGGGTATGCAGTCGCCTACCGAATGGTATGTGGCCTTCCCTAGTGTCATTGCACTTACGGGGTAAATTAATTTTGATTGAGGGGTTTTTGGATACGCGGTCGGAGGTAGCTAATCTCCGCCGGTCCGTCCCTTAAGCATGAGATATGATCACGGAAAATTTTCCTCCTCCGTCATAGGTAGGGGAATATATATCATTGCTTACTGAAAGTGAAAATAAAGTAGTTCATGCCCGTAGGCTTACAATGCATGCATTTTTTAAAGAAAACATTTCTTCAAATTCATGGCGTGCCACTTCCGGGGCACTTCCTCTTCATCAAAAGTTTCCAACTTGTACGAGCCGTTGAGATTCGCCTCTTTGACCCGATAGGGGCCTTCCCACTTGGGTCCCAATTTGCCTTGATCTTCGGCTCTGCTGGCCTCGTTTTTTCTATACACAAACTCCCCTGGCTTGAAGGAGACCAGCCGTGCCTTCCGGTTGTAGTACTTTTCCAATTTCGTTTTGTATCTGGCCTCCATCACAGCGGCTTCTTCCCTCCGTTCCTGTAGCAGGTCGAGGTTGAGACGGATATTTTCTTCATTTTGTTCTACAGCTCGACGGGGATCGTCCTCTTCGAGCCCTTCCCTTATCCTCCTTACTCTGTACGGTGGCATGCCTATCTCTGCCGGTATGACCGCTTCGCTTCCATAGGTGAGGCTGAAGGGTGTTTCTCCGTTGCTAGTCTTGATGGATGTCCGATGTGCCCAAAGGACGTTCGGTAACTCGTCCACCCATCCGGCTTTTGCACGCCCCAACCTTGTTTTGATTCCCTCCATCAAGCTCTTGTTGGCCCTTTCTACCAATCCGTTGGCCTGCGGATGGGCCACGACTGTATTAATCTGCTTGATGTTGAGTTTTTCGCACCAGCTTTTGAAGGGGTTGTCTACGAATTGCTTAGCATTGTCTGTGACGATGATGGCAGGGAGACCGAAGCGGCACACTATGTTATCCCACACGAACTTCGTGACATCTTTCCCCGTAATCTTTGCCAACGGTTTGGCTTCTGTCCATTTGGTGAAATAATCGATGGCAACTAA
The DNA here is from genome assembly GCA_910596185.1 of Chrysanthemum makinoi. Lineage (NCBI taxonomy): Eukaryota > Viridiplantae > Streptophyta > Magnoliopsida > Asterales > Asteraceae > Chrysanthemum > Chrysanthemum makinoi. Next base: position 28,487,924 of record OU343217.1, read on the forward strand.
GAGGAACTTGACCTTTCCGGTGCAGGCCGATGGTAGAGGTCCACAATGTCCATACCCCATTGGTAAAAGGGCCATGGAGCCATGATGGGTGTTAGCTTAGTTTTGGAAGCTGCGGCACAGGCGAATGGATCTGGCAGGAGTCACACTTGATTATTTCGTTTCTAGCATCTCAGTGCATTGTAGGCCAGTAGTACCCTTGCCGCATGGCCTTTGCCACGACCGAGCGCGGACCGGAATGCATTCCACAAGCTCCCATGTGTATCTCCCTTATAACGTAGTTTGCTTGTAAGGGACCCACGCACCTCATCATGGGTACCAAGTAGGCTTTTTTGTAGAGTATACCATCTTCCATGACATACTGGCTGATTTTCATCCTTAGGTTGCGGGCTTCATTAGGGTCTTCCGGCCAAATTCCTTCCTCAAGACACCGGATGATATGGGTCATCCAGTTGTCTCCTTCTTCTTCAACGACATTATTAACTTCCTTGCTTTCCGTCGACCTTTCCCTTAGCACTTCCTTCGTCAAGTGGTCAAAAGCGACCGTGGCTAGCTTACTAAGGACATCTGCCTTTTGATTCTGACCCCTAGGGATGTTCCGGATGGTGAAGTTTTCAAAACTAGCTATATACTCCTTTGCTTTTGCTAGGTATTTGATCATACTTTCGTGACTAGCCACATAATCCCCATTTATCTTATTAGCCACCAACTTAGAGTCCACCCGGACCTGAAGGCTACGGACCTGCATACTCTCCGCCATCCTTAGTCCCGCCAGTAGGGCTTCGTACTCGGCCTCGTTATTAGTGCTGTCGAACTCAAGTCGGATGGCGTAAGTGAACTCCATTCCCTCTGGATTGATTAGTACAAGACCCGCTCCGGAGCCTTTATTATTGGATGCTCCATCCGTATACAAATGCCATTTCTCCTCCTCCTTCTTCTTCATCGCCGGCTGATTGTAGTCGCTTCTTTCTCCGATGGGAGATTCCGACAGGAAGTCTGCTAACACTTGACCTTTGATTGCGTTCCGGGGCTCGTAGGTTATTTTGTATGCACCCAGCTCCACCGAGTATTTAGCCAACTTCCCGGACGCTTCCGGCTTATTGAGGATCTGCTTTATTGGTTGGTCCGTGATTACCTTTATAGGGTGTGCTTCGAAGTATCTCCGGAGCCTTCTTGACATGTGCAACAGACACAGTGCTAGTTTCTCGATCGGGGCGTAGTTCCTCTCGGCTTCGTTGAGCGTTCGACTTACATAACGGATTGGTAATTGTCTTCCCTTTCTTTCTGTGAGGAGAACCGCGCTGACCGCTTCCTCCGCGGCCGCTAGATACACGTCATGATGTTTCCTTTACCGTCGGTGTTGTTAGTGAAGGAAGGTCCGTTATCAACTTTTTCATTTCTTGGAATGCCGACTCTGCTTCTTCCGTCCACCGATACTCCTCCTTATTCTCCTTAGTGATGTTCTTGAGTGTTTCGAAGAATGGTAAGGATCTTTCAAATGAACGAGCCAAGAAATGATTGAGTGCCGCCAATTTGCCGCTGAGGCTCTGCATCTCTTTGAGGGTCTTCGGCGATTGCATGTCCATTATCGCCTTCGTCTTCTTTGGGTTTGCCCGAATTCCTTCTGAAGTTACCATATACCCTAGGAATTTTCCTTCCTCCATTCCGAAGGAGCATTTTTTAGGATTTAGCTTCATGTTGATCTTCCGAAGGTTATCGAATGTTTCCGCTATATCCGCTAGCATTCCCTGCTCTTCCCTGCTCTTGATGACCATGTCATCCACATATGCCTCGAGGTTCCTTCCCATCTGTGATTGAAAAGCGGGTCTATCATCCGTTGATAGGTGGCTCCGGCATTCTTCAAACCGAATGGCATCTTGGTGTAACATGAGAGGTTCCTTGCTCAGTGCAGAACGCTGTTTTTTCTTCGTCTTCCCTTGCCATCTGCACCTGGTGATACCCTTTATAAGCATCCAAGAAACATTTGTACTTATACCCCATAACCGACTCGATCTTCCAGTCGATCTCCGGTAAGGGGTAATAGTCTTTTGGACAGGCGGAATTGATGTTCTTGAAGTCAATACACATACGCCAGCTTCCATCACACTTCTTTACCAGAACAGGGTTGGATATCCAGGTAGGGTATTTCACCGGCCTGACAATGCCAGCCTTGACCCATTCTTCTACTTCCTTTGTGACTGCCTGGCTCCGATCCGCCGCCAACATTCGGCGTTTTTGACATACCGGATCTATTGAAGGGTTGGCATTCAGAGTGTGCTCAATGATCCCTCTGGGGACTCCTATCATATCCGCTGGCTCCCATGCGAATATGTCGAGGTTCCTTTGTAACAGCTCTTTGAGGCGCCTTTTGCCCTCAACGGATAGCGCACCTCCTATTGTTACTGCTTGTTCCGGGAAGGCTGGGTTGATCGCCACTTCCTCCGTTAGACCCACCTCCCCTGTGCCTGTTTCTTCCTTATCCTGCTTCGGAACAGTAGTCTGCAATCTTTCCAATCTCCTACATTCCGAAATGATGACGGAGCGAGTGACCAACGTGGCAATTCCTTGAGGGGTTGGGAATTTCATCATGGAATGGACCGTAGAAGGTATGGCTCGCAGGATCTTCAATCCGGTCCTTCCTAAGATAACATTATATGGTGACGGTGCCCGAATGACTGTGAACTTCATCCTGACCTTCCTGTACAACCCCTCATCTCCGAATGACACATCTAATTCGATCTTCCCCAGTGGACGAGTCACCTGTCCGGCAAACCCCAGCAGATCTGTCTGCGTTTGCTTCATTCGAGCCCTTACCTCCGGAGGCAAGTTGTTGAAGCAATGTTCGAACATTACCTCCACCGAGGCTCCTTCATCTACAAAGACTCTCCTGACTAGGTACCCTTCCATTGTGGCTTCAACTATGAGAGGATCGTCCGATACGTCTCCATCGGGGAGAGGAGGGAATGTTATGGGGACATTCATCCATCTTTCCCCTTGTTCCGACGACTTCCTCTTCCTTCGTTCGGGCCGGGTTCGGATCATGTTGATGACCTTGTCTTTGACTCCTGCGTCATGCTTTGGGGTTTCTCTCCTTCCCTTCTGTCTTAGATCCTTGACCAGATGATTCAGTTTTCCCGATTCTAATGGCAGCTCTAATTGTCTCTTGAGCTGATAACAGTCATTCTTGTAATGCCCTTTTTCCCCATGATAATCGCAGTACCTGTCTTGGTTTTCCCTGCGGGTGGGTCGCGTCGGTTTCGGATGAGGCAGCGTAAATGGTGTTCTGTGGCTAAAATTTCCTTTGGAGGTTTAGTGAGCGAGTCCAAGGTTAGGCGGGGAGCGCTTCGATTCGAGTGATCGCCGCGATGGGGTAAATAGGGCGCTGGCCGATCACCGTGACGGTGTGTGCTACCCCTATCCTTCCCTGAATAGGTGTAACGTCCTTCATTCCTCCTGTCCCCTCCATAGTGGTTCTTGGCGGCTCTTTCATCCTTCCGGAATGGTCCAGTTGAGGCTCTTCTTGTCTTATCATAATGTTCTCCTCGGGCATTTCAGTCTGGGCGAAGGCCGCTCGATCTCACAAAGTCGTCGACCCTAGTCATCATCTCTTCTACGGTTTTAGGGATCGTATCGGTGAACCGCTTGGCTAACTCGGGACATTTACACCCGTCCATGAACGAAGAGATTCTCATGATCTCCGGAGCTCCTTGTATGAATCTTGTCTCTGTGGTCCATATTTCTTTGAATTCTAAGCGACTCGTTAGCCTTCCTTACTATTTTGGTGATCTCGGTAGGGTCCTTGACACAAGCTTTGTGCAAGGAGAAACGAGTCTCAAACTGATCCCTGAAAGCTGCCCATTCGTCTATGCTCCCGGTGAGAGTCCATCAAACCATCCCCTGGCCTTTCCGTCCAAAGTTTGCTGAAACATGCGGCACCACACGGGCATTGGTCATTCTCCATGCCCTGCAGCCCCTGTGAACCTGTTGAGATGATCTTGAGGATCCGTTGACCCGTCGTACAGCTTGATGTGGGTGGGCATCTTATGTTCCGGAGCGGAGAACTCGATGATTCGCCTACTGAATGGATATTTCGAGACTTCCTTGAAGGGCTTTGCCAGGTCTTCGTCTTTCACTTTACTCTCCGTGACTATTTGTTTCTTCTTATCCGCCGACTCACCCTTATCAAGAGTCGCTTCGTCTTCAAAATCCAATCGTATTGGCTCAACGGTGTCCCTCCGGTTGTTGTGCTCTTTTATCATTGACTTGAGAGCTGTTACATACCCTTCTAACTGCTCTCTCGTCAATGGTGTGGAACTTCCTTCTACCCTTCCGGAAGCTTCAGGTGGTGTCGAACCCGTCATTCTATAGCTCTAGCAGATTGAATGCAGGTCCCACGGATGGCGCCAATGTCGAAGTATTTTTTTGTGGGTTGTCGCAGTTATCTTTCAGCCTTAGGAATAAGCCTTCTAGATACCTGCTAAGATGAACAACGCGTTAGTCTCGCCCCGGGTGTTATCCCAGGACCCGACTCCGGCGTAAGAGTAAGTATGTGTTTTACCGAAAGGTATAGTATAAATGTGTGTGAGAAAAATGATACCTTTGTCTCCAACTACTGTATGCGTATTTATACTACTTGGTGTCACTATCTGGTCCCTGAGACCGTTGTACTTTGTGGGACCACTGGTGTTATCAGGACTGACACTGTCCCTGACACTGTCTCTGGTGTACTTTCTGACATTCAGGAGAATGAGACGAATTGTGTCCAGGCAAGGTGCCAAAGGTACTGTCAGGTCAACTCGCCCTTCGGCGGTAGCCTGCCGGAGTGTCTATCGGAGAACCTTTCGGTGGCGTTCCAGGTCTTTCGGTCGTTAACCGAAGGACCATCTACGTCGTCATGAGTGAAGGGGTATTTTGGTGTATGAGTGTTAAAAGTAGGAATGTTGATGTGGCGCTGAGGTGGCACCAAAAAGGTAAATTGGCATGCCATGATACCCTATGCTATAAGGCATAGGGTGCGTTTGGTATGATGCCATGAATCATAATCGGTATCGATTTTGGTATAAGATGGGCCCTTCACCTATGATAGATTCATTCCTCCCCTCTTGAACTCCTATGGATAGGGATGAGCACGGTACTGATCCCGTACCGAATTAGTGGTACCGATTTTTTCCCGAGCATAAATTAGTGGTACCGGTACCGTACCGAACGGGATTCCGATACCGGTACCGGAAAATCGAGTTTTCCCCTTTTTTTTCGGGAATTTCCCGATTTGGTACCAGTCCCGTACCGAATTAGCGGTCCCGATTTTTTTTTCACCTTCGTAGTCCCGGTACCGTATCGTATTATAGGGAATCGGTACGGTTCCGGTTCGGCTTCAAGATTCGGGTCGAAATGCTCATCCCTACCTATGGAGTATGGACAATATCATATTTCATTCTCATATAATGTGGGCCCCTTATCTTAACCAAACACTTAGAATCATTACCAGTGTCATTCCCTTATACCCATAAGGGGATACCAAACGCACCTTAAGCATTCTTAAGCTCAAGCTAGTTTGAACGGGCTTATGGAGGCTTATAGTTAATCGAATTACTTAAATATTTTTCAAAATATTGTGATTTATTACGCAAGAGCGAAGATGTATCTGAATTTAGTTTCTTGATTTTTTAATGCGATTTTATATTAATAAGATTTACCTCTAACTAATTCGGTAAACAACTTTATAAATACGTAAGCTCCAAATTACAACTTATAATACAAGCTTCAGCTCCAGCCCCAACTCTAGCTCAACTCATTATTAGAGAAGTTTTGACCAAGTTATTTTTGTTAAGATAGTGTCTTATCTTAGTATGTTACCGTTTTACAAGATAATGATTCATTTAGAAATAACAAATAATCAAAAGGAATTTATAAGACAGAAATAAATTTATTTTGATGAAAAATCATTTTAACTTTAGTAAGTCTCACCCATCATCCTAGTGTACTTATCGTAAATATAGGTCCATTAGTATTTGAGTTTTGTTTTAATGTTTTGTTAGCTACAAGATTTAACTAGAACTTAAATATATTTTCCCTGTAATTGTAGTTCTCCTACCTTCGGGTTATGTAGATGTTCTTAATTTTTACAAGTTTCATCGATATATATTAGAGCTAGGGATAAATGCTTTGACATGGAGCTCTATGAGCGGACAAAGGTGTATCTCTCGAATGAAGCACAAAAAAGAGCGAGTAAATCAGATTATTGAAGAACACGAGCTTTTTGAGGGAGAGGCTCTTTTGGATACCGAGTGTTTCAGATGAGGAACACTTGCTATCTTAACCCCAAGACCACTATCATCAACACCAACATTACTAGTCATTAAGTATCATATGTTTTTAAATTTGCCTGTGTTTGAATGTATTCTAGACCAAGCCACGTTATTTGGTTTAAACGCTATAGTATAAGTATAATTAAGCTAGTTTTAATCTCAATGTAACATACAAGATTTAATGATTATGACACTTCTGTTAATTCTTGACTTTGTTTTTTTGGAAAGAAACATATGATGCATGTGAGAATGGGCCAATCCAATAACACATGCAACTTAGGCCCATGGGATTGGAACTAAGAGTTAAAACCCAATGAAAGGTGTTTAGGAATAGATTGGGTTATTGTTCAATCCTAAACATAATTAAAAAACAGTTTGAACCATATAATATGAACTTGACAACGGAAGTGGTGCTCGCAGGGAAGGTAAACACCGTACGTGGTGGGCATAAGGGAGGTGATGTCAACTATACATGCTATAATCGAGAAGGAACCATTAGGGTGATGTTTAAAGAGTTGTTTTATATTTTAACTTTTGCGTAAGTTCCTTGGCTTGGACATGACATTTAAGGCTCTAATATTTCAAGAAAACTTGAATTTTGTGAGAATACGAGCTATACATGAATGATAAACGTCATACTAGCATCATATATACTTCCACCAATACCCATCCATTTTTTTCGCGGCTAACAATCATTTTTTAACAAAAAATATCACAAATAAAAAGCTCGTATGTGATTGGAACCATGAACTCCTCAATGAATGATGACCGATATATTGGCGAATGACGATGACTCACAACACACAATATACTCTAACAATTTCCTATTTCTAACAACTTATTGTTTTGTATCAAGTTAATTCGACACCTTTTCAATCTTTTATGCTTTGGTGACGTTCTTATATATGTAAATTCTAGTGAACAATATAATTTAGAAAGGGTCCTCCTATGAGGGCACCCCATGTACGGATGTTAGGGGGTGGCTGCCTAATAAAACAAAACAAGATGGGGGTTGTTGTACTTGTTGGGACCCATGTACAGTTGGAGCAGAATATATTTAATTGTTGGGACCTATGGACAGTTCTTGGCAACCTTTTTATAAACATGAGTACTCTAACCTTTTTATTTTATTTAATTGTGTAGTATTTATTTGTGTGGTATATTTAATTTGTGTAGTGTTTTCATATGTATAGTGTATTTATTTGTGTAGTGTTTTTATATGATATTTATTTTACGTTACTTTTTATAAACTTTTTTTATAAATTTTTATAAACTTTTTTTATAAAAAATTTTATAAAAAATTTATAAAAAAAGTTTATAAAAAAAAGTTTATAAAAAGTTTATAAAAAAGTTTAAAAAAAGTTTATAAAAAAAGTTTATAAAAAAAGTTTAAAAAAAGTTTATAAAAAAAGTTTATAAAAAGTTTATAAAAAGTTATAAAAAAAGTTTATAAAAAGTTTATAAAAAAAGTTTATAAAAATTTATAAAAAAGGCTTATAAAAAGTTTATAAAAAAAAGTTTATAAAAAGCATAACGTAAAATAAATATCATATAAAAACACTACACAATTAAATACACTATACATATAAAAGCACTACACAAATTAAATACACTATACAATATACTTAAAAAAAAAAAAAAAAAAAAAAAAAAAAAAAAAGTCAAAAGTCACAGCCGCCGTACGGAAGGGGGACCCACACCTATTGAGGTGCCTGCCAAGAAAAAAGTGGGGTGCCTGCGTAGGCCAGCCCTTTAGAAAATTAAAATAATGGTCCTGCTAAAGTAAGAAAAGCTGCCCAATTGGGGCTCTTTTTTGGAATTTAGAGTCACATGAAACCAAACAAAAACACGGGTTTCTATAAAAATGAGGAATGGCCAACTTGCCGTACTTGCCAACCAACCACAACCACGGACGCTAAATAGACATTTGCATTTTATCTAAAGGGTTATGGTACAGAAAAATTACTAAAGTTTTCTAAAAAATTGTCTTAAATTACCATAATTTTATTTTATTCATCCATGTTACTGAACTTTGAAACTTTGTTCACTCATGTTACTAAACTTATAAAAGTATACATTCAGGTTACTAAACTTTGACAATCTGTCCACTTAGGTTACTGAACTTATCAAAAAATATAAGTTCAGGTTACTCGGACTAACACTGAATTTATCTAAGTGTATGCTCCCGAAAGTTTAGTAACCTAAGTGAACAAAATGAAACTATAGTAACTTAGGACAAATTTTTAAGAAACTTTAGTAACTTTTTTGTACCATAACCCTTATCTAAACTATCTATAAATTGTGTACGGTTAAAATGAAATTATTAAATATTAAGTCAATACTCAATGTTGAAATGTTGAAAAACTTAAATAAAAAAATATTGTAATTGAAAGGCTAAGATTGAAAATTATTGCAATAAAAACACATACACAAAACACTCTCACAAAAACACATTAACGAACACTTTCTACAACTCACATTATCACCGCCCGACGCCACCACCACCCGAGGCCACCTCCACCCGAAGCCACCACCACGGTTTAGTTACCTCTCAATATTTGTCGGTATTTTTTATATAAGTTTAGATGACTTTTGTGTATTTTTTATGTAAATTTATTTGTGCACTTTGGTGTGTAATTTGTTTGCAAAATATATTTTTAAATAATGTATATAATGTAAAGTTTATTGTGTATTTTGTTGTTTAAATTTTGTCACAATCGTATTTGATGTTTGTAATTTTTTTAAATTGTTTGTTAATTTTGTTTATAAAGTGTAAGTAAATTTGGTAAAGTTTAAGAGTTTTGAAATTTGAAATGTTTTTAAAATTTTAAAGATTCAAAAGTTTAAAAGTTTTTAAATTTAAAATTTTGTAATAGTGTTTGAAACTTTTACCATCTAAAATTTGGAATGAAGTAAAAGCGTTTTGTTTCTTTTTGTTTTTAGAAAGTAACTTATTTATGATGATTTTATTAAAGACAACCTTATTAAATGGGCATAAATATAAACATAATTGTTTCGACCTAAAACATGCAGATAAACAAACAAACGTTAAAGATTATGTGTTTAAAAAAAAAACCAACAAAGGTTAATCAAAACGTCGAAAACACAGAATGTTAACTTAACCCATCAATTAAATGAGAACCACAAATAATTTTACAATTGTTGTATTGGTATATTTAAAACATAAAAGAACATGCAAGCATACACACATAAACGACAATCTTAATAACTGCATATACCTCATTTTTGAAAACTTAATTATTCTAAAATTAAAGTTAATTGTCTAAATTTACCCCCTTTAATACCCCTTTATACTTTCAAATGAAAACTATAAAAACTAAGTAAAGCCGTTAGAAAATTACGGTGCTATGCACGGGTACAACCATTTTCAAATTACATTTTGATCTTTTCACGGTTTATTTTGAACGTTATACGAAACACTTACCATAATATCACATATCGTTAATTGTCTGCCGCTAGGAACCTTCGTTGCTATGCACGGGTACTCGTCTAGTTTTTATAAAAAAAAAGCTAACTAATAAAGAATTGATAACAAGTTAGCGTGTCATTAATAAATATAAACTTTTTATTAACAAAAAAATGCATTTAATACATATTAAATAAAATGATAAATTACTATATTTGAACATAATTTTCACTTAAATGAACCAAAATATTCTTTTTGTTAATGTTACGCTCCCAAAACCGTAAAATTTAAACTTTTATAAATGACTCAAATTTGAACTGGTTTACATTGACATTTTGTCATCAAGCAAAAGCTTAAATCATTAAATGAAAGAAACCCGGAAGTTTTCTTAAATTAAAATTTAAAGACACATAAAAGTTCCTTGCAGACAGGTGGACGTCGTCGCCCACACTATGCGACGCCGTCACCCTTTAAAAGGAATACTAGATTGTAACTAAAATTTAAAGCCCGACGGCTCAGGGGTCTTATGACCCGACGGGGTCACCACTCCCCCAGACGCCGTCCCCTTTTAACTGGGACGCCGTCATAACAAGAAATTAGCCTGACGGCTCAGAGGAATTTACAACCAGACGGGGTCACAAAGTTTGCGACGCCGTATGGGGACCAGACCTGCACTTTTTTTTGCGGAAATTCTGCACAACCATCATAACCTTGCCTTTAAAAACTTCCATGTACAGGACTGAGGATTCCAACATAACATACAAGGTATTATACCATCAACCTTTTGACTCATACGATCCAAAACGAATTAAAGGCATTACGCCAACCATCATTCTACTACAATTTGACACATTACCAACAAGGGTTTAACCTTAACATTTGAAATCCATTTAAGCTACATATAAAGAACATACCCATAAGACCAAAAGTAAAACGACCATATGACCCGAAAATATACCAAAACGAGACTTGACTCCTCGGGGCTTCCAACTTTCAACACCTTTGATCCAAAGACTTCAAAAACTATATACTTAAGTGTGACCCATATTACACTTGATTCTTACCCTTATCTTCTTTGTCGAAACCTACAAAACATCATCAACTATAACATAAGCGAAATGCTTAGCAAGTAAGTGGATTATATGCTTAATCAAAAATTTAAATAGACAATAAATTCTTGGATCATCTATAACATAAAACATATCTTAATTGCATAATTAAGCTACTTTAAAAATTAAAAGTTATGGATCCAAAATCTACTATAACAAGCTCTAACAAAAACTATAACATACAATCAATCTATACTACTATATAAAGTATTTGGGACTTCCTATAAAAGGAAGTCTTAAAAATATTAAGCCTACACACTTGCCACTTATGGAATCATTTTGTTGGTTTCTAAGCATTACAAGTTCTAAAGTACAATTAATATACCACATGGTACAAAACAATAGTGCATAAATCATTTTTTTCTTCATTAAAACACTCACTAAATGAAATTTATGAATCATTAATGATATTATTAAAATACCCGTCACTCAAAAGTACAATTAATATAACACATGTTACTAAACAATAATGCATAAATCATCTTATATGTTTTTTTCAAAACATTCACTAAATGATATTTACAAATTATTAATGATATTATTAATATACCCCTCACTCAAAAGTACAATTAATATATCACATGGTATAAAACAATAATGCATAAATCATTTTGTTATTTACCCACTAAATAAAATTTACAAATCATTATACATATCGTACAAACCAATCTTTTATGTAGTCAAACTTTCTGACACCACCTTTTTCGACCACACAATTGACCACCATTTACGACCATAACTTAGCAACATAGACACCGCCAAATGGCGCCGAAACCGCTACTTTAAAACACCCTTTATGTTTAAACATTATATAATATTGCACGTCCAAAACAACTAGCAATATTGGTGACCACCGTTTTTGTATCATCGTTGTATCGTGATGCATGGGTTCACTGCCATTTTTATAGTGTGCAATAAAGTTTTTCCCTAAAGTTATCGTCATGCATAAAGTTATCATCATGAAAAACATATAATCGCTCACCAAAATTTTTGATTGCATGGTGTCCGCCACCGCAACGCTTGGGTAGCCGCTATAAAAGTTTTTTATAATGTTACTAAATGCATAAACAAGAATACGAACTAACTTTCAATTAATAACTTTTGTTGGACATTTTTTCTTCTTTCTATAAAAGCAATTCATCGAAAAGACCTTACCGTTGCTGGCAAAGATAATCAAACGGGTACCCGCCGCTGCAACGCGCGGGTACCCGGCTAGTTAATCATAATTAAGCATAGCAACACATGAACCCACTATACTTACCTCAATCTCACAACACGTTTTCTATAAAGATTGAGTCACAAGTTCCCCTAAGCTTCCTATAAAAAAATTAGTCTTAATTAGAGACTACAACTGGAAATTCCATGAATTGGTAACCTTCTATTACTATCTTTAATTCTAACAACCAAAACCCTTATCATAAAGATTTGAGAAAACACTTACTTGATTAGGGGAAATAAAATTAAGAGCTTATTAGCCTTGTCAATCACCAATTCAAGGTTAAATTAAGCTCAATTGATGGTTTGTGATTCTGTCTTTCTCCCTCTTCTTTTCACGTTCTTCTCACACAATTCTCTAAAGTTTTCTGGATAATTCTTTCAGCACTTTAATTTTCATTTTTATTAAATTTACTTCTCCCTATTGGCAATTCTAGTCCCCCTATTTTCTAATTTCACATATAGGCCACTTATGTTTCTATCATAATACATATCTATATAACTATAACTTATAGTTAGTCTTCGCAACTTTAATATAAAATAAAGTACTAGCGCCTATATATTTTTATAATAATACCTTGCCGGGATACGAGTGTAACAGTTAGCAAGTTAATACGTGCCCGATATACATATGTTAGCAAAAGCCTAAAGAATATAACTGATATTTTCATATCAAATTTTCTAAAATCTTGTATATAGTAAAAGCTAATTTAAACTCACGAGTCTAATCATGCACAATATTTGAAGCTTGAGTTCGTCTATCAAATGAGTCTCATGTTTAACCTCAAGCTCAAGCTCAAGCTTAAGCTTGAACCGGACTTATAGCAAGTCAAGCTCGAGTTTCTTACGAAAATCTTGGCTCGTTTATGATTGTTGAGAGAATGAATTTAGTATGAAATGCGTTCTTGGGAGGGCCACTACTGAGCTCATATGGTGGGAGGCGCATAATGTAAAATTTTGACATAAGCATTGAAATTTTTTGTTTTGTCAATAATATATAAATTAACATTATTTGGCACCAAAATGTCACTCATATATTACAACGGGCCACCCAGTCATGTTACTTCTTAGATCAACACTCTATAGAGTGTGTACCAAAGACATCCTTTTAATACATTGTTTTCGAACTTTGATTGATCACTAAAATGGTATCTGTCAAATAGTTCCAAAACCTCAAAATAGAATTAGAAGCTATAAAATCAGCAACCAATGAGTTTGATGATTCTCGTTGCATTGGAAAAGGAGGATTTGGAAAAGTTTACAAGGCATAACTCGTCCATTCGAAGGGGCAGTCAGTTGTTGCTCTAAAGCGTCTGGATCGTACATTTGGACAAGGGAACCCTGAGTTTTGGGAAGAGATCATCATGCTTTCTCTCTACAGGCATGACAACATTGTCTCTCTCTTAGGGTTTTGTGACGATTGTGGCGAGAAGATCCTTGTATATGAGTATTCGTCAAAAAAAAGCCTCGAGTTGTATCTTAATGACAAAGATCTCACGTGGGTACAACGCCTTGAGATATGCATTGGGGCGGCTCGAGGGCTTGCTTATCTTCATGATCCAGGTCTAACCTAACAAAGAGTCTTGCATCGTGATATTAAAAGTTCCAACAAAGAGTCTCAGCAACCCGGACAACATTTATTTGTTTCTAAAGCATATATCCGAGTAAAATGAAGTTTAATTTAATGAACCGTGATCTTTGAGCCATGCAACATTCCAAAAATTGGTTTGAATTTTTTTTAAAACCAAGCCTCGCACCAAAAATTTGGTTTGCTTTTTTCGGTTTTTGGAGTTTAAAATCATTTTCGCAAACAATTAGCACAGGAATTTAGAAGAAGTTATCTAAAATATAAAAGATTTGTCAATGATGTAAATATGATTATGATTCGTCTCATAGATATTTGAGGTCTAAAGCGAAAGTATGAAATGAGACATTTTTGACAATATTTTTTTGTTGTTAATTTAAAAAATTTAAGGGGCTTGTCAATAACTAGTTATATCACAAATTTGGATATCCGAAATTTACGATGATGGTTTTATGTTAGCCATAATATTTTATCTAAGTTTTTTTAATTCGGATATCCGAAATTTCAGATAACAGTTTATATATCTGAATATCCAAATATCTATAATTTTTGGAAAACTTTTATATGTGTTCCAAAAATGTCCTTTCATAAAACCAAACTTTTTAGTAAAGTATGATCAAGTTTTCGGATATCCGAATACGGATATTTTTTAAACACTAACAACCTAAATCAAGAAACCCTATAAAGTTTCGCCTTTGTTGCTCTCCCCTAGTTATATACTCGGAAGCATCAAAATAAATAAAGAACCGACCTTATTTTGAGTTTACTATACTTTTTATGCACTAAATATGTTAGAAAAAAAAGTAGGCTTAGTAATGCATTCATAAGTTTTTGTGATGGTTTATTTGTATAAACTAAAGTTGGAAACTATTATATTAACACTTTTATTTTTCGGGTTATATAATGAACTTCGACCCCCTTAACTACAAATCCTGAAATTTGGATTATATATATTGTTTTCAAATGTTCTACTTTGAAATTTGGATTATATATATGGTAGCTTTTAAGAAAAGTTTAAGTTGGAAAGATCATGCGTATTTATGTATTTGGTTTAACAAGTCTAGCAAATAGATATTATATGATTGAGAAATTGTGGTTATCTTAAAAATACAGAAAATGTGGTAGTTGCATTGTCAAGTAGCTGCATTTTCTCTTTATATGTCATGTTTCCTCTGATAAGCAGTGTTGTCAAAAGCGGGCTAGGCGGCCGCCTAGGCGCTAGGCGGGTATACACCGCCTCGATTTATGGCTAGGCAGCAAAACTATGCGGAAAAGTCAAAAGGCGGCACCTAGGCTAATTCCGCCTCGAAGGTGGTAGACCGCCCGACTAAGCGGCTAACGATTTTTGCAACATTGCTGATAAGTATGACTGTTGTTAATCAAGGTTTGCCCCTTTTCCAACTTGATGCCAACAATGCATTCTTCTTATATGGAAACCTAACTGAAGACGCCTACATCCTGGATACTTGTCCATGGATGATGATAGCAGGCTATGCAAACTTGTCAAATAATACATGTTTGTTCGAAGTAAATCGAGAAGTTAATGATAGTTAGATACAAACACTTATCCGAACCGATTTTTTGTAATTTACTTACTTGCTTAAAGAAATTCAAGAGCAAAATTTAAGTTCCTTATATTGCAATATCCAACTTCTCAATTTACTTACTTGCTCAAAGAAATTCTAAGAGTAGAAGTTAAGTTCCTTATATTGCAATATCAAGCTTCTCAATTTACTTACTTGTTCAAAGTTCTTTATAAAACCAACCACCACCACCATCACCACCCAACCATTCTCATTTTTCATTTTTCACAAAGAAAAAAAAATCATGTCTCGTCATTTCACTACCACCACCGTCATTGGACCCCCTACCGACCACGATTGGTTGATCGTAGTCATCACAACAACATTAGTAATATGCGTGCTTGGTTTCATA
This sequence comes from Chrysanthemum makinoi, assembly GCA_910596185.1. Taxonomy (NCBI): domain Eukaryota; kingdom Viridiplantae; phylum Streptophyta; class Magnoliopsida; order Asterales; family Asteraceae; genus Chrysanthemum; species Chrysanthemum makinoi. Next base: position 28,503,500 of record OU343217.1, read on the forward strand.
GCACTAGTGTGGTTTTATATCATTGCTTGGACCGGAGCCCATGCACGACCAGTAGCCAACCAGGGTTTAAAGAAAAAGATCCCTAAAACCCTACCCAAGGTTGGCTACTCAGCTAGTGATGTGAGGTGACCGAGTGTACCATTTGTTTGGCAGACTTTGAAGAGGGTGACAAGGTTATAATTTTGCTCACGTGTATACCTGTGTATCATGTCACATCTATTGAAACATGTATTAGGTCACATTTAACGTGTCCTACATGTCGTCGGGGTTTGACCCAGGGGCGAATCAGAGAAGAAACATTATCGTCTTAAATAGCGTTATTTTTTTGTAGAATCTATCTAAATCTTGGTGGTGGTGTTTTTAGTTTCTTTTTCATGTTTTCAAATGTTCTACTTGGATTATATTGTACTCCAACTGTTAGAAAAGTGATTTAAACTCTGAGGGCATTCGGTAAATTTGGTACTATTTAGTTTTTAGTAAGTTTCCTAATTTAAGTTGGTAAAAAGGCTTTTTAGTTTTTGGATTGAAGTTCGTTTAAAATTTGGTTTGTAGAATCGAGTTTGTGCCTAGGTTTGTTGATTCGTTTTTAGATTCGTACCTCCGATGTAACTTCCACTCGAAATCAGGAACTCGTTGCATATTAGCATGTCGCGGTCAGGATCACACATTTACAAGACGGACATGATGAGTGTAAACTAAGCCATTTATCAATGCATCCAATGTGAAATCCATGTCTACACTGCGGAAGCACACGTATCTCATCTCCATCAACATATTCACTTAAACAAATCGGACATTCAGTCAAACATAATGATCCGTAGTTCCCGTAGCCTTTATCTTCCTTGCTAGCTAGAATTATATATGAGCTTTGGAATCACCTCAATCTTTTTCTTCTTCATTCGTCTATAAACGCAACCAGCCAACACAAGGATACCTAGAATACAAATCAATGCAACGAAGATAATAGCTAGGATGAGCCTGTAACATGACCCATTTAGACTTAAATCAGGCACACATGTTAGGGATCTCTTATCAGCGACCGGCAATCGGAATCTGCATTGATGGAAAGTCATTGTTGAATCAACTCTGCATGTCAAACAGTGGCCAATATCAAAGAGAAGTTAGTTGTAATTGGCCACTTTTTGAAAAATGAGCATTTATTCGTTTCTAAAGCATATAGCCGAGTAAAATAAAGTTTAATTTAATGAACCGTGATCTTTGAGCCAGACATCATTCCAAAAATTGGTTTTAAGTTTTTTTAAAACCAAACCCCGCACCAAAAATTTGGTTTGGGTTTTTCGGTTTTTGGAGTTTAAAATCACTTTCGCAAACAGTTAGCACATGAATTTAGACAAAGTTATCTTAAAGATAAATAATTGTCAATGAGGTAAATATGATTATGAGTCGTCTCATGGTTATTTGAGGCCTAAAGTGAAAATATGAAATGAGACATTTTTGACAATATTTTTTTGTTGTTAATTTAAAAAATTTAAGGGACTTGTCAATAATTTGTTATATCACAAATTTGGATATCCGAAATTTGCGATGATGATTTTATGTTAGACATAATATTTTATCTAAGTTTTTCTTTTTTTAATTCGGATATCCGAAATTTCAGATAACAATTTATATATCTGAATATCCAGATATCTATAATTTTTGGAAAATTTTTATATGAGTTCCAAAACTGTCCTTTCATAAAACTCCACTTTTTAGTAAATTATGATCAAGTTTTCGGATATCCAAATACGGATATTTTTTGAACACCCACAACCTAAATCAATAAATCCTAGAAAGTTTCGCCTTTGTTGCTCTCCCCTAGTTATATACTCGGAAGCATCAAAATAGATAAAGAACTGACCTTATTTTGAGTTACTATACTTTTTATGCACTAAATATGTTAGAAAAAGTTATGTTTAGTAATGCATTCACATGTTTTTTTGATGATTTATCTGTATAAATTAAAGTTTGAACCATTCTTTTTACTCTTTTATTTTTTTGAGTTGTCTAATGAACTTCGGCCCCCTTAACTACAAATCCTGAAATTTGGATTATATATATTGTTTTCAACTGTTCTACTTTGAAATTTGGATTATATATATTGTAGCTTTTAAGAAAAGTTTTATTTGGAAAGATCATGCGTATTTCTATATTTGGTTTAGCAAGTCTAGCAAATAGGTATTAGATGATTGATAAATTGCGGTTATCTTAAAGATACATAAAATGTGGTAATTGCACTCTCAAGTAGCTCCAATGTAACTAAATATTCTACGTACCTCCTGTAACACCCCCAAATCTGGTTTAGCGGAAGCATACAGGTCATGGGGTGCTACTAAATTGGAGATCATAACACAAGTAATAAAGAACGGAATACCTACTCCGTTTAATTTCATAAAATTGTTTTAAAAATATTGTTTTACAAACATTGTTCAAATAAAAGGGTACAACCCATAAGTTTTGTGGTCCCAAATAAAACATCAACATGTGTTAAAACACTTCTTTTAGAATAACTACGACCATTGCCACTCCTTGCCTTGAACCATGATAACAAGTCAAACACCTGAGAAAATATGCTAAAAAGGTCAGCAAAAAGCTGGTGAGTTCATAGGTTTATAATTAAAACAGTAAGTATGGACCATAATCAAAGGCATATAATCATTACAACGAATATAATGATATATGAATGAATGTCTATTACGCTAGCACTAAGTTCATGCAACCGATGCTACGACAGTTTCTGTATGCAAAATGAAGTCATACAATTTATGGGGCCCAATGCGAGTGTTTTGTCCCTTTACACTCGATTCCGACATGGTATACGTTTTGCCTTGGCCTAAGTATGGCCAACCGAACGGAGGAGTCACCCTCAATAGATCTATTTATAACATTCGCGCTCCCCAGCAGGGAACTGACGGTTCATGAAGGGGCATTTCTAGGGACATAAGGGCTTAGGCTAAACCATGTAATAGTAATCATGCAATAGGTTTAGGTCCATAAAAAGGTTTTGCATATTTTCTCACCCCAAAATGTATAAAACAATTTATTAAGTAAAAGTAGGGCTATAAACTCACCTTAACAATAAGTAGTCCAAAGGTGGATTCAATGGGTATTGTGGAACTGCAACGACACGCGACCTAGATAAATAGGGCAAAGTTTTAGTCCAACCTATCATGAATCAAGCCATGATCGACCAACTAGTCAATGAGCGGGTAAACGCCGCTTTAGCTGCAGCAAACCACTCGTCTACTAATGCTGGAACTTCAAGACCACCCACTCACAACCGCACTTGCACTTATCAAGACTTTCGTAAAACCATGACTGGAAGCTTCAGTGGAACCGAAGGAGCTGTCGGTCTGACTAGATGGATCGAAAAGCTCGAGACTGTATTCTGAATCTGCAATTGTGAAGAAGATTCTAAGGTTAAGTATGCATCATTCACTTTCACGGATGCTGCTTTGACCTGGTGGAACAATTTTCTGAAATCTGCTAGTATCGATGTTGCCTATGCCATGCCATGGAAAACTTCAAGGAAATGATACTTCGAAAGTACTGTCCTCGTAATGAGATCAAGAAGCTCGAACATGAGTTTTGGAACCTCAAGGTTCAAGGCACCAATATGGTCGCTATAATCAGCGATTTCAAGAGCTAGCTTTATTGTGTCCTGAAATGGTTCCCATTGAGACCCGATTGTTGGAGAGATACATCGGAGGATTGCCCCAACCTATCAAGGGCAATGTAACCACTTCTAAGGCTGTTGATCTTCATGAAACCATCGAGGTAGCCAACAAACTCATGGACCAAGTGATTGAGGATTCCATGGACAAAGTGGTTGACAGTAAGAGGAAATGGGATGACCATTCTCAAGGTTACAACAACTATGAATATCGTGGTAACAACAATAGGAACAACCGCAACAACCAAAACAAAAGGCAAAATGTTGCTAGAGCTTATGCAGTGAATGTCGGAGAAAGAAAACCGTACTCAGGGACTGCACCATTGTGCAATCGATGCACACTGCATCACAAGGGGATGTGTCACGTTAAGTGCCGTAACTGTCAGAAAATCGGACACTTAACCAGGAACTGCAGGTCCAAATCATTGGCGACAGTTCAAACAGCTCCAGCTCAGGACCCAAAAGCTAATATAACTTGCTTTGGTTGTGGTGAAAAAGGGCATTATAAGAATGAATGCCGAAAGACCAGAAACCAAGGTCGTGAAGGAAATCAAGGAAACTGAGGGAATCCAGGAAGCCATGGGAATGGCAGGATTCAGGGGAATGTTGGACAAACAAGTAATCAGGGAAATGGAGAAGGAGCTCGTGGGAGAGTCTATGCTGTAACCAAAGTGGAAGCTCAGGAAGACCCGAATGTGGTGACGGGTACGTTCCTTATAAATAACCGTTATGCATCCATATTGTTTGATACGGGGGCCGATAGGAGTTTTGTTTCTAATACATTTAGTCCACTACTCGATATTACCCCAACCGCATTAGGAAATGCATACAACGTGGAACTAGCTAACGGTAACATAGAAAGGGTAGATACCATCATAAGAGGTTGCACCCTTAACCTGTTAAACCACCCATTCAATATCGACTTGATACCAGTAGCATTGGGTAGTTTCGATGTTATTGTCGGAATGGATTGGTTAGCAAAATACCATGCTACCATCATTTGCGACGAGAAACTCGTTCGAGTACCCTATGGAGATGAAGTCCTAACAATAGAAGGAGACAGAAGTGACAGAAGAAACGCTTCAAGATTGCATGTCATCTCCTGTACCAAGGTGTTAAGGTGTATCGAGGAAGGATGTCATATCTTCCTAGCACAAGTCACCGGAGAGGACGAAAAAGAAGGGGAAGAAAAACGTCTGGAGGACGTGCCAATAGTAAGAGAATTCCCTGAAGTCTTTCCCGAAGACTTGCCAGGACTTCCGCCGACCCGACAGGTTGAATTTCAGATCGATTTAGTGCCTGGTGCCGCACCAGTGGCAAGAGCACCTTATCGATTAGCCCCAACGGAACTTCAGGAGTTATCAAACCAGTTGTCAGAACTTGCGGAAAAAGGGTTCATCAGACCAAGCTCATCACCCTGGGGAGCACCAGTCCTGTTCGTCAAAAAGAAAGACGGAACCTTCAGGATGTGCATTGATTATCGTGAGTTGAATAAACTAACCATCAAGAACCGTTACCCACTCCCGAGAATCGATGACTTATTCGATCAACTTCAAGGTTCGAGTGTTTATTCAAAAATCGACTTAAGGTCTGGATACCATCAACTAAGAGTTCGAGAAGAAGACATTCCCAAGACCGCCTTCAGAACTCGTTATGGACATTACGAGTTCCAAGTCATGCCTTTTGGGTTAACCAACGCACCAGCTGTGTTCATGGACCTCATGAACCGAGTGTGTAAACCCTACTTGGATAAATTTGTGATCGTATTCATTGACGACATCCTAATTTATTCCAAGAGTGCGAAAGAACACGAAGAGCACCTTAGATTAATCTTGGAATTGTTGAAGAAGGAAGAACTGTATGCGAAATTCTCGAAGTGTGAATTTTGGATACCTACCTTGCAATTCTTAGGTCATGTAATCGACAGTCAAGGCATACATGTAGACCCCGCTAAGATCGAGTCAATAAAGGATTGGGCGACACCCACAACTCCTACCGAAATACGCCAATTCTTAGGACTTGCTGGGTACTACAGGAGATTTATTGACGGTTTCTCAAAGATTGCCAAATCTTTAACCAAGCTAACCCAGAAAAACGCTAAGTTAAACAGGGACTGGGAGAGAAAGAAGAAAAAGCTTTTCAACTCCTTAAAGAAAAGTTGTGTAGTGCACCTGTTCTGGCCTTACCAGAAGGTAGTGAAGACTTTGTTGTATATTGCGACGCTTCACATAAGGGGCTCGGAGCAGTATTAATGCAAAGGGAGAAGGTGATAGCATACGCCTCTCGCCAATTGAAGACTCACGAGAAGAACTACACGACACACGATTTGGAGTTAGGAGCAGTTGTGTTCGCACTCAGAATTTGGAGACACTACTTGTATGGCACAAAGTGTGTCGTATACACCGATCACAAAAGTCTACAACACATCTTGGATCAGAAAGAACTGAACATGAGACAGCGCCGATGGTTGGAATTACTCAATGATTACGACTGCGAAATTCGTTACCATCCGGGTAAAGCGAATGTAGTTGCTGATGCTCTCAGTAGGAAAGAGCGACCAAAACCTCTTAAAGTCAGATCCTTGGGTATGACAATTAGTTCACCTCTTCCAACCAAGATTCTTGAGGCTCAATTGGAAGCACTCAAAGAGGAAAATCGTCCGAAGGAAAACCTTTACGGAATGCCAGAAAGTGAAAATGGATTCGTAAAAAGGTCGGACGGAACTCTGTGTTTCAAAGAGCGAAGTTGGATACCACTCTACGGAGGAATTCGCGACATCATTATGCATGAATCCCACAAGTCTAAATACTCCATCCACCCAGGATCCGACAAAATGTACCTTGATTTGAAGAAATTGTACTGGTGGCCCAACATGAAAGCCGACATTGCAACATATGTCAGCCGATGTTTAACTTGTTCAAAGGTTAAAGCTGAACATCAGAGACCCTCAGGTCTACTAGTACAACCCGAAATCCCCGAGTGGAAATGGGAACGCATAACAATGGATTTTATCACTAAGTTACCTAAAACCTCTAAAGGCTACGACACTATTTGGGTAATAGTTGATCGTCTCACCAAGTCAGCACATTTCCTACCGATGAAAGAAAGTGACGGAATGGAAAAACTTGCACAATTATACCTGAAAGAAATCATCGCACGCCATGGTGTACCAATTTCCATCATTTCAGACAGAGATAGGCGTTTCACCTCAAACTTTTGGAAATCACTTCAAGACGCTTTAGGATCTAACCTCGACATGAGCACCGCTTACCATCCTCAGACGGATGGACAGAGCGAGAGAACAATCCAAACACTAGAGGATATGCTAAGAGCATGTGTGATAGACTTTGGAAATGGCTGGGATAAACACTTGCCATTAGCCGAATTTTCTTACAATAACAGCTATCACACAAGTATCAAAGCCGCACCATATGAAGCACTCTATGGTCGGAAGTGTAGATCACCTGTGTGCTGGGCCGAAGTTGGAGAAAGTCAACTTACTGGTCCGGAGTTAATCCAAGAAACTACCGAGAAGATTGTACAAATCAAAAGCCGACTACAAGCAGCTCGTGACCGCCAAAAGAGCTACGCGGATAAAAGGAGGAAACCACTTGAGTTCCAAGTGGGAGATAAAGTTATGCTCAAAGTTGCGCCGTGGAAGGGCGTAATCCGTTTCGGAAAACGTGGAAAGTTAAATCCTCGTTATATTGGACCTTTCAAGATTCTTGCTAGGATCGGACCAGTAGCGTACCGCCTCGAATTACCACAAGAACTCAGCTCTGTGCACAACGTATTTCACGTGTGCAACCTAAAGAAATGTCTTTCCGACGAAACTCTTGCTATTCCTTTGGAAGAAATCCAAGTCGACGAAAGATTGAATTTTGTCGAGGAACCCATTGAAATCATGGATAGGGAAATCAAACGGCTTAAGCAAAGCCGCATCCCGATTGTCAAAATCCGTTGGAACTCTCAAAGAGGTCCAGAATACACGTGGGAACGCGAAGACCAATTCAAGCGCAAATACCCACACCTTTTCTCTACTTCACCAAATAATCCTAACTGAAAACCGAGGACGGTTTTCTCTTCCAAGACGGGGAGGATGTGACACACGGTAAATTTTCACCAAAATTTAACTGATAATTAGTAATTTATTTTTACTAAGCCAAATTTATTAAGCATACACAAGCTTTGCCTGATCATTTGAGTAGTTAACTCGCATACAGTAGGTAACTGCATCACTTTTGCATTCATATCATTTTATGAATATTTTTATTTTGTCTTATGATTTAAATTATAAGACGAGAGGGTATCTCGTTTTCCCCAGTGACCGACACCGAACGCGTACCGACACTATGATAAGGACTCGCTAAAACAGTTAACAAATGTCAGCGACTTGGAATATTACAAGGATAAAATATTTCAAACACATAACAATAAGATACCACGGGTAAAAAGTTGTCAAACAATGATACCTTGGTCACAATATGACTTCGCGGGACACAAAATACTTAAACACATTATCACTTAAACAAAGGCTTTATAAGACTCAAGTGCAAACATACATAACTATAATGTAAATGCCTACACTTTATACAATAATTATCTCACATACAAATACTTACACAAAATAATCATAAGTATACAATACACCTACCTTACTTACATTTACCTACATTACCATTTCAGACTTTTATTATTAAAACACTATTATACATTTACAAGAAGTGAATTCATAAAAGTTAGACAACCTCCTTGTTTTACTCCTCCACTCACGACAAAACCAAAGACCAAGAGAAAAAGCAAAAGATATCATGATCCATCTTCAACCTCTAGCTTGTACTCCCCATCCTAGGCCGAATCTTGCTAAAAGAAGATAAACCAACACCTTCATCCAACATATTCGTCTCTCTCATGCTCAAATCCATGAAAAACTTTGCTTCCCAAATCTCCCTAGATGCGCCTCTATTTCGAAAAAGATCCAAGGAAGATCAAAGCAAATCACAAGGAAGAAGTAAAAATCTTTGCACCACTATATCTCTTATGTCCAAAGATTCGTATGTCTTGGAAGTAAGCCATTTTTGGCTTCAAACAAAACTTCAAGATGAAAAGAGGTGGCCAAAGACTTCCCTCTTAACCTCTTCATAAGCAACTTGAGAGACCAAGGACACCCACAAATCAAAACTCAAACTCACCACAAGAGAGTAATATTCTCAAAGTTACCAAGAAGTTGTTGGGTTTGCTCAAAATCGGTATACGGGTTGATTTGTGTGGAGGTCCCTCGACTTGGCTTTCATCAACATATTCACATCTCATTCTTGATAAGGTTCATGGTCTTTTCCTTCCTCATGATTTTCGTTGTAATGTAAACATTAAGAATGAAGTGCTAATTTGTGATGTCTTGTTTTCATTTAAGTTTGTAAGTATAGAAGGTACAACTTTGCAATATGAGTATAAACTTGTCACTTTGAAACTTGATTTAGTCATCCTATTGTTAAAACGATTCTGTCGAAGATAAATGAGCCAAGGAGACGAGAATTAAGTCTTATAGGAACTTAGTAATGTGACTATGTAACTAGGTACTTTGATGTTATAATACTTGCGTTTTGATAGACAAACTATGGAAACTTGGTCTTAAGTGGTCATTTGTGAAAAAGGATCCGTTGGTTTTTCTGTCGAGACAAGGACAAGAACAAAATAAATGAGTCAAGTTTTTATAAGTCTACTAGTAAAACCATGTCGAGACTCACATTTTCCCGTCGACATTCATGTCATTTAAAAGTATGTCGAACCTAAATCTTTAACCTTGCTTGTACACGAGAAACATGCTAGTCCTTCATTGTCTCGTGACTCAAATCTTAGAGGTGAACCATGTGTCAAAACCTCCATGTACGCCTAGGGAGAAACCCGAGTCGAGAGTGTTCTTGTGTTAAAATGTATTTCGAGAATCTATCACTTGTCGAGTTCCGTAAGAGTATAATAGTTGACGGGGTGAGACCAAGTTGAAGTAGTACTCAACTAGTGCATGGTATCCTCACACATTTGCTCGCATTTTCCTAGTAGCGAAGTTAGCCAAATCTCATTCGAGACAAGCCTTGTATATGATTGTCTCCCATTGTTAACTTGTCCTTATTAAGTACCACATGCCATCAAAAATAAAAGTGTTTCGGAGAAGTATAAGTCGACAACTCCATTCTTGGTAGCACCATAGTATTGAAGTCATGACCACTAGTCGAGAGTTTCGGCTTCATAAGTTGAAGCGTGAACGAAACAAGTAACTCGAGCCTTAGTACTCAAGTTACACGTGAAAGACAAAGGAGTGAGCCTTTGCAATAAAAACCTGGAAATGAGATTATTTCTAAGTCTTCTGATAACAAGGATGTAGTGCCAATGATGGACCAGCCCCCTTCCTTTTGTTTCCTTCTCTCGTTGAAACCATCACACCGGGCCAGGCCCAAGATTTGGTAACATATTGACAAAAAAAAAATGGGCCGCAGCCCATGGTTAATTATGATGTACCTGTTGGTATATCAAGAGTAGTCGCACAAAATAATACCCGGAACAAGTTATCTGGTGACAAATAACGAAAACTATACACCGTCTATTCTTCTTTTCACCTCGTTACATATCGTCCTAACGTCAATTATGTACACTAGTTGTAACTTAACGAATAATATACAAAAGTTGGCATGAGCAACAAGTATTCTAAAATATGATTCACGTAGTAATGTATGTCAAAATTTAACGACAATGTGTAAACAAAAATGTGACAAGTGAACTTCTCATTTGAACTATATGTATTAAGAACAAGTGTTGTTAATCAAGTAGAGATCACCATATTATTTTGTCAATCATTAAATTTGGAAACCTTCAAATTTAACTCAAGTATTTTCCTAAATACAATTAGAAAATAAATTAATTATAATCTTGACAATATCAATTGTGTCAACTTACATAAGTATATATACATTTATATACTTACTAATGGAACATTTTAATTATTTGTTTTAAATCAAACTTTGGATTTTAAAACCATACTAATGTCAATATAAAAAGAGTATATATACATTCATATACTTACTAGTAAGCCTCTTAAATTATTTTACAAACTAAAAGTTGATTTTAAAACCACTATATAAGAATAATATTCATTGCACCATTTTAAGTAAGCACTACTTAAAAACGATGAACTAAAACATTGCCCGCCTTATCTAGGTCGCGTGTCGGTGCCGCTCCACAACAATCACTAATCCCACATTTCGGATTGCACTTTTGCTAAGGTGAGTTTCATAGCCCCACTTTTACTTGATAAATTGTTTTATACATTTTGGGGTGAGAAATATGCAAAACATTTTATGGACCAAAACTATTACATGATTACTATTACGTGGTTTAGCCTAAGCCCTTATGTCCCTAGAGAATGCCCTTTCTCATGAACCGTCAATTCCCCATTGGGAAACGCGAATGTTATAAATAGATCTATTGAGGGTGACTCCTCCGTTCGGTTGGCCATGCTTAGGCCAAGGCGAAACGTATACCATGTCGGAATCAAGTGTTGAGGGACAAAACACTTGCTATGGGCCCCTATATTGTATGACATCTTTTAGCATACAGAAACTGTCGTAGTATCGGTTGCATGAACTTAGAGCTAACGTAATAGACATTCATACATATGTCATTATATTCGTTGTAATGATTATATGCCTTTGCTTATGGTCCAAGCTTACTATTTTAATTTAAACCTATGAACTCACCAGCTTATAGCTGACCTTTTAGCATATTTTCTCAGGTGTTTAAGATTTGTTCATGAAGGCAAGGCAAGAAGCGGATGTATGGTCGTAGTAATATTAAAGAAGTGTTTTCACACAAAAATGATGTTTTTACTTTGGGACCACTATAACTAATGGGATGTACCCATTTATTTAAACTATGCTGTAAGATAATATTTTAAAACTCTTTTATGAAATCAAACGGAGCATGTATTCCGTTCTTTATTACTTGTGTTATGATTCACCAATTCCGTAACGCTCCGAATAACACGTATGCTTCCGCTAAACAAATTTGGGGGTGTTACAGATTGGCATCAGAGCCTAAGTTATAGAGAACTAGGTACATATAAACCCTAAACTATAACTACTTTTCACCAAAAACATCATACTACGACCGCCGATTACCGCTTGGCTTACTTGCCATTTTACTTAAAGTTCATTTAATAGGATTACATGTTTTATTTCCTATTTACTTATGCACTATTTCATATCCATCATGAACATATTTTCCACATACTTACACATATGCACCGTCTTGTCACAGACTATGCCTTCCCCAGCCTTTCCTCACGATGTTCAGGAGGACATCCTACTAGCACACTCACCGACCATCCGCCAGCTTGCACACTCAGCCACTGATCCATACGTACAGGCCACACTAGCAGTCCAGCCAGCTATTGCACCTACTCCACCTATACCTACCCTTACCACCACTCCATCAGCCCTGTTGACGCGCAGGCAAAAGCCCCGTATGATTGTGAGAGTACCTGGATATCGAGAGCGGTATTCATATGTGCCTGCACTAGCTTCTCGGATGACCCGCGCTGCTTACATGGGTCCTTCTACTACTTCAGTGTCACTGACACCATCACCCACTGAGTCACCACCTCATCAGAGACTCAGGAGATCTACTGATTCTTACTCTGAGGAAGATCCGGAAGAAGATCCGAAAGAGGATCCTGAAGAGGAACTACCAGAGCCTATACCGACTGAGAGTGTCCCTGGCTATGTTAGCATAGCAGCAGATGTGAGTACACAGGGTCTGGAGATTGTCCAGAGTATACAGGAGCTAGGACAAAGCTCCAGGATGGCTCAGAGATTAGACGATGACATGGATATTGATGCACCATTTGGATTAGGGCAGAGAGCCGCTTTTCTCCACAGTCAGGAGGAGAGTAGTGAGATTGATTGGAGAGATATTGATTGCTTGATCAGTTCAGTACCACTTGTCACTAGTCCGAGCTATAGTCCGTCATCACCTTCGTTTGTACCATCTGCAGCAGACATGGAGCGCCTTGAGCGCACCACTAGACAGCTTGAGACCATTGAGGAAGCTGCACCAGTTGAGGCACAGACTGAGCCAGACTTGTCAGGATCTCCAGAAGGCGATCTGACCCTCACTGAGAGGATATTCATTCAGTTGGACTCTCATGAGACATTGCTAGGAGTCCATTCTGATCAGCTAGAGAGGATCGATCCAACACGCTTGCAAGCTTGCGAGCAGCGTGTTGAGGGTTTAGACAGAGTCACTGATGTGTTGTTTGAGAGCATGGGACTCGAGAGACACGAGAGGATGCGACTGGGTTTTAGAGTTGAGACTCAGGTTGAGGACGTCAGAGAGTTGGACAGCAGAGTACGAGCTTTGGGTAGAGGTCAGACTCAGATATACGGACGACTAGAGGAGCTAGAGAGCGTCCAGTGGATTGCTAGAGATACTGTCAGAGAGGGATGGCAGAGGACTACTGGTTTAGAGTCTATGTTAGCATCGCAGATGAGACGTATCGCGAGTTTGGAGGATACACAGCGAGAGCTGATTGCTACCATTGAGCGACTCCGTACCGAGCGTGGACATCCTTAGATTCCATTGCATGATGTATTACACTAAACTGAGCTATAACAGTTAGTGTTAGTTATTATTCTCGTATTTCCATTGTATTTCCATTGTATTTCCTTTGTATTATGTTGTATTTCGGTTGTATCCCAGCTAGTATCTCATCATGTACCGTAGGAACCTTGTAACCGAAATTCTATCTATGTCAAACTTATTTTCCTACCCAATTGTCTTTACTTTTATAGATTGCACACATGATCTATCTACGATAACCACACTATTACGTGACACTTACCTTGTTTCAAAGGTTCTATATCTCATCACCTTTCTTACTGCAGAAATGCCACCAAAACGAAGATCAAAACGTACCAACCCTGGTGGAGCCTCCAATGCTCCCATCCCAGCGAGAGTCACTCGCCACCAAGCTGCAAACGCTGCTATTCCAAACAGAGTCACACCTGATCAGACTGCTGAAGCCACTACTCCTGCTAGGGCTACTCCAATCCAACCTATCATGAATCAAGCCATGATCGACCAACTAGTCAATGAGCGGATAAACGCCGCTTTAGCTGCGCAAACCACTCGCTACTAATGCTAATGGAACTTCAAGACCACCCACTCACAACCGCACTTGCACTTATCAAGACTTTCGTAAAACCATGACTGGAAGCTTCAGTGGAACCGAAGGAGCTGTCGGTCTGACTAGATGGATCGAAAAGCTCGAGACTGTATTCCGAATCTGCAATTGTGAAGAAGATTCTAAGGTTAAGTATGCATCATTCACTTTCACGGATGCTGCTTTGACCTGGTGGAACAATTTTCTGAAATCCGCTAGTATCGATGTTGCCTATGCCATGCCATGGGAAAACTTCAAGGAAATAGTACTTCGAAAGTACTGTCCTCGTAATGAGATCAAGAAGCTCGAACATGAGTTTTGGAACCTCAAGGTTCAAGGCACCAATATGGCTGCTTATAATCAGCGATTTCAAGAACTAGCTTTATTGTGTCCTGAAATGGTTCCCACTGAGACCCGATTGTTGGAGAGATACATCGGAGGATTGCCCCAACCTATCAAGGGCAATGTAACCACTTCTAAGGCTGTTGATCTTCATGAAACCATCGAGGTAGCCAACAAACTCATGGACCAAGTGATTGAGGATTCCATGGACAAAGTGGTTGACAGTAAGAGGAAATGGGATGACCATTCTCAAGGTTACAACAACTATGAATATCGTGGTAACAACAATAGGAACAACCGCAACAACCAAAACAAAAGGCAAAATGTTGCTAGAGCTTATGCAGTGAATGTCGGAGAAAGAAAACCGTACTCCGGGACTGCACCATTGTGCAATCGATGCACACTGCATCACAAGGGGCAGTGTACCGTTAAGTGCCGTAATTGTCAGAAAATCGGACACTTAACCAGGAACTGCAGGTCCAAATCATTGGCGACAGTTCAAACAGCTCCAGCTCAGGACCCAAAAGCTAATATAACTTGCTTTGGTTGTGGTGAAAAAGGGCATTATAAGAATGAATGCCGAAAGACCAAACCAAGGTCGTGAAGGAAATCAAAAACCGAGGAATCCAGGAAGCCATGGGAATGGCAGGATTCAGGGAAATGTTGGACAAACAAGTAATCAGGGAATGCGAAGACAAGAACAAGGAAAAACCAGAAACGAAAGTGAACCGAGACCCGAGACCAAGAAAGAAGAGAAGAAGTAGAAAAGTTAGCACGGAAAAACAAAGAAGCAAAACAAAGGAAACGGAAGGAATAAAACGAAAGGAAGGACCAAGGGAAACAAAGAGACAAGAGAGAGAGAGAAGAGTGAATATAGGAGAGAGTCGGAGGCGCGTGGAATGTTCTCATGATGTTTGGAGGATGGTGAATAGCTCGGGAGAGTATGCTGTACCAAAGTGGAAGAAGCTCAGGAAGACCCGAATGTTGTGACGGGTACGTCCCTTATAAATAACCGTTATGCATCCATATTGTTTGATACGGGGGCCGATAGGTAGGATTTGTTTCTAATACATTTAGTCCACTACTCGATATTACCCCCAACCGCTTTAGGAAATGCATACAACGTGGAACTAGCTAACGTTAACATAGAAAGGGAAGATACCATCATAAGAGGTTGCACCCTTAACCTGTTAAACCACCCATTCAATATCGACTTGATACAAGTAGCATTGGGTAGTTTCGATGTTATTGTCGGAATGGATTGGTTAGCAAAACCATGTACCATCATTTGCGACGAAGAACACTCGTTCGAGTACCTATGGAGATGAAATTCCTAACAATAAAGGAGACAGAAGTGACAGAAGAACGCTTCAAGATTGCACGTGTCATCTCCTGTACCAAGGTGTTAAGGTGTATCGAGGAAGGATGTCATATCTTCCTAGCACGAGTCACCGGAGAGGACGAAAAAGAAGGGGAAAAGCAAAACGTCTGGAGGACGTGCCAATAGTAAGAGAATTCCCTGAAGTCTTTCCCGAAAGACGTTGCCAGGACTTCCGCCGACCCGACAGGTTGAATTCAGATCGATTAGTGCTGGTGCCGCACCAGTGTGCAAGAGCACCTTATCGATTAGCCCCAACGGACTTCAGGAGTTATCAACCCAGTTGTCAGAACTTGCGGAAAAAGGGTTCATCAGACCAAGCTCATCCCCTGGGACGCACCAGTCCTGTTCGTCAAGAAGAAAGACGGAACCTTCAGGATGTGCATTGACTATCGTGAGTTGAATAAACTAACCATTAAGAACCGTTCCCCACTCCGAGAATCGATGACTTGTTCGATCAACTTCAAGGTTCGAGTGTTTATTCAAAAATCGACTTAAGGTCTGGATACCATCAACTAAGAGTTCGAGAAGAAGACATTCCCAAAACCGCCTTCAGAACTCGTTATGGACATTACGAGTTCCAAGTCATGCCTTTTGGGTTACCAACGCACCAGCTGTGTTCATGGACTCATGAACGAGTGTGTAAACCCACTGGATAAATTGTGATCGTATTCATTGACGACATCCTAATATATTCCAAGAGTGCGAAAGAACACGAAGAGCACCTTAGATTAATCTTGGAATTGTTGAAGAAGGAAGAACTGTATGCGAAATTCTCGAAGTGTGAATTTTGGATACCTACCGTGCAATTCTTAGGTCATGTAATCGACAGTCAAGGAATACATGTAGACCCCGCTAAGATCGAGTCAATAAAGGATTGGGCGACACCCACAACTCCTACCGAAATACGCCAATTCTTAGGACTTGCTGGGTACTACAGGAGATTTATTGACGTTTTCTCAAAGATTGCCAAATCTTTAACCAAGCTAACCCAGAAAAACGCTAAGTTTGACTGGGGAGAGAAAGAAGAAGAAGCTTTTCAACTCCTTAAAGAAAAGTTGTGTAGTGCACCTGTTCTGGCCTTACCAGAAGGTAGTGAGACTTTGTTTGTATATTGCGACGCTTCACAAGGGGCGGAGCAGTATTAATGCAAAGGGAGAAGGTGATAGCATACGCCTCTCGCCAATTGAAGACTCACGAGAAGAACTACACGACACACGATTTGGAGTTAGGAGCAGTTGTGTTCGCACTCAGAATTTGGAGACACTACTTGTATGGCACAAAGTGTGTCGTATACACCGATCACAAAAGTCTACAACACATCTTGGATCAAAGAAACTGAACATGAGACAGCGCGATGGTTGGAATTACTCAATGATTACGACTGCGAAATTGTTACCATCCGGTGTTAAAGCGAATGTAGTTGCTGATGCTCTCAGTAGGAAAGAGCGACCAAAACCTCTTAGAGTCAGTCCTTGGGTATTACAATTAGTCACCTCTTCCAACCAAGATTCTTGAGGCTCAATTGGAAGCACTCCAAGAGGAAAATCGTCCGAAGGAAAACCTTTACGGAATGCCAGAAAGAATAGGTGAAAATGGATTCGTAAAAAAGGTCGGACGAACTCTGTGTTTCAAGAGCGCAAGTGGATACCACTCTACGGAGGAATTAGCGACATCCATCATGCATGAATCCCACAAGTCTAAATACTCCATCCACCCAGGATCCGACAAAATGTACCTTGATTTGAAGAAAGTGTACTGGTGGCCCACCATGAAAGCCGACATTGGCCAACATATGTCAGCCGACTGTTTAACTTGTTCACAAGGTTAAAGCTGAACATCAGGAGACCCTCAGGTCTACTAGTACAACCCGAATTCCCGAGTGGAA
>OU343217.1:28521093-28620425 GCA_910596185.1 Chrysanthemum makinoi
GAAAAAAAAATAAATAGTAAAACTTGTCAATTTAAATTTAAAAGGTATTATAAGCAATCAACATTACTCAAATTTTAAATATTTTAAATTTACAAAATATATATGCATGTATTATGAGAATTAGAGATTCTTATAAAATAAAACGCTCATTCACAAGTCACAACTCTTATTATAAATAGAAAAAAATCTCAACAAAAAAAAAGAATTATTAACCAAAACAAATTACACCGACGTGACAATATGTTAGGTCAATTCACTTCCCAGTTTCCCACTTCCCCTTATATAGATTTGAATGAAAAACAACGTAAGTAATATACAAGTCTCTGATAACAAAATCGTTAGGGGTCACCAAGAAGTTCTTCAAAGTATGAAGATAAAGACTCATCATAACATGAGGCGTATCTCAGAGAGTGAAAACAAGGACCATGATCATGATGATGGAGTCAGTGTGTGCTGACAATAATACACCGACTTCCTGAAAATCTCCTAAACTCACTTAAGACATTCTGAGACTTAAAACATTTTGATAGGATGTTTAAACTCTCTGATAAATAGGCGGGAAAGTATCTTGAAGTGATATGTATAAAACACTATCACAAAGTCGAAATATTACTTTAGTTGGTAAATGTACAAAATAGTTGTCATCACCATTCCATCAAAAGTATGTCGGTGCTATATTGGATATAAGCAGAAATCAAGGATTTCGCTTATCCTATAATGACACACACCTCACGGGTTTCCACCTTGACCTCGCCTATAAATAGAGTGTTGTAAAGAAGAAAAAAGTACTTCTTGTGTTAAAAGTTTGGTAACACTTTCAATAGCTCTTTTCCTTCTCCAAATAGAATTAAGTCCTAGATTTATAATCTATTGGTTTATCATAGTTCTTACTTAAACACATATTTTGATGAAGAAGGGAGGTTGGGATTAAAAGGATTCTGAAGAAAGCAAAGATATTAAAATTTGTTTTAATTTTCCTATTAGATTAAGAATAGAGGATTTTGTGTTTTTGAAAACATTTTGTTGGAAAATGATATTTTGAGGCCTTGATCTTTTTTGTGTTTCATAAGCATTTTATGAAAAAGCAAAGAGTGTTTCACATTAAAGGCTGCAGGTATTTTGAAAATTTCTCCATTATAAAAGCCCATAGACACATAATACAAACGGTAACTATGGGCCTGTGGTCCATTTATATTTAAAGTTGCTAACATTTGTAAGCCATGACCGACTTTCGCTATCTGTTATCGATTGAGGCTACCCTCAATAATAATCTTTAACGACTTTTATTTTTCTGCCACATCATTTTTTTTCTTCTTTTTTGCGATTTATAATGGACCTTTCGAGCCTGTAAAGCAGCCTCTCTGAAAAATATATCTCATAAAATAACTTTTAATTAATTAAAACGCATGCCATGAATCTTTGGTGATCGATTGTTCCAATCAGTTGGGACCTCAACCCACTTCCCATTCGACCGACAACAACCTCATCTCCACAACAAAGGCAACCCCATACAACCCATTCCAACCCGACCGTTGGAGGCTTATTGCGGGTAGCCTGAAGCTTTCATTTGTTAAAATTTTCAACACTGTAAATGAGTAATATGTTTTTCAATATCTGAACTAATTTGACTAATTAAATTTATACTCTTTCTTTGATTGTCAGCAAATTTTTCTCCTTATTTATACTTTTAATTGTCTCCGTATTTCACATTATTATTTTATTTTTATTTTTTTATATTTCACTTTTTCAAAACGAAAACAAACTTGAATCATTTACACAAGTATGTACATGTAACTCTCAAACCTTTTTTTCGATAAATGCAATTAGTGTGGACGGTGTGGTGAAGGTATTCTCCCGCTAGTTCACATAAAGAAAGTTTGCTCATCGAAAATATCAATTAATTACATGGTGCTTCACTTACATGGCCGGGATCATGCTATTAAAACACCGTCACGTTAGGTGTGTGTGGTGAGAGTTGAGATACATCAACAAATCATCACAACCTTTTTTGAATCGTCTCCAAAAGGTGAAGATCGGTGGGATCACGCGGTCATGCGTCCTAGGATGCCAGGACCTCAGAGGGAGAGGCTGATGAAGCAGCAATGGGTGAATGCTTATGACCTTTTTTGAATCGTAATGTTGAAGAACTATAACAAACCTCTTAACAACTGATTTTTTATATTTTTTTTCAAAGTATATCCTTATGAAAATGGCTTTTAGTTGCTTATCAATTCATTAAACTTGGCTTTGTTTCCAATTCGTATACGTATCTCCAATAATAGAAGTCTAAAGATGGCGTCAACAATTGGTTTGTTCATATACAGGTTGGCTTAAATAAACAAATGACAAAAAGTTTTTATGACAATGAGAAAGACAAATATAGCATACATTTGTAAACGAGTACACGAACAAGGAATCTTATTTTCAGGTTACTTTTAAGAATTTAAGGGTTTGATGATAAGACTCAGATGTATAAGGTCTAACTCAGTTAATGTGACGTCCCGAAACTTTATTTGACTACCCTCAAGATATGTAACTAGTTATGTATAAACTGAACCTCCTATGATGATACACCATACATTTGTAATCGATGAGAAATCAGTAAATATTGAATTAGAACTTATTGTCATTAGATTTTTTTCTTTTTGAACATTAGATGATCACGCACTCATCTAATTAAACTACATGTAATGCACACATTTGTCTAAAACGAAAGTTAAAATAAATGCATTACATTCATGACTACACCGTTACGTCGAAGATCTGCTAGTATAATTACTGTGTTGTTAACCACAAGTCCACAACACAAGTTTTTTCTATATAAGGAAGAGTCTAACCATACTTAATTTGAAATTGGTCATAGCCAAGCTGGATATGCAAAGACTCATGTTGATTTATTGAACTTGTGAGATAGAACTTTCTTATTTTAGAAAGAAAGATGTCTTATGTTCAAACTACAATTTATAAGGATGGAAGCACGCCAACGTATAAGCTTGATACAAGATTTAGACAAGACGTCAGCAATTCAATGTCTCATGTCCAGACTAGCTATACTCATCAATCATCATTGTATGCTAGTTCATAGCTGTATGCTAGCTTGTTCAAATCGACGGGACTGTCTATTTATAATTTTGAATCCTAAACTTAGCAAGAAGCGATATATACTAGCTGGCATACGGATTTCTCATAGTGTATCGGTGAAGTGATGATGAACTTTCTATCCGTTATAGGAGGTGTTTGGATATGTTTAACACTAGGGTCATAGCAGATACTAGTTGGAAATAATGTTACGATCAATCTTGACAAAATTGCAAACAAAGTTGTTCATGGACTAACTAGCATATGGACTATAAATTTAGGAAACTGAAGTTAGATTTGTATGTAAGTGCATTAATAAATAAAAGACTAAGAATATGTTATTTTTTCAGTGAAAGTTGTTGACTCTTTTGATTTATGTGAATTCTTTTTTTATTGCATATTGAATAGACAGAAAACTAACTTGATATGCCCTTGAGCCATGTTGACTCATAGTCCATTTAAATAATGGTTGATGCAACCAAAGCCTATTAACATTTTCTTTTCTAAGTATAAAATATTGTATACCATGAACAAAGTTAAAGAATGTTATATGATGTTATTGCAGAAAGCATTTAGAGTAAAATGTGATGACTAGTGACATTTTAAAACCTATTCAGCCACATAAAACACTTGGTTACATCTAAGTAGAAAATGTTCAAGAGTGGATTGATGAATATAATTCCACCATGATGTTGGGTTTCTTATTCTACTACAGCTTTGCAAAATGGTTTTGGATATTTTTCCAAGCAATGATCATACATTTTGATCAAATTCTAAATACCAAAAGATTTAATAAAACGCGGCATAAGCAGCTAGCAAAGTTTTCTGTTTCGAAACCAACTGAGTTACGAGCTAGCTAGTTTGCGACATATATAAGTACAATATAGCTATCAGACTGTTAAAAAGCTAGCAAGACTAAGAAGTTGTAAACTAACCAACGAAATACCCATAGTCACATGGAACGGGGATCGCTTTGGTACGGGATCGCGGATCGGGATCGTGGTTCGCTAGGCACCTAAAATCCGGTTTGATGGGGGTAGGTTCATTTGGGATCGCTTCGGTACGATGTACCAAGTAATATTGTACGATGTACCCATGTAACCAATAATCAACATATTATTATAAATTTGAAATCCAAACATTTATGATATAATACTTAGAGGTAGGATCAAATGAGAAATACAATTAATATGAGAAGAAACAACAACCACAAATATTAGATGTATCCATAAAAATAAATGCTGTCTCTTTATTATTATTTTTTTCTTATTTGAAATATGTGGCTACAATTATTTCTCACTCTTCTCTTTTAAATAGTTCTTCTCACCGGATCCATATCATATATTCTCATAATTCATTCAAAGAAGCATAATAAAAAAGTTTTATTAATAACATAACTTAAAAAAGCATAATAAAGATCCAAAAGACAATAAAAATATGAAAAACTAGATTTTAATCAAGCATCATCAATCCTTGTTTTACCAAACACCATTCTTACAACTTTGTGCTAATGACGGGGAGTGAATTTTGTATTGACTGAGGATGATATGAAATTATGAATTGTGAAGGTTACTAATCTATGAGGAGAGTTATTTTACATATAAATTTTTTTTTACATACCAAGGGACTCATCTCCACTATTCATCAAAAAAAAATTCAATGGCTAAGATTAAAAGTATTTTATTATTTCACATATTTTTTATTATTTAAATATCTCTTAAACCGTTAATCGTTGAAAATATTACATCAGTTGCGCGAAGAAGATTATCTTTTCTACGCAAGACTTTGATATACTTTCAAAAGGAAAAAATCATTTTTCACGTTTTTTATTTTTTACGCTACTGAAATTGTATAAAAATATATGACAACACTAATTTGAATATCACATGTGATATTAGTGTTAAATCATATATGATATGTGGTATCACATGTGATATGATATGTATATCATATGTGATTTTACACTAATATCACATGTGATATTACACTAATATCATATATGATATAATACGAATATCACATGTGATATTTAAATTAGTGTTTAATCATATATGATTTTTTAATGCAAATTTCAGTAACGTAAAAAAAACGAAAAAACTTAAAAAAAAACGTGAAAAATACGAAAATTTTTTTTTATCGAAAGTATATCAAAGTGTCTATCTATAGAAAGATAATTAAATGCCGTCGCGAATTGATATTTTTCGCTTAACGATTAACGATTTGAAAGTTATTAATATTTGAAAAAAGATGATGAAAGCGGATTTTTTAAATTGTTGGGATTAATCTCATCCATTAGATCAAATAAAAATAGATGATGGAGATTGATCATTTGATATGTAAATAATCTTTTGTCCTCAAATGATCTTAAATCACTAATCTATATATAATGTATTATGTCAATCTGCCATAACTTTTTAACAAGTCACAATATCTTGTTCAAAACAATAATAATAATAATAATAATCACCAAATCAAATATTCACACCAAATAAAATATTCAAAATAACTATGTCTTCAAAGTATATTACCTAGAAATATATGTACCGAAATTCTGATTAATATAACTGAATCGCGAATCCAATATAAATGGAGCCCGAATCGGTTTTAATTGGAACGCGAATCGGAACTAAGTGGAACGCGAATTGCTCTTTCCCGATTCACATATCAACTAATTTCTGGAACGCTATCTTAACCGATCCAATTCGCGATCCTGGTCGATCCGGATCGATTTCGTACCTTGTTTTGGATCGGACGAACTGGATAGCTATTCGTGGCTACTGTAGCAAATTATGTGACTATGTCAAATACCATATATCTGAAACCAAGTCAATCCGTTTGAGGATAATCGGCTTTAGTGATCTAGAAGGGATTCGGTTAGAATCCATCAAATACGACATTGACCTACGTCAACCTCGAATTTTCTCCCTTACATCGGCTTAGAATTTTGTCCATATCTACTTCATATCTTTATCTTCAAAGACGTGTTATCTTAAATTCCATGACATTGCATAACACATCACCAAACATAATTACCACAAAATATTGTCATGATATAAATCAACACTCAAGGGTCACATATTCACTAGTTCATAGTATAGGGACCATAAACAAAAGTTACACATTTCTAGTTCTCTATAAATACCTCCATATACCATATTACTTGACCCATCCTGTGTTGTCTCAAAAACATTTGACAACTTTGTTGAGTTTCAAAAAACATACAGTCATATCCAAAGATTGTACTATATTTTAGTTCAAATCTTTTTGTTTTTGTTACCAAACAGAAAAAATGGTTATATCAAGACCAAAAGAGTGGCCTAAATGCCGAGTAATGGTATGCATAATGATGTTTCTATTAATAGAAAGTTCAGAAGGAGGGATAGCTGTCATTGAGAGTGCTGTGGCCAAAGGAGCAGGTACGCGTCGTTTCATTGAACTTACATTTGTTTTTGGTATGAAGCAAGTTGTATACTTGTATGTTTAGTATAAGAAAGTGATGATTTTTGTTGGTGGCGCAGTTTGTTTGGATGGAAGCCCACCTGCGTACCAGCTCGATAAAGGGTCAGGAGATGGTGCCAACAATTGGCTGGTTCATATACAGGTTTGTTTAAGTTGTCGCGACTTTCTATTTTTAGAAAATATGTTTTACTTTGACATATGGAGCGTCAATAATGCCTAAATGAATTGAGTAAAACATGTTTTACACATTAGATATGTATTAGTATATTCATATCTACTAGACCGGCCATATAAGTTTTACATGTGATATATGATTCAGGGAGGAGGATGGTGCCACTCGGTAGAAGATTGCGTTTACAGGAAAACTATGGACAACGGATTAGGATCCTCTAAATTGATGCCGGAATTGTACTTTTCCGGGATTTTGAGCAATCAAGAAGATCAAAATCCTTGTAAGAATCTATTATTTACTTCATCACTTTATTTATATGGTAGCTCGTTTTTTTCCCAAGTTTTAAAGAAAAATAGCACAACGGAACCTGAAAATCAAATTTAGTACTCCATTTTAAAAGCTAAATTGTGTTTTTAATGTCAATAACAACTTTTTATTTTCAGATTTCTATAACTGGAATAGGGTTATCATGAGATACTGTGACGGGTCATCATTTACCGGAGATGTGGAAGAAGTTGATTCCGTAAGTTACAACATCTTAATTATTCATTTTTAAAATAAACATATATAGCATATCGATCATATCAGAATTCAGAATATAAATTTTGATTTGTTGCTATTTGTATGCAGTCAAATAACCTTTACTTTAGAGGCGCACGGGTCTTCAATGCTATCCTTGACGAGCTCATGGGGCTAGGAATGGACAATGCAAAAAATGTACCATATCCCTCTCGATCTTTCTGTTCACAACTAATAGCTGCCAAAATCGATCAAGCATATTAAATACATGTTATAACGTCTTGTTAATGAATCTAACATAACATATATGAATATATATAGGCTGTTCTCTCTGGTTGCTCAGCTGGTGGATTGGCTGCGATACTAAATTGTGACAGGTTTCGGGGATACTTTCCATCAAGTACTAGAGTAAAATGTGTTCCGGATGGCGGTTATTTTGCTCATGCGTAAGCTATTGTGTTTTGTTTCTAAATCTCACACATACACATACACAAACACACATATTCAAATAGACTAAAAAGAAAAGAGCTAGTTTCACAACCAAATATAATTGTTTCATTGTAACACATGAACAAGATTGTAATGCAAATTAATGTTGGTAATTCATCATGCTAAATGTTAACAGGAAAGATGTGTCCGGGGAATATCATTTTGAGCAATACTACGACAAAGTCGTTACATTACATGTACGCTCTCTCGTTCCCTTGTGATACAATGAGTGCAATTATTGTATTATGAACAAAAAACTGATTTGCTATTTGTTGTAGGGATCTGCAAATCATTTACCTTCCGGGTGCACATCGAGTATGAAACCTGGTTTGGTAAGAGCACCTACCGTTAATTCGGTCATTCGTCACATTCGTGGTAGTATAATTGGCGTAGAGACATACTAATTAATCAAAATTTGATTTGAAATGCAGTGTTTCTTCCCTCAGTACGCTATACAATATATTAAGACTCCCGTATTCGTTATGAACTCGGCCTACGATACATGGCAGGTTAGTACCATATCCATATGTCATAAGATACTATCATAATATATTGTTTCACATCAAACTTATACATAATGAAACTCTATTAAGGTGTCCAACATTTTGGCATCATATGAAGCTGACCCCAATGGTGAATATACCGCGTGCAAGAATGATTTGAATCAATGCTCGGCAACCCAACTTAAAAGATTGGAAGGTACCAATTAAGCATCTGAACTTAAAATTGTTTCGCTATATGTGATCAAGCAAGCCTTGCTAGGTTCTCTCGATTTGAATGTCACTAAAGCGTTGTTTTTACCGTTTGTGCTTCAGAATTTCGGTCAGATTTTCTAGGAACCCTTTCACCCGTTTCCAACAGTACATCCAGAGGAATGTTTATCAACACTTGCTTCACTCATTGCCAATCCGAAACTCAGTCAGCATGGTATGGAAATCCTACATCGAAGTTGGATGATAAGGTAAAAATGATTCCTTACGTAAATCTTTCACGTTGGCTAATGATATATGTCGTAAGAAACTAATATCATACCGCTGTTTGCAGACCATCGCGGATGGAGTTGGTGAATGGTTTTATGACAATAGCGAGGTCAAAAAGGTTGATACCGAGCATGTGTTACCACACTATTGCTAGGTCGATCAGATATCAGTAAAGATTGTATACGAAGATACAAGATGACATAACCTCTCTATAGGGTGTTATTGTGTATTTTCTTGTTTATATTTACCTTCTCAAATAAATGTATGTATATGGATGTTATGACACAAAAGTCTATAACTCTATAACCATGTATAAGATGTAATAAATTGTACTCACTCAAAGAAATAATAAGCAATTGTTTATATATGACTATTTTTGCGTTTTATGCAAGTACTAACACAAATTTGTAATTTTTCATCACTATTTTGGTAGTTTTAATAATTAAACTGTAGGTTTTACATATTTTACAGTTACCATGCATTTAGTATTGCATCACCATTTCATGGTTTCTGGTCAACATTTTCATCATATTTTTTGACAAATGTGTTTATTGTTCTCAAACTATTAAAGGCGACAATATATACGTAACAATTAATTTTGCTTAATGCATGCTGTGGAAAAAATTGGTCAAAAAGGCATCGTCATCTTGTCTGTTGCATATACATATAAGCAAACATAGAAGTAAATGTATGTTAAGTTTACAATGTTGCCATAATCTAATAAATGTGTGTTCTCAAGATAAATGCTCAACCTCATAACTTAAAGACTATCGACACTCGTTAAATATCGATATTAGATAGACTTGCAGCGTAACGTCCTACTACTAAATGTTTCTATTGATCTATGTTGTCACACATTCGTACGAAATGTGTCATGCACTAATTCTTTTATTTAATTTGGCTCATTCATTTTTCCATTATTCATAATTATATAAAAAATGGTATACACGTATAAAAAGTAAGAAAAAAAATTAATTTTCTAGTCGGACAAATAATTTACGAGTTATAACACGATTTGATCCCATTAAATCTTGTTCTCAAACTGTGTAATCGTTACCACTAGCTTCTCGCTAGAGTTCGTTTTTTATAAAATTTATCCGCTGTTAAAAAGTACATGATTTAAGCTTTGCAATTTAGGTTTGTAAATTAATTTGAGCTGTAATTCCCACATACACTTAACCTAATCAGACATTGGCATTAGAACACAAAGAATATTCTATAATTTGTAATTTTCTGATATAATATGCCGGCCTATTTCATGTATTAGCAAAAGTTTGTTAGCAGGTCATGATTAGATAAAACAAATTAATTACAGAAAGCTACAAAAAGAAAATAGAATTACGTGATAAACAAGAGGTCACGGGGTAAAAGGTATTTGTCATTTGTGATTTTAATCATTAAAATACAAGAGTTTACATATATGCCGGTACATGAATTCTCTTGTTTTGGATTGTAGGAGACAACTTGACAAGCACGAGGTAGATCAATCACAGACGAGATATTCCGAACTTTTGACCAGCTAATCTACGAGGATTGAGTTCTCAGCTATACAGACACGAACTTGATAAAGTCCTTTTTTTTAGGAAATCTGATGTGGCCAAATCAGGGTTCTTTGCGAATTAAACTTGAACATCTTAAGTTATTTGATATGTAGGCAATTAACAATATACTTGGAAAACAAATCTATCAAAGTTGGACTGAATTAGTATGGTTCATGATAGGTCAAACACATTTAACCAGATAGGTCGTTTCGAAGTTGAGCTGACAAATACTCCGTAAATCGTATCAACCTATTGGCGTTTACCGCAGACGGATTGAGTGCGATCACTACAACATTCGTCGCTTTGCTGAATTTCGCGCGACATGTCACCGCAATACCCCTTCCCGGGACGCCCCTCGCTTGAAATTCCCTGCATTACCCTCTGGATACTTTTCCGGACTATTCACAACCTTTACGGGACATGTGGGTCGCAACAAATTTGTCACCGGTCAAACATGTCCGACGTGGCACTTTTGTTTTGCCGTGACTGCCCCGGGAAAAGGGTAACTAAAGTTTATCTTTAACTCATTCATCGGGACATGTCTCTAAATGAAAACTAATATTATCTATACATTTTCGCTTCATTACGTCCCGCTGAAAGCACCCATTTTTGCGAAAATTGCTGCAAAATGGTAATTCAAGATTTTTCCCGAATTTTTCCCAAAATGTACAATGTAACAACCTGTTTCAACCTATTTTTATGCTACAACAATACAAAATCGCTAAACATAATATCATATATAACCAAATGGTCCAAATTCGCTACAACACAATCGATAACATAAAATTTGTTTCCAAAATCGCCAATGGTCCAAAACTATACATAGCTACCTATAATAAATGGTCCAAAACTATAAGTATCATCCATTTAGCGGGAATCCTAACCATGTTATTCTCTACAAACATATCCTAACACATAAGGCGCGAACTCGTGTTCGCCAGGTGGTTTTGTCAGTTGACTTTCGATATCTTCTGCTTCTTTGGGTTTGTCCAAAGCTTAACCTGCGTATTTTAAATAGTTTAGGGTTTTAGGTAATGAACTATCCAAGCATCGTTAAAAAAGCCTTTAAACCATTAGGGTTGAATTGGTCATTTTAACATTAGAAGGAGGGTAGGATGGTAGATTTTGGGGACTAAACCGCAGCGTGTGGGTCCACTTTCATGTGTAAAAGCACTTTAACTAAGGTAATGAGATCATGTTGTTGTGCTGTGAAGAATGATCATGTTTGCCGACTTTTTGAACAATGCCTGGTTGGTTGGTGAAAACATGAGAATGGTGTTAGTGTTCAGTTGTGCTATTACACCTTCGACAACACATTCTCGTCTTACAATGATCTTCCAAAATCACCATTCTCTCTTATATCATCAACCAACTTAGCGACACCGCTTCTCCCGATGGCCATCTTGTGAGGAGGACGTTTCCCGGTCGAAGAGATACAGGTGAGTAAATTCTTGTTACGCAGTTGGTTTGTTACCGATGATGAGTTGAATCTTGAAGGGTAGAAAGGTGGTGCAAAATGGTTTAGCCATGCTTTGAGAGTTCATATGCTTGTGTGTTTAGTGTGTGTTTTTGGGGTGAGAAACTCTGTGTAGGGTTGACATTATAAGAAGATAGATGAAAGGGTTTGTAATGATAGTGATGGCGAAGTGAAGTGAGAGTTAATGAGCACCCCACAAAACCCTTTCATATCTCTCACCACCATTATATCTCTATCATTACACACCATTTCATACCTCTTCTTATCATCTCTGACCTCTCTTTCTCACACAAACTCATGGAGTTTCTCACCAAAACACACACTAAAAATACACAATAAAAACACTCTCAAACCAAGCTAAACCCTTTTGCACCACCTTTCTACCCTTCAAGATTCAACCCTCATCATCAGGTAACCATAACAAACCGTAACAAGAAATGGGTTGTACATTTTCCGTATCTTGTGGACTAAGAAACCGTGTACCAGTAAACCACTCGGCTTCACATGCCGCCGCTAACTTCATTTTGTTGTTTGATAATATAAGAGAGAATGGTGAGTTTGGAAGATCATTGAAGAAAGAATGAAATGTTGTCGGGAAATGGTGTAATAGCACTTTAACTAGACGCACTAACACCATTCTCATGTTTTCACCAACCCTCAACCCTAGACACATTGTTCAAAAAGTATTAAGCAAACATGAACAAATCTTTTGTATCACAAGCAGATGAAACAACATGATCTCATTAACATAGTTAAAGTTTTATTGCACATGAAAGGGGGTGGACCCCAACACCTTGCCAAGATCTTGGTTTAGGTCCCAAAATCCACCATCCTACTCTCCTTCCTAATTCAACACTAATGGTTTAAAGGGTCTTTTTGATACCCGATGCTTGGATAGTTCTCATTACCTAAAACCCTAAACTATTTAAAATATGCGAACATATATTACCTTTTGGTCTCGGCTTGTGGTCGGTTTGCACTCTGACTGACAGAGACACTATATTCCTACAAGTATAAAAGCAAAGCACATATTAAAACTATATTCTTGAACGTTTTATGTTTCATTGATGCTTCACTTTTTTTTAATCATTTTAGGATATATATAGTTATACAACGAGGGTTAATCTTCAACGAGGGTTATCTATTTCTAATTTCTCGGAAAGTTATTACAAAGTAATATAGTTAATGCTATACATCTTCTAACAATAAACAACCATAACTTGGATTATTAACATCAAATAACACAAGTATAATTATTATACATTTATTTATTTTTAATTATATTAACCTTGTCATACTAATATTCTCATATGGTATGGAAAAAAAACAAATAGAGAGACATTGGTCGAGGTTAGTGACTATAATACATATGAATTCCCACTTTAAATGATCCAGTAACAAGTCGAAACACGTTGTCGACAGGACACTTGCATCAAAACAGGAAACTGAAACAGGGGCATCAAAACAGGAAACTGAAACAGGGGCATCAAAACAGGGGCATCAAGACAGACATAATCACACACGAAACATCATTTTACATGCCACTTTGTGAATCATCCTGGTACAATACCAGCGAAAAAAAAAAGTCACGACCACATACAAGTATTCTCCCAAATGTACTGTCAAAGCTAAAGATTAAAACAAGAGGAGACCAAAGAAAGAAGACATTATGTCTAACCTTAGTCTTATGAATCAAAATCACAACCAAAAACTATGAATACAAGATAGAAATCAAGAAGATCAAGAAGATAAAGAACTTAACTTGAATGTGCAAGATAGAAATCAAGTGGGCGACTATGTATGCGGTTTGGTGATGAAGATGAAGTCGCAGTGTGGCATTGCGTGTTTGGTGGGTATATTTTTATCTCACTTGTGAAAAGAAGATCAGGTTAATAATTGAGGTGATTTTCACGATTAGTTTTACCGGGACATGTCCCCGAAAATCGGTTTTTGTCTTCTAGCAAGACTTTTACCGGGACACATCCCCGGAAAGGTCATGCGGGATAAAGTAAAAAGGTGGAGGAAAATAAAAATCGTAAAAGTTTTCTGGGGACATGTCCCCAAGTGGGTGTTTAATCAATATATTTATCAAAAAAATTTCATTATCATTGTCAATAACTAAAATTAATAACACATCAATTGTGAACTACCATTGCTCATTCTTTTTAGCTTCTTGGTGAACTACCATTGTTGTTACCTTGGACGCCATGAATGCCCTCTGTTATGCGATCAAATGTTGTACTCGGTAAACCACAAAATGTTTGGTACACTGTAACTTTTAACAATTTTTTGTTTAACTATCCGTTTCAACGCCGAGTATAGGTGCTATGGTATCATTATCATGTTAAGCGACCGAGTATAGGTGCTATGGTATACGTATCATGTTAAACGACCAACTATAGGTGCTATGGCCAACTCGTTCTATATATTTGTGAGTACTTTGTCATGATTACCATGTTCGTGAACAGAAGAGTTTTACTCAAACTCAAGTTTTTAAAAGTTAAAAATTGTAGGGCGGGGAATAAAACTTTGGTAATTCCGTAAACAAAAGAGTTTACATTAATAAACAAGTTAAAAGACCAGAATTTTGTTGTTGCAATACAACTTTGCTTGTTCTTTGGAGCTTTATTACCATTAGACCCCTTAATCGTTGCAAGTATTTGACGGTAGGCAATTTGCGTGCGCTATACATCATATTCAATATTAACAAGCTCAACTTGCACCACTACAAATTACTAACCAAAGTAAAAAAAGTAATGAAAAATTTCTTGGAATGATTACAAAAAAATCGCATCAATTAAAAACCCGCCATAACTCATATCTCTCTCACATACTTATTACACCAAGAAAACACACACTTGACACTAATGCTTCATATTCTTCATGTTAAAGGTGCTATGGTATACGTATCATGTTAAACGACCGAGTATAGGTGCTATGGTATTATGATCATGTTAAAGCGACCAACTATAGGTGCTATGGTATACCTATCATGTTAAACGACCAAGTATATTATTATTATTATTATTATTATTATTATTATTATTATTATTATTATTATTATTATTAATGTTAAACGACCAAGTATATTATATTTATTATTATTATTATTATTATTATTATTATTATTATTATTATTATTACATATGTCCAAATTGTTGCAGTTGTCTCAACTTCCCACCAAAAAAACGTGGCTAAGAATTCCACAAAAACATGGCCAAGAATTCCCACCAAAAACATGGCGCCAAAAATTTCCCCAAAGCTACGGATCCGCCTATATATCAAATAAAGAATACTTGACATCTTATCCCACCAAAAGCTACGGATCTTATCCTCAAAACCACTCAACCTCACAACCTCTTATCTTCACACAAATTTCAAACCCGAGATAGAGCCATTTAATCCTTTTATGTGTTCTTGTAGAGCAGGAAATATAAAATTAAGAACATCACATAGAGAACATTCATCTGGACAACAATATTATTCATGTCCTCTGTCAAAGGTGAACAATCATACATTTCTTATTTATGTAAATATACAAATAATTTGGTTGTAATCTCTTATAATTTTCTTATTATGTAACAGCCGAGAAAAGATAATGGGTGCGGATATTTTATGTGGAAGGATGCATTTGACGAGTACTTAAGAACAATCTGCACCAACAGTGAGTGCTCGAAACGCCATGAAAAGATCTTAGTATAAGCTTGTCTGAATCACAAAAACATGTGCTAGAGACAAAAGTAAGGTTGTTGGAGGCCAGACTTGAAATGGCAAGGATTCCTGACGACCACGCATGTCAGTCGGATGCATTACTTCGTGAGCTGTTAGGTGACATGGAAAATCTTCGTATGTAGTAGTATTAGTAGTAGTAGTAGTAGTAGTAGTAGTAGTAGTAGTAGTAGTAGTAGTAGTAGTAGTAGTAGTAGTTGTTGTTGTTGTTGTTGTTGTTGTTGTTGTTATTGTTGTTGTTGTTGTTGTTGTTGCTGATCAAAGTAGTAGTTGTTCTTGTAGTTGTTGTTGATGATGTTGTTGTTGTTCTTGTAATATGTATCTCATCAAGTATTTTATAAATCAAAGCACATGTGGATTTGTAAAATGTGACCGTGTTCTTAGTTAACTGCATTATGGTGTCCAAACACCCATTTTCCAATACTAAATTACATATGCTCAAAGAATGAAACTAAAGAAACAACATCACATTTAACAATAAATCCCAAGTTGGCTGATGGTCTACAATATACTTTTTCAACTTAAAGCCTGTTAAAACTCTTTCTACTCCTTTCGTCAAGTCTCATCAATAAATCCCAAGCGTTGGATAACACGGAGATACAACCAATTGCTCAAAATTCAAGTCTTCGTTTCTTTTGACCAGATATTTTGTAACGACACACGATGGAACTAAAGATATCTTTGTTTTAATTTTAAAATAATCTAGGGTTTTTACGTAATGAAAAGACTATCCAAGCATCGGGGTTTTAGTTATGTATTAATAGTCGCAATAAAGAGTAAGTTTTCGAATAGCAGTTTTCCGGGACATGTCCCCTGTGAAAGGCTTAGGGAATTTTCCCGCGAAGAATTAACATGCTTTTGACTTTGGTCAAATTCGGATAAAAGTTGAAAATACTTTTTGGCGAGGACAAGTCCCTGGAGAAACTTTACGTTGAATTTTGACTATCCGGTCAAAGTTTAATAAAAATCAAACTTACTTCTCGAGGGACATGTCCCCGAGAAAGTATCCGTGAATTTCCGTTACAAGTCGGTATTTATATGCCACGTCGATTTTTTGTTGTTTAGTGACTTTCGCGGGGACACCGCTGCCCCAAGGAAGCTTCCTCGCCCGTCCATCCGATTGTTGTAGTGGATGACTACTAACCTTGGTAACCCGATAATGCTTGACTCGTATACGAGTTCTATGTGTCTACAATCATTGGGTCGTATGGATTATACACGTGCATTGATTGATATTAGGGTTGATCTGGAGTTAAAGGAAGAGATGGTTATTGCTATTCCTAATGTGCAAGATGACGGAGAGCTTCTTCACACGGAGAGGGTGGAGTACGAATGAGAACCACCTAGATGTGATGTTTGTATGATATTTGGGTATGATGATATGTTATGTCCAAAACGAGTTGTTGAAAAACCAAAGAATGATGGTTTCCAAAACAGTCTCCTGGTTAGACTTCTTGTGGTACTAATGTGGGATATAAGTTTTAGTTTAAGCCACATAAACAAGTTTACCAAGCCGTCTCTAAAAATAATGGGTCTAGTTCAAGTGCTACGAAAAAGAATTCTGAAGCATAGACGAGCTCAGCTAATCCTTTTTTATGCGCTTAATACGATTGAGAAAGATGATGAGCTTGGATCAAATTGGGGGTTGTCAAATTCAGGTAAGAAATTTTTCCAATATATGGTTAGTTCGGCATCTGGTAGTCCAAATACTACACCTTTGGTTGCAAGGATTAATGAGCTAGAAAGTTATATGCTTGATGGGAAGCATGTGCTAGTGGGTGATGATGGGAAGCCACTGAAACCTTGTAAATCAACACTTCCTATGCAAAAGGAGGCTACAGTGACATCGGTTTGTGAACCTAATACTACTATAGAAAAACAAAGGTGTTAATACAAATAAGCCGTAAAAACGTTTATTTATATTTTACGATCTTCTAATGTTTTGTCGATAACAAACATAAAATCATATTAACGAAACAAATAAAATACGTAAATGGTTTGAACTAATAGTTTCTAACATATTCACATTTTCACATAAAACACTAAAACAAGTATAAGTGATTTTATGATTTAAGTAATACATATGTACAACAACTAGTGTTTACATATCTGGATAAAATATACATATAACTAGCATGTAGTATATTGGGTAATATAAATGGGTAGAAACTTAAGTATCACAACCCATTGGACAAATACATTGAATGTAGTTGGGTACAACCCAAAGCCCATAACCCATGGATCATGACCCATAACCCATTGCATGACATCATGCTTATATCATACATGGATAATATTCATAACCCATGGATCAACCCATACCCAAGTGACTAAGTGCAATGCACTCAAAGATACTTTGTATCTAGCCAAAGATCCATGGTTCAACCCATGACCCATAACCAAAATACCCATGGGCAAATAGGAGCGTTCCACGGATCTCTAGCTTTGTGCTAGCCGGATCCCAAGTGGAAGGGATCCGTGGGATCCGGGGAACAGTAGGATTTTTCCTCTATAAATAGTGAGCCATTTCTTCATTATTTCTCACCCCTTTCTAACACACTTTCTCCCTCGAAGTTAAATCTCACTAACCTTAGATCCAAGAGATCTATGTTTGTAGTTTTGTTTTGTGTGATCTTTTAGGTTCCTCTTAAAGGCAAGATCACCACCTTTGAAGTCGAGCAAGCTCAAGTCCATGAGTTGCCATGCTTCCTCATCATCAAGGCTACTGAAGTCTTCTTGTTGATGATTCCTTTCTTTCTTCAAAGGAGTGTAGTGTTGAAGACATTAGTGAAAGATGTCTCAAGTGTCAAGACGAAGATATTAGTGAAGGGTATCTATCGTCTATAGGATAAGCGCTTGTGGTAGGTGCTTAGAAGTCAAGAAAAAGAAGCATTAGTGAAAGGTGCTTAGAAGTCAAGACAAAGAAGCATTAGTGAAAGGTGCTTGGAAGTGAAGACACAAGACATTAGTGAAAGGTGTCTTGTAGATCTAGTCGAGGGCATTAGTTAAAGGTGCCTTAGATGTACATTCGATATGGTGTGTTTCGATGTACAAGATAGACTAGTATTAGATCCAAGGATATTGATATCCTTGATGATGTTGTAAAGGAGTAGATCTCCTTTGGGATTAGTCGTTGGTGTAGTGTGGTAGTAGTTTCTCCATTGCAATGGAACTAGGTGCTTAGCCTAGTACCTAATAAAGGGTAGGCGACGTTGTGAAGGTGTAGTTCACCTTGGAGTGAAAGAACTAGGTACTTAGCCTAGTACCTTATAAAGTGTAGGCGGCGTTGTGTAGGTGTGGTTCACCTTGGAGTGAAAGAACCCGGTGGTTAGCCTAGCACCGGAAAAGGGTAGGCGACATTGTGAAGGCTTCTCCGCCATAAGGAGATTGGTGTAGTGATTACGAACTCTCGAGTAGGTGACTCGGGGAGTGGAGTAGGGCAAGGAAGGTGTCCTTGTAGCCGAACCACTATAAATACTTGTGTTGTGGTTTTGTGCTTCTTACTCTTATCTTTTCATTACTTACCTTTATATGCTTGTTTATCAACATCCAACACACACATCCAAATAGATTGACATAAGTCGATCTAAATAGATTAAAAGGAAGTTTTAATTGGAAAAACTATTCAACTCCCCCTTCTAGTTTTCCACAAAAGGGAAGATTCATATAGTGATGAAGTTGAGGATATTGATGATGATATGGCTCGATATATGGCTAATCCGAATCGTGCTGAAAGAGGAGCTAATGATGCAAGTCTCTGTGAGTATTATGATTATGATGGTTACAAGTATGATGTTGATGAATTAACTTATGAACAACTTGCTTTTGGTGATGCGTGGGATATCTATATCCGTGGTAGAGGTAGGAAGTAGTCTAGTTGTTGTTTATGTTTTACTTTGGCATATTCATAAGATCGGTCTGTCTCTCTTATGATAGTTTTTGTTTAAAGCACATTAGGTGCGTTTATTTGCTTGTAACGGCCTGGGATGTGGGATTCACTCCCATCCTATATACTTAATGGTTTTCTGAAGTTATATATCTTACCGGGAAAACCCTTTACCCAAAAACCTATTGACAATCTCCTTGTTCCACTACATCGGCTTCCAACTATTTGAAACGTCAATATGTGTATACCCGTTTAGAAAAACACTTTATTAGATGGGTCGCGTAAGTTAAACATGTTTAACTTAAGTCTAAAGTTTTAAACATGCCCAACTATTATAATCATTGTTTCTGACTTTTTGAAAGACTAACTTATGAGATTTGAACCAAATGACTTGTATCTCAATGATACCTCACCTTTTGTATGAGAAGTTATCTTACCAAAATGGTTGTAGGTTCAAGTCTTACTTAGGTTACGTGAGATAAACTTGTGATTGTGATGTATATATTATAAGATACTTATTTGTCTTTTAAAAAGTAGGGTTTTGCTACCAACAACTCTTAAGATTGTGGTTAACAAGTTAATTTCTACTATAATTCATTGTAAGAACTTACATTATCCAATCACAATTATTTTTTGTTGTGCTATCATTTATTTTAGGAACGTACCCATTGTTGTCAACCAATTATAATTATTCATTTTTTACTACTCTGTATGTAATAAACTACTTCTTGTTAACTACAACTTTAGGGTTGTTATTAGCAAAACCAATATATATATATATATATATGGGGCATTAAGAGAAGTGAAAAAAAGTGGGGCATTTGGGGTAAATTAGTTGGGCAACTGGAGCATTTAGAGAATTTTCTTTTTAAAAGAGAATATAACCAAAACTATGAAAAGAAGTACATCCAAATGCTCATCCACTTGTTTCTCTTTCTTGGGACAACAAGAATAAAGCTTAAAAAATAATTAGATCTTGGACTCTTTTCATCTATTTCAATAAAAATGTGTTTTCCTAAACTTGATTTTGTAATGTAAGTTTGTTAGTTATGTGATTGGTAATAATCTCTTAAGTTATTAGATGAAGGTGCAATTATATGTCATTTATACACAATGACAAAACTTGAACATTTATTTTGAGGGACGAATTTATTTTGCGAGGATTAAATCGGATATTTATTTGTATTATCAACTAAATTACCTTCAAAACCTATAATATTTACATTAGTTGCCGTAAAAT
Source organism: Chrysanthemum makinoi (assembly GCA_910596185.1). Classification (NCBI taxonomy): domain Eukaryota; kingdom Viridiplantae; phylum Streptophyta; class Magnoliopsida; order Asterales; family Asteraceae; genus Chrysanthemum; species Chrysanthemum makinoi. The sequence continues at coordinate 28,541,664 of OU343217.1, forward strand.
TTTAGGGGCCCGGGACCCTCCCATGCCCCTATAGAGTTCCGCCATTGTTTATACACCATTCATACACCAACACACATATACTTGTTGCAGGTTTTTTTAGAAACAGTCTTTCTACTTTCGGGTTTATACTGAGGTAACGATAAGATTTGTCTACTTTTTACTTTCCTCATACCTTGCTTCGACGTCATTAAATATGTCGTTGTTGCATACGCCATTTACATAAGTCAGTCAATGTTTGGTGATAAAAGAAATTGATGTATCATTTACAAAAGGTTATTCTTTTAGATAAAAGAATATAAAACATGAATCAAACAAATATTGTTTTAGACACATATCAAAAGTCATTGTGGCCCATACCCTAGGAGTTTGATCTTGGATGCATCTTCTTTTGGTGCTTGGGTTGGGAATCAATCGTCATCATTCCTAGCTTAATTATCCTTTAATTATTTGCATGTCTTTTTCTTATCCATGTCATAAAATTATTATAAATTATATTCTATAAGTTTCTACTAACTTTCTATATAAAGTTAATTAAAGTCATCATTGATATGGTTAGGTCATATGCATGTTACAAATAATGAGGATTTAAATGGTGTAGTTGCACAAAGAGTATATTCGAATGGACATTGTTTTGAGATCTGGAATACGTCCCGATGATTTTGGTAATCTAGATCAATCAGATATAACGAGAAATAGAATAGTTAAATTATGGAATGACTTGGATCCATATCCATATTTAACAAGGTATTTGAAATGAAAGGATATTATAATGATGAAAACTGTGCTTCATGAAACCATACTCGAGTTGTTATGGGGGCATTGGCATGTTTTTAGACGCTAACCAATGTCATTACGTTTATTAAACATGCCTAAGTGGGAGCTATTGGATTGTGAACATATTTATAAACGCATGTCCATTTTCAAACTCGAGACTATGGGATTGCACGCATTGCGTATGAGATTCAATTAATAATAATTAACGAGTGTGGAAACCCGCGCGATGCAGCGGGATTGGCTTAAAAGGACTTACTTCGCAGCGACACTTAAACCTTAGGGACTATTTTTGCCAAGTTGTGAAACTTTGCATTTAATGTTTGGACTTACTTTGCAAACGGCGATTAAACCTCAAGGACTGTTTTGCGAGTTGTGAAACTTTGCGTTAATGTTTGGACTTACTTCAGCACCACTTGGACCTCAGGGACTGTTTTTGCCAAGTTGGGAAAGTTTGCAATTAATGTTTGGACTTACTTTGCAGCGCCACTTGGACCTCAGGGACTGTTTTTGTCAAGTTGGGAAAGTTTGCAATTAATGCAAGGTTTTTGGGTACAAAGTTGTACACCTTTTAGTATTATATACTAATATATGATAGTTATGATTTAATTATTATTTCATGTAAAGTCACTTAACGGTCGTTAATTATTTAACGGTATTAAGTAACGGTCGTTAGACATTAAGTTAGAGGACCCGATAGTAAATAGAAGGAGAGAAGGTTCTAGAAACCCTCTCCTCTTCCTTAAACCGGTCGATCACTCCTAAGAGGAAGTGATTGGGCTTGCTTGCTTACCAAGTTTTAATTAGTATAAATATAAACCCTTGGTTTCATTATTTTCTAATCATTCTTGTGAAACCTAGCAAGTCAATCTTTTTCTTCTTTTCCCTCTTTCTTTGACTGATCGATCTCTTCCACTGTGGAGAAGGATTCGATGTTTGCCTTGAATAATAATGATTGATTTGTTAGGTGATCCAGAAAACTAGCATTTGAATTGAATCGCTAACAATACGTATGTACAAGACTGTAGTAAAAATCCCAATTGGATTTTTGGTGTGCCCTAATCGAATTACCCTTAATTGGAGCATGTTATAGATTGCTTGGATCCATAGCTTGTTTATGTTTAACGTTATTAGCATAATTTGTATGCTATGATTAAGGTATTTTTGTATGTTATAGTTTTTATCCCATATATATAAATGTATCCATTGTACTTACTAAGCGATTCTTTGAGAAAGTAAGTATATTGAGAAGTTGGATATTGCAATACAAGGAACTTAACTTTTGCTCTTGAATTTCTTTAAGCAAGTAAGTAAATTACAACAAATCAGTTCGGATTAGTGTTCGTATCTAACTATCATTAACTTCTCGATTCACTTCTAACAAACATGGATATTTGACAAGTTTGCAGACCCTGCTATCATCATCCATGGACAAGTATCCAGGATGTAGGCGTCTTCAGTCAGGTTTCCATAAAAGAAGAATGGATTGTTGACGTCAAGATGGAAAAAGGGCAAACCTTGATTAAAAATAGTCATACTTATCAGTAAATGTTGCAAAAACGTTAGCCACTTTGTCGGGTGATCTACCACCTTCGAGGCGGAATTAGCCTAGGCGCCGCCTTTTGACTTTTCCGCCTAGTTTTGCTGCCTAGCCATAAATCGAGGCGGTGTATACCCGTCTAGCGCCTAGGCGGCCGCCTAGCCCGCTTTTTACAACACTGCTTATCAGAGTTGAGATGACATATAATGAGAAAATGCAACTACTTGGCAAAGCAACTACCACATTTTCTGTATCTTTAAGATAACCGCAATTTCTCAATCATCTAATGCCTATTCGCTAGACTTGCTAAACCAAATTCAGAAATACGCATGATTTTTCCGACTAAAACTTTTCTTGAAAGCTACAATATATATAATCCAAATTTCAAAGTAGAATATTTGAAAACAATATATATAATCCAAATTTCAGGATTCGTAGTTAAGGGGGCCGAAGTTCATTATATAACTTGAAAAAATAAAAGTGTTAATAGAATGGTTTCCAACTTTAGTTTATACAAATAAACCATCACAAAAACTTATGAATGCATTACTAAACCAATTTTTTTCTAAAATATTTAGTGCATAAAAAGTATAGTAAACTCAAAATACGGTCAGTTCTTTATCTATTTTGATGCTTTCGAGTATATAACTAGGGGAGAGCTACAAGGGCGAAACTTTCTAGGATTTATTAATTTAGGTTGTGGCTGTTCAAAAATTATCCGTATTCGTATATCCGAAAACTTGATCATAATTTACTAAAAAGTTGAGTTTTATGAAAGGACAGTTTTGGAACTCGTATAAAAGTTTTCCAAAAGTTAAAGATATCTGGATATTCAGATATATAAACTGTTATCTGAAATTTTGGATATCCGAATTACAAAAAAAAAAACTTAGATAAAATATTATGTCTAATATAAAACCATCATCGCAAATTTCGGGTATCCAAATTTGTGATATAACTAATTATTGACAAGTCCTTTCAATTTTTTAAATTAACAACAGAAAAATATTGTCAAAAATGTCTCATTTCATATTTTCGCTTTAAGCCTCAAATAACCATGAGATGACTCATAATCATATTTACCTTATTGAAAAATCTTTATCTTTTAGATAACTTTGTCTAAATTCATGAGCTAACTGTTTACGAAAGTGATTTTAAACTCCAAAAACCGAAAAACCAAACCAAATTTTTGGTGCGGGGTTTGGTTTTAATAAAACTTAAAACCTATTTTTGGAATGATGTCTGGATCAAAGATCACGATTCATTAAATTAAACTTCATTTTACACGGCTATATGCTTTAGAAACGAATAAATGCTCATTTGTCAAAAAGTGGCCAATTACAACTAACTTCTCTTTGATATTGGCCACGGTTTGACATGCAGAGTGGATTCAACAATGACTTTCCATCAATGCAGATTCCGATTGTCGGACGCTGATAAGAGATCCCTAATAGGTGTGCGTGATTTAGGTCTAAATGGGTCATGTTACAGGCTCATCCTAGCTATTATCTTCGCTGCATTACTTTGTATTCTAGGTATCCTTGTGTTGGCTGGTTGCGTTTATAGACGAATGAAGAAGAAAAAGATTGAGGTGATTCCAAAGCTCATATATATATCTAGCTAGCAAGGAAGATAAAGGCTACGGGAACTGCGGATTGTTATGTTTGACTGAATGTCTGATTTGTTTAATTGAATATGTTGATGAATAGGAGATATGTGTGCTTCCGCAGTATGGACATGGATTTCACATTGGATGCATTGATAAATGGCTGAGTTTACACTCATCTTGTCCGTCTTGTAGATATGTGATCATGACTACGATATGCTAATATGCAACAAGTTCCTAATTTCGAGTGGAAGTTACATAGGAGGTACGTAGAAGATTTAGTTACATTGGAGCTACTTGAGAGTGCAATTACCACATTTTATGTATCTTTATGATAACCACAATTTATCAATCATCTAATACCTATTTGCTAGACTTGCTAAACCAAATATAGAAATACGCATGATCTTTCCAACTAAAACTTCTCTTAAAAGCTACAATATATATAATCCAAATTTCAAAGTAGAACAGTTGAAAACAATGTATATAATCCAAATTTCAGGATTTGTAGTTAAGGGGGGGTGAAGTTCATTATATAACCCAAAAAAATAAAAGTGAAAATAGAATGGTTTCCAACTATAGTTTATACAAATAAACCATTACAAAAAATTATGAACGCATTACTAAACCTATTTTTTCTAACTTATTTAGTGCATAAAAAGTATAGTAAACTCAAAATAAGGTCAGTTCTTTATCTATTTTGATGCTTCCGAGTATATAACTAGGGGAGAGCAACAAAGGCGAAACTTTCTAGGATTTATTGATTTAGGTTGTGGGTGTTCAAAAAATATCCGTATTTGGATATCAGAAAACTTGATCATAATTTACTAAAGTTGGGTTTTATGAAAGGACAGTTTTGGAACTCATATAAATTTTTTCCAAAAATTATAGATATCTGGATATTCAAATATATAAATTGTTATCTGAAATTTCGGATATCCGAATTAAAAAAAGAAAAACTTAGATAAAATATTATGTCTAACATAAAATCATCATCGCAAATTTCGGATATCCAAATTTGTGATATAACAAATTATTGACAAGTCCCTTAAATTTTTTAAATTAACAACAAAAAAATATTGTCAAAAATGTCTCATTTCATATTTTCGCTTTAAGCCTCAAATAACCATGAGACGACTCATAATCATAGTTACCTCATTGACAATTGTTTATCTGTTAGATAACTTTGTCTAAATTCATGTGCTAACTGTTTGCGAAAGTGATTTTAAACTCCAAAAACCGAAAAACCCAAACCAAATTTTTGGTGCGGGGTTTGGTTTTAAAAAAACTTAAAACCAATTTTTGGAATGATGTCTGGCTCAAAGATCACGGTTCATTAAATTAAACTTTATTTTACTCGGCTATATGCTTTAGAAACGAATAAATGCTCATTTTTCAAAAAGTGGCCAATTACAACTAACTTCTCTTTGATATTGGCCACTGTTTGACATGCAGAGTTGATTCAACAATGACTTTCCATCAATGCAGATTCCGATTGCCGGTCGCTGATAAGAGATCCCTAACATGTGTGCCTGATTTAAGTCTAAATGGGTCATGTTACATGCTGGTTGCGTTTATAGACGAATGAAGAAGAAAAAGATTGAGGTGATTCCAAAGCTCATATATTATTCTAGCTAGCAAGGAAGATAAAGGCTACGGGAACTATGGATCGTTATGTTTGACTGAATGTCCGATTTGTTTAAGTGAATATGTTGATGGAGATGAGATACGTTTGCTTCCGCAGTGTGGACATGGATTTCACATTGGATGCATTGATAAATGGCTGAGTTTACAGTCATCATGTCCGTCTTGTAAACGTGTGATCCTGACCGCGATATGCTAATATGCAACGAGTTCCTGATTTCGAGTGGAAATTACATCAGAGGTACGAATCCAAAAACGAATCGACAAAACTAGGCACAAACTCGATTCTACAAACCAAAATTCAAACGAACATCAATCCAAAAACTAAAAAAACTTTTTACCAACTCAAATCAGGAAACATACTAAAAACTAAATAGTACCAAATTTACCGAATGCCCCTCAGAGTTTAAATCACTTTTCTAACAGCTGGAGTACAATATAATCCAAGTAGAGCATTTGAAAACATGAAAAAAAAAACCTAAAAACACCACCACCAAGATTTAGATAGATTCTACACAAAAATAACGCTATTTAAGACGATAATGTTTCTTCTCACGATCCGCCCCTAGGTCAAACCCCGACGACATGTAGGACACGTTAAATGTGACCTAATACATGTTTCAATAGATGTGACATGATACACATGTATACACGTGGGCAAAATTATAACCTCGTCACCCTCTTCAAAGTCTACCAAACAAATGGTACACTCGGTCACCTCACATCACTAGCTGAGTAGCCAACCTTGGGTTAGGGATCTTTTTCTTTAGACCCTGGTTGGCTACTGGTCGTGCATGGGCTCCGGTCCAAGCAACGATATAAAACCACACTAGTGCTATGAAACCAAGCACGCATATTACTAATGTTGTTGTGATGACTACGATCAACCGATCATGGTCGGTAGGGGGTCCAAAGACGGTGGTGGTGGTTAAGTGGTAGTGGTGGTGAAATGAAGAGACATGATTTTTTTTTCTTTGTGAAAAATGAAAAATGAGAATGGTTGGGTGGTAATGGTGGTGGTGGTTGGTTTTATAAAGAACTTTGAACAAGTAAGTAAATTGAGAAGCTGGATATTGCAATATAAGGAACTTAACTTCTGCTCTTAGAATTTCTTTGAACAAGTAAGTAAATTGAGAAGTTGGATATTGCAATATAAGGAACTTAACTTTTGCTCTTGAATTTCTTTAAGCAAGTAAGTAAATTACAAAAAATCGGTTCTGATTAGTGTTTGTATCTAACTATCATTAACTTCTCGATTCACTTCGAACAAACATGGATTATTTGACACGTTTGCAGAGCCTGCTATCATCATCCATGGATAAGTATCCAGGATGTAGGAGTCTTCGAGGTTTCCATATAAGAAGAATGCATTGCTGGCATCAAGTTGGAAAAGGGGCAAACCTTGATTAACAAAAGTCATACTTATCGAGCAATGTTGCAAAATCGTTAGCGCTTAGTCGGGCGGTCTACCACCTTCGAGGCGGAATTATCCTAGGCGCCGCCTTTTGACTTTTCCGCCTAGTTTTGCTGCCTAGCCATAAATCGAGGCGGTGTATACCCGCTTAGCGCCTAGGCGACGCCTAGCCCGCTTTTGACAACACTGCTTATCAGAGGAAAGATGACATATAAAGAGAAAATGCAGCGACTTGACAAAGCAACTACCACATTTTCTGTATTTTTAAGATAACCGCAATTTCTCAATCATATAATACCTATTTGCTAGACTTGTTAAACCAAATATAGAAATACGCATGATCTTTCCAACTTAAACTTTTCTTAAAAGCTACTGTACAATATATATAATCCAAATTTCAAAGTAGAACATTTGAAAACAATGTATATAATCCAAATTTCAGGATTTGTAGTTAAGGGGGGCCGAAGTTCATTATATAACCCGAAAAAATAAAAGTGTTAATATAATGGTTTCCAACTTTAGTTTACACAAATAAACCATCACAAAAACTTATGAATGCATTACTAAACCTACTTTTTTCTAACATATTTAGTGCATAAAAAGTATAGTAAACTCAAAATAAGGTCGGTTCTTTATTTATTTTGATGCTTCCGAGTATATAACTAGGGCAGAGCAACAAAGGCGAAACTTTCTAGGGTTTCTTGATTTAGGTTGTTAGTGTTCAAAAAAATATCCGTATTCGGATATCCGAAAACTTGATCATACTTTACTAAAAAGTTGGGTTTTATGAAAAGACAGTTTTGGAACACATATAAAAGCTTTCCAAAAATTATAGATATCTGGATATTCAGATATATAAACTGTTATTTGAAATTTCGGATATCCGAATTAAAAAAACTTAGATAAAATATTATGTCTAACATAAAACCATCATCATAAATTTCGGATAACCAAATTTGTGATATAACTAGTTATTGACAAGCCCCTTAAATTTTTTAAATTAACAACAAAAAAATATTGTCAAAAATGTCTCATTTCATACTTTTGCTTTAGACCTCAAATATCTATGAGACGAATCATAATCATATTTACATCATTGACAAATCTTTATATTTTAGATAACTTCGTCTAAATTCCTGTGCTAATTGTTTGCGAAAATGATTTTAAACTCCAAAAACCGAAAAAACCAAACCAAATTTTTGGTGCGAGGTTTGGTTTTAAAAAAATTTCAAACCAATTTTTGGAATGTTGCATGGCTCAAAGATCACGGTTCATTAAATTAAACTTCATTTTACTCGGATACATGCTTTAGAAACAAATAAATGTTGTTCGGGTTCTTTGAGACACTTTGTTGGAACTTTTAATAAAATATTGGAACTTTTAATATCACGATGTAAGACTCTTTGTTAGGTCAGACCTGGATCATGAAGATAAGCAAGCCCTCGAGCCACCCCAATGCATATCTCAAGGCGTTGTACCCACGTGAGATCTTTGTCATTAAGATACAAGTCGAGGCTTTTTTTTTACGAATACTCATATACAAGGATCTTCTCGCCACAATCGTCACAAAACCCTAAGAAAGAGACAATGTTGTCATGCCCGTAGAGAAAGCATGATGATCTCTTTCCAAAACTTCGGGGTTCCCTTGTCCAAATGTACGATCCGACGCTTTAGAGCAACAAGCCGCCCTTCGAATGGACGAGTTCTGCCTTGTAAAATTTTCCAAATCCTCCTTTTCCGATGCAACGAGAATCATCAAACTCATTGGTTGCTGATTTTATAGCTTCTAATTCTATTTTGAGGTTTTGGAACTATTTGACATATACCCTTTCAGTGATCAATCAAAGGTCGAAAACAATGTTTTAAAAGGATGTCTTTGGTACACACTCTATAGAGTGTTGATCTAAGAAGTAACATGACTGGGTGGCCCGTTGTAATATATAAGTGACATTTTGGTGACAAATAATGTTAATTTATATATTATTGACTAAACAACAAATTTCAATGCTTATGTCAAAATTTTACATTATGCGCCTCCCACCATATGAGCTCAGTAGTGGCCCTCCCAAGAACGCATTTCATACTAAATTCATTCTCTCAACAATCATAAACGAGCCAAGATTTTCGTGAGAAACTCGAGCTTGACTTGCTATAATCCCGGTTTAAGCTCGAGCTTGAGCTTGAGGTTAAACATGAGACTCATTTGATAGACGAATTCAAGCTTCAAATATTGTGCATGATTAGACTCGTGAGTTTAAATTAGCTTTTACTATATACAAGATTTTAGAAAATTTGATTTGAAAATATCAGTTATATTCTTTAGGCTTTTGCTAACATATGTATATCGAGCAAGTATTAACTTGTTAACTGTTACACCCGTATCCCGACAAGGTATTATTATACAAATATATAGGCGCTAGTACTTTATTTTATATTGAAGTTGCGAAGACTAACTATAAGTCATAGTTATATGGATATGTATTATGATAGAAACATAAGTGGCCAATATGTGAAATTAGAAAATAGGGGGACTAGAATTGCCAATAGGCAAAGTAAATTTAATAAAAATGAAAATTAAAGTGCTGAAAGAATTATCCAGAAAACTTGAGAGAATTGTGTGAGAAGAACGTGAAAAGAAGAGGGAGAAAGAGAGAATCATAAACCATCAATTGAGCTTAATTTAACCTTGAATTGGTGATTGACAAGGCTAATAAGCTCTTAATTTTATTTCCCCTAATCAAGTAAGTGTTTTCCCAAATCTTTATGATAAGGGTTTTGGTTGTTATAATTAAAGATAGTAATAGAAGGTTACCAATTCATGGAATTTCTAGTTGTAGTCTCTAATTAAGACTGATTTTTTTATAGGAAGCTTAAGGGAACTTGTGGCTCAATCTTTATAGAAAACATGTTGTGGGATTGAGGTAAGTATAGTGGGTTCATGTGTTGCTATGCTTAATTATGATTAATTGATTGTATGTTATAGTTTTTGTTGGAGCTTGTTATAGTAACTTTTGGATCCATAACTTTTAATTGTTAAAGTAGCTTAATTATGCAATTAAGGTATGTTTTATTTTATAGATGCTCCCAGAATTTATTGCCTAGTTAAAGTTTTGATTAAGCATATAATCCACTTACTTGCTAAGCATTTCGCTTATGTTATAGTTGATGATATTTTGTAGGTTCCGGCAAGGAAGATAAGGGTAAGAATCAAGTGTAAGATGGATCACACTTAAGTATATAGTTGTTGAAGTCTTTTGGACCAAAGGTGTTGAAAGTTGGAAGCCTCGAGGAGTCAAGTCTCGTTTTGGTATATTTTCGGGTCATATGGTCGTTTTACTTTCGGTCTTATGGGTATGTTCTTTATATGTAGCTTAAATGGATTTCAAATGTTAAGGTTAAACCCTTGTTGGTAATGTGTCAAATTGTAGTAGAATGATGGTTGGCGTAATGCCTTTAATTCGTTTTGGATTGTATGAGTCAAAAGGTTGATGGTATAATACCTTGTATGTTATGTTGGAATCTATGTTGTAAAAATCGTCTCAGGCGGCCGATTAATCCTCGCATAATCGCTGATCACTCACTAAGCTCCTTGATTTATCATAATCGGCCTATTTAATCGGTTTGTCAAAGATCGCTTAAAAATAGGTGAACAAACCAATTAATCGGACAAAATCAAACAAAATCGGTCTAATCAAATTAATTGAACAAAATCACTTAAAACCGGTCAAAAAAATCGCTTAAAAATTAGACAAAATCGCATAAAAATCGGTCAACAAACCGATTAATCGGTCAAAGATCAATTAAAAATTGTCAACAAACCGAGTAATATCTATGTTTAACTTTGAATTTTGAAGAATTATTAATTATGTTTATATTTGAAAACTTGAAATATTTGAACTTTGATACACTATGCTTATCTCATACATATAATATAATACAATATTTAAGATTACAATTTGGTGTATAAAAATTCCAATCCGATTAATCCCCGCCTAACCGATTAATCGCTAGGCCCTATCTGACCGCCTCACTAGCGCCTAGCGATTTCTACAACCTTGGTTGAAATCCTCAGTCCTGTACATGAAAGTTTTTAAAGGCAAGGTTATGATGGTTGTGCAGAATTTCTGCACAAAAAGTGCAGGTCTGGTCCCAGACGGCGTCACAAACTTTGTGACCCCGGCTGGTTGTAAATTCCTCTGAGTCGTCAGGCTAATTTCTTGTTCCGACGGCGTCCCAGTTAAAAGGGGACGGCGTCTGGGGGAGTGCTGACCCCGTCGGGTCATAAGACCCTTGACCCGTCGGCCTTTAAATTTTAGTTATAATGTGGTATTCCTTTTAAAGGGTGACGGCGTCGCGTAGTGTGGGCGACGACGTCCACCTGTTTACAAGGAACTTTTATGTGTCTTAAATTTTAATTTAAGAAAACTTCTGGGTTTCTTTCGTTTAATGATTTAAGCTTTTGATTGATGACAAAATGTCAATGTAAACCAGTTCAAATTTGAGTCATTTATAAAAGTTTAAATTTTATGATTTTGGGGGCGTAACATTAACAAAAAGAATATTTTGGTTCATTTAAGTGAAAATTATGTTCAAATATAGTAATTCATCATTTTATTTAATATGTATTAAATGCATTTTTTTTGTTAATAAAAAAGTTTATATTTATTAATGACACGCTAACTTGTTACCAATTCTTTATTAATTAGCTTTTTTTTATAAAAACTAGACGAGTACCCGTGCATAGCAACGGAGGTTCCTATCGGCAGACAATTAACGATATGTGATATTGTGGTAAGTGTTTCGTATAACGTTCAAAATAAACCGTGAAAAGATCAAAATGTAATTTGAAAATGGTTGTACCCGTGCATAGCACCGGAATTTTCTAACGGCTTTACTTAGTTTTTATAGTTTTCATTTGAAAGTATAAAGGGGGTAAATTTAGACAATTAACTTTAATTTTAGAATAATTAAGTTTTCAAAAAATGAGGTATATGCAGTTATTAAGATTGTCGTTTATGTGTGTATGCTTGCATGTTCTTTTATGTTTTAAATATACCAATACAACAATTGTAAAATTATTTGTGGTTCCCTTTTAATTGATGGGTTAAGTTAACATTCTGTGTTTTCGACGTTTTGATTAACCTTTGTTTTTTTTTTAAACACAAAATGTTTAACGTTTGTTTGTTTATGTTCGTGTTTTAGGTCGAAACAATTATGTTTATATTTAGGCTCATTTAATAAGGTTGTCTTTAATAAAATCACCATAAATAAGTTACTTTTTAAAAACAAAAAGAAACAAAACGCTTTTAATTCATTCCAAATTTTAGATGATAAAAGTTTCAAATACTATTACAAAATTTCAAATTTAAAACTTTTAAACTTTTGAATCTTTAAAATTTTAAAAACATTTCAAAATTTCAAAACTCTTAAACTTTACCAAATTTACTTACACTTTATAAACAAAATTAACAAACAATTTAAAAAAATTACAAACATCAAATACGATTGTGACAAAATTTAAACAACAAAATACACAATAAACTTTACATCATATACATTATTTAAAAATATATTTTGCAAACAAATTACACACCAAAGTGCACAAATAAATTTACATAAAAAATACACAAAAGTCATCTAAACTTATATAAAAAATACCGACAAATATTGAGAGGTAACTAAACCGTGGTGGTGGCTTCGGGTGGAGGTGGCCTCGGGTGGTGGTGGCGTCAGGCGGTGATAATGTGAGTTGTAGAAAGTGTTCGTTAATGTGTTTTTGTGAGAGTGTTTTGTGTATGTGTTTTTATTGCAATAACTTTCAATCTTAGCCTTTCAATTACAATATTTTTTTATTTAAGTTTTTCAACATTTCAACATTGAGTATTGACTTAATATTTAATAATTTCATTTTAACCATACACAATTTATAGATAGTTTAGATAAGGGTTATGGTACAAAAAAGTTACTAAAGTTTCTTAAAAATTTGTCCTAAGTTACTATAGTTTCATTTTATTCACTTAGGTTACTAAACTTTCGGGAGCATACACTTAGATAAATTCAGTGTTAGTCCGAGTAACCTGAACGTATATTTTTTGATAAGTTCAGTAACATGAGTGGACAGATTGTCAAAGTTTAGTAACATGAATGTATAATTTTATAAGTTTAGTAACATGAGTGAACAAAGTTTCAAAGTTCAGTAACTTGAATGAACAAAATAAAACTATAGTAATTTAAGACAATTTTTTGAAAAACTTTAGTAATTTTTCTGTACTATAACCTTTTAGATAAAATGCAAATGTCTATTTAGCGTCCGTGGTTGTGGTTGTGGTTGGTTGGCAAGTACGGCAAGTTGGCCATTCCTCATTTTTATAGAAACCCGTGTTTTTGTTTGGTTTCATGTGACTCCAAATTCCAAAAAACAGCCCCAATTGGGCAGCTTTTCTTATTTTAGCAGGACCATTATTTTAATTTTCTTAAATTATATTGTTCATTAGAAAATACATATATAAGAACGTCACCAAAACATAAAAGATTGAAAAGGTGTCGAATTAACTTGATTCCAAAACTATAGGTTGTTAGAAATAGGAAATTGTTAGAGTATATTGTGTGTTGTGAGTCATCGTCATTCGCCAATATATCGGTCATCATTCATGGAGGAGTTCATGGTTCCAATCACGTACGAGCTTTTTATTTGTGATATTTTTTTGATAAGAAAATGATTGTTAGCCGCGAGAAAAATGGACGGGTATTGGTGGAAATAAATATGATGCTAATATGACGTTGATCATCGGTAATTATCATTCGTATATACTCATTTTCTCACAAAATTCAAGTCTTCTTGAAATATTAGAGCCTTAAAAGTTAAAATATAAAACAACGCTTTAAACATCACCCTAATGGTTCCCTCTCGATTATAGCATGTATAGTCGTCATCGCCTCCCTTATGCCCACTACGCACGGTGTTTACCTTCCCTGCGAGCACCACTTCCGTAGTCAAGTTTATATATATGGTTCAAACTATTTTTTTAAGATTTACAGAGTAAATATGTTTCAATTTTGTTCAAGATTACGTTTAGGATTGAACAATAATCAATTAATTCCTAAGGACCTAAACACCTTTCATTGGTTTTTAACTCTTAGTTCAAAGCCCATGGGCCTAAATAGTGTATTTTGGATTGGCGCATTGTCACATGCAAACAACACACAAAATCAGTTCCCAAATCACAAACAATCCAATCTGATTCAGTGTACTAGACTGAAGGTACGAGAACTATGATTACAGGGAAAATATATTTAATTTCTAGTTAAATCTTGTAGCTAACAAAACATTAAAACAAAACTCAAATACTAATGGACCTATATTTACGATAAGTACACTGGGATGATGGGTGTGACTTACTAAAGTTAAAATGATTTTTCATCAAATTTCTTTTATTTCTGTTTTATAAATTCCTTTTGATTATTTGTTATTTTGAAATGAATCATTATCTTGTAAAACGGTAACATACTAAGATAAGACACTATCATAACAAAAATAACTTGGTCAAAACTTCTCTAATAATGAGTTGAGCTAGAGTTATAAGCCGGAAGTTGTAGTTTATATTTTTATAAATTTGTTTGATGAATTAGTTGAAGCTGAAGCTCATTAATGTAAAATCACATAAAAATACATGAAGTTAAATTCAAATAAATCTCCAGGCATTACAAATCCTTATATTTTTTAGAGAATTTAAGTAATTTGACTAACTATAAGCCCTCATTATCCTGTTTTAACTGGCTTGGGCTTATGGCCGCTTATGAGCTTATGGCTCATAAAAGATTCTATAATCTTGTGTAATACACAAAACTTGTTTTATAAGCTAACTTATTTTAACAACTCAAGCTTCTATAAGCCTCGATAAACCTCGCGCCAAACACAACACAAGACTCGAGGCCCAAAAAATAAATTGACAAAATATTCGAGCAACAAATATAAAAATCAACGTTACACAATCCCGTTTTTCACAAGGTATGAAGGCGGTGAGATATAGTCAGTCTTACTCTTACCCGAAGGTAGAGAGGCTGATTCCAAAGGACCTTCGGCCTTTTTACAGGAAGTGAGAATTGAATGACAAATAAGAAAGAAAAATTAAAATGAGAAAAATAAGAAGAAACCACAACCACACATTTTATATGCACCTATAAAAATTGATGCATCTTCATTCAAATTCCACCCCTCCCCCTCCGCAAATTAAAATGTGTGGCTAAAATTACTTCTTACCATTTTTATTTTAATTATTCTTTTTATTGGATCTCTTCCTCCAAATGAGAGTGTTTTTCAACTAATACAATCCTACTATATTTTATTCAGGCAACAAATATCAAAAGTGAAAAAGTAATAAAACTTGAGGGACTAAATATATAAAAGGAAAGCAAACAAATAAAGGGTTTACTCAGGTTCCACATTCTTCCCCCAAAAACATTTCAACAACCTCAAACCATCCGTACAACAACAAAGCCGACCAACGAGGTAAACCTTAAAATTTCAGTTACATATTTGTACAACATACGACTGTTATAATTTGTTTGATGTTTATGGTTTATTTTAGTAGCGTAATATGTGAATATGAGTGGTTTATTTGTTATTGATTTGTGTGCATAATTTTAGGGATCTTGTGAAATGATAGATGATTATAGATCATGATCTGAAATGATTATTAAAATTTTGGTTTGATTAGAGTTTTGTTACTGTTTGGTTATTTTAATGGTGTTTGAATATTGAAATGAGGCTTTGTTATTTCTAACTTTTTAGTTTGGGGTTTATATATTGTTTTTAGCCGGTGTTTGTGTCGGTTTAAATAGCCGGCTTATTTGGTTATGGGCTTATGTTACATAAGGTCACTTTTTGTGGCTTATTTTGAAACTTTTCAGCTTATATAAGTTTAGGGTTTTCTTAAACACAACCCTATGGGTTGTGTGCAAGCATTCCAAATTTATGAAATGACAATTAATGAACTCATATAGTCCATAATTATATAGTTTTATCATTATAAAAGAGGTAAGTGATGTTAATTATGGAATGTTTAGAGTTTATTTAGGTTTCATTAAATGTTAATTATGTATTTATAGAATGCTTATACATAACCCATTGTGTTTACCAAAACCCATAAGGTTATTATGTCATATTAAGCTTATATAAGTCGAAAAGTTTCAACATAAGCCACAAAAAGTGAGCTTATGATGGAGGTGTTTGGATTAGCTTATTTAGCTTGCTTATGGGCTTATTTGATTTTGAAGAAAGTCAATAAGCTCGCTTTTTAGAACTTGTAAGCTTATCAACTTAAGCTTATAGACTATTTAAGTCAATAAGCTCAAGCGCATAAGCTCTTTAAAAAGTATGCTTATCGGCTTTTCTAAACTCAAGTAAGCCCATAAGCTAGCTAAGTAAGCTAATCCAAACACCCCCGAAACATAAGCCCAAAACCAAATAAGCCGGCCATATAAGCCGAAACAAACACCCCCTTAATGGCCTAGTGGTAAGGCACTTGAGAGGTCAAGGGATTAAACCTCACTAGGTACACATTTGGGGGTGGCAAGGGAAATGGTCACCTCTGTTAGGCTGTGTTCATCTGTGTCAAAGAGTTGGTCTTCCCGGGTAACATGGAAAACCTCGTTTGTGTACATGCATGATTTTTAGTGTTATGGTTTATTATTATATTTTAGCTAAGTTTGAAAAATAACGTACTTTGTTTGAGAATATAGATTATCAAACATGATACTTAATTGGAGATCTTCTAATAAGATATTGAGAAAGATAAGCCACAAAATCACTTTGAAGTCCTAAAGTAATTTAGAATTATAGAATCACTGGTTTACTTTTTTTGATTGAATTATAAGATGTTGAAGTAACTCGGGGCATCTCTGTTTTGTTTTTTATATATAGACTTGAGACATCCAAGAATTGTTTGAATTACTTATTTCAGTAATGGCTATTGGCTTTAAATTGTTTTAAGGGTTAAGAAAACTGGGTTTTTGTGAATCAGAAGACCATTCATTTGTATTATATAACTTGGAACAAATATGGGATCGACATATGTTGTATACCTTCGTAAGGCTACTTTTTTTAGTCTTGTAACATGACTTGATTCTTTTAAGTTGACACCATTGGTCTAAGTTTCTGAGAATTCGAGTAAAGAATTGAGGTTGCCGTTACTGAAATAAGTAGTAGCTATCCTTACTAGTCCCCTCGGTTCCTGTGTCGATACAATTATTTGTGTTTTAAAGTTTATTTTATTATCACATAGCCTACATATCTCTTAACTCACCTACTCAATGGGAGATAAAGAAAAAGCCATATTATTACTTCACATATTAAACTTTTTAGAAGGTAGCATTCACTAGCACTAGTGAAACTTAAACCATCACTTAAACAATTGCTTTCGTCTTTCATGCCCTTGAGTTCGATGAGTATTGATAATGATTGATGAGATCCTATGAATTGGTGATGAACACCAAGAAAGTTATAGCCTATGAATTGTCTATATTGAGTTCTAGTATCGAATTGACGGCAATAGTTGGATACTGGAACTACATTTGTAATAATTTTCACTGTACTCAATCGTTTGAGATTACTTGCACATGTTGTAATTTAACTCTTAAATATATAGTTGCAAATATTTGTTTGAGTAGGTTCTGGTTGTTACTTGATTAAGGCTGAACTTAGAGGAGGTGAAATTATGATATATGAACTTACATAAATAGAAAATCCAATGACAAACAGTAAAACTGTATCATAAACAACTTTATAAAATCTGTCTCTCATATATACTAAAAGGGTTCTACAGTGGGTCTTGAAGACCATAATTTTTAGACTTGACTCAAAACGCATAAGAGATCTATATATATCGGTAAACCATTCAAAGGCTATTTTCTGCAGTCATGTAACATGATATAATTCTTGTTAGATACTAAGAACCAAGCTAAACTATGTACTACCATGATCTTTATTGTGGGAATTCTTTGTCAAACTTTAACACTTCTTTAAATATAATATCAAGAACTATTAAAATTTAAAAGGACTAAAAGCTTGTATATGAGGTGGTTGCATTATTGAGCTATTTGCTTTTGCCTAACGTATACGTTGGCGATTATATACTCTAGTAATTAGTAATTTATTGTTGGCAATACTGGACAAAGAGCGAGAGTTTTGTGTGGTGCAAAATGATCGACCTTTAAGGTTAGAGCAGTTTCATTGTTGATTGATTTTGTTGTTGTATCACTGCTTGTCAGAGACGAACTTGAGACTTGAGTTCAAAACTGGACGTGGGTTTATATACTGCATTTGTACTAGTTATCTTTCAATGTTATTAACCATCAATTCACTCTTGTTATCAGATGGGAACCCCTGAGACGTCTCGTGAACCATGCCCAGACCGTATACTAGACGACATTGGTGGAGCCTTTGGCATGGGTGCAGTCGGTGGTGCAGCTTTCCACTTTCTTAAAGGAACCTACAACTCACCAAAAGGTGAGCGTTTCATCGGCGGGACCCAAGCAGTACGAATGAACGCACCTCGTGTTGGAGGCAGTTTTGCCGTCTGGGGTGGTCTTTTCTCTACTTTTGATTGCACAATGGTTTACGTCCGCCAGAAAGAAGACCCATGGAACTCGATCATAGCTGGTGCTGCCACTGGTGGGTTTCTCTCGATGCGTCAAGGACTTGGTCCTGCTTCTAAGTCTGCAATCTTTGGTGGGGTTTTACTTGCTATGATTGAAGGTGCAGGAATCATGTTGAATAAGCTCATGAGTGCTCCACAAAATCTTCCTCCAATGGAAGAAGCTCCCCCGAACATGGCACCAATTCCAATGGGACATCAAGTGAACTTGGATGGTTTGCCGTCCTCATCCTCATCAACGACATCAGATTCACCGTCATGGTTTGGAGGGTTGTTTGGTGGCGGGAAGCAGACAGAAACAGGACCAAGCAACAGTGGGAAGACACAGGTTTTGGAGAGCTTTGATGCTCCTAACCCGCCTTCATTTGAATACAAATGAACAGTTATATGACTGTTCTCGTGACAAATTTAAGACTTTTTAGTAGTAGTATGAAATTTTGGAATGATATAAGATTATAAGAAGTTGTATAAGTTTATGTCACATATCCGGTTGTTTATGTGATTCAACAGGTTTAACTACGTTGGAGCTAGTTCTTGTGATTGCATCTAAATTCGTTTGATTTCAACTGTATGTTACTTACAGAATGGAATAAGGTAACACAAGGATGCAAGTTGATATTTTTACTTGCAACAGATTAGGATTTTTAGTTGTTGAGGTTTTTTTCGGCATATTATACCTGCTTTTTGGGTTTCCGGAGATGCCTAAGAGCACCCGTAATGCATGTTTTTACGATAAGTTTATGGTGACGTAGATGTGAGATGATGTCTATGTTAAAGGACATTCGCTATGACATTGGGCAAGTTTATAAAAAGTACTGGCAGTGGTTTATAAGCTGATATGGGATAAAATAAGGATCTTGTGTAAAGTAGAAGTCAAATGAGTTGTTGGATTTGATGGAAAAAATAATTGGACATTTTACATGTACTAGAAAAGAAGAAACTTGAATGTTTTGGTAGTATTGGTTCGAACTGATGATGATCTCGATATAATATACTAATCTCATACATGTCAACTATCCGGGCTAGCTCAGTTAGTCACTAAGGTTTTTTTAAAGCGCCTTGGGGAGGGACACGGTGACATTATTGAAGCGGATCCGGAAGTTCTAGGTTATTCAAGACATTGGAGCGCGTGTTGCTACTCATATTTTTAGTAAGATTAACTTTGCTATAGCTAGAAGAGTAGGTGCTCAGTTAGTATTTCGGCTTCCCACTAATTTCTTGTAAATTCTATGATTTTCTAATAAAGTGAAGTTTATAATAATAATAATAATAATAATAACAATAATAATAATAATAATAATAATAAGGTGTGACTGTGGGCGATTTCGGGTGTTCTCGCCGGCGATCAGGTGATCTCCCTGATCTCCTGTCCCTTGTTCGTTCCTCCGTCTTCCCCATTGATCCAACCTCATTGGTTGTTTCTCCCTTATTCTTTTTTCTTTTTCTCAGTTCCTTTTTAGTTTTTGGGTTCTTTATTTTCGTTTTTCGGTTCATTTGTTTGGGTGTAGCTTTCTTTTTCTCAGTTCCTCATTGTTGGATTATCCATTTCCCAAAGATTTTGCCCACGTCTTTCTTGCTTCGTTTTGACATTGTGGGACAGCGGCACTGTTGTTTCTTGGTTCCTGCTGGCGTTTTGACCTTGTGGGACCGTGGCTCTGTCTTGTCTTTTTTAGAAAGAATTGCGTTTTGGCTCTATCTATTGCTGTAGGTTGCGGTTTGTCTTTTCAGAAGATATTGCGTTTTACCTGTTAGGGAAAGTGCTTTGCTGTTTGTTAATAACAGGCTGCGTTTTGACCTTCATGAAAAGATTGTGTTTTGTTCTTTTTGGATAGGACATGCGTTTTTCTTTTTAGGAAGGTTCCTTGTACATGCGTTTTGGCTATATTTTATGCGGTTTGACTTTATGGTTGATTTTGTAGTTTGATTTCCAGGATTGGGTTTTCTTTTTTTGCGGTTTGACCAAAAATAAATTGATCGTCTTGCGGTGTGGCTTGTTTTTCATGGCTAGTCGTGAGGTACCTCGGATTTCTTGTCCTTTACAAGGTTGTGAAGGGTGCAGTGGTGGTAATGGTATAGGGATCACAAAGAAATATTTTATTGACCACTTGAGTACTCGTCATTTTAAAACGGATGTTTTGAAGACTTCGCAAAAGGAGCGGGTTGCGAGAGATTTCTCCTTATTTTCTGCATTGGACCAGGCTCTTCATGAGGCGGGTGTTTAGCTGTGTGGGGTGTGCTTTTGCACCCACACTTTTAGTAAGAACTGTAAGCACTCGGGCGGGGAGGTGGTTTTAGCACCTAGTTTCAATGAAGTTGCGATCTATGGCATCCTAGCACCTCTTAGACCAGTTCTGGATGCAGTTAATGGCGTCGTTGTTGTATCGGCTACTGTTGATGATGTTGGTGTAGGGGTCGGCCCTTTGGTACCCTCACTGTTGGGAATTATACATTTGAGTTGATAAGACAAAAAGAATGAAACAAGAGGGACTTAATACGACAAGAAGGAAACCTACAAAAGGATGGAAGGACTTGCTTGTAAAAGAAGTTTTATTTATTAGTCCTTTGTAGTATTTTGTAAACCCTAATCCTCTAGTATATAAAGAGGACATAGGTGTAGGTTTAATACAAGTCTTCCAAGATGTAGTCGACTTAAAGGTGTGTGTGTGTCCTAGGCGTATAGTCTTGTAAACGCCTAGGTTATTAGTTAGTTTATGGTGATGAAAACCTTGTTCAATAACAAAGAATTGATTAGTTTATTCCGCTGTGCATGTTATTAGTCTTTGTTATTGATCCCTAGCTGAGCTTATAAAAGATCTTAACAATTGGTATCAGAGCGGGGAGCTCTTGATATAGGGATCTATAAGGTTTTTCGAAGAAAAAGGTAAAAATTCGAATTTGGAACAATTTTCGTAATACTTCTGCAGCGCTGTTTACAAACAGCAATAACTTTTTAATAAACCGTTGGATCGGGCTAAAATTCGAACTGGAGATTCTTGGTATATCTATCTTTAATGTCACCGAAGGGATCCTCGATCTAAGCTCTCAGTAAAAAGTTATTTAATATCGAAGTCTGCTGCTGAAACTGAAAAAAATTCCGTAAGGTTACTACATCACTGTTTTGTAACGATCATAAATGTTTCGTTAACCGTTGGATCGTGACGAAATTTTAGGTGGACGTTCTCTATATATTCATCTAACTTTTCACCAGAGGGATTGTCAATTGGAGCTTTTAATTGAAAGTTATTAACTGTCGAAGTTGGCTGCAGATTGGGTAAAATTTTCGAATTTTTAGAGTATTATTGCATGAAAAATCGACTTATGTTAAATGCTTCTCATTGATTGGTTATAGTGAATGGTGCTTTCAACGTTTAATTGGTGAATTGGTCACTTTAAAGATATTATGCACTACTTGTTTGTCGTGTACTATTGTTACTAAACCTCGTACAAAATTGCATATTGATTTAATCAATGAGATACAGTGGGACTTTTATTTATGAATGGTCATGTATGTTATTAATTTAACAATATTATGGGAAATTCATGCGTACTGATCTGATTGATCAAAGTCTGTGGTCATGTGTGTCAACAATGATCACGTGGGTTTTTGAATAGAGACGCAAAAGATCAAACGAATATTAATATTGGTCTACAAGTGTACTAGTCAATGGTGGTATTAATTTTCTAGTCCCATATATTGTGTACTGGTTATTTTATTGAAAGTATTGCTTGGACACGAAAGTACTTCTCTTGAACGAAA
Source organism: Chrysanthemum makinoi (assembly GCA_910596185.1). Classification (NCBI taxonomy): domain Eukaryota; kingdom Viridiplantae; phylum Streptophyta; class Magnoliopsida; order Asterales; family Asteraceae; genus Chrysanthemum; species Chrysanthemum makinoi. The sequence goes on from OU343217.1 coordinate 28,564,050, forward strand.
GTATTGCTCTTGGACGAAAGTACTGCTCTTCGATGAAAGTACTGCTACTTGGACGAAAGTACTGCTTCAATATTCAGATTGTTTTGCAACAGATTTGCAACAGTTTAGTAACAGAAAAAGCGTCACTAACAGATTTGGGAGGAAGGAGAATGCAACATAGTGACAGATTAGCGACAGTTTAGTGACAGAAAAAGTGTTGCTAATAGGCTTGTTTTGGACTTGAGGGGAAGTCGAGCATGATAAGTTTGAAGTTCGGATGGTTTACACACACAAGGAGTTTGGGAATTAATTCTTAATGGTTTTAAAAAAGCTCGTTTTTGGTTTTTATTGATTAATTGATTACGAAGAAGGTTAAATATCATTTATTTGATGTTGTAGTTGAGTTACACAGGTTTGTATTCTTATCATATCTCAAAGTGGGTGTTACACTTTGGAGATAACTTGTTCATGCTTCAATGATTATGACAACGAATTGACGAATAGTATATGAAGGTTTTCGTCAAGGGATTTCGGTCTCCCTATACATAGGTTGTATACGTTCGATGTCATCTATAGTGCAAGACATAAGACACAAGTTTGGGTTATTCTACTTCTTTATCAAGTTCGTTATATTTGGTTTTCTTCACAAGTGATCATTACAAGAAGCTTACAGATTTGAAGAATCATTTGATGTTCATGCATCACTCAAGGGGAAGTGTTTGATTTTTACTACTGTTGATCATTATTACTACTGCTAGTTGGAGTTTTCTACTGTTTTGGATTCATTTTTTGTAAGCATTTTGGTGTTCTTCATGGAGGGCAATTTGAAACATTGGACGACTTAGATTGGAAGTAAGACATTGGTTCGTGGTGGTCAAGATCATTATTTGCATACGTTTCCTATTTGGATAATAACAAAAAGGGGAAGAGATGCATGGCATGGATTAGGGGAAGACAAAAGGAAGACATACTTGTTTCATTCATGGTGAGATCCCTGATCTCAATTTCTCTACTTCGTCTAGGGAAGTTCGTTCAAGAATGGTTTTGTCATTATCAACTAGGGGAAGATTGTTGGGAATTATACATTTGAGTTGATAAGCCAAAAAGAATAAAACAAGAGGGACTTAATACGACAAGAAAGAAACCTACAAAAGGATGGAAGGACTTGCTTGTAAAAGAAGTTTTATTTATTAGTCCTTTGTAGTATTTTGTAAACCCTAATCCTCTAGTATATAAAGAGGAAATAGGTGTAGGTTTAATACAAGTCTTCCAAGATGTAGTCGACTTAAAGGTATGTGTGTGTCCTAGGCGTATAGTCTTGTAAACGCCTAGGTTATTATTTAGTTAGTTTATGGTGATGAAAACCTTGTTCAATAACAAAGAATTGATTAGTTTATTCCGCTGTGCATGTTATTAGTCTTTGTTATTGATCCCTAGCTGAGCTTATAAACGATCTTAACACCTAGGACAATTTCGCCAAACGAAATGTGTACAATCAATGCTACCAAGCATTCCAGGAATGTGATGTTGTTCTTCATGTGCCTCGAATAAGCGTGCAATATCGTGGGTTGTCGGCTTACGTAAAAACTCTTGCCTATATAATTGGATTACCGCTTCGCAAAAATGATCAAGGCATTCACTTACAAAGTATACCGAATTATAAAAAATGAAAACATTATAAAAATACACTGAATTATAAAAAACTAAAAAATACCGAATTATAAAAATAACTAGACGTTCTTCGTGCCATGTTTAAGTAGTCATCATATCTATCCGGAGGTCCACCCGTTCTTCGTGCCATGTTTAAGTAGTCATCATAGCGTCTACGCCCTCTTGAAACCATTCGAAATTCGCTTCAATATCACCAACAATTTTTAGAAACAAGCTTTTATTCATACGAAATCTTTCACGAAAAACATTGGGGGGAAACTTTGGGTTTTCTTCGACGAAATAGTCATTCATTAGAGTTTCTATAGCTTTTTTCACAAAAACGGGTAACATGTCCTCGGGTTGAGCTTGCCGTGTCTTCAATGGCATCGCACGCGGCTAAATAGGTTTCTATGGTAGAACCGGTGGAAAACAATAGCTCGGAAGAGTCGGATAGAAAATCTAACTCGTCCTCGGATGAAGAAGATGAAGATGAATCCATTTTGTTTGTGAAATAGAGATGTTTTTGTTTGAGTAAAAATAGAGATGTTTTTGTGTGTGAAATAATGTTAAATGGGTAATGTTTAAATAGGTAAAAAAAGGATTTTTTTTAATGCATCTCAACGGCTAGTTTGACTAGCCTAACGTCTAGTTTTGCCTCATGTAGAATCGGTAAAGTATACCGATTAAGCACCATTTGATGCCACACCGATTCATGCCTAGGACTTGGCAATGATCATGCCGATCGGCATGTTGGATACCGAATCCATGCCGACTACGGTTGCCACCCCCCTAAGAACGTCTGTAAAACCCTAAAATCGTAAACGCGTTTAAAAGACTATAATACCCTCGAATGATAATTCATAAAATGTAACAAGCTCGTTTAATCGATGGACGCCTAATGAAAACCAATTTATACAAGACCTTGGAAATTCTAAACTTGTAATTAACTTATAATAGATACATAACACATTAACATGTTAAGTGTGCTACTTAGAAAAATAAATAAAATAAAATGCACCATTTAAATTGGAAAGTAAATCATGTGGGAATTAGTCTTAAATGTTCCCCCCTTTTCACGCCCCTAATTCCTTCTTGGCCAATCTCACATTTCATTCACAATTTAAGAGTTCCCATATCTCATTTTTATGTGCATTCAAAATAAAAGGAATAAAACCCTAGTTCACCCTCCCAAAAAATATTATACGGCAAACAAACTTCTCCTCCACCCTCCTTTTTTTCACTTGACAAAACAGGCCCAAGGAAGGCACTCGAAAGGCTTACAAGGCTGCTATCATTACGTTTGTGGTACGGGGTTTGCTTGGTTATTTTGGGGTTGTGTTGGCTGCTCCTGTCGTGGGTAAACAAGAGCACAAAAGGGGTGCTCTAGTCTTGTTTTTGTCCATTGATTTCTTGGCTCATATACACGCTACAACAGGTAACAATTATATCTCGTGTCCTTGATGCAGGTTTTACTTACCAGGTCTTAAATTTATAGTGTCTCGCAAAACCTATGGTCTACCCTGGTGCACTAACTGGCAGTGTACCCGGTCGTGTGTAGTGTAGTAAACGGTAAAGCCGAGGTCGTCCCAAGAGCTATGTGTGTTGGATTATTACTAAGTCTAATGTCACAGAATAATGATGGTTTCGATAGGGATTTAATTAATTAAACTACTAATGCAGAATAAAATAAAGCAGATAAATGGATGAAGAGAAATCAATAGAGAGAAGTGGTGCTAACATATTTAATCATCCTAGCTAGTTATGTCTACGTCTACATCTTCCAATTAATTCAGGTGGGGTCAAATTCGAGAGGACAGCATTTGGTCAATTCGCCCTAACCTATCAGCAAAGATGCCACCACAGGAGAAATCAGGCGCACCGTCATAAGTCCTGTTGTTCCTGGTCCCCTAAGCCAAGTCATTAAGTACCGCTACATGCTAGATTCATAATAGTGAGTGCCCGGCCGTTAGGAACTTAGACACTACACCCCCCAGTTCTTAAGTTCATCCAAACGATAGGTGATCAGTTGGTCAAATCGCACAAGTAGAAAGGGTCGTCAGTTGGTCATATCTTACCCTTCCCGTCTCAGTCCGCTCACCAAGGGTCAGTTGGTCATATCTCCTAGGCAATTGGCCTCTACTGCCATTCAAACTACCGAACCAAGGGTGACTACCAATGAACTATGCATGCATACACTTAGAAATAATTGTACGGAAGTAAAGGTAAACGTAAACAAAACAATTAAGGAATCATAACTAGGCTAGCACCAAAAGGTGCTTAGCCGCTCATATTAATCATGCAAATCAATTCAATATTCAAAGGTACGAAATACATGAATTGAAAGTAAAAGAAAAATAAAACGCTAATGCTTATCGTAATGGAGTGACTTCTCCCTTGGAAACAGCTCCGTATGCTCCCCAAGACCTGCCTTGAGCTTTTTCCCACGTTCTCAGAGTGTTGTGTGTGGAATGGGATGATTAGAAATGCTGGAATTCGTGGGGTATTTATAGGCCAGATCTGGGTTACGGCGTAACCAATATAGGAGTTACGCCGTAACCTTCTATTCCTTCGTAAAATGCACTAGATCTGCTGGTTACGGCGTAACCTTATGAGTGGTTACGCCGTAGTCTTCAATAAACTCGGTTATGTTGTAAGTGATGCAGCAGTTACGGCGTAAGTATCAGCGGCGTGGAACCTCTTTTGACCTAATGTAGTTACGTCGTAACCTCTGGAAGGAGTTACGCCGTAATCGTCTGATAAGTTGGCATACTGAGTCACGCAATAGTTACGGCGTAATGTGAGAGATGAGTTACGCCGTAACTTCTTCAAACTAGCATATTGTGATAAATCTTTAGATATGTTTCCATTTTCGCGTCTCTTTAGCTCCAATGCTCGTAATTTACCTGAAAGTGGAAAACAATAGAAAACAAGCGTAAATCCATATAATTGATATAAATAACGAGCATCATCGGGGAAAATTGACACTTAATATTCAGGACTATTTGATGTTATCAAATATCCCCCCACTTGAACTCTACTTGCCCTCAAGTAGACCTTATTAGATAGATTCCTAAAAAGATATCTCCCATAACCTGGAAAATATGAGTTTACAAATTATGCTATAATAAAACAAAGCCGAACACCTCACGAAAGGGGAACAAACACTCAAATCTCTCAACTATTCTAAGTGTCAATTTCGGGGTGATCACTCAATCGCACAGTCATAGCATGTATTCTATCATAAGCTTGGCGGTTACACAAATCTCCACCACTAGAGTTAAGGGCTAAACAATTCTCGAAGACAATATGGGTAGAAACTACAAAGGTTAAGGGGTGACTCTTCATTACTAACATGTCACGGCGAAGTGGACAAAATCAATGATACATGACCAAATCCATGGCCAAGACACCAAAGATTGCTCGCTGCATCACCTAGACACACTTCATGACTAAAAGGGTAGGATAAGACCTGAGATATACAATTGGTGTAAAATAAAAAACAAGCAGGTAGTCTAAACCTATAACCAAGTCAACACCACTTACCGTCCGCCCAAAGTTCAAGCTTAGAAGCCAAGAAACCGGATCATGAAATGCAAGGTAGATGTGTCATTAGAGGATGTAGTGATGGGCACACTACCTCTTCTCCAACTGTTGGCATAACTACCAACTCCAATCTTCAAATGTGGCCGAGGTGGCCTCCTCGATACTAAATCCATAAAGCTCATACTACAGTGCTTATAATAACGCACTTTACATAATCATAACAATTTTTTTTTCGAATCACTTTTTTTTCATAGCAATAACATAACATAATATTCCCCCACTTAAGATGAACAAAGGGAATTCGGGGGCTCTTCAATGATCTTCAGAAATGTTTTCTGTGAAAGCGTGATTTCCGAACCTTTCCACTCGAACCTTGAACTTAGGCAAATGATGACTTCCCAATTACAAAGAAAGACTACAGGGTAGGCTAAGGTGTATAGGTGTATCGAAACAATATATCGGGTTAACAAAATGAAAGGAATGGCTCAGAAGGGTGTATCTAGGGGTATCTTGCACTAAAGATGAGTGCAACAAAAGGGTTTCACATGGGGGTCGAAAAGTCAAGGTGACTAATCGATAGACTCACAATGGTAGGCTGTTTGGGTGATAATCCTATAATATTGCCTTCTAAAACTGAAAAGTCCAAATACATCGAGCTAACTCAACATACCTCGTCTATGGTCTCGAAATGATGCAAAGGCCAAGTTCTAAAGTTTACAAGCTACCGACACATTCATAATTTGGTGGATTTGGGGTAAAATGTTGGAAACGGATAAGGCTAACCTCACCATATAATATTAAGGGTTGTATGTGCTCGGCTAAGGTCTAATCCAGTTAGGTTAAGAAATACATGTCAAAATTTTAAAAATGGCATAATTTTTCAAAATAAACTAGAAAAATGAGGGTGAAATAAAGTTCAAGAGATAATTCTACTCCCGTCCCCCCACTTGAATTGTAAAAAGTCCCTTTTGTACTAGGTATTAAAATAAAGGTGAAGAGAAAGGTAGAATTAAAGCGAGAACTTCCCTGAAATTTGCTCCATAAAGAAGAAGGCCCACGAAAAAGAGACGTGCCTTCGTATAAGTGTCATGAAAAAACTTCAATCCCTGAAATTACAATACCGACAAGCATAATTCTAAAAATAAAAAAATGAAAAATGAAAAACAAACCTAACTCACTTTTGTAGGAATCACGGTTGCATTTAGCGCATGCAACAAGCCTTTTAAACCACTTGGTGTCCCAAGTGGACGAGTGAAGTCTCGTGAGGATTTACAGGGAACACACCCACAAAGTTCATTTAAAAACTAATACAAGGTTACTGAGTTTTAAAATGAAAGAATTAAAGCAGAGGAAAGTTACGTCGTAACTCCTATGAGGGAGTTACGCTGTAACTGGCAAAACCTAGAATGAGCTGTAAAGCGAGAAGTTACGGCGTAACCACTGAGATGATATTACGCCGTAATTGGTAATGCGTCAAGAAATCTGCTGCTAAAATGTTTGTTACGGCTTAATCACAGAGATGAGTTACGCTGTAACTCTGTGCAGATCAGCAAACTGCAGCAGCAATTACTTCCTCGTTTCCTGCAAAAATAGTTAGAAAACACATAACCCAAAGGAAATAAAACAAAAGAAAGGGATAATTCGGGTTGTCTCCCGAAAGAGCACTTTTCTTTATTTACGAGTCTTTAAGTTAGACTCAGAGCCGCGAGGCTTCTATGGGGGCCTTTGGATCTGCCCCACTTCTTCAATATCTTTCATCAAGTTATGCCTTTTTTTCCTTGTAGAATTATTGATCCCATCTGTTCCAAACTTATGTGAAAGCCATTTATCACATGATTCTCCTCGGTCATCATCTTCAGTAATAATACTATTAGTAATGCTGATGCTGGATCTTGTACCGTCTATTGTGTCAGTGAGATGATTGCACTTATACTGCTTAACCAGTCCCTTAATGATTTTTGAGTTTCCAAATTTTATTTTGTACCAATCTTCCAATGCTAATTCAACATCATGTTTTTCTCCCTTATGAGGGTATATCCATTCATTAGCCTTTCTTTCACATTTTTGAGGACGAGTAAACGGTGGTCATGTTGTGATTGACTTGCTATCTTCGGTCGACATCGAGTTGCAAAAATGTTTGTTTGGATCCGGAGTTTCCTCAATACTTTGGACAAATTTATCATGTTTCTGCTTACAATTATCAATATTCTCTCTACTATCATTAGTAATAGGATTATAGTGTAGAGTTGGATCCAACGATTGAACATTAACAATGTCAACACTATTAGAAATTTCAATTTTTGGTTTTAAATGCTCTTTCATACTAAAAGTTATTCGTTCATGTTCAGTTCCCAAAGAAATTTGTTTTTCAAAAACCTTAATCTGAGCCCTACAAGTGGCCAGAAAAGGTCTTCCAACAATCAAGTTGTAAGCTTCCCGCTTTCCCATGTCGATAACCACAAAATCGGTAGGAAAGAAAAATTTTCCAATTTTAAAAAGCACATTGTTTACAATTCCCCTTGGTACAGCTTTGGAGGAATCAGCCATTTCAATCATAATAGTTGTTTCTTTTAAATTGGTAAGTTTGATTTTTTCAAATAAAGTGGTAGAGATAAGGTTTACCCCGGCCCCTAAATCAGCTAATGCGGGAATCTTAATGTTACCAATAGTGCATGGGAGAAGAAAACTTTCCTGGTATTTGATGGATCTAGGACACTCTCCTTGTGTCAATGATATTTTGTATGATATTATCAAGCAAACGGAATTTACTTAAGTAATACTTAGAAGACGAATTATATGATGTATGAGAATAAACACAAACTAACACAAAACTCAAGCTCCAATATTATTAATGAAATAATAGGAGTGATCTTAACTTATCACTTGGGTTACACCTTGAAGCTTTCGTAGGTAATATTGAAAAGTAATACGTACCTAAGACAATGACATAGGATCTCCTTTTATACACCAAGGAGTCCTTTACAAGATAAGTATTAAGCTAACATAATAGAATATACACAAGATCTATTCTATACTTATCTAGACGCGTTAAACCTTATCATAAACTGATAGCAGTGGTAATAAAGAACTTGGAGTGGGAATACGTTTCCACTGCTAGTGTTAATCCAAGCAGTGTAAACCACAACCATCCGTGGTAACAGATTATTCCCAACAATCCTCCCCTAAACTTAAGATTTCTTTGCAAATCAATAAGTTTCTTCAATATGCATTAACTTCAAGGATTTGGGGAATTCAATAAAACACTTCACTTCTTCTCTCTTAACTTTTGTATGACTCTTGAACATTGGTCTTGAATCCTTTGTAACAATGCTCTGACCTTTTCATTGTCTTCATTGACTCTTATGTGTAAGCTTAACATTACTGTAAGAGCTCCAGCTCTGAGTGGATATTCTTTCTCAGCAAGCATGAAAAAGTCTTCTCCATTAGCTGTAGAGACATGATGAACTTCACATGAATCATAATAAAACCATTTAGTATCAAAACATGTGAATAAGGTTTTCCAGTAGTCATCATCAGCATTTGGTTCAAAAAGCCTTCTAAGAGTTACCCATAACTGCATTTCTTTTGTATCTTTGAGATCTTGAACATTAAACCTTTCTTGAACTAATTTCCATAGTGTATTAAGGTCATCTCTGTCAAAAGCTTTAATAAGATCTTCAAATATCATGAATGATGAAGTTTCACCTCCCAGCCTTGTGATCTTCCATGTTGGAGCAAAATTGCTAGCAGTGTAAACTTCCCAATCAATAATAGGATGTCGAATTTGCAGTGGTTCTGGATAAAAATCTCTGTCTTCAATCACAATCATTCCAGTCATATGCTCTTCAGTGAACTTCTCAGTAGGAATCTCCTTCTCAGTAGACTTTGTATGATCTTCATCAACCTTAGTCTTCTTAATAGTTTGAGAATCACTTAATTTGGCCTTTCTCTTCAATCTAGGAATCCTTCTTTCTTCTTCTTCAGAACCCATTGGAATAAAAGTTTTATCTTGTTTTACAGTTATGTAGTAAGCCTTTTCAACTTGATCATCAGGCATTCCTTTAAATTGATGCTTTTTCCAGTTACCAACATGACAACAATAAGACTTCATATGTGCAAGTATTTGTGCCTTGGTTGGTTGTCTTTGTTTCTTCTGACCCTTTTTGACTGAATTAATCACATCTTCAAGTGCTTGATTATTCTTCATTATAATAAAATCCTTCAACTGAGCTGATCTTTGTTCCTCAGTTAAGGATGCATCAGCAACAAGGTCAATTGCCTTTTTCTTGATTTCTGGATTATTAGCCACCAGAAACTGAATATCTTCTTCAGTAGGAACATAACTAAACTCTGGAGCTTTCTCTTTCATAATTGTAGGTTGAACAGTGGAAATTAAATCTTCAGTATCTTCCAATCTATCCAATCTTTTAGATTCCAAAAAGCTTGCAACTTCTATTTCTTTCAATCTTTTCTTTTCAGCAACTTTCTCAGCAATTTGATCTTCTGCTATCTTCTTAGCAAATTCTCTATCAAGCTCAATTTGACCTTGTCTTTTCTTTGAAATTTTACATCCAGGTTGCTGTACATCTTCCATAACTGCTTTACCCTTATCTGTCTTCAATTTATCAAATCCTTCACTTGCAGTGGCAATATTTGGCCCTGCAGTGGAAATAGAATCAGTGGTAAAATCAGTTGCAGTTTGGAAAATGTCTTGATCTTCAAGTTGCTCTCCATGAGTTTCAGCTTCCTTTGCTCCTTTACTTGTATCTCCTGCATCTTCAAAATCAAGTGTCTTCCCCTCAGTGTCAAAACCAGTTTTCCTCCCCTGTTTGGAAGAATTTCCCAAATCATGATCAGCTGAAGCACCATCAGAAGGTGAGGATGAAGATGAAATCACCAACTTTGCAGTCTTCTTATGCTTTTTCAACCTCTGCATCTCTTCCTTTAAGGTCTGAATCTCTGTCTTTAATAGTTGAACATCCTTGGCATGCTGCTTCTTGATAGTAGCCAAGTTCTTTTGTAGAGACTCAACCTGCTTTGATAATTTGGTACACAAAACCATCAATTCCAATTGGTTTCCACTGCCCTCAGCACTTCCAACTGTGTTACCTGTTGGGAGAGGTGAATCATGGGGCAAAGGTCCAGATTCCTCTATAGTAGGACTAGGTGGAAGTCTAGAACCACCACTGCTTGTTCCTAGACCATAAGGTTCAGAAACTTGATGTGTTGTCATGAGAGGAGTTGACTTTTTAGGCCTTCTCTCATAGGTTCTTGAAACTGGTGGGGTATAATCAATGTTTGGAACATTAATTATGGGTGTGTTTTGTTCAGTTGAAATTTTAGCAAGCGTTTGGGGTAGGAGAGGTGTGAAAATCATATTGCCATCTTTGTTCAAATTTTGAAAAGCTTTAGGCTTGAGGCAACTGATTTGATAAACATCAGTGTGAGGTTGCAGTTGAAACTGATTTAGCACTGCTTGCACAAACCGTGGATACATTAAAAATTTGGTTTTACTCTGTACATTGCCTTTCATACTTGTAAAAATATAATTTGACCAGTTGAAAATCTTATCAGTGACTAGACATACCAAAGGATAAGCCATGGTTGAACTAAATTGCTCATAAGAGGTTTTCTTAGGACTAAGACAATGCAACAGAGTATGAATCAAAAATCTCCATTGGGGACAAAAACCACTCTTTTTGAAAGTAGCCTTTTTGTCAGTGGTATCATACCCCATGGATGATAAAGTATCATGAATTTCAGACATAGGTAACGTGATGAGACCATTGAGATCATCCAAGTGAAGTACTCTCCTCAGGGATGCCTCAGTAACATCAATAGTTACCCCATCTACAGTGGCTCTGAGAGCATCCACTGTTTCATGTGTATCTCTATTCTCAAGTGTTATGGACTGAGCAGAAGTCCAAAACTGTTTGATTTGAGAGATATAGATTGTGGGTTTTAAAAGCAAAGCATACCTTATATGAGAGGTATTGAGAAAGTCCACAATCTGATGATAAACAGGGCCACTCTTCTCATTAGACTTTTGTAGGTAGGCCACAAGGTTGTGCTCATCTGCAAAGTTCAAAGATGCCATAGAAACTTTTGATGAAAAACGATATTATCTCAGTAAGAATTGAAAGAATAACTAGCCAATTGAGAGAAAAAGATATATAGGGTTAGGGTTTAGAATTGTTGCGCAAGAAAAATTATCTTTAGAAAGTATTATAAGTTGGAAAGAAGATAATTTCCTTTAATATTTTCGAACCCTATATGTATGATAACAGTGGTAACTTTCAACGGCTAGTAAAAATTAGTTACTGACACAATCAGTTATAACGGCTAGAACAACAGTGGTAAAATAACACTGTCAGTGGAAACTGTGAACTAGCAGTGGTAATTTTTCACAAAAATTTCAAAGAGCAGTGGTAAAGATAATCATTTAAAAAGTAGACTGCTCTTATCATAGTTTTTAGCAAACTACCAGCTATCAACGGATTTGATATGTCTTTACCATGAGCCGTTTGCTATGGACTAGCCAACTCTTAATCATAAAGAATATGGTGAGTTGATAACCATATAGTTTTTGGTAAACTATCAACCATAAACGGATTTGTCAAGTCTTTACCAGTAGCCGTTTGCTCTGGACTAGTTGATTCTTATGTGTATTAGACATGGTGAATCAATAACCATTTATTGTGTATCTCAGATATACACCTTTTAACTCCAACTCCTCATCAAAACTTGATATACAAACTCATACAACAAATGCATTACCCTACAGCCTCCCCTCAACACCAGAGAACATTTATGGATTAAGCATTCCAAGACTTGTTACCAAGTACTGAAATCTTCCCACATCAAGACCTTTTGTTAACAAATCAGCATAGTTGTCATCAGTATGAATTTTGACAACTTGAATTAGTCCCTTTTCATAACAATCTCGAATGAAATGGTGTCTAATTTCAATATGTTTGGTCTTTGTGTGTTGAACATGATTCTTTATTATGCAAATGGTACTGCTATTGTCAATATGTATGATGGTATTCATGAAATTGTACCCATAGTCCAAAAGTTGATTTTGAAGCCATAGAACTTGAGCACAACAACTTGCAGCAGCTATATACTCTGCTTCAGTTGAAGAATTAGCCACCATTGTTTGCTTCTTGCACTGCCATGACACTAACCTGTTGCCAAGAAATTGACATCCACCAGTTGTAGATTTTCTATCCAAGCTAGCTCCAGCATAGTCACTATCTGAGTAAGTAACCAGATCTAAAGGAGAATCTCTGGAGTACCACAATCCCAAAGTAGAAAATGCTTTAAGATATTTGAAGATCTTCTTCACAGCAGTCAAGTGAGAGAACTTGGGAGTAACTTGAAACCTTGCACAAGCACACATAGCAAACATAATATCTGGTCTAGAGGATGTAAGATACATCAAAGAACCAATCATAGACCTATACATGTGCACATCAACAGCTTCACCACTATTTTCCTTAAGAAGTAGATGTCTAGTCTTGTCTGCAGGAGTGCTGGATGACTTTGCATCAGTAAACTTGAACTTCCTTAGTATCTCAGCCACATATTTGTCTTGATTAATGAAAATACCATCTGGCTTCTGGAGTACTTGAAGTCCCAGAAAGAATGTGAGTTCACCCATAGAGCTCATCTGAAATTCTTCTTTCATCAGTTTCTCAAAATCTTTGCACATTTCTGGCTTTGTAGATCCAAAAATGATATCATCTACATATACTTGGACAAGCAGGATATCATTCTTGTCTTTCTTAATGAACAAAGTTTGATCCACTCTGCCTCTATGAAACCCATTAGTAAGAAGATAAGTAGTTAAGGTTTCATACCATTTCCTTGGTGCTTGATGCAAACCATACAAAACTTTAACTACCATGTAGACTTTGTTAGGATATTCAGGGTCTTCAAATCCTGGAGGTTGTGAGACATAAACCTCCTCATCTATCTGCCCATATAGAAAAGCACTTTTTACATCCATTTGATAGACTTTAAAGCCCATAAAAGATGTATAGGCTAAGAATAGCCTAATTGCTTCAATTCGTGCAACAGGGGCAAACACTTCTTCATAGTCAATACCCTCCTCTTGAGTATATCCTTGAGCCACAAGCCTAGCTTTATTTCTGATAACAATTCCCCTTTCATCTTTCTTGTTTCTGAACACCCACTTAGTACCTATTACCTTCTTGCCAGAAGGCAAATCACAAAGCACCCATACCTTTTGAAGCTTAAATTGGAGCAGCTCTTCTTGCATTGCTTCCACCCAACTTTCATCTTCAAGTGCCTTGTAAACATTCTTTGGCTCCATTTGTGACAGAAAGCACATAAACAGACATTCATTCTTGCCTTCATGAATTTTAGATTCATATATTTTACTTATGAATCCATGAACATCAGGCAACCTTGTTTGTCTTCTAGTCTTTACAGGTGAATAGACATCCCCAATCACATTTTCAAGAGGATGTGATTTATGAATAGTGGTGTGGGGAGTCTGAGGAACTGCAATCTCACTTGGCATATTTGAAATTTCAACATCATTGGCTTGAGCTTCCATAGTAACTAGAGTGGTGATTCCCACATCTGGTGTTGCAGTGGAAACACTTTGCCTAACAGTGGAATCTGAATTTCCACTGCTTTCAGAATTATCATCATTCAAATTACAATTTCCTTCTTTTTCCAAATCACTAGAAGGATGAGCAGCTCTAGTTTTCAGTAAATCATTATTATCTGCATAGTCCCAAAGAGGTAGACTGAATTCATCTTGATCATCTGCATCCTCTTTGCTTGGTTCATCATCATCAAGAAACTCTTCTGAACCTGCAAAATCAAAAGAAGATGTTCCTGTAGAAACAGGCACATAGTTCATAGTGTTTGTTAGAGTATCAAGATCAAACAGTCTTTCTGGACCAGTTCCTTTGACATTGACTTTGTTTTCCAGGAACTCAACATGCAGATTCTCTTCAATCTTTTGGGTTCTTAAGTTGAATACTCTGAAAGCTTTACTAACCATGGAATACCCAACAAAATACCCTTCATCAGCCTTTTCATCAAACTTGCCCAGATAATCTAAGGTATTGAGAATAGATACATGACACCCAAATGGTCTCATGAAGTCAAGGGTAGGTGGTCTTCCCCTAAACAGTTCATAAGGTGTCTTGTTCTTTGTCATTACAACTAAAACCTTGTTTTGCACATAGCATGCAGTGTTAACTGCTTCAGCCCAAAAAGTAATTGGCAATTTAGAATCTGCCAACATGGTTCTGACAGCCTCTATCAGTGTCCTGTTCCTCCTCTCAGCAACACCATTTTGTTGAGGAGTTCTAGCCACACTAAATTCTCTTTTAATACCTTTATCTCTGCAAAACTCATCCATAACTCTATTCTTGAATTCGGTTCCATTGTCACATCTAATGATTTTAACTTTCATATCATATTGGTTTTCTACTTCTGTGATAAATATCTTGAGGATGCCAGTTGTTTCATCCTTAGTTCCAAGAAAGAAAACCCATGTAAATCTGCTAAAATCATCAGTCACCACTAGACAATATTTCTTTAGATTCAAGCTGCTCACAGATGTAGGACCAAACAAGTACATATGTAACATTTGAAGTGGGTGAGCAATAGAGTTAACCAACTTTGACCTGCAAGAAGCTCTGTGTTGTTTGCCTTTAAGACAAGCCACACAGGTTTGATCATTTTCAAATCTTTTCTGAGGTAAACCTCTCACTAAACCATCTTTGACAATCTTGTTAATGGTTTTGAAGTTGACATGACCAAGTCTTCTATGCCATAACATGGATTCATCCACTGTGGCTTTTGCAAGCAAGCAAGCATAATCATCTTTAGCTACAATGTTGTTCATATCAAAGCTATAGAGATTGCCTTTTCTAGGAACTTTAAGAAGTATCTGACTTTCATCAGGCATCTTAAAGTCCTTAGAAAGAACAAAGCACATATCTTTGGTAAAAAGAACATTGTTCATCTTGTCACACATTTGTGACACACTAAAAAGATTGTACTTAAGCTCTTTTACATAGTACACAGGTTCAAAGTCCAAGTTACCAGTTTTAATGACACCTTTACCAGCAACTTTTCCATTTACTCCACCTCCAAAGCTGACATACTGTCCATCATAATGCTCAAAATCAGAAAGATGGGACTTGTTGCCAGTCATGTTCCTTGAACACCCACTATCTGTATATCCTTGATCTGATCTTTTTATCCTTGGATGTTCCCGCACATATGAGTAAAGAGTTAGTTTCTTTCGGGGACCCAAGCCATGATTGACTTGGATCTGCCTCGTGTATCAATATAGTTAAATCTATCAAAGGTCATTGATACACCATTGGGATTGGTTGTAGAGGTATTTCCTTTAGGTTTCCATTCCCAACGTGATGAGGCCTTCATAGCATTGCCCATGTCCCCCCTTTTCTTATTAAAAACCCTTGTAGTTGTAACTTTTGAATGAACAGTGGTAACTGCTGGTTTCTTTTTAGGTACCCACTATTGATCATTATTAACCTTTTTAGCTTGAAAGGTTCTTTTTCCTGTTTGTGCAGATTTTGTAAAACTTGTTTTGAAGTTTGCACTTTTAACAGGTGACTTAGGGTGAGCAGTGTTAACAGTTTTTGCAGTGGCAAATGTTTTGAGGCCACTTCTAAGTTGAACTGCTCTTGGGACCATTTTTCAATTTGAACTAGGGTGTACATTATATTGATTTCTTTTAGACTCCACCCTTTTATTCCCATAGACTTCCCTTCTCCCAACATGATAGTCACAATAAGCATGTAAATGATCAAAACTACCACAGATATAGCATGCCTTATTGTTCATCACAAAATCACTACCTAGTTGTTGAGATTTAACATGATTCCAACTCCTCTGGTTACCCCTAGGAGCTGTAGGCTTGTTCCTATACATCTCAGCATACTTTACAGTTGGTCTAGGTTTATTAACTGGTTTCCTAGGTTCCTCTCTAACAGTATTAACAACTTTTGGGATAGTAGTCTCTACATTATTTTTAACACTCTCATCAACAACTGATGAGTCACTAGCACTCTCAAAAACATCATTATCTAGCTTACTCTCTTCCTCACTCTTCACCACTGTGTCCTTTAAAGGACCATATTCTCTTTCAAGTTCCTTAAAGTCTTCTAAACCTGAATGAGCTAAATCTATACCTGGAGGTGATGGAACACCCCTTAGTGGTGGTGGCACTGTATTATAACCCATACCAGACTTAGCTTTATTAAATACTTGAGCATTCCAAATTTATCAATTGACTTAGACTGACAATAACTTGTGTCTAAAGTTAAATTGACATTTTCAGTTTTCTTTTGAAGCTTTTCAAGCTCTATTTGGTATGCATCATTCACAGCTTTTGTATGATCTAACTCTCTTCTAAGAAGAATCATATCATCATTATATTTTGATTCATTATCTTAAAAGTGCTCTATTTGTTTTTCTAAAACTACCATGGCTCTCCTAAGATTAGACACATTATAATTAGCAGTGTATAAGTCTTGTCTTTCATTAGAATATAAATCATTAAGTATTTCAACTTCTCTAGCAGCCCTACATGTTTTAGAGCAACATTCATAGTTTAGTACCTCAGAGTCAGAGAAAGCAATAAGAGCAACTTCAGCAGAAACAAGAGCAGCATCTGTGTGTTCTTCTTCAAGATCATCAGCCATGAAACTCCAATCATAGCTCACACCATCAATAGCCAACATTGCCTTTGGTTCTTCCATAGTTGGTCCCTTCTTTTGCTTGTACCATGTAGATCTGTTGTCCTTGGTCTTTGGTCTTCTACATTCTCTAGCAAAATGTCCAAACTTGTGGCAGTTAAAGCACTCCACTTTCTTCTTATCAAAGCCTGCAGTATCATCACCATTAATGTGGATAGGCTTGCCAGTCTTCTTGTAGAATTTCTTAGCCCTCATGCTAAGAAGAGCTATCTGCCATTTTATATCCATCTCCTCCAAGTCATCTTCATCGATTTGCTCTATGTCTTCATGAGTTAAGAGAGAGCCATCAACTTGTGTGGAGATAAAAGCATAAAAGGTAGGATCTCCAATACTAGCAACCTTCTTCTTTGATCCTGCAGTGGCAATATTCACATTGCCAGTGGAAACTTTAGAACCTACAGTGGCAATATCATCATCACTTTCATCTTCAGAATCATCACTGTCAACAGAATTTGACAACAATGCCAAGATACTAGAGCTTGTACCAAGTTTACCTGCCTTCTTCAACCTTTGCTCAATAAGTTTGAAGTTGTTGTAAAGATCATTGAGCTTCATTGTTTCTATGTCTGCTTTGTTTTCCCAGACAGTAACATTGGTTTGAAACTCTGAAGGCAAACTTCTTAGAAACTTCAAATTGAGGTCTTCCTTTTCAACCTCAATGCCAAACACAGTTAGCTGTGTAACAATCTTCTGAAGTTTGGTGAAAATGCTATCAAGAGAGTCATTGCTTGAAGCAGAGAAGTTTTCATAACTTTGCTTTAACAATGTCTTCTGAGTTTTCTTTGTAGCATCATTACCACCAAACACTGAGCAAATCTCTTCAAACAGTTCTTTAGCAGTCTTGAACTTGCTGAATGCAATAATCTGGTCTATAGGAAGAGTCATCAGCAACAGACTTCTAGCTTTAAGATCATTCTTCTTTTGAGCTTTTTCAGCACTTGATTCAGGCACAGAAACTTTCACAACATCTGTGTCACCAATTTTTGAAGTAGTGGTCACAGGTTTGAAAGAATCACCAAGTTGAATGATCTCCCATAGAGCATAGTCATGTATGAGGAAGTATTGCTCAATCAGTATCCTCCACATCTCAAACTCATTAAGCTTGAGCTTAGGGAGTCTGGGTGTAGAAGAAGAGTTTGATTGGTTGTTTTCCATCTCCATTGAATTGAGTGAGTGAGTCAAGCTAATTCCTTGGATCTTCTAAAACAAAATATCAGAACCTTCGCTCTGATACCACTTGATGGATCTAGGACACTCTCCTTATGTCAATGATATTTTGTATGATATTATCAAGCAAGCGGAATTTACTTAAGTAATACTTAGAAGACGAATTATATGATGTATGAGAATAAACACAAACTAACATAAAACTCAAGCTCCAATATTATTAATGAAATAATACGAGTGATCTTAACTTACCACTAGGGTTACACCTTGAAGCTTTCGTAGGTAATTTTGTAAATTAATACGTACCTAAGACAATGACCTAGGATCTCCTTTTATACACCAAGGAGTCCTTTACAAGATAAGTATTAAGCTAACATAATAGAATATACACAAGATCTATTCTATACTTAACTAGACGCGTTAAAGCTTATCATAAACTGATAGCAGTGGTAATGAAGAACTTGCAGTGGGAATACGTTTCCACTGCTAGTGTTAATCCAAGCAGTGTAAACCATAACCATCCGTGGTAACAGATTATTCCCAACAGTATTGCTGCTTTTCAGGAAGTTGGCTTGCCAGGATCTTGTCGTCTTCTGAATTATCATCCTCTCTTAGGTAGTTAATCCCGAAAAGATCATTAGTGATAGAGGATGTGCACTGCTATTTCTTTGCTTTATCTTGCGCAAATATGGCCTTGCAGGCAATGGCTTTAGCATTACTTGTCTCAAGGTTTTCAGCCAATTGCCCAATTTGTGTCTCGAGGTTCTTAATCGCAGCATCTTGGTTACGTAGGTTCATATTGGTATCCTCCTTTACTTTGACCATCAACTCCTTGAGTCTATCTCCCTTTTTTGTAGATTCTTCGATGTGCCCATGCATTATTTCCTCAAGGCTAGGTTTAGGAGGATTATTGTTGACTCTTGTGTAGAACCCATGGGATTTTTCTTGAAATCTGGGTCCGTTATTATTGTAGCTGTTGAAAGGGAATTCTCTTCCATAGTTAACTTCTCTGATCCTTTTAACTTCTTCGTTGGAGGAACATTCTTTAGAGGGAGGAGTCCCGTTTCGCTCAACTTGAATGGAATGCACATTTTCCTTGAGCTTCTACATTTCTCTTCCAAGGCTTTCTAATTTGTTGTTTATTACTGCAAGGCCTTCCATATCATCAATCTTACTTCGGTTGCTTCCTCCATTGTGCCATTTGTGAGAGTGATCCGCCATTTTTTGAATAGTTTCTAAAGCCAGAGTAGGTGTCATACTGGGAATCGGCCCTTGAGAATCAATCATTTGTCTTGAATATATGTTCAGTCCCTTGTAGAAGACGTTCACTTTTTGTTGGTTGTTGAGATAATGAGTGGGGCATTTGTATAACAATTCGCTATATCTTTCCCAAGCTTGATATAACGTTTCATCACCCTCTTGCTTGAAGTTGTGAATTTCTTCCAATTGCTTAGCCGTATTTGATGGAGGACAGTATCTCTGAATGAAATATTTTTTTAAGATAGGCCAAGTGTTGACAGTCCCAGCAGGTAATCGATCGACCCATCTTTTTGCATATTTGATAAGGTTTTAAAATGTACATTTTTGAGAGGTCGTTTAAGCCCTTATTTGATATCTTTTGTATCCGTTATTACTTAATATCGTTCCTTTTCACTTTTTAGGTCTATTGAAGGCAAATTGCTGTAATGGCACTTATTTGGACGAAAAGGCACGGATATACGAAGAAAATGGCCAAAGTCAAGAATCGAGCCACTCAGACAGCTGGAACTGAAGGGGACGGCGTCAGGTGTTAACTGCGACGCCGTCGCATCACTTTTGTGACGGCTCAGTAGCCAAATTGCTCATTTACAAGTGACGGCGTCAGGTTTTAAAGAGTAGGGTGTCACAACTCAGACGTCCTAGATTCAGATCCCGACGGCGTCAGAAGATGAAGCCGACGGCGTCACAACCACAAGGTGACGCCGTCACAAGCTGATCAAGACTATCACAGCATGCGCGCGAAGTAGTTGATATTGTTTTGGCCATAACTTTTGCATACGAACTCGGATTTAGGTGGTTCAAAAGCCCACGCGACCGGAACGAGAAAATATACAATTTGGTAAAAAAAGGTCGTGAAGCCGTCACTCTATAAGTGTGACGCCGTCACTCTTTGCTGACAGAAAATCTGCCTATAAATAGAACATTATAACTTAACTTTTTGTAGGTTCTAAACCCTAACTCCGATTCCAGGGATTAGATAGGTGTTTTTCCATCAACTTAGCCTTAGCCTACCATGTATGCACTCACTTTTAGTGCATTATTGTTATCACCCTAAACCCTTAGTTCAATTATCTGTATGCAATCCAGACGGCGTCAGAAGCTGAAGAGGACGGCATCACAAGCTTAAGGTGACGCCGTCGCAAGTCTAACGTGGCCAAGACGAAACCCTAATGACGACGATCCGACGGCGTCACAAAACATAAGGTGACGCCGTCGCAAGTGTAATCTTATATATAGAATCCGAATTTTTCAGTTTTTAGTGTGTAGTCTTTTGGAGTAAAAACCTAAACCGAACCAAGGCTGTCTTGTACAGTATTTTAGGGTTCCAAACCCTATCTTACATCAAGATAAGTGTTTACTTCATTAATACAATTATGTCTTTGATTATTTGTGTGTATGCTTGCATGTTCTCCATGTCCGGCTAATTTACTTGTGTGTTTGCTTAGGGAATATGAAACTTAATTATTGAATATTGATTGGTTGTCTCTTATCTTAGTTGATTAATGATCTAGTAATGCGATAGGTCATTCGTTGTGTACTTAATGCTTGATTAAGTCTTTATGAACCTTAGAATATGACTCCTTGAGTAGTTGTAAGCTAAACCATCCAAAGAGTGCCTTAGAGTAGGAGTTTATCATCCCTAGTGGGTTTTGTAGACGAGACCCTTTGGTAAGTTCAAAGAGTTAGGGAGAAACGCATACCCTACAACCTTAGACACACAACGCAACTAGGAATAAGGACGTGACAATTCAACCACCAATAGGAGATAATTAAGGAGTAGTAAAACCTAAGTAAACACATCTTTAAACTATCATACGAGCACACATTAATTAGACATAGACTACATACACCATAGATTAGATAATTAGATAAGTAGAGTAATCGGTAGTAATACCAACCCCCCAAATCCAATACCCCGAGATTCGTACCTTTCAATTTATTAAAAAAATATAAAAAGATAAAAAATAATCTTCCTCAACCCCAACCTTAGCGTAGTAACTTCTGACTAGCATTCCTATTCCCCTAGAGAATGATATCAATACCCGTGGCTTACCCTAATACTACACTACAACGATTAGGTTCACTGCCTAGGGTGTTGAAAAACTTGCTCGACGAAAGGAAGTTCCTTTGACCCCGAACGACGCGTGTAGCGTTATCAAGTTTTTTGCGCCGTTGCCGGGGAATAGAATAGCTAGTTAGTAGTCCACCTCGTTTAGGTTTCTTTGCTTGATTCCTATCAAGTAAACTTTTTTCCTTTTTATTAGCTTCCTTGTAGTCTATCCCCCTTCTTCGTGTTTGTGTTCGTAAAACCCTTTTCATTTGTCGCTATGGCAAGTGAAATTGCATTTGAATCATTAACAAATGAGGAACAATTGAATTTCGCAGATTGGATTGGTTTTTATTGTTCTAATGAGTTTGTGAGTGAACTTAGAGATATCCAAAAGGAGAAGGGTGTAAGGTTGGATGGGTTTGATAAATTTTGTGCTTGTGTGGCTTCTATTAAACGATCATTGTTAGAATCAACTCCTTCTAGTGAGACCCTCTGGAAAAATTTTAAGAAAAGCGTCCTAAGTAAAAACCGTCAGTTGTTACAACTTGAGGAAATGGATAAGGAGGATTTATCTAACCTTAGGCATCATGATCAAAAAGACCTAGTTTTTAAGAACATGGAACCTAAACCCGAACAAGATTGTGAGATGGTTGAAGCTAAAATACTTAGTTGCATGTGTGGGATAGATTTCAAAACATATGACACACGTGAGGAATCCTTTAGGCAAATAGAACATAGTAGTCAAGTTTTTGAGAACAATTCTTATGAATCGGACCAAGAATTTGAAATGGCCAAAGAATGATTTGAGATGCTTAGGAGTGTATTTGGGTCAGATCATACTAAACATTAAGGAGATCTAGATATAATAGAAAATGATGTGGAAACTCCAAGCCCACAAGCCCTACCATCACTTGAGGAACACACATCGCCTATAACTTACCCGGAAGAAGTAGAAGAAACTATAGGAACCCCGGTTGATATAGAACCTTTGGACCAAACGCCACTAGAGAATGTAGGTTTAGATGCTTGTTGTCATGACCTCTCTCTTAGTCCTAGGGAAGTTCCTAATTTTGATAAACCGGAGCCTCAACCAAAAACCTTACCCAATTTTCCGTCTTTAGATGTGAATCTTGGAATTGAATTAGGCCCCAATCTACCCATAAAAATAGATAGTCCAGGTAGTTGCTTGATAAAGGTGGTAGACTCTAGGCCATGTAGAGTGGAAGCTAATATTGGAGTAACCCATGACCTTACACACTTATATCACCCATTCATGGTTGATAATGATTGGTCCCAAACGGTCAACCCAAATTAACCAGGTGAATGGTCAACAAGAGTCAATCACTTGAGAACGCAATGAAATTATCCAGGAGAGTTTAGTGTTTCCCCGGGTCGTTAAGTCCCAACGAGCTGTGCGATTGAATAGCTAAACGCGTAGTGATTGGGTGATATTGAACAGGAAAGGGGTTATGATTGATTACACTAAGGAAATTAAATCTAATAAATACTTTGAAGTTATTTTAATTCTATATTTAAAATCGTTTAACGATTAAAACCTAAAACGTACGTTTACGTTTAAATAAACGTCTACGTACAAAAACAAAATAAAAGTGAAAACAGAAATCTAAAAATACCTAGGTGATAAAAATTATTTTTTTACAATCCTAATAATAAAAGAAAATTTTTAGAAAAATAAAATTAATTTTTACACTATTTAATTATTTATTATTAATTAAAAACTATTTTTAACTATTTAAAAATACATTTAAATATAAGAAAATAGAAAATTATCCTAAAAAATGAAATTATAACTTGGAAAAATCTAAAATAACTTAAAACTAATTTTAAAATAGAAAATATATTTTTTTATACTTTTTAATTATTTTTATTAATTAAAAACTAATTTAAACTAATTAAAACTGATTAAAATTAAGAAAAATATCAAATGAACAGTAAAAATTATGAAAATTTTCCTAAAATTATTTTATATTATATAAAAGCTAGGAAAAATATAAAAACATTGCTTTACTTAATAAAAATTAATTTTACTATTTAATACTTTAATATTAATTAATTATTAAGTAAACTATTATTAATTATTTAAAAATACTAGATGACAAAGGAAAAATCTGAGAAAATTTCTAAAAATACTTTAATATGACAGAAGCTTAAGAAAAATATAAAAACATATAAGTGCTTAATAATAAGCTGAAAAGAAAATTAAAAAGCTAAATTATATTAAATAAACGCTATCACTATTTTTAAAGTTGGATTTTTTTCTGGTTTTTCTTTTTGAAATCTATCTATCTACTTAAAATAATAAACTTTTAAAAAGACAAAATGAACAGAGCTTAAAAATAAGCAGTTTAGATCTTAAAACCCTTTAGCAGTTGACTTTTGTTGACCACAGCTAGAAATAAGCTTGAAATGGCTTA
The DNA here is from genome assembly GCA_910596185.1 of Chrysanthemum makinoi. Classification (NCBI taxonomy): domain Eukaryota; kingdom Viridiplantae; phylum Streptophyta; class Magnoliopsida; order Asterales; family Asteraceae; genus Chrysanthemum; species Chrysanthemum makinoi. The sequence goes on from OU343217.1 coordinate 28,587,911, forward strand.
TGTGGGGTCCACAGTAATGGATTAAGGTGTAAACAAGTTACTTGGACAGGTTTAAGCAAGAAACAACCAAAATAGCTCACTGAATAAGCTGATGGATCAAAATAAGCACTTGGCTTCTTTGTGTTCTGAGACAGTTATGGGACAGATTTTGAAGGGCAAAATAAGTGGGGTCCACAGAGCTTAAGCTCTCAAACTTGGTTGAAACAGATAGCCAGCTGGGTTGTGAACACAATGGAAACAAGAACCACCACTGGGGTCCACTGAGGTGGCCTGTGGGACCCACAAAAGTGGTGGTGATGGTGACTGTGGTGGTGGTGCAGCAGCTGCACAGGGGAGACACTTCCCTTGCAGCTCACTTTGAGGCCATGTGGAGCCCACAATAAAAATCACAAAAATGTAACAAAAATACTAGAGAGTACACAAGCTGGGTCTAAATGATTTCCCAAAAGCTCATAAGCTACAACACAGTAATAAGCTCACTAAAAATCCCACAAGTTTGGGCAATTTTCCTGTCACACTAGTTTTGACTTTTGAAATTATGAAGCAGTTTGACTTTGGAGAACTTGTGGGTGAATTTGTTGACTGATTTTGATGAAATGAGATGTAATAAGCACAGATTAAGCTACTCCTACAATTTCTAAACCTTTCTTAAGCCATTTTAGTTACTAAATCCTAACAGTTTTTAGTCTGGACTAGTTTTAGAGTAATTTTGACTATTTTGTTTAAAAGAGGCCTAAATGCAAGAACAACCTGACTATTATATGACGTATAGAGACTGTATAAACCAATGTTAACTACTAATAAGCACTAGAGCTCTAAAAACAGCCTAATCCAAACACTCCTTTAAGTTGGCCAAATTGAAATTTTACTAAGCAATAGGGTATTTCAGGGCTTTCAATCAACTTATAAACTCAAAGTATCTATATTAAAGTAGATTTCAACAAACTTAAACAGATTATAACAACAATAATCTACAGAATTAAATTAAACTAATTTTACACTAAAGAAATTAAAACTTAAAGAAACAAGCCAGAAATCTTAACTTCTATTTGAAAGTGATCCAAACAAGTTCAAAAGCTTCACAGAACCATTTCCAGGTCTGCTGCACATCCAAGATCCAATTTCCCTCCTCTTTTGACTTTCGTTGACAAAGTGAAGAATTTGCTTGGAACTGATTCTTGAGCTTACTAAAAGCTATATACAGCTTTAGTAAGCTCACTTAAGTTATAATAAAGCTTATTGAAGCTCGGATTTAGGACAATTAAGACTGATTAAAGAGAAGAAAATTTAAAAATAAGAAACTTTAATCAAACTTTAAATTAGAACTTGAAATGAATTACAACTGATACAATAGCTTTAGTTCAAAACAGGGAAGCTTAACAGTACAATTTTAGAGACTAATTAATACATTAAAATTAAAAACGACATACAAGAAAAATTAAAAATAAAAACTAACTCCTCATCTCTCCTTTTCTCCCTCTATTTATTCCCAAAAGTCTTCCACTTGCCACTCTGAGCATTTCCCACTTCTTATCTGGGCCATTGGATTATTGGAGTGGATTTAAGCCGTTGATGGCATTTTTGGCGCCAAAACGATATTTGCCAACTGGGCTTGATTGAGTGCACGGGAGGAGAAGCATTTAATGCGTCTTGTTTTGTTAGGTGAGGTGGAGTGATAAGGGTGGTGGTATGTGAGCTGGAGGTATGGTTGTGGTGAGTGGTTTTGCAGAGGGTGGGTGAAGAAGGAAGTGGGTTTGGAGGGAAAACGAGGGAGGGTTTGACCGAGCTTTGACCGGGGTTTTATTAATAGGCAAAGGGTTCACAAAAAGGGGGGTCACGGGTTGTTTTGGCCTGGGTAAATAATACAAAGGGTCCGTTTGGGTTTGTTTATTAATAACACAAGGACCAAAATTGCAATTCCACCAAACTTGAGGGACCAAAACTGTAATTTTCCAAATTTCATCATAAGGACTAATTATGACAAGATTAATTTTTCCAAGGACCAAAAATGATAATTTTCAAATTAAAATTGTCCAGGGGTAATTTCTGTTAATCTTTGAAACTTCAGGGACTAAAGTTGCCATTTTGCAAAACTGAACTTTATAAGGGTAATTTTGACAACTTGAAAAATCCCTGAGGGCATTTTATGAAAAATTACATGTTTTGAATAACCAGGGACTAGATTTTGACAATTATTGCATAAAATACAGTCTAAATATTTTTTTCTGTCTTTTTGAGACTTTTCAAAGTGTTTTTGACTGTTTTTGCGGTGTAAAAGGAACAAAAATGATGAGTATTTACACACTCATCAGATAACAAGAAATATTATGGGTTTAAACCGGGTTTATTAGGTCAAGATGGATCCTTAACTAAGAATCTTTTGAAGTTGATAGAAAATGATCCATTTTTAGGAGAGAGATTTGATTCACCCGCTACACCAATAGACTTAGGTAAGGATATAATGAATGGAACACACTCCTTTGAGCATATAAATCACCCATCACCCTCTCCTCACGTAACAAATTTCCACCCTAAGGGTGTGTATTGCTACTATCACCCACACTTAAACTTAAGTGTAGGGAAAACTTCCCCTTTATCTGTTAAATAAGGGTAGAGCCAGGCTCGTGACTCGAACAAAAACAAGCGCTTCTTGGGAGGCAACCCATGTGTATTTGTTTTTCATTTTTATTTGTGTGTCGTATATCTTTTATTAATTGTTTATTCTCATGTTTGAATTTGTAAAAATGCTTTATTTTGTCTTTAACCTCGTCTTAATTACATATAAAGGTATTTTACATAAAGAATAAGTGTAGGGAGGATTACACACGTTTTCAAAAGAAACGTGAACATGAGAATTATAATTATTTAAAAGATATATATGTGTGTTTGTTCGAGTCAAATGCTTGTATCGAGTCATAATGGATGTTTTGCAGAAATTTTTCCAGATTCTAAAGATGTAAATTTTCCAGAAAATCGCAGACCAGTTTTTGTCAGGATCGCAACCTGACGGCGTCAGGAAGGAGTAAAAACAACTGATTACCTTTTTCTCGTTTTCTGAGCTACTTATAAATATTTGGAATTTTCCAGGTCTTAATTTTCCAGAAATTCTGTAAACATCCATTCCACAAGCATTATATCCTAGTTTAAATCGAGTCTTATATATATTATTACCGCCGATTTTACGCGAAAGTTTCGTTTGTTTTCTTCAAGTGTGCAGGTTTAATTTATCAATAAGAAGTTACATAAGATTGGAAGGAGCTTTTCACGCATAAATTCTTCTTGGAAAGGATTTAACCACCACTTCACACGGATCCTACCGAGCTAATCAGGGGAGTACTAGTTTCTTTCGTTTTAATTACCTTCCATTATCATAACTTTGATACTTTCGGGAACATTGGGGACAATGTTCAGTTTAAGTGTAGGGAGGGAAAATAAAACGGGAACTTTGAAACTATGCTTATCCTTGATTATTTGCTTTGTCCAATTGTATTTGTGTAATAAACCATGAGAAAATGTCGGTTAGGGTAATTTTGGCACCAAATTTAAAATTTTTCATGACATATAGGAGTGGGCCATTAATCTTAACAAAAGCGTCTCACAGATAGGAAGTTACATGACTAGCACAAAAACCCTTCACCGCCTAAATTCCACCCAAAATGTGAGGATCGCCCTTAGATTAGTAGGAATTGAAGCATTCATCTTCAATGCTTATAGTGTGAACCGGTAGTATACTAGATTCTAGAACTTGTTTTGTGATGCATTCCGAGATCGCTAGTGAGACTGCACTTGTGTAGTTAGGAATAACTAAATGATAAGAGGCACTAGGATAACCCTTGTTTGATACCCGTAATATAATTACTTCTTCCACATCGGTTGAGTAATTCCCCACACCCTTTGCGTTGTACTCATCTTTAGTACACGATACCCCTAGTTAACCCTCAGAGCCTATCCTTTTCGCGGTTCTTGTGATGTTTCGGTTTTCCGGAATATCAATGAAGAGCATTGTTTACACCCCACCCCCAAATGTATACCCAAATCACCTTAGCCTACCTTGTATGCACTCACTTTTAGTGCATTATTGTTATCACCCTAAACCCTTAGTTCAATTATCAGGTTGCTTGCATGAGTTGCTAAGTTGAGTCATATCCTTTGTACACAGTTTTGGGACGATTGGGATTCATGGGAAAAGTTAAAGTTTATGAAATGATGGGAAGGGAACGTTAAATTCAAATTCCCTTTGTTTGCGTAATAATGTACCCCAAGTGTTTTGATCTTTTCAATTCGGGTCAAATTAGTGTTAGAGTAATAAAAACTCAAGTGTAGGGATGTGCCTATAAATCCCTATTATTTTGATGTTACCGTAGAGGATGGTAGAGTAAAAGTGTATGTAAAAAAAAAATAGAGTGAAAAAAAAACCATACGGGCTACCATCCTACATCTATCCTTTAAATTTATGTTTGTTTATTTCAGTCAGCTAGAGTTTAGAGTGTCGAGTCTTGGCTTAGCAACGCCATTCTTCGTATGCTTGTAACATAGAGATTTTTGACTTGCCACCACTAAAAAGCCTATCCCACCAAACCCTTTGTTTCCCTACCTTAAACCTAACGTTACAACCCTTTAAAGACCTCTTTGATAGTCTTTCCTAGGTGCTTACGCCAAAGCGATGGAGGTTTGATCTATTCTCAAGCCTATGGTAATCTATGTACTAGGACCGGTTAATGAGTGTTTATCTTCCATTTCCGATTTGTTATATTTCATATACACCCGAGAGAGATGTGAATATCCAAACACCCCATGTGAGGTGCTAGTATGTAATTTCCGTGCTTGTTATGACTTTTACGGGGCTTATATGTGTTGCGGACCGTTTTAAACCAATGCTTCATGACCCCTAACTTATAAATTAATTGGCTAAAAGCACATTTGCTTGAGGACAAGCAAATACCAAGTGTAGGGATATTTGATAAGGTTTTAAAAGGTACCTTTTTGAGGGGTCGTTTAAGCCCTTATTTGATCACTTTTGTATCCGTTATTGCTTAATATCGTTCCTTTTCACTTTTTAGGTCTCTTGAAGGCAAAATGCTGGAATGACACTTATTTGGACGAAAAGGCGCGAATATACGAATAAATTGGCCAAATTCAGAATCGAGACACTCAAAGCTGCTGAAAACACAAGGTGACGGCGTCAGGTGTTAAATTGCGACGCCGTCGGAGGATTTTGTGACGGCTCAGAAGCCAAAACTCGTATTTTCAAGTGACGATGTCAGGTTATAAAAGAGTAGACCGTCGCAACTCAGACGGCCTAGATGCAATCCAGACGGCGTCAGAAGCTGAAGAGGACGGCGTCACAAGCTTAAGGTGACGCCGTCGCAAGTATAACGTGGCCAAGACGAAACCCTAATGGCGGCGATTCGACGGCGTCACAAAACATAAGGTGACGCCGTCGCAAGTGTAATCTTATATATAGAATCCGAATTTTTTAGTTTTTAGTGTGTAGTCTTTTGGAGTAAAAACCTAAACTGAACCAAGGCTGTCTTGTACAGTATTTTAGGGTTCCAAACCCTATCTTACATCAAGATAAGTGTTTACTTCATTAATACAATTATTTCTTTGATTATTTGTGTGTATGCTTGCATGTTCTCCATGTCCGGCTAATTTACTTGTGTGTTTGCTTAGGGAATATGAAACTTAATTATTGAATATTGATTGGTTGTCTCTTATCTTAGTTGATTAATGATCTAGTAATGCGATAGGTCATTCGTTGTGTACTTAATGCTTGATTAAGTCTTTATGAACCTTAGAATATGACTCCTTGAGTAGTTGTAAGCTAAACCATCCAAAGAGTGCCTTAGAGTAAGAGTTTATCATCCCTAGTGGGTTTTGTAGACGAGACCCTTTGGTAAGTTCAAAGAGTTAGGGAGAAACGCATACCCTACAACCTTAGACACACAACGCAACTAGGAATAAGGACGTGACAATTCAACCACCAATAGGAGATAATTAAGGAGTAGTAAAACCTAAGTAAACACATCTTTAAACTATCATACGAGCACACATTAATTAGACATAGACTACATACACCTTAGATTAGATAATTAGATAAGTAGAGTAATCGGTAGTAATACCAACCCCCCAAATCCAATACCCCGAGATTCGTACCTTTCAATTTATTAAAAAAATATAAAAAGATAAAAAATAATCTTCCTCAACCCCAACCTTAGCGTAGTAACTTCTTACTAGCATTCCTATTCCCCTAGAGAATGATATCAATACCCGTGGCTTACCCTAATACTACACTACAACGATTAGGTTCACTGCCTAGGGTGTTGAAAAACTTGCTCGACGAAAAGGAAGTTCTTTTGACCCCGAACGACGCGTGTAGCGTTATCACAGCTCCCGTAAGAGAAATAGGGAATACTCGTAACATTATAGCATCGTGTGAGACTCTGGGAATCTTGAATAGGCTGACAATGTATTCGACATTGTCTACATGTTCATGGGCATCATCGGTGATGCTTCCAGAGAAGGGATTTGCACGCAATTCTATCATGAATTGAGGTTTGATTTCGAATTGAGCATCTTCTGCTATAGTTGGCCTAACAATCCCTGGTCCTTGTTCTTCTCTTGTCAACGCCAAATATTCCTCAAGAGTGAGGTCATCGATGTTAACAGCTTCCATGGTACCTGAAAACTTGAAATATGATCGTGAGAAAAGTTTAAAACGAAATTAAAGACTTAATATCAATCCTAATATAACTCCCCGGCAGCGGAGCCAAAAATTTGATGCAGGTTTTACTGACCAGGTATTAAATTTATAGTGTCTCGAAATACCTATGGTCTACCCTAGTGCACTAATGGGCAGTGTACCCGGTCGTGCGTAGTGTAGTAAACGGTAAAGCTGAGGTCGTCCCAAGAGCTATGTGTGTTGGATTATTACTAAGTCTAATATCACAGAATAATGATGGTTTCGATAGGGATTTAATTAATTAAACTGCTACTGCAGAATAAAATAAAGCAGATAAATGGATGAAGAGAAATCAATAGAGAGAAGTGGTGCAAACCTAGTTAATCATCCTAGCTAATTATGTCTATGTCTACTTACTTCCAATTACTTCAGGTGGGGTCAAATTCGAGAGGACATCATTTGGTCAATTCGCCCTAACCTATCAGCAAAGATGCCACCACAGGAGAAATCAGGTGCACCGTGATAAGTCCTGTTGTTCCTGGTCCCCTAAGCCAAGTCATTAAGTACCGCTACATGCTAGATTCATAATAGTGAGTGCCCGACCGTTAGGAACTTAGACACTACACCCCCAGTTCTTAAGTTCATCCAAACGATAGGTGATCAGTTGGTCAAATCGTACAAGTAGAAAGGGTCGTCAGTTGGTCATATCTTACCCTTCCCATCTCAGTCCGCTCACCTAGGGTCAATTGGTCATATCTCCTAGGAAATTGGCCTCTACCGCCATTCAAAACTACCGAACCAAGGGTGACTACCAATGAACTATGCATGCATACACTTAGAAATAATTGTACGGAAGTAAAGGTAAACGTAAACAAAACAATTAAGGAATCATAACTAGGCTAGCACCAAAAGGTGCTTAGCCGCTCATATTAATCATGCAAATCAATTCAATATTCAAAGGTACGAAATACATGAATTGAAAGTAAAAGAAATATAAAACGCTAATGCTTATCGTAATGGAGTGACTTCTCCCTTGGAAACAGCTCCGTATGCTCCCCAAGACCTGCCTTGAGCTTTTCCCCACGTTCTCAGAGTGTTGTGTATGGAATGGGATGATTAGAAATGCTGGAATTCATGGGGTATTTATAGGCCAGATCTGGGTTATGGCGTAACCAATATAGGAGTTACGCCGTAACCTTCTAATCCTTCGTAAAATGCACTAGATCTGCTGGTTATTGCGTAACCTTATGAGTGGTTACGCCGTAGTGTTCAATAAACTCGGTTACGTCGTAAGTGATGCAGCAGTTACGGCATAAGTATCAGCGGCGTGGAACCTCTTTTGACCTAATGTAGTTACGTCGTAACCTCTGGAAGGAGTTACGCCGTAATCGTCTGATAAGTTGGCATACTGAGTCACGCAATAGTTACGGCGTAATGTGAGAGATGAGTTATGCCGTAACTTCTTCAAAATAGCATACTGTGATAAATCTTTAGATATGTTTCCATTTCCGCGTCTCTTTAGCTCCAATGCTCGTAATTTACCTGAAAGTGGAAAACAATGGAAAACAAGCGTAAATCCATATAAATGATATAAATAACGAGCATTATCGGGGGAAACTGACACTTAATATTCAGGACTATTTGATGTTATCAGTCCTCCTCAGGTTTCTACTTCTGGTCGTGGGTTTCAGCCCCTTTACACGCATGTTTTGTTGTTAAAAACCATGTTATAAGCATGTACATAACCTAAGTCGAATAACCTGATATTAAGGCTATGTTAAAACCATGAATAGAGCCATTACATATGTCGACATGAAACTTTGCGAATCTGATTGTTTTTGGCTTTCAGGCCGTGGGTTTTAAGACCCCTCTTGTGCACTTTAAAACCTATGTCATGCCCACTTGTGTGAAAGAATTAAAGGACTTATAAACCTAATATAAAGGCTACTTAAATCAGGAAAAACAAACCTATATTTTTTCTACACATGCACCTTTAAAAATACGCTCTTGGTCCTATAAAATCTGGTCGTGTGTTGGTTTTTCTGGTCGTGAGAATATCATGAGCCATACGCCATTTTGGAGCCTAAATCTTGTGTATTAGACTTGCTTAACCTAACCTATGTATAACCTAAATATTAACACGTTAAACCAGGCCTTAAGGCCTCCTATGCATGACGTTAAAAAGGTTTATAAAACTGCTCATGTTCTATAGAATCTGGTCGTGAGGTTTTACACCATACGCACGTATATTTTTTAGCTCTAAAACATGTTAATTGAAGGTTAAACCTAAGACCATTATAACGTGATATCTAAACACTTAAAATCAGGTCTTGAACCTTGATATACATGGTGTTAAAGAGGTTAAAACCTGGTCCTATGATACGTTTAGTAAACTCCTCGTTATACCTTCTTTTTGGTCTTTAAACGCGTGAAAACAAGCATGAAAAATGGTGTATTAAATTGGTGTTAATGTGTGTCGTAAAGATAACGTTAGGGGCTGTTTTCAAGAGTTAAAAAGGGTGTATAAATCTGTTTTGGTTTAAGGTTTATGCCACGTTAAAATCAAGGTTCATCTAAGGGTTTACGTATTTTGTATTAAACATGATTAAAGGGTAAATAACGTATATAGTATTCGTAAAATGGAACCAAGGTTTCATTGATATTATTACATGGTGTATTGTTTGTCTCGACATAAAATACTTGAACACATTAACTCATATAACCTTGTGCTAATCTACGTTAAAACGGAAACTTATACTTATTATATGTGTACATGTACGAATTACGTAGAATTAATGTGTTATGCATAATTATTGAGATTGAAGGGTTGATTTGCAAATATAATGACTAAAAGGGCTAAATGAGTAAAAAGGGGTAAAAATGGTATATTTACACTTAAGACCCTACACTTTATAATAATTACACTTTAGACCCTAAACTTGTGTAAATCGGCATAAATGATCTTTAAAGTATATAAATCACTTATTTATCTTAATGTGTCTTTAAATGCTTCATGAACGGCTAAACTTTCTAAATACGAAAACTTGCTAATTATGAAAACTTACCAAAAATAGAAACCTGCCTAAAATAGAAATTTACCTAAAATAGAAAGTTACTAAAAGTGGAAACCTGCTAAAAAATGGAAAGCCGTCTAAAATGAGTAATCCGACGTTAATAAGCGTTATCAAATTCATATAGGTTCCGGACGGCGGGATTGATTCATCGTGTGACCGTACTTCCTATTTTGCTTGCTTCGATTGAGGTACAGATATTCTATCCCTTTTCAGTAGGGATTTCTCATGACTTTTCGATCCTTGACCTTATCTCACTTATGATGCCCTTGCTATGATTCCCTTTACTGTGATCCTTTGGTATGATTCTGTTCGCTATGATATTCGTTTGTTATGATTATGAACCTTATGATTATGAACCTTACGATTATGAATCATCTGATTGTGAACCATCTGACTATGAACCTTCTGATTATGAGCCTTTGATATGAACCTCTAATTATGAACTTATGTTATGGAACTCCGATATGAACCTTTGACTTTTGAACCCTTGATATGAGCCCTTATGATATGATTATACTTTGACCCTTCAATTTGATACCCGAGCCAAATATGTGTTCCTAGTCATGGAGGTACCATGACCATGTCATTGATGCACCGATGGCATGACTCCAGTGTGTACGAGTGATGTTACACACCGTCCCCTTTATGTTATATGATTATGAGCTCAAGATATATGTTTGGCCACTATGTTTCCGCGGGGGGTGTATGGATGCATCCTAGATATGTTTATGATATGATATGATATGATTTATATGGTGAATGATGTCATGTGCAATATGCGTCTTCATAGTCTGGGAGCTAGCTACTCCATTGGTTACTGAGGTCTCCCCTCCTATTATATATGATATTCCGAGGTCACCCTCCGAATACAATGACTACTTATGATATGATATGATATGATATGTTTTCGGGCTCGTGGTAGATTTCTGACAACCCTTACACTTTTGATATACCTATATTGTACCTTCCGTATTCCCCAACGCACCATAGTCTGTATTAATTGTTCATTACTCAGTACCCTTATATGACTCACTCTATTACCAATATATAGATACTCCATTGCGTTGATCTGTCACACTCTCATTCCGTTACTCCAGACTATCGTTCCATTCACGTACCGGGTTATTATGTGTTTATGAATTTGATTATGCTATTTCATGACTTATGTGACTACTGATTATCCTGCTACGATGTGATTCTTATACGGTTATTTGAGTTACCTGTTGTCATCTAATGATATGTGATCTCAATATTATGTGACCCTCTAAATTGTCTGGTGACCATGCTAGTGTGTAATCGATAGTTTTGTCTGTTTATTATGTGTACTTCGTTCAGTTAATCTCGTGGACTATGACTATCCGTTGTATCCTTATCTGCTTACTGTTGACCTGCCATGTTTACATTTCGGTCTATACTACTGATTGATTGGGTAAATGGTTCAACTTATGACGTCTGGATTGTTAACTTGTTGGTTGCCCTGCTATGTCCCTAGTTCATTTTATTATAATGTTCATATTGTATTCCTACTTGTTACGTGTGACTGCCATGTTTTGACTGCTGTTAGTACTTCCGTTGTTATGATACTGGTTATGTTTTCAACTAAGGGTTTTGACCTATGTGATTGTCATGCTCACTTACAAATAAATTGCTTCCGCTTGCCTTTAGATTTCTATTTGACTGGTATGGCTTCTGATTATTCTGATTTGATTGCATGCCATATATGTGTTGTGTGGATACGACGTCTGCTATGTTTTATATGTTGCGGTACTTGTCTGCCTGTTTGTATGTGCTTGTATGTATGTCATCGATGCCTTGCTTTGCTTCGTTCTCATGGTTATCAGTTCCTTATTTCATTTCGCATTTCTGATTTTATTTAGCTTTCGTTTTGTTATATCTGTTCACTGGGTTTTTTAAGCTCAGCCGCATTTCTTTTCCTGCGGCAGGTGTTAGGTTTGAAGATGGGCTTTGATGGGATGAGAGTTGGATTATCTGAGTGGACTAACCCTAGTTACCTTATTATTTGGATTCATTTTGTCGGGTTATTGCTTGGAGATTTCATTTTATTTTAGACATCTTGGATTTTGTAATTTTCCTTGTAAGTCATTGTTTAAATGACTTGATACGTTATTCTTAAGATTTTCGCTTGTAAAATTTTAATTGTATGTTCTGATATGACACCAGAATGTGACACTTCTACCCTTGTTGAGTTGGGGTGTTACAACGTCACTAAAACATAAAAGATTGAGAAGTGTCGAATTAACTTGGTTATAAAGTTAGAAGTTGTTAGAAAAAGGAAATTGTTAAGAGTAAACGGTGTGTTGTGAGTCATCGACGTTCGTCAATATACCGGTCATCATTCATGGAGGAGTTCATGGTTCCAATCACATACGAGTATTGGTGGGAATAAATATGATGCTAGTATGACGTTAATCATCGGTATTATCATTCATATATAGCTCATGTTCTCGCAAAATTCAAGTCGTCTTGAAATGTTAGAGCCTTAAAAGTTAAAATATAAAACTACGCTTTGAACATCACCCTAATGGTTCCTTCGCGATTATAGCATATATAGTCGACATCGCCTCCCTTATGCCCACAACGCACGGTGTTTACCTTCCCTGCGTGCACCACTTCCGTTGTCAAGTTTATATATATGGTTCAAACTATTTTTTAAGATTTACGAATTAAATATGTTACAATTTTGTTCAATTTGGTATTTAACATTTTAACTCTTAGTTTTAAGCCCATGGACCTAAGTGGTGTCATTGGATTGGCCCATTGTCACATGCAAACAGCACACAAATGTTTCTTTCCATAAAACAAAGTCAATAATTAACAAAAGTATCATAATCATTGAATCTTCTATGTTACATTGAGATTAAGGGTGTGTTTGGTAGTGAGCATAAATGGAGCAATTAGCATTTAGCATTTAGCGTTTTTTAAAAAAGCTTGTTTGGAATGATTAGCAGTTAGCATTTATAAGGAAAAAAAGGCTAAATGTTAAATGCTCTTTGAATAAGCATTTAGCATTTAGCATTTAACATTATGCCATTTTACACAATAAAGTTACTGCTACAACTATTCTACCAAACACTTTTATAAATTAAACTGCTACTGCTAACTGCTTACTGCTACTGCTAACTGCTATTGCTAATTTCACCAAACACACCCTAAAAATGGCTTAATTATACTATAGCGTTTAAACCAAATAACGTGACTCAGTCTAGAACATATTCAAACAAACGGCAAAAAATATAGGATACTTAATGACGAGTAATGTTGTAACGCCCCGACCCGACAAGGGTAAAGGAATCACAAGTAATGGTTTCATATCAAAGCAAACATATATATCCAAAAGAAATCTCAACATCAATATTGAAATAATCCAAGTCAAATGATTTCAATACATAGGTCCCAGCGGAAAAATAAACTCCAAATGAATGTCTAAAATATAAAGTCTAAATGGCATCATAAGATCAAAGCTAAAATCTCTAAGGTAAGTCCACACAGCACTCATCCCAAAGCAATACCCAGCTCCAATGCTTAGATACCTGAAGAAAAGAAATGCAGCTGAGCTTCAAAAGCCCAGTGAACAGATATACAAGCAAAACGAATACGAAACGAATACGAAATAAAGTGAAAGAAAGATAGCAAAATCATAATCATTTCAAAAGATAAATCAGGATAATAGAATAAGTTTTATAGCTAACTACCTCGAGCCCAAATACATATGCCATATCATAAACATAATCATATTCACATAAGGCAACATTTGTAGGGAGACCTACCAGAGTTATGAAGGACGTGCATGCACGCAGCATCAATCATCAGATAACATATAGCATATAACATATAATATATAACATATAACAGATCTAGGATGCACCCATACGCCCCACAAACATACATTGATAATATAATATAACTTGAGCTCATAACAATTAACAGATAAGGGACGTGGCAGAACTTCACTCTACTGCCCTAGAGTCATGTCAGAAGTGCATTACTGACACGGACATGGAACCCCCATGACTAGTTAATAATTGGCTCGGGTGTCAAACTATCTTAGGTCAAATAGAATGTCATAACTGACATAGATCATATTTTATCAAATGTTTAATCATGTTTTCAAAATCAAAGTCTTCATATCATATAGTTCAAAATCAATGTTTTATGATTCAAAAATCAAAGTTCAGATAAGCAACAGCTCAAATAGACACATTAGGGTTCATAGCAAAGGCTTAGGAAATCCTAATGTAAAAGTTAACGAAAAGAAAACGTTATAAGAAACCTTTACTGAAAAGGTCAGAATATCTGTACCTTATTCCAAAGCAAATGATCGAAAAGAAAAGACACAGGGAAAGCAAAGAATTACTCCTTCTTCACAGAACCTATACACATTAACGGTCGTACATGTTATTTATGATTCCATAATCGTCGAAATGATCTTTTAATATTTGTCGTTCATACTTAGTATATTTAATGATCTTAATACTTTAGGGTTTTATAATCAAATGAGACTTAAGTGTTTTATAATTAATATCGTAGATTAGGGTTCATTATGTCATTAATTAAAGTTTAGGGTTAAATGTGAAAATAGTTTAAACGTCATAACTCACACATAAAATAACGAATTAATATACTTAGCTTCAAACCCTAATCGACTCTCATTTATGTTCTAGGGTTTTCTCATTCTTTAATATCTCATTAACATGCATTTACTTACATGTTACGTCTTTTAATGACTCGTTACTTAACCTAACACGTCATAAAAACAATCTTTCCTTTTATGTTTCACCATGCACGTTTATGATTTTATGTGACATACAAGTTACTTATTACTCGTATTAATTACACGTTTACACATTTACAAGTTCACTTGACTTATAATTACGCACACATATGAGACACGATTCACAAACCATTAGGGTTTGGCATACCTTATTCGATTAACATATCAAACTAGGGTTTACGTTTACATGACCTTTACTTAATTAATACACTTTTAAAACTCATATGTGGTTCGGTTCAACTTAGGGTTTCAATTAATAGGTTATTACGCAAGTCTTAACTCATATACGTACTTAACTCATTCAAGTTATCATGTTTTACACTTTAGTCGAATTATATGCATGGTTCGGTTTAATACATATGGTTCGGTCCTATATAACTCGACATAACCATGACTCGATTCAATAATACATATTACGTACATAGATCTTTAATACTTATAAGGTTTAATCATTAGGGTTTGCCTTGTTTTGGTTCTATTCGGCTCGACACAAAACAAAAAGAAACACAAGTCGACCAAACGAAACAAATTACAATACAATAACTTAAGGTGCATCAAACGAAGACGAGAATAGGTTATACCTTGACTTGGTTGAAGCAAAAATCTCGACACCAAGGGTGTATGTATTCGGCCGAGTAGGGAGAAAAAGAAAAGAGAGGCAACAACAAAACTAGGGTTTCACTTTTGAGTTTATGTATTGTATATATAGTAGTAGAAATTTCGGTTAGGGCTTAGGAAGGGTCTTGGGTTTCGGCTTGGCCCAACCGAACACAACCCAAACGCACACCATTGGGCTTCGGCCTATGGTCCATCGAAACAAACAAACATGACCCAAATTATTTACGAAACGTCCAACCTTCGTCGTACCAAAATCGATCACGTAATATATTTTAGTTATGTTTTATTATTCGCAAGTTAAGTTTTAAATTTCGTTAAATGATATAAATGTATTTTACGTATTTTATAAATTTCGATTCCAAAGGTATTTTAGTCTTTAATCAGATTTTAGATTTTCCAGGTTTTACAATTCTTCCCCTCTAAAGAAAAATTTTCGTCCTCGAAAATTGAAATGAAACGAAACGAAAATGAAAACGAAATGAGAACATACCAAACTATTCAAAGAAATGAGGATAACTAGCTCGCATCGACTCCTCGGTTTCCCAAGTAGCCTCACGTTCCGGATGATTTTCCAAAGAATCTTAACGAACGGAATGACTTTATTTCTCATAACTCTTTCTTGTCTTTCTAAAATAGCTTCCGGTTCTTCAGATAAAGACATATCGGATTGAATTTGATCAAACGGATAAAAGCAGCGTGTAACGGATGATAGTTGTATCCCCTTAGGAGTGATACATGGAAAACGTCATGAACATGCGATAACTGAGGCGGAAGTGCTAATCGATACGAAACTTCTCCTATACGTTCTAGAATTTCAAACGGTCCGATAAATCGAGGACTGAGCTTGCCCTTGATTCCAAAACGTTTCACACCTCTAAACGGCGAAACTTTCAAAAATACACGATCTCCAACCCGAAATTCTAAATACGATGATGCTTGTCGGCATAACTTTTCTGACGAGACCTAGCTTCCTTCAATTTTTCTCTAACAACAGTTACCTTCTCATTAGTGATCTCGATCATTTCCGGACCTTCAATCAAGCGTTCACCTACTTCATCCCAACAAATAGGTGCTCTACATTTCCTTCCATAAAGAAGTTCAAACGGTGCCGCCTTAATGCTAGCATGCCAACTGTTGTTGTATGCAAACTCTACTAAACATAAATATTCATCCCAACCGCCAGTCCATTCTAAAGCACAAGCCCTGAGCATATCCTCTAAGGTCGTATAGTCCTCTCCTGACCATCTGTTTGAGGATGAAATGCCGTACTAAAATTAAGTCGAGTACCCCAAGATTTTTGCAAACCCTTCCAGAAATGAGAAGTAAAACGCGATCTCTGTCGGGACACAATAGATGCCAGAGTACCATGAAGTCTAACGATCTCTTGCTGAAAAATCTCCGCCAATTTACCAATACCAAAATCCTTTCTGATTGGCAAGAAATGAGCAGATTTGGTTAGTCGATCAACAACTACCCAAATCGCATCATGTTTCTTCCGAGTAAGAGGTAGTCCAGTCACAAAATCCATAGATATCTTATCCCACTTCCATGTTGGAATATCCAATGGCTGTAACAATCCACTAGCCCTTTGATGTTCGATCTTAACCTGCTGACAAATCATACACTTCGACACAAACGTCGCCACATCTTGCTTCATGCCATTCCACCAAAAGTACTGCTTCAAATCCTTATACATCTTGGTAGAACCAGGATGGATAGTGAAAGGAGAACTATGAACTTCAGTCATAACTTTCTAACGAAGTACCTGATCATTGGGAACACAAAGCCTATCTCCATACCATACAATACTGTCATTATCAACCTTAAACTCCGTCTGCTTACCTTCTTCAACATTTTGCACCACGGCCCACAACTCGCCGTCATCTTTCTGAGCTTCTTTAATTTGCAATATAAGGTTCGACTCCACCTTCATACTAGCCCAGTATCCATCAAAACCTCGTACACACAACTCAACATCCAAACTCTCTAAGTCACGCAAAATCCTAGGCTCAATCTTGATACTCGCAAGAATGCATGATTTCCGGCTAAGTGCGTCAGCAACTACGTTAGCCTTACCTGGATGGTACTGAATGTTGGTGTCATAATCCTTAAGAAGTTCTAACCATCTTCTTTGTCTCATGTTAAGTTCCTTCAGAGTGAAAATATACTTGAGACTCTTATGATCAATGAATATATCACACGTCTCTCCATACAAGTAATGTCTCCAGATCTTCAACGCGAACACCACTGCAGCTAACTCAAGGTCATGAGTTGGGTAATTCTCCTCATAAGGTTTTAGTTGCCTCGAAGCATAAGCTATTACCTTTCCATGTTGCATTAAAACACAGCCTAATCCTTTCTTAGATGCATCACTGTAAATTTGAAATCCTCCAGAACCAATTGGAAGAGTCAAAATAGGAGCTGACACCAATCTCCGTTTCAACTCTTCAAAACTCTTTTCTCGTTCATCCGTCCATACAAACTTTTCACCTTTCCTCATCAGTTGGGTTAGAGGTAGAGCTAAGCGAGAGAAACCTTCAACAAAACGTCTGTAGTAACCAGCAAGTCCAAGAAAACTCCGACCTCAGTCCACTGTCGTAGGTCTTGGTCATTTGGTGATAGCCTCAACTTTAGACGGATCCATGGTGATACCATCAGCTGATACAATATGACCAAGGAAAGCGACTTGTCTTAACCAAAATTCGCGCTTCGAAAATTTTGCGTACAACTTCTTCTTCCTCAAAATCTCTAAAACTATCCGGAGATGTTCTTCATGCTCTTCTTCAGACTTGGAGTAAACTAAAATGTCGTCGATGAAAACAATAACAAACTTGTCGAGAAACTCATGGAAAACACGATTCATCAGGTCCATAAACACAGCAGGCGCATTGGTCAAACCAAAAGGCATAACGAGGAATTCGTAATGACCATATCTGGTACGAAACGCTGTCTTAGGAACATCTTGCTCCTTCACACGTAGCTGATGATAACCAGACCTCAGGTCAATCTTCGAAAAGAACTTAGCTCCTTGCAGTTGATCAAACAAATCATCAATACGCGGCAAAGGATAACGGTTACGAATGGTAATACGATTAAGTTCACGGTAGTCGATACATAGACGCATGCTTCCATCCTTCTTCTTCACAAACAAGGCGGTGCACCCCATGGAGAAACACTGGGCGAATAAATCCATTTTCTATCATCTCTTGCATTTGTTCTTTCAACTCCTTCAGTTCTACAGGTGCCATGCGATACGGAGCCTTAGAAATCGGTTCAGCACCAGGAATTAACTCAATGCTAAACTCAACTTCTCTAGCTGGGGGAAGACCAGGGAGTTCATCGGGAAAAACATCGGTAAATTCGCAAACAACCGAAAGATTTTCAATGTTAGGACTCTCCAAAGATGTGTCCTTAACAGATGCTAGAAAACCTTGGCACCCATGAGAAATCATGGTCCGTACCTTCATAGCGGAAATGAGCTTAACAGATTTAAGAGGTTGAGAACCATGGTAAACGAATTCGGGATGTTTTACGTCTCCAAAGATCACCGTTCTAGCATAGCAGTCAATTGAAGCTCTATGATAAGCCAACCAATCCATGCCTAGAATGATATCAAAGTCGACCATATCGAGAGGATACAGATTTGCAAAGCGAATACGATCATCAAAACGAAGAGGACACTTAACGTATTTATGATCAATGATCACGTGGTTCTTCATAGGCGTAGAAATCGATAAATGATTTGTTAACGGTTTGGGCTTCATATTAAGTTTCGACTAGCAAAATGAACAATGGTGAGATACGAAATGGAAGTACGCAGAAGGAATCCTAAAGTCTACCCAAATCCTCACAGGTCAAATCCTAAGCTCTAAGGTCTCAAAACCTAGGCTCCATATGTCACAGTCGACTACAAGTCGTAAACGGCTCACGATACCATAAATTGTAACACCCCGACCCGACAAGGGTAAAGGAATCACAAGTAATGGTGTCATATCAAAGCAAACATATACTCCCTCCGTCTCAAAATAATTGTCCATATTTCCTTTTTTGGGTGTCTCAAAATAATTGTCCACTTTCTATTTTAGGTAATAAAAAGAGAATTTAGTAGAGGAATATTCTATTTGAGTGGTTGAAATTTGTAGGGGTCCCACTTTTATTAAACTATGTGCTTTTTGTCTCCTGACAATAATTTTGAGACGGAGGGAGTATATCCAAAAGAAATCTCAACATCAATATTGAAATAATCCAAGTCAAATGACTTCAATACATAGGTCCCAGCGGAAAAATAAACTCCAAATGAATGTCTAAAATATAAAGTCTAAATGGCATCATAAGATCAAAGCTAAAATCTCTAAGGTAAATCCACACAGCACTCATCCCAAAGCAATACCCAGCTCCAATGCTTAGATACCTGCCACGGAAGAAAAGAAATGCGGTGAGCTTCAAAGCCCAGTGAGCAGAGATATACAAGCAAAAGCGAATACAAAGCGAGAGCGAATCTGAAATAAAGTGAAAGACAGATAGCAAAATCATAATCATTTCAAAAGATAAATCAGGATAATAGAATAAGTTTTATAGCTAACTACCTCGAGCCCAAATACATATGCCATATCATAAACATAATCATATTCACATAAGGCAACATTTGTAGGGAGACCTACCAGAGTTATGAAGGACGTGCATGCACGCAGCATCAATCATCGGATAACATATAGCATATAACATATAATATATAACATATAACAGATCTAGGATGCACCCATAAGCCCCACAGACATACATTGATAATATAATATAACTTGAGCTCATAACAAATAACAGATAAGGGGCGTGGCAGAACTTCACTCTACTGCCCTAGAGTCATGTCAGAAGTGCATTACTGACACGGACATGGAACCCCATGACTAGTTAATAATTGGCTCGGGTGTCAAACTATCTTAGGTCAAATAGAATGTCATAACTGACATAGATCATATTTTTATCAAATGTTTAATCATGTTTTCAAAATCAAAGTCTTCATATCATATAGTTCAAAATCAATGTTTTATGATTCAAAAATCAAAGTTCGATAAGCAATAGCTCAAATAGACACATTAGGGTTCATAGCAAAGGCTTAGGAAATCCTAATGTAAAAGTTAACGAAAAGAAAACGTTATAAGAAACCTTTTGAAAAGGTCGAATATCGTACCTTATTCCAAAGAAAATGATCGAAAAGAAGAAACAGGGAAAGCAAAGGATTACTCCTTCTTCACAGAACCTATACACATTAACGGCCGTACATGTTATTTATGATTCCATAATCGTCGAAATGATCTTTTAATATTTGTCGTTCATACTTAGTATATTTAATGATCTTAATACTTTAGGGTTTTATAATCAAATGAGACTTAAGTGTTTTATAATTAATATCGTAGATTAGGGTTCATTATGTCATTAATTAAAGTTTAGGGTTAAATGTGAAAATAGTTTAAACGTCATAACTCACACATAAAATAACGAATTAATATACTTAGCTTCAAACCCTAATCGACTCTCATTTATGTTCTAGGGTTTTCTCATTCTTTAATATCTCATTAATATGCATTTACTTACATGTTACGTCTTTTAATGACTCGTTACTTAACCTAACACGTCATAAAACAATCTTTCCTTTTATGTTTCACCATGCACGTTTATGATTTTATGTGACATACAAGTTACTTATTACTCGTATTAATTACACGTTTACACATTTACAAGTTCACTTGACTTATAATTACGCACACATATGAGACACGATTCACAAACCATTAGGGTTTGGCATACCTTATTCGGTTCACATATCAAACTAGGGTTTACGTTTACATGACCTTTACTTAATTAATACACTTTTAAAACTCATATGTGGTTCGGTTCAACTTAGGGTTTCAATTAATAGGTTATTACGCAAGTCTTAACTCATATACGTACTTAACTCATTCAAGTTATCATGTTTTACACTTTAGTCGAATTATATGCATGGTTCGGTTTAATACATATGGTTCGGTCCTATATAACTCGACATAACCATGACTCGATTCAATAATACATATTATGTACATAGCTCTTTAATACTTATAAGGTTTAATCATTAGGGTTTGCCTTGTTTTGGTTCTATTACTCGACACAAAACAAAAGAAACACAAGTCGACCAAACGAAACAAATTACAATACAATAACTTAAGGTGCATCAAACGAAGACGAGAATAGGTTATACCTTGACTTGGTTGAAGCAAAAATCTCGACACCAAGGGTGTATGTATTCGGCCGAGTAGGGAGAAAAGAAAAGAGAGGCAACAACAAAACTAGGGTTTCACTTTTGAGTTTATGTATTGTATATATAGTAATAGAAATTTCGGTTAGGGCTTAGGAAGGGTCTTGGGTTTCGGCTTGGCCCAACCGAACACAACCCAAACGCACACCATTGGGCTTCGGCCTATGGTCCATCGAAACAAACAAACATGACCCAAATTATTTACGAAACGTCCAACCTTCGTTGTACCAAAATCGATCACGTAATATATTTTAGTTATGTTTTATTATTCGCAAGTTAAGTTTTAAATTTCGTTAAATGATATAAATGTATTTTACGTATTTTATAAATTTCGATTCCAAAGGTATTTTAGTCTTTAATCAGATTTTAGATTTTCCAGGTTTTACAAATGTTGGTGTAGATGACGGGCAGTCTTGGGGGTTAAGATAGCGAGTGTTCCTTATCTGAAGCATTTGGTATCCAAAAGATCCTCTCCCTCAAAAGGCTCATGATCTTCAATAATCTGATTCACTCGCTCTATTTGTAGTGCATTTTTTACAAACTATTAAAGTTTGCCCCTCGATCATAACTTTTTGTCTCCGCCCCTGTCTGTTGTGCTTCATCCGATATATCCACCTTTGTCCGCTCATAGAGCTCCATGTCAAAGCATTTATCCCTAGCTCTAATATATATCAATGAAACTTGTAAAAATTAAGAGCATCTACATAGCCTGAAGGTAGAACTACAATTATAGGGAGAATATATTTAAGTTCTAGTTAAATCTTGTAGCTAACAAAACATTAAAACAAAACTCAAATACTAATGGACCTATATTTTCAATAAGTACACTGGGATGACGGGTGAGACTTACTAAAGTTAAAATGATTTTTCATCAAAAAGTTTTCTATTTATGTCTTATAAATTCCTTATGATGATTTGCTATTTTCAAATGGGGGCAATTCTATATTTACCCAACTTAAATATGCTAATGTCGTATTTATTCAAAACATGCTTTAATTGTATTGTAAATCATGCATTTAAAAATTGTATTTTGGGCATATATGACATTTAATATAGAATTATCCCTTTCAAATGAATCTTTTTTTGTAAAACTGTAACAAACTAAAATAAGACACTATCTTAATAAAAATAACTTGGTCAAAACTTTTCTAATAATGAGCTCGGCTAGAGTTGGGATTGGAGCTGAAGCTTATGTCATAAGCTATAAGCTAGAGCTTATATTTTTATAAAATTGTTTTCGAATTAATTAGAGTTGAACCTTGTTACTGTAAAATTGCAAGAAAAATACATGAAATTAAATTCAATATAGACTAAAATACACCGTTGGTCCCTAAACTTGGCTGGACGGATCGCGATGGGACGAAACTCACCCTTTTCATCGCCACAGGTCCAAACCTTGGCCATTAAATGTCAGATTCGTCCCTTGACCAATAACGGCGTTGTCAATGTTCCGTTATACGCCAAAAAAACCCGTAATCATGTTACTGTTGAGGGTACAATAGTCATTTTGTTTTATATACTGTAGCACCTGTCTTGTCCAATTTCCTGCCATTTTGTACAATATAACAAAACCGTGTACTCATTGCTCATCCCCAAACTTGTTTTGGAAGCCTACCAGAAAACCCTAATGCAATGTCTATCATCAAATCAAATAATCTGAGTAAGAAAATAACAAACAACCACATTGGATTTACTCTGTGGCGAGTAAGGGAATATCCTTTATATGATGATCGTGAAACGGAGGAAAGAGCTGCAGTCAGGAGATATTGTAAGTCTTTTTTGGTTAGAGCCTATTACAATCATATGTTAGTACGATTGATTAAGTTATTCCCCTTTTAGGTAACTTTAGCTTAACAATGTTTTTGTACATTGTTTTATACAGCGGTGAACTCGGATCGTTTAGCATGATGTTCCATTATGAAGGTACATTCAAATACTTTCTAGGTAGGATATATCAAGGAGGCAAGAAATGCCTTGTTGATCTTGTGGAAATAAAAGAGGTATCTGTTGATGAAATGGATGCTCATGACCCAAATCGGTTATGACTCTGGACAAACCAATTTTTTCTACTTTCTTAAGCCTGGTTGTACATTAGACTACGCGGTTTGTTTTCTTTGCGTGAACCTGCTAATCTAGACATGTTGAAAGATGTTGTCATACAGCATAAGCTGATAGACGTGTATGTTGAAATGGGGAAGACTAGATTAGAACTTTCTGAAATGTCCCCACAATCAATTAAGACTGTGTTTTGGGAGATGGATGAAGAGAGGAGAAAAGTTGCTACTGCGGCTATTCAATCCTGTTGTAGACGGTTGGTGTTAGATGATATAGATAATGAACCTGCCCTAGATCCGTTTATCCAACTTACACAATTGCCTGTGGACGTCAATGATATTGGTGAATCTAGCAATTTTCCAAACATTGACCCACTCTTCTCCACCTTAGACTCACTGTTTCATTTGCTAGCCAACCTATTCAAAACAGTGAGCGTGCTTTAGTAGTTGTTGATGAGGACAATGCTATAAAGGAGCCTGATAATGTTGAGTTTAATCTGTTTAGAGTGAGTCAGGGGAAGGACTTTGTTAGGTCACAAGGTTTACCACACAAGCTTATAAGAAAGATAGAGAGGCGATTGAACAAGTATCCAAACACACACACACGATATAGAGTATACGGTTATGCGTAGAGAGTGAGTGAAAAGAAAACTTGAACAACCAACCTTCAAATGAAGGTTTACAAGGGGTATTTATAGGAGGGAAGCTAGGGCAACACTCCTAGTTCCCTTCCTTTCCTTATTGGGCTAGGCCTAGGCTTATGGGCCTTCTACATAAGCCTAAGGCTAATAACAAACATAAAGGCCATAATAAGCTAACTATTACATATGAGTAACTAACACTTGAATAAAGTTTAGGAGTGATTCCAACAATCTCCCCCTCAAGTGTAATTACATATGAGTAACAAACACTCAAGTGTTGGTGATGAAAAACGGTGAAGGCGTTGATGTAATAGTAGCTTTGACGTCTTCTCACATTCTTCTTTCTTGTGAGAAGAATTGCCTTGATTTGAACAATCTCCCCAGTGTAGAGAGATGGTTTACTTTGAACGGTTATGCTTTGACGTCATCTTTAACTTTGTTCTTTGATCATTGTTCTTTGTGGTGAAAGTGATAGTATGTTGTTGTCTGCATCAAGTCTGCCTCTCGTCTCGTCCTGCTGCACAAGTGTCTCCACGTTGTTCTTCAACATGCTCACACGCTCTTTTGACGTTGGAATTCAGTACCGATGGAGTTCTTTAAGTCTTTAACTTTGTAGATTCTCTGTATTGACGAAGAATCATTCTGACTGTTGTGTTGCTTTGGATAGAACTTCCATTAGTGATGATGTTGGCGTGAGCATGAGAAGAATCTGCGATCATTCGCTCCAGGCTTCCATAAGAAGAAACCATTTAAACGGTTAGTAATAAGCGGATTCCGGCACTTACAAGTTTGAACTTCGAGAGTGTTAACAGCATAGTGTGAAAACACAACTCTAATTCTTACAAAGGCCGCTCAATCGAGTCCCACAAGTGAGATAACACGATGTACCAAGTACACCTACGATTCAGATGAGTCGCTGAGGTACACCGAAGCATCACCTCACGATTGCAGACCGTTTGAGACCACTAGCGAATCCACGGAGTTGCCGAAGCGAATTCTGCCGTGGTCGCTTTGATGTTGACCCGGCAGAGTTTCCATTCAATCATGATGATCACAAATGTGAACCTCTCATAAATGTTCTATTGCTAAGATCTGTGAAGGACTCGATATGAACCACCGATAACCTTATTTGTTGATCATCAAGTGATTAAATGTCAAGTGTACCTAAGAGATCTTTTGATGAATCTCGTGGCTCTAGACTCAATAGTGCGTTTTGGTTTTCCTGAGCGGAGACTAGGGAGAGGGTCTCCTTCAATACCAAAGAATCTCTAAGAGAAAAACCGATAGTTTACGTAGGGTTCCCTGTGAGAATGAAACAAGCTTCTGTTAAGAGAAACTTGAGTGGATAAGAAGGTTTAGTGCATGGCCACTGGGTCCATGACGACTTTTAATCTTCAATACCGGCCACTAAGTGACAACCAAGTATATATGAATTGAACCCGGTTCCGCCTAAGTTGAATAATCTAGAGGGCTATTTCTTTTCACCCTTTTCTTTGCATTTCTTTTAATTCTTCAACTCCTTCTTTCTCCGATTCTCATTTTCTCCTTTTTACAATCATACCTAAGGACTTCTAAATACTAACTATTTGTGGTGTCCTTGGGTAGATCCATCCGGCTCTCGCGGATCATAGGACGGTTATTCCTAACCTTAGTCACCTTATAACTCCATGACTAAACTATGTTGCCATAAAACCACTGATGTGAAAAATCTCTCAGTGTTTATGAATGAAAAACATTTTAGTACCACTGTTGAGATAAGATTTTGCATAAATACTCCCTCTCCACATGTGCTTAATAGTTTTAACGGTTAAATGCATGTGAGGAGAGCGCCACTTTTGAATTGATTCACTCAAGATAGACAATTCCCGCGAGACACGTTTACGTGGCATAGTTAAAGAGTTGCATTGTCAGCTTTTAGGTGACAACTAGCTCTAATAACTACCTTGAAGGTGTAGACAATCCTCGAAGGTCGCCAAACCCGCCGAGTTCATGTTTATCAAGAGTTTCTAATGGTACATTCTACTCGACAAGTCCTTTGCAGACACGCTACATCACTAGCGAACTAGCTTGAAATTATTACCCATCCCGGACAAGTCTTTTCGAGTTACTAAAAGTTAAGCATCGTCAATTCGTTGGTTAAGTCTGAAGCATACAGATTCATTTGCATTTTACACAACATATTTCTTATCACATATTTCTCCCCCTCAAAAATGGCATATTAAAGTGTTATTTTTGAAACGTTTGAGAATAAATATGACCATTTTGAGTGTTGTGGGAATGACCATGTGGAACAATTTTGAACAAAGTTTCAAATACTCCCCTCAACAAGTGATATAAACGGTTGAGGTTTTGAAAATCATAAGGGAAGTACTTGTTCTTTTGAGCAAAACCTTGAAAATTGAAAGGTTTGATAGGTTTTACTCAAAAGTAAGAAGCTTTCGCTCCTTTTTATAAGGATTGTGGGCAAGCGCCATAAGGGTCCTTTATTACAAGTACGGGTTGTACACTGTAATGTGTGCACAAGCCATCGACATATTCAATCAAACATCCAAAATTATATGAAATCAATTCGGGGTACCAGAAGTGCAAGATGTTCCCGTGAGTGTGCATTGTACGCTGAAATCCGGTTATGTTTCTCCCGGTCTGACCACCGACATAACTCTCCAATCGTCTGAACTGATCCCTTCAAAACAACCGTTCATCAATCATTGTGATGATCCGTCTCACATCCCTCCTTTCCTGAGAATTCCGTAGCTTAGAGACCCAATTTTCTCTGCATATCCTTCAACTCAGATGCCAATCCATCCCTAACCAGCTTCAAAGTATGATCCCGAACTTGTGGAGTTCGCTACACGCCATTAAGCAGTTTCTTTGAAGTTCACTACGTAAACAACGTAAAGGTTTGCTGATGAATGTATATTGAGATAGCTGGTTGATATCGGGAAGATCAAGCTTTGGAGGAGTGAAGTTGACACGCCTCGATAAGATTCAATGTACCACCGGAGATCTTCTACACGCCTTTGATGACAATGCGCCTTATGAAGATGAGAAGTGACTTGATAAATTTGCGTTGAATGGGTTGAGAATTGTCTCATGCGAACCTGTACCTTGGCAAGGTACATGTCTTCGATGTCATTGAGAGACAAATTCTCAAAGTCACCCTCGTGAGAAAGCATAGTCCTATTCATCTTGTCGTTTGACTACGATCTTCTTTAGGAATGTGTAGTCCCACTTAGACTAAAGGTCAACGTGTATGATGGCAACGATATCCTTAGAACTATACACAGATGTTGAGACTTCAACCATTACCGTGAGTAGATTCGTCGCTGCTTCGCCAGTTGATGAATCCCATACAATGCACGGCATATGCCTCCACTGTGTTGGAGAACAAGTGATTGGCACGTTCCTCAATGGCTATGCATTTTGAGTAGACAACTGCGGGGAATGGAAGTGTCAACGATGTAGCATATTTTCTTGAATCATCGCCACCGTGTAGAAGAAAATCCAAGTCTTTGTTGAAGAAATATCCTAAAGGAATCCTTGGTTCATCTTTGGCCAAGTGTTGGTAGAGGTTTGGTCCAACCGGTGTAGTATGGAGGGTTGTCCCTTTGTGTGAAGTCAATGTTTGCTTCCGGTTTGAGCCAATCCATGTTGTTAGACATAGCTCGAGCAATGTTTTCAAGGTGATATTCGACCTCGGGGCACTTTCGAGCTGCCTTTAGAAGTTGAAATTTTCATTTTTGATTCGCTCAGATTTCGTCATTTTCTTCACATGGAACTTTTCTTGCAAAAATTTTGCATGCTCCAATGTAGAACCGTCTACCAAATCGACCTTCTTCAGTAGGGAGTGTTGTTAACTAGATTAGCAAACCATTCAAATTCCTCTGTTTTATCGTCATCTAGCCATGATACGACGCTTGAGGCTTCTTCTTTTCGGAAGGCCTAGATGATGATCGTTTCTCAACTTGTTTGGGAGAGGTGGGTTGTTGTAGGGGCTCAAGGACCTCTTCATCGTCACCACCCGTATACTCAAAGTGATCATCGGTTTTCTGAGTCGGGGGTGGTAACTCGGAATCGCCCTCAAGGCCAGTGAAGAACGAGGAGGAGATTTTGTTGAACAGAGCCGTGGAGGAGGTTGCATCAAAGAAGATTCACCCATCGCCGACGTTTAGGTGCAGAGTCTTTATCCTTGTCTTCATCGTCTCTAGGACGTTTAGACTTTTCAGCTTCAAATCTACAAGCTTCTTGAAGTTGGTAGTCCAATGCTTGAAACAGCTTTCCTTCATCAGGGTAAATGTCCCGCATCGTGCGACATTTGTGTGACAAGCTTGGCCACCAATTCATTATCCAAGAAAACAACCGGATCGGTTGGATTGATTGTGACGGTTAAGGGCGTTGATCGAATAGTTTTGCTTGGCGATCTGCATAAGATTTGGATAAAGTTGTTTGGTGAACAACTCCTTTGTGACTTTAGGAACGCATTCCAGAAGGTACTTTTTCGTGTAGCCTTCGATCATTTCGCTTCGTTCCTCTTGACGGTGATTTTCATGAATTCTAACAAACTTCCTTTCTCCTTTTATCTTTTCATGCTCGTCATACATATGTTGTATGTGATCAAAGAAAGAAATTTAGCTTTTGTTGAGCACGCTTTTCTTCTCGACTTGTTTGACAATTTTGGTAATCCGTTCAAGAGCTTGAGAAATCCAAGATTTAGATGGTTTCTTCACGGATTTGGATGATGATTTGGTTGACTTCTTTGATGGTGGTGGCGATGAGTGAGAAGACGAATCTGATGATGAAGAGATATGAGGAGACCTCGATCCTTCGAGGTTCAGAGGTTCTTCCTTTGATCGCAAGCAGACTATCTAGAAAGAAACGTATCATAATCAACATTTTGATCTTTTCTCGACTTTCAGTTTCCTTCCTCAAACTCATATACTATAGTATCCTCCACAAGCTTTTGTTGTTGCATAAGAGTGGTGGCACCGATCCCTTATCGGTTGATTAACCGCATCAGGAGATGGTTCAGAGTGGGCAGTACCACTTGATCCTCCGGGACCACCCATTTGGTCTTTAGCAAATTCTTCAGCTTTTTGAAGGTGTCTAACGATATTAAACTTCTTCCTGTATGATATATCCCATTGCTCTCTTCATGATCCGAGCTTTCATCATACGGTACAAGTACAGAGTCTTTCCTTTTCCTTTGTCACAGGGACTTGGAGGTTTAGCTGCTAAGGGAGGTGTTATGGTTGCATTCTGAGTAGGTAATCTCTTCATCCTGTGTCACACTCTCAGAGCTTTCGGCCCACAAGCTTTCTTGGGGTTCGGATGTGGGAATAGGTTCAAACTTCCTTTTACGGAACAATCCTTTTACGAGGAGGATTCCTTTGGGAAGCCTATAAAGATCTGCATTTGTAACACTTCCAAGATCGCCTTTTCTGGTCCTTCGAGTAGGTGTACCGTAAGATTTTTCATCCGATGACCAACTTTGCCTTCTTTTACTGCTAACCGATACCTTTATATGTTTCAAGCTTTTGATTTCTGGTTAGAAGGTGATCGTGCAAAACCGAACCCTTGTTTCTTTGTTGACGATTCTTTGATTCTACAGATAGTATGGGTTCAGTCAATATGTCGTGATTATCTGGGTCATTGAGCCTCATGGGATGTCAGGATGAAGTCCAAGTGCTCTCTGGATCAACAATTTGGTGTATCTGACATAGGGAATCTTGAAGCCAAGCTTCTTGTGAAATACCATCATGTCCTCCCATATCAGTGCTTCGATTTCAATGTCCTTCTTGTTGATCAACGACCAGAAGATTTGCAGTTCCATGAGCTTGGGATGCTCATAGCCACCGTCAACGCACCAGAGACCGATTTGGTGATGATCATGTAGAGTGTTTGTTCTCCATGGTTGAGGAATATACTTCAACTTCTCGCGGAGAGTGCTTAGTAATGATTCCTGGCTTCATCATAACCAATATCTATCAAGAATTTTAGACTGCCTCTTCAGTAGGGGTAGCAAAGAAGTCGGGTTGGGCGATGTCGAATGATGAGAATGCCCGTAAGTCGCATAGGAGTGATAGTGACTTGTTTGTGATTAAGTGTCACATTCAATGCACTTTGACCAGCTGATCCTCTCGCATAGAATCCAGAATTGTTGAATGTAGATCTCGAACTGGCAGAGTGTGAGGCATGTTCTCGTAGGGATGATTCCCGAGAATATCCACGCAATCAAGCAGAAGATTCGAAAGCGTGAGGGTATCAAAGTCAACCCTAAGGTTGTTCTTTCCAATCTTTCGATAACCTCTTGGGAAGATATCAAAGAATGGTGAAAATCTCGGTGCATCCACATTCATTTGTTCAGCCATGTCGTGATCTCAAATAACATTAGCCAAAAGAACCAACATATCGAAAGACATAGTGTTAGTCAACGGAAGGTCTTATTGTCTAGTTATTGAATGTACAGTGTCAATGATTGTTACGAGTCCTAAGTCACTTGTTTGTTCAATAGTCCAATGACGCCGTGAAATGTTTCGTGAGTTAGTTAACTTTAAGTTTTAAAGTTTATGTTATCACTTATTGTTCACAACATATCAAACGATTAAGTTTATTAGTGACATTATTAGATTCGTGACGTTATGATTAGTTTATTTACAAGTTTGTACACGTAACAATTCATTATGAAGGTCAATCCAGGCTTAAGCGTAGTTTTGCAAAGTTAAGCGAAATGAGATGATATATGCTGTAGACGAAAGCTTACGCCAGAGGATTCAACTTACGCTGTAAGAAATGTTACGCGAGGAAAAGGGACCTTATGCGAGAGCTTACGCCGTAGGCGTATATACCTTTACCGTAAGGCTTACTCGTAAGAGTAGACCTTATGCGTAGAGGTCATCGCTTACGCATATCCTTCACAGATACGCCGAGTCCCATTGTAGAACCTTACGCTGAATGGTTATGCGGATTATTCTTACGCATAACTTGACTACGCCGTAGGGTAATCCTTATGTAGAGTTGCAAATGACCTTGATTCTCAATATTTAAGCCGAGCAAAGCCTAAATAAATTCATCAACTCATCAAAATTAACACAATACTTCACTTTAACAACAAGTTATGGCAAGAACAATTATGGAATTGTTATAGTGAGAAGTCATACGCTGAGGTCAAAACCCTAAGGGTTATGATTTACG
Organism: Chrysanthemum makinoi; assembly: GCA_910596185.1. Taxonomy (NCBI): domain Eukaryota; kingdom Viridiplantae; phylum Streptophyta; class Magnoliopsida; order Asterales; family Asteraceae; genus Chrysanthemum; species Chrysanthemum makinoi. The sequence continues at coordinate 28,619,255 of OU343217.1, forward strand.
CGTATGAAATTTTAGCCATGGATTTGCACAAGAATTTTTCTGGTAGTTTAAGAGTGTTGTGGGAGTCTTTGTACCAAGTTATAACATCTAACTCGCTAGAATCAATAGTTACCAAATATTATGAACTTTAAACCCTAATTACAAATTGTTCACCAATTGTGTTCTCGGGTGGTTAATAACAATGGGAATCATCAATTTAACAACTTAAGACCATAACCCCAACAATCTTTTATACCAAAACACTTTACATTTGGAAAAACCCAAATCGACACATAAACCCTAATTTTCAAAAATTGTTGATACGCGTTTCGGGTGGGTTTGATGGTTGAAATGGTATCATTGATGTATAAAAACATTTTGACATTATCCATTTAACCAAAACACCCACACAATGAGTTGTGATAACATTACATCACGTTAACATGATTTTTTAACCGTTGATTTGAAATACAATTCAAGACCTTATCTTTAAAAACATGTTTAGATCGTGAAAACACTTACAAACGATGATCAAATCAACGGATATCTTGAACGATTATAAGGCGAGGATGTTTAGGTTTTGTGTATTAAATGTGAAGAAGAAAAGTAGGTGGGAGGTATTTTATTTAAAATAACTTTAACATTTTGACAGTTTTAGTCCTTCCACCTTTTCCTTTTTCAAACAAAGCCATTTAACTTCCATTTTGGTTACCAAACAAAGTTTTAGGAAGAAACTTGACACACTCCTCCTCGACTTAAGAAAATAATGAAAGGTTATAAGTTTAGTCCGGGGAGTGTCATTTTACCAGAAAATTTACCACCATTTGTTAAAAGAAACAACCGAGATATGATAACATGCAAGTAATACGATGTTTTGAAGCAAATATGATATTTTTTTCTCCCTCAACACTAGATCGGAAAAATACTGAATTTTGAAAGATTATAGTGTTGACGGAAGAAACGTACTTGCAATGTTGAAAGAAAATAGATAGAAGAATATTTTTGTTGTTTTATCGGATTTTATACTTTTGTATTTTGTTTTTGAAAAATTATTTACAAAAGAGATTTTGGTGTTTGACAGTGTTTTTAAGATCGTTTAGAGGTCATCCAATTCCACTAGAGTTGCAAACACCTCATACCAATCCGTGGACCAACTCATTAAACCTAGCTGAGGCAAGGCTTTGTGAGAAGA
>OU343217.1:28620525-28757447 GCA_910596185.1 Chrysanthemum makinoi
ACGCTCGCACAATCAGAGTTTGGTTTTAGCCATGAATGATCGCTATATCTCTACCCGTACATCACTCGCTGCCCATACGGAAACGCATCATGAATGTCAGATCACAGATCTTCGTGTCTCATCAAGTAGATCAACTAAACTAAGCATGAAGACCCACTTGATCCCTACTAACTGGGTTCGTGAGACTTTTTTCTCGAGGCTTGAATAGCCTCCCAAAGACTCTTCCAAACATCATAAACTGCAGACTAACTTCGTTTTCATCATCCATTGATGAATATGCAATTAATAAATTGAAGAATTAAAACTCATATTGTGTAAAGAATATAGTGAATGTGTGAAATGAGATTTGTGAGTTTAACAGAAGTATGTGTGTATTTATAGTTTTAATTGTTTTTTTTTGGTCAAACTGCTAGTTTTTGTTGGATCAACAGAACTAATTAAAAGTTTTTTTTTTTTTTTTTTTTGAGATGAGATGTTTACCGACATCATGCAAATTATGTGTTATCGATACAATCCACATCAAGCCGTCGACACGTTCAATCTCTCCCAATCGATCTCCTCGATCGACAGAGATTGAGTCTCACTGGGGTTAGCCTAACAACAAACATATTAGAAAAAAATAAAAATAAACTACTTGTGAAAGATCTCCTTTGGGAAGTCAAATGATTTGATTGCATATTACTTAAAAATCTATGGACCACTTATCATAACTTATCTAATGACAAAATACAACTAACAAGTTGTCACTCCAGAGAAAACTTTGTCAATTGGACCCACTTGTATGGAGGCATACGTTTTGATGCAATAATTATCTATGTATGAATTAGCAATAAAAATAAAGAACAGCTAAATCCTTCTTGCCGCTTTGCCTTTTCAATTCGTGAAATCCAAATACGTTGAGTAATTTTAGACACATAAATGTATTAAGGTATTCTTTTTGGGAGTAATGTAGAAAATGTTCCTTGCCATTTCATCAGATTTGCCCTCAAGATTAGCCAGAAGCCCGAGAAATTTTGACATTTTACCCTCGACCAAATTGAATGATCAATACCTCGTTCATCCCTTTAAATTTCCAGACTAAATCGCATTTGAACAAACCACGACCATTTATTTTTTTCAATTTTTCGAAAATAATTTTCAAAATAATTTTATCTACGTTTTCATCCGTTTTCAGACATTTTTTAGATTATTGTCCGCTTTTTTATCAATTTTTCACGTTTGTCTATTTTATTCGCTACTTCGCTTTTATCCGCTTTTTTCATTTTGTTCATGTTTTTAAATTTTGTTTGTTTTGTAATATTTCAACATTTTGAAGAAAACAAAATTCAAAAGAAAAAATTTTGAAAAATCCAAAAATATTTCCAAACAAAATTAGAATTTTTCAAGAAATTTGGAATTTCTTTTTTCAAATTTAAAATTTCTAATTTTTTCCATTGTTCATATTATTGTTTGTTTTTTCATGTTTTCATATTTGATATCATCATTTTAAAATTCAAACGAAAAATTTTGAAAAATTTAAAAAATTTTCAAAAAAATTAGAATTTTTTCAAGAATTTGGAATCTTTTTTCAAATTTGTGAAAATTCAAATTTTTTGAATTTTTAAAATTTTTCAATTTTTCTTTTGATTTTTTTTTCAAATGAAATATTAAAACAAAACAAAAACGTAAAAGAAAAATAGACAAAACGAAGTTAACACCTGACAAAATGAAAAAATGAACAAAACCAAGAAAACTAATAAAAATACAAAACGTAAGAAAACGAATAAAAACCGGACAATAATCTATAAAACGTACTAAAAACGGACAAAAACGACGAGAACTGATAAAATTATTTTAAAAATTATTTTCGAAAAAATTCAAAAAAATTATTTTCAGTAAAAATAAATGGTCCCCGTTGTTCAAATCGCAGATTTCGTCCCTCAGAATTTAAAAGGATGAAGATTTAGGTATTTCGCCATTTCAGCCGGCTGACGAAAATGATCAAAAGGTTTCTCCGCGGAGGCCAAGCACTTTCGAACGCAGGACAATCAGAACTTAAAACCAAGGACGCATTGCATTTTACTCTTCTTTTTGGTATAATAAACTAGTATAGATTAACTAGTAAAAATGGATTGATTGGTAACATTCAATAGGGCCCATTATGGAATCACAAAGTCGTTAAATAGATTCCTATTGTACCAATTATTAGATACTACACCTACACTTTGCTTCCTTCATTTCTATTGTTTGACTTCTTATCATCATATAGTATCTCAACCTCATAAACTTCAAGTGACCATAGTTTAGATTCACACACAAACACAAACATATGGCTACATGTCCTCCCTTCGACTTTTCGGGCAAGTATTACCACACGTCGGGCAACGATTGTGTGAGGCAAACCAGTTTTTTCGGCGGCAAAGCCGTCCTTAATCAAAGTGTTGGCTATTCTGTGATTCTTGGATTTGGTGCTTTTTTCGCCTTCTTTACCTCTTTCTTGGCACGTACTACTTTCTCTATATATTAGCAGCGTGTGTGACAGTGTTACGGTGGCAGAACTTGAACATTTTTGCTAGTATACGGTTATTTGGTTTTTTTCTATAAAGGCAAATCTTTATTTTATACGTCAGAACCTATCACTAGTAAAATTACATTTATTCATGAAACAGCTACATTAGCTAAAAAAAATAACTATATGGTACGTGGGATGAGTTGTTCTTGTTTCGGTATAGGTTTGGCTAGAGAAACGTTACGTTGGGGCTCGTCACACGTCCGAGTGGTTCAACACGGCCGGAAGAAATGTGAAAACAGGACTGATAGCAAGTGTTATTGTATCTCAGGTACCATTTCTTAGTTGATCCGTTATTTCTGGTTTAGTTTTGAATGGAATTTTTAACTGAGTTGACTCCAATGAGTTGACTTTTCCGAGTATAATGAAAATGCCTTTAACCCGGACAAAATATTACAGTTTTTTTTTTTTTTTTTTTTTTAATGGTTTATAACATGCTTTAAATGTATTGTACATCATGAATTCAAAAATTGTATTTTGGGTATATATGACATTTTCATGTTTAAATTCAAAATATGGAATTATCTCTTATAAAAAGTAAATAATAAGTACGTAGTAACATTTAGTTATTTTATTTTATTACAAAGTTTAAAAATGGCCGTTTGTGGCAATTTCTTTTTAAATGTGACAAAAATATAAGTACAAGTCGACCCTTTATTTAATAAAAGTAGACGATAGAAACTAACCATAAAACTATGGAAATATCAGTATAGCATACATAGAGCAAGCTGCATACAGCTTATGAAAATAGGAATTAAAAAAAAAAAAAAAAAAAAAAGTTTTACCCCTAAACAGGACTGTCTCATGGATTTCGGTGGCCCTGTGCCATTATCGCAAACAAGCGAAAATGCTGATGTTTAATCAGTTTACTAAGTTTTACTTGTATTATATGCAAACTGAAGCAAAAAATCTTAAACTTATATGATCCTAAACTCCTTAAACCGGGCCAAAATCAAATTAAACCAACACATGACTGGTCCGGGCCTAATCCTAGGTAGGTCGATCCTAAATCCTAACTACTATTTGAGAGTCTAGTGCATGGTCTTTTATTCATCTCTATTTGGCGAGTTCGGTTTGTTTCTCTATTATGTATAATCTAACACTAAAGTCTAAAAATGTGTCGAAAGTGGACATGGGCTGCAACAATATTACAAAGCTCAAACGTTGCCTGGGAGTATGGAGTCAGTGGTCCATTTTGGTACGCCAGTGGTGCCACCATTCAGGTTTTAGCCTCAGTACACCTTTCTAGTTCCATTCACGTGCAATATAACTTGTACTCAGTGCGTAAAAATCTTTAACGTACTTTACTTCACTAGGTGCTCTTGTTTGGTGTCATGGCTATTGAGATAAAAAGAAAGGCTCCTCATGCTCATACTGTTTGTGAAATTGTTAAAGCTCGGTATGTTTACATCTATTTGAAATCATGTTAGATGTTATCAATATGAAAAATATAGTGGGAAAACACCTAATATGACCCATTTGAATGTGTCTTGATCAGATGGGGGACGGCTGCACATGTTGTATTCCTGGTGTTCTGTTTCATGACAAATATCATTGTAACGGCGATGTTGCTTCTTGGAGGATCCGCTGTGGTGAATGCACTCACAGGTGTTAATATTTATGCAGCTAGTTTTCTGATTCCTCTTGGTGTTATTGTATATACGCTTGCTGGAGGTTTAAAGGCCACTTTCTTGGCTAGCTATATACATTCTGTGATAGGTACTCTTACACTTTCTTGTATCAGGTTGACTTTTGAGGTCAACCCCTATTACATTTTATTTTGAGACCAACTTGAAATTAGCAGCATATTTGTAACTGAATTTTTTTTGCTGACACATGTCTTGAATTCTGTTGGTTTATCAGTGCACGTGGTACTAGTCATCTTCGTGTTCTTAGTCTACACGGCTAGTAGCGAGCTTGGTAGCCCTAGTGTTGTTTACAAACATCTATTGGAAGTGTCAAGCCGATCTAGAATATGTCAAGAACCTCTCACCCACAACGGACAAGCTTGTGGGCCCGTTTCAGGGAACTACAAAGGATCTTACCTAACAATGTTGAGCTCTGGTGGACTGGTTTTTGGTATAATCAACATTGTTGGTAATTTTGGGACTGTTTTTGTCGACAATGTAAGTTTTTTTTTGTCTTTTTTGTATGTAGTATTTATAACCAAATATAGGTCAGGGATGAACAAGTTATTGACTCCATCATGATTTTTTTTTTGTATTTATAGGGATATTGGGTGAGTGCTATTGCGGCTAGACCATCATCAACTCATAAAGGGTATCTCTTAGGTGGACTCGTATGGTTCGCTGTGCCATTCTCATTAGCCACCGCACTTGGTTTAGGGGCTCTAGCCCTTGACCTTCCATTGAGCGCCAGTGAAGCGAGCAAGGGGCTTGTTCCTGCTGCTACGGCCATTGCATTGATGGGAAAAGGAGGATCTGTTCTCCTTCTCACCATGCTTTTCATGTGAGTTACAATCTTGATCACGCAATATAGATGTGATAGTTGCACTTGTTTATTTATGGATATGTTGATCTGAGTTACATCATATCTCCAATGAGTGAAACAAGTAACTTTGAATTAGCTTTTGCATTTATGGTTGACACACTAATTTTGACATGAACATGTTTTGACCCGTTACCTACATGTCTAAGTTGCCCATTTTGACACCTCTTGGAAAAGAGTGAAATTTCCAATTCTAACTTGTTCGTAATGTTTTTGCATCAGGGCTGTGACATCAGCTGGTTCTTCCGAACTAATAGCAGTTTCCTCACTTTGCACATATGACATTTACCGAACATACATCAACCCCAACGCAACCGGGAAACAAATATTAAAAGTTTCAAGAACAGTTGTGTTCTCATTCGGATGTTTCATGGGAATTCTTGCAGTCTTACTAAACAAAGCCGGGGTCTCCCTAGGCTGGATGTACTTAGCCATGGGTGTGTTCATCGGCTCAGCTGTCCTCCCAATCGCCTTTATGCTTTTATGGCGAAAAGCCAATGCATTTGGGGCCATTTTAGGCACAATTGTTGGGTGTGTCCTTGGGATAACTACTTGGTTAACAGTTACACGCATTGAATATGGTCGAGTCAATCTAGACACAACAGGAAGAAACGCACCTATGCTTGCAGGAAATCTAGTCTCGATCCTAACTGGCGGTGCAGTGCATGCTATATGTAGTTTTGTGAACCCGCAAAACTATGATTGGGAAGGTACTAAGAAGATAACGACTGTTGAAAAGGAAAAGAGTGAACTTGCAGTCGACGAGTTTAAGGAGGAAAAGCTAATTAGTGCTAAGAAATGGATTATCAAATGGGGTGTCGGTTTTACCTTCGTGATCGTTATAGCATGGCCTCTTTTTTCACTTCCTGCAAGTAAGGTTACAGATTTCAATAGTTATATTTTACTTCTGACTTTACTACAATCTATCTTTGTGTTTCGTTTGAGTCATTTCGCAGCCATGTTTTAATGACTCATTTTCGTTAACTTGTGAATACAGGGGAATTCAGCAAAGGATACTTCACATTTTGGGCCATTGTGGCAATAGCATGGGGGACAATCGGGTCAGCTGTGATCATCGTTTTACCGCTGGCTGAAAGCTGGAAGACGCTGCAAAGTGTTATGCTCGGGATGTTCACTAATGATAAGCTCATTGACAAGATTGATGAACTAAATCTGAAGATGGAAACCATCATCAAGGCTGTACCGGATGCTGAGAGGATTTACTTGCTCGAAAAGGGAAAGATGAAGAAGAATGAAACCTCACAAATAGTTTAGCTTTTCTTAACACGAATAAAGATGGTATCTTGTGTGTCGGTTTTTAATGTACATTCGTTTTCTTATCTGTTTTAATTCGATTTCATTTGTATTTATCAGATTAAGCAAATTAAGAGCATCAAAGAGAACGGAAATGTAAATATTGACTCAGTAACAATAAAAGTGAACATACTAAAGATTAGTTACTTAAATAATATAAAAACGGAACTAAACAATCTATTTTGCGTGTGCATAACTAGTAAAGTACTATTCGCAGGAAAATTTGAGGACCCAAAAGTATTAACTGATAATACGCTGTTCTTCAGAATTCCATCCATTTCGTGAAGTAAGCGCAAGTACTTGGAGATATAAGTCCATCAGGTGTGCACTTATGAAAATGAGGACACGTACGACAAGGAAGAGAAGCCAGTGCCCCTATTTTCGGCCCCTGATCATGAGCAGCCCTGTAACACACATTTCCAATAGGGATCGAATGGTACTCCTTGAGCCCAGTACTCTTCACTTCAATAATTACATTATCGAGAACCATACACCTCAAAATTTCACTTATATTCCCACTTGTGCACTCGGAGTTTATCACCCCACTCTTTTTTATAAAGTCATAAACGCCTGCGGATGTTGCTACTGTCAGTTTTTTAAGAACCCTTAAGCAAACTTCTTTAAGTTGATCTATGAATACTGTATCAAGTATGTTGAATACCCAAATCGCTTGATCGCCTTTGCTTTTTGTTGGTGGGTATCTCCCAGAACAGGGTTAAGACAATCAATGAAGATAGCAATACCACTAGGTGGTTAACGGATATCACTTGGAATCGTGTGATCACTTTCCAAAGTAAACTATTCGACCCTAATGCCGGGGTATCACGAATATCTACTTGGGATAAGACCAAATGCAGTTAGAGAATTAGGCACAATTCTATAACCCTTTCGCTAATAAGTGTTTACGTTTTCGTTATGTCCTTCATGCATTATCAGATCTCCTATTTATAGGAGGTTACTCTTGAGCTATTACAATGGAATTATGAGTATTAATCGGCCCATTAATAGCCTCATAATTATCCCCATTATAGCCGTTAGTGGTTACATGACCAATTAAACGCGTGGTCATAATGCGTTGTAAGCGCCATTTAGCAAGATACTTTCCATAAGCGGTACTTTCCACTAGCGGTACTTTCACTTGCGTGGAAATACAACCTATCGATGGAAGCATCGCTTATCAAGATTTCATAGCACTAGCAGGATACACCACCGGTGGAAACGCCTATCGGTGGAAACACCGCTTATCGCTGAAAATCACAAGCGATTTCCTCAGCCAAGATTACTTTCACCAGTAGTACTTTCTACTAGCACTACCAATACAAACCACTATTAGAGTCGGGGTGTTCATGGACCTTATGGGTGTACACTCCGTACCTCTTAACCCATTTCAAGGTGTGAACTAATCCCACAAGTGCACTAAATTTTCCAACAATCCTCCCAAATTTAGTTCACTTCCTTTGCATGAAAAATAAACATCAAGCAAAACATGTGCATAAACGAAAATGTCCCGAGGATTGAATTTCCATCTTAGTAATTACACGTTCAAATATTCGAGAATCAGGGTGTTCTAAGAATTGAACCCTTCAACCCACTTGAATACACGAAGATAAATACACACAAGTTTTCAAACACTTAACTCACTCGACATTATCTATACAAGCCATGTGTCCATATCCAAATTCATTAATGTTGTAAAAGCTAAAAGTCCAAAGCTTCCTGAAGCGGCAAAACTTCAACATTTACATAGGTGGTTCCTCTTTAGTCATGCTCTTGCTAAGCACTTTTTCAAAGAAAATTAACCATTAAGAAGTAAAGACTTCATCCTCCTTTCAACAGTGTTCGAGCACAACCTTGGGATGTAAATAAAACATGTGCTCCAGTCCACTGAATGTTCACATTTCCACATTGAACTCGGCTCCTAAGTTTCCTCTCAGGAGGAGTTGGGTGTCCTAGCATTCAGGACTAAGTTGGACTTAAACCCATCCCTTTAGAGACTTTATAACCAAGTCTCTAGCCGACCCTTCGTCCAAGTGATCAACTAAGTTCTGCTGAGATCTAACAAACTCTATAGATACCACCCCATTCATGATAAGCTCACGAATCATGCTATGTCGGACACCTAAGTGTCTAGACTTACCATTGTACATTTGGCTATAAGCCTTAGCCAATGTAGCCGCACTATCACACCGGATAGAAATAGGTGCTATAGGTTTAGGCCACAATGGAATCTCAAGAAGCAAGTTTTTCAACCATTCACTTCTTTACGGCAATGCTAAAGCCACAAATTCAATTCCATTGTTGAACTGGTGATGCAAGTTTGCTTCTTGGATGCCCAAGAAATTGCACCTCCACCAATTAGGAATACCCAGCACGGTAGATCGAATTGTCTTCGCATGTTCTTGATCCAACTTGCATCGGTGTAACCTTCCAACATCGATGGGTAACAGTGATATGAGAGACTATAATCCATAGTTCTCTTCAAATACTTCATTACCCTTTGAACGCTGCGATGATGAGCACTAGGGTTACCAGTATACCTGCTCAATTTTCCCACTGCAAAACCAATATCGGGTCTTGTACAAGTCATGGCATACATCAGCCAGCCAATTACCTAGAGTACTCAAGTTGAGATACTGACCTTGCCATGATTAGGCATAAGCTTCTCACAAGTATCCATAGGTGTACTCACTGGAGTACAATCAAAGTAATTGAATTTCCTCGGTACCTTCTCAATATAATGAGACTGAGAGATAGAAATTCTTTTACTTTCATGTTTAATCCTTATACCAAGGATAACATCGCCTCCCCATGTCCTTTATGGAGAACCTTGATGACAAAAATTCCTTTGTCAGGTCAACCTGATTTTGGTCGGTGCCAAAGATCAACATGTCATCAACATATAGACAAATGATGACTCCTTTACGAGATTCATCAAATTTGCTATATACACATTTGTCGGCTTGGTTAAGAACATAACCATTAGACAAAACCACTTCATCAAATTTTTGATGCCATTGCTTGGTGCTGCTAAGTCCATAAAGAGACTTAATCGGTTTACACACTGTTTTCATTGCCGGCAAGATGAAGCCCTGAGGTTGGTTCATATAACCCTCCTCTTCCAATTCACCATTCAAGAAAGTCGCTTCACATCCATCGATGAATAACCGATTGTGAATAGATGCCATAGCAATCATCTTATGGTATGTACGTCCACGGGGGCATAAGTATCAAAATAGTCTATCCCTGACTTTTGTTTAAAGCTCTGAATGACTAGTCTAGCCTTGAACTTTTCAATAGTTCCATCTACCTTCATTTTTCTTTTGAAAATCCATTTGCAACCCAAAGGTTTGCAACCAGATGGTAGATCAACCAACACCCAAGTGTTGTTGCCCATGATGGAATCCATCTCATCATTGATTGCTTCTTTCGAGAAAGCAATATCCTGGGACTTCATTGCTTCTTCAAATGTTTTGGGGTCATCCTCAACAATGAAGCAATAGGAGTATTGGTGCGAGACCTCATCCCAGTACCTTCAACTAAGTATAGTTGAAACTTCGAGTCCAAATGACTTTGGAGTCCGACCCTTTTGCTTTTCCCGAGCACGCAGGTTCAGGTTCTTGAACCACAACCTCATCGAGGCACCACGATGGTTCATCATGAGGTACCTCTCGATACACCGTGTCATGAGTTCCATTAGGAATCCTCGACTTGGTCTAGGAACTGATGAGAATCTATTCTCATCAAAGTCGGCATCCCTTGATTCAATAATGGAGTTAATTGAAACATATTCATTAGGTTCAATAACATAGAACCTAAAAGCCTTGGAATGCTCAAGATATCCAACAAAGATGCGATCAATGCCTCTTTCACCCAAAGTCTTTTGCTTTGGATCGTAGTCTTACAACAACCCTACAACCCCAAACCTTGAGATAGTTCAGGTTAGGTTTCCTTTTAGTCCAGAGTTCATAAGGGGTAACCTTGTTCCTTTTGTTAGGAACCCTATTTAATAAATAGCAAGTTGTTAACATAGCTTCACCCCAGAACCCTTGACTCAGTCTTGAATAGGACAACATGGAATTAACCATCTCCTTGACCTGCTTTTCCTTTGAAATACCATTTTGCTGAGGTATAGGCGATAGTTTCATGGATAATACCAACAGTCGGAAAATCGAGTATCCATGTACTCACTCCCTATCGATCCTTAATCTTTTGATAAAAGACCCAAGTTGTAATTCAACTTCAGTTTTAAACACTTTGAATTTATCTAATGCTTCATCCTTGGTATGTAATAAATAGACATAACAAAATCTAGAAGCATCATCAATAAATGTCACAAAGTACTTCTTATTTCCCAAAGAAGGAGTGGCATGCAAATCACAGTCAGCGTGAATAAGCTCCAAGACCTTAGTCTCACGACTAACACCCCGAAAGGGTTTCTTGGTTATCTTGGTCAACATGCAAGTTTTACACTTTTCGTGTCCATGTCAAAGCGTGGATTAAACCATCCCTAAACATATCTTGCATTCTTTTATAGTGAACATGACCAAGTCTAGCATGCCAAAGGGTAGAATCGGCCCTGATCATATGTGGTCACAAAAGTTGAAATAACACTGCGGTGGTAATATTAAGCCCTAACATTTGATTACATAAATAACCAAAACCAATAAAAACACCAAATTTAGAAAGAACAAATTTATCAGATTCAATAACTTGTTTATATCCATGATTATTCAAAACACTACTTGAAACCAAGTTTTTCCTTATATCGGGAACATGAATAACATTAAACAAAGTTACAACCTTCCGAACTAAACCTAAGATCTACACAACCACGACCATGCACCAAGGTCGTTGACTCATTTCCCATGTGAAGAATAGAACCATCATTCAGTGACTCATAAGTCTTGAACCAGCTTCTATCTTTACACATGAACTGTTGCACACGAGTCAACCCACCACGCAACATCATCATCCCGCACATAAAAGATTCGATACATATGCAACATAATAAATCTGAAAAGACTTATTAAACATATTATTTCGACCTTTGGTGAGTTGGTGAACCACCACTGAACCATTAGTGCCGATCCATTGGCTTTACCACCAATTTTAACACCCTTGCGTCCCTTTTAATGTGACTGTTTGCCACATTTCCAACAAGTAGGTGTTGCCTTCTTGTTAGGGTCTGCCCTTGTGTTATCATGATATTTGCGTTTGCCTTTATTGTCATTGTACCTAGTGGAGTTGTTATGCTCCGCCATATTGACAACAGATGCACCAAAGAGCATTGCCACTCTTTGGCTTGTCATTGTCTTGCACCTTGAGAGATTCCTCAATGTGCGCATGATACCCCCAACTCAACAAGAGTTAAATCCTCCTTCATATGTTTCAAGGTATGCTTGAAATCTTTCCATGAAGGAGGAAGTTTGTCAATGACACACGAGACTTTGATAGCCTCATCCATGTTCATTTGGTGTTGTGTAAACCTTCCAAGTATTCCAAGAAGTTCATTGTATTGTTCCATAATCGGTCTTGAATCACTATTTTGTAATTTGTGAAATTACTAACAAGGAACTTCTTACTTGATGCATCCTCACCCATATATTTGGCATCCAAGGAATCCCACAGTTCTTTGGAAGATTCAAAGTTCGGATAAATATCAAACAAAGAATCGACATACCATTCGAATAAGACCTCTGCATATGTAGTCATCATTCTCCCATTTGCTCCTCCTCCCGATCGCTCCACAAGAGCATCATCACCATCATCGAGGAATGGGTGTGGTTAGTACATACACCACACTCATACTTGACAGAAGAAGTGCATCTTCTTCGCCACCTCCTAAAGTCCACCCCTTCAAACGTGTCGGCTTAGCAAAGTTTGAAGCCATGTGTTCATTGCGGCAGTTGCCATTGATTATCACAAAATAGTTTACTTTGATTGTTGGTGGGTATCTCCCGAACGTGGTTAATACAATCAATGATGAAAGGTAGCAATACCACTAGATGGTTACCGGATATCACTTGGAATCGTGTGATCACTTTCCAAAGTAAACTATTCGACCCTAATGCCGGGGTATCACGAATATCTACTTGGGATAAGACCAAATGCGCTTAGAGAATTAAGCACAATTCTATAACCCTTTCGCTAATAGGTGTTTACGTGGTGTCCTTCATGCATTATCATATCTCCTATTTATAGGAGGTTACTCTTGAGCTATTCCAATGGAATTATGAGTATTAATCGCCCATTAATAGCCTCATAATTATCCCCATTATAGCCGTTAGTGGTTACATGACCAATTAAGCGTGGTCATAATGCGCTTGTAATCGCCATTTAGCAGTAGATTTACTTTCCATAAGCATACTTTCCACTAGCAGTACTTTCACTTGCAAAGGTGGAAATACTATCGATGGAAGCACCGCTATCAAGATTTCATAGCACTAGCGGTGGATACACCACACTAGCGGTGGATACACCACTTCGATGGAAACATCGCTTATCGCTGGAAACACCGCTTGCTCGCTGAAAATCACAAGCAAGATTTTTCCTCAAGCGTACTTTCACCGCCAGATTTTTACTAGCACTACCAACACAAACCACTATTAGAGTCAGGGTGTTCATGGACCTTATGGGTGTACACTCCGTACCTCCTAACCCATTTCAAGGTGTGAACTAATCCCACAAGTGCACTAAATTTTCCAACACTTTTGTTGAGATCAAGTACCACACGATCAGGAGGTGTCACACGACCAGGTTGTTTTGGACCTTTCCGTGACTGGCTCATCCTATATAGCAAACAATTTGTTACAAAAATGCTACACACAAACATGCAAACTCAACTTAAAACTCGACAAATTGCGTTTATAAAGTTGCATAATGTAATGGCTTATTCTATTTTACCAAACACTAGAACAACTTATTAACCTATCTAACACAATATCAAATATCGTAAGCGCCTCTAAACACCTAAAACCCTAAATGTCACAAAATAACGATACACTTTAGTCCGACCTGTTTTGGTATAAATAAGTTTATAAGCACTTTGCTAACTTTACTATACGTTTTAGTTTTTTAAACGGGTAACACAACGAGGTTAGTACCAACCGAAAAGTTATTGCATAATTCCGCGAAAAATATACTACAGTATATATTATCATGTTGTGATTTTTTTGTAACGATAATTCATTTGAACCCGATTCGTTGACTAACTTGCTCATTGATATTATTGTCTTTAAGCCAAGGAACCACCTTAGGTTAGCGGCTGGGTCCGCCACTGTAGTTCGGAGCTCGAACCTTACTTGTACGAAGTCACAGAAACAATCTGAAAGTCGTACGTCGAGAAAGAGAGCAGCAACGATTTTGATCATGGTTTAATTATATGTTCAAAAGAAACAAATTTATAAGAATATAATGCCTATAAAACCGGTTGGCTTGGGCCCAATATATTTGTTTTATGGAATGTTTGAGTTTAATTTATTTTAAAGAATATATATTTTTGTTACAAAAATATATTTAAATTTATTGTTTTAGTAAATGGAGTTATGGAGATATAACTTGATGATCAAGTTGGTTTGTATTTTGTAATCATGGGTTCGTGTCTAGCATTAAACTATTTATTATTATTATTATTATTATTATTATTATTATTATTATTATTATTATTTATTATTATTATTATTATTATTATTATTATTTTATTATTATTATTATTATTATTATTATTTTTAGAAAACATTAAACTTATTTAAAGTCATGATTTCTAACTTATCAAAAACTACCGTAGAAGATTGATGGATCACGTGTTTTAATCCTTAAATCTCTATTTGATTAAGAATTTGATAAAGAAAATCATGCATGCGCGAGTTTACATATAAAATTTTCATTGTCTATTAATATAAATGTTATAAATAGCGTGAGGCGTAGTGTGGCGGCAGAACTAAGCCTCACGCCTTTGTGGTTAAAGCGAGGCTTTTACGTTTATAAAGCGTGGCATAAGGCGACACAAAGTATGAAAATATTTATATATTTATATCATAATTCATATATATCGAGTTTACAAAAACATGTGTCATAAGACGGCGTGACGGCATGACCAAGCCTCACGCCTTTGCGATGCAATTGCGGGGCCTTTGCGAGCCTTTTACAACAGTGATTAATATCGATTCAAATTTTATATATATTTTTGTTGAATAGATTATCTGACTTTTTTAACTGACATAGTGGTTGACATTATGCAACTTTAACAATTAATATTATGTTCTAGACATTATACGTATTTAATATCATGTCATGACCCTTGAGATTTTTTTTATTTTTTATTATTTTTAATATGGGCATTTTATTTAAACTTTAAAGTGGAATTACATGCACTGTTGTTATATGTACAATCTCATGTATGGTCGTGCTTTCATTTTGATATTTATAATTTTGTTAATAATAGTTTTAGCCGTATTTAATTTTTAAATACGTATACGCAGGTTAAACTTTTAAAGAGATACAATATGAGCCGTTATTGAATGCCATTAATTTAAAATTTACTTATACTATGAGGAACATACCTTATGGTCACACCAAGGTGTTCAGCAAGGTGACCCACTTGGACCTCTTCTTTTTGCCTTAGTGTTACATCCTTTGGCATGCAAGATTAGAGACTCCTTTTGCCTCTCCATTCAAACTTGGTATTTGGATGATTGTACGATCATTGGGATACTCTGACTGTTGGGAAGGTTTTGGAGCTTATTATGATGGATGTACCTCGCTATGGTTTACACTTCAATGTTGATAAAACTGAGGTTTTTTGGCCAAAGGAAGATCCTCGAAGCAGACTTGCAGGTGTTTTCCCACCTAATATTGCCCAGCCTTTACATGGCGTTAAATTGTTGGGGGAGCCCTGTTAGTATAGACCTTGCATTTAGAAGTGAGCTTGTTATGAAACGGGTTGCTAAAACTATTGAACTCATGGATGCTGTTGCTAAGCTTAATGATCCTCAGTGTGAGTTGCTACTCCTATGGGCTTGTGTTAGTATTTCCAAGTTATATTTTTCTATGCGCACATGTTCTCCGTGGGTCTTTGAACGGGGCTCAGATTTCATTTGATGCGGCACTTCGCTCTTCTCTAGAGCGTATTGTCACTGCTTATGGACCTGGTTTTGGTAATTGGCAATGGAGACTAGCCACTCTACCTTTCGAATTTGGGGGGCGTGGGGTATATGCTGCAGGTGATGTCTTGAACTATGCCTTCCTTGCATCTAGACTCCAATCTGCCTGTTTACAGACTCAGCTCCTCAGACATTCCGATGTTATAACCTCTGGATCTTCCTTTGATAATGCCTTATATGTTTTTAACGAGAATATTAATAGAGACCGGCCTTACGGGTAGCCCGTGTGAGATCGCTGCCCCCAAACTTATGAAGAATTTGGCAGATATATTTTTCACACGTGTCACCAAGGAGGCCAAACCACTTTCTGCTTATCTTCTAGACAGATGGCTCTATGGAGATCGCAAAAGGAAGACCACACTTCGGACTAGCTCAGGGTGGTCCCGATATCTGGGTTGGGACAGACAATGAATGCTAGAACCTATCGTTGTGTTTTATGCTATCGACTATGTATCCCCCTTTTTTCCACTCAGATGCCGTGCACGGCTTGTTCCAAGGTATTTGTAGGGGACATTTACGGAGACGCATGTGTTATAGTATTAAACATCGGCATAATGTAGTGCGCGATACTCTCGTTGATATCAGTTCTCGAGTAGGGATTTCGGTTCCTAAAGAAGTTGATATTGGGCTCTGTGGTGATAGGGACAAATCCTTACGTCCGACTGATATGTTGCTTTATTCTTGGGACGGAGGGCAGGATGCATGTGTCGATTTGACATGGTCATCTCCCTTGACACAAACTAATATGGTTGATTTCGCACCAGGTCGTGCGGTGGTCGAAGCAGCGCAACGTAAGCGTGTCAAGTACGAGGCTAAATGTGCAAACATTGGATATAGGTTTCTCCCCTTTTCTTTCTCTTCCTTTGGGGAGCTTGAGAAGGATGCGGTAACCCTACTAAAGCGCATTCGAAGTTTCTCGTTGACTCAGGAGATTGGCGCACGTGCTGCTGATCATATTTTTAGTAGGATTAGCTTTGCTATAGCTAGAGGAGTGGGGCCCAATTTGTTTCTCGGCTCCCCACTAATTTCTTGTAAATCCTATGATTTTCTAATGAAGTGATGTTTATACTAAATAATAATAATAATAATAATAATGATAATAATAATAATAATAATAATAATAATGTTCCACTTTTCTCTGTTGAAATCCGTGCTCAGCTTGTTCCAGAGTCTTTACGGAGGATATTTATAGGGACCATGTTGTATCATGTGCTGGTATTATTGAAATTCAACATCGACATAATGTGGTGCGCGATACCCTAGTTGACATTTGTTCTCGGTCTGGGATTTCTGCTCAGAAGAAGTTGATATCGGGCTTAGTGGAGAAAGGGACAAACCCTTACGTCCAGCTGATATGTTGCTCTACTCGTGAGATGGAGGGCTTGATGTATGTGTCGACTTGACATGATCATCACCCTTGACACAAATTGGTATGGTGAATTTTGTGTGTGGTCGTGCGGTAATTGAGGCTGCACAACGTAGACGCGTCAAATATGAGACTAAGTGCGCGGATAGTAGATATGAGACTAAGTCTTGCGGATATTAGTGGAGAAAGTGACAAACCCTTACGTCCAGCTGATATGTTGCTCTACTCGTGAGATGGAGGGCTTGATGTATGTGTCGACTTGACACGATCATCACCCTTGACACAAATTGGTATAGTGGATTTTGTGCCTGCTCGTGCGGTGATTGAGGCCGCACAACGTAAACGCGTCAAGTATGAGACTAAGTGCACGGAAGTTGAGAAGGACGCGGTGACATTATTGAAGCGGAACCGAGAGTTCTCGATTACTCAAGACATATATTTTTAGTATGATTAGCTTTGTTATAGCTAGAGGAGCGGAGGCCTAGTTAATATCTCGGCTTCTCACTAATTTTTTGTAAATTCTATGATTTTCTAACAAAGTGAAGTTTATAATAATAATAATAATAATAATAATAAAGCATAAGTTTTTAAATAAATATAGTTTATGAAGTATTATTAAATTTATAAATTTATTAGAAAAACATAAAAACAAATATTTACTAAAGTCTTTATTATTTATTTAAAATATAATAACTAAAGTTTTGTTAATTACATTTTTTTTTTCATAAAATAGACACATGTGCTTTTGTACTTATTTATTTTGGTAGATGTAATTTAGACGAGTATGACTAAATTAAAACCAAATTTAATTTTTATTGGTCAATCAGAAGACTTGATTTTAAATCTAAGCTCTCCTGTTGATTAATATTTTTTTTCTTCCCGTTTTGTATATTCTTTAATAACTAGCAGGGTACCCGCGCCATGCGGCGGCGGGTACCCTGTGTTTATATTTTGTGGCGAGCAAATGTTATTTGGTTACACATTTTTTAACTTGTCTCTCCAATGCGTTTTTATAAGGAGGCAAAGACCCCCCTCTAATCTAACCTATACATCCATTGAATCCACTTATTGTCCATATGGCGACTTGAACTCACAACCATTAGGTTAGATGGCTACCAAGGCACAGTTGTGCTACAAGCACATTGATTGTCTTTCCACTTCCTTAGATTATAATGCTTGCTTTGACGCAGCAACCAAAAAACAAAGAATACCATGACAACTTTCAGACGCCAGTCTACAAGCTACAAGCATAACCAATTAGGCATGTTCATTCTATAATACTACCATCATGTTTGTCAATGTGTATATATATAACAATAAATGCGTTGATATTGCAAGTGTCCTTAGGATGAATGTCCTAAGCACTTAAAAAAATTCACATCTATATTACTTCGATTGCACGAGCATAATAGCATGTTACTTTTGTAAGCCTTGTCCTTTTTCTTGACTCATTTATTCATTTCCAATGACAGTAATATCAATTTCAATGAAGTCAAAATTACACTTAACCAATTTTTGAATCTGTTACTTAAATCTAAATAAAATCTCATTTTGCGTCACTTATACTCAGGTTGATGTCATAAACATATTACAATCTCAAACCATCTACATACATAAGAATCATGATAGTGGTTTATATCCCGATCTCATCAATAACACATAACCCCAAAAAGTAATCACTTTGTCTTTTTAAACCCCAAATATAACCATTAACAATATAAATAAAATTTGGATATTTCAAGCCCAAATCTGTTAATGAAATTCGGATACAAAAAATACGGCCCAATTAAAGTTTGGATATTTCAAAGTTTGGATATCAAAGTTTGGATATAACATAAACCGTTTTGACTAATCGTAATATACCCTAATATTTCTCCAATTCTTCAACCCTAATCTCATTCTATCTGCCTCCATCCCTTCTCTTTTTTAAAATACGCAACCACCAACTCCTTTGAATAAGATACCAAATTTCTTTTCCAACCACCAAATCGAACACCATATACACAACACAATATACACAACACAATCATCAACTTAACCTTAAATGATTGCCATCTCTTTATGTTCAACCGCTCATAAACAGATTCTCTAGAATCTTTTTTGCTAAAACCCGAACATCAAAAGCATCAATCTTTCAGCGTATTTTACCTATAACGAAAAGATAATACTTTCTTTCATCTCAGCACGTCTTCAAGATCTTTGTAAAAAGGTCTCGGGTAAGGTGTATTAATTTTGTTTTTTGTTGTATTGAACGAACGAAAGAAAGAACATAACATATTTGTTATGATTCTTTTTTGTTTTCGAATATAAAAAAATTACATATCTATGATGGGTTATAGGTAAGCTCTAAAGATCTTTGAAGATATATTCTTCCTGAGATCTTGTAATCTTCTTTTTCTTTGTGTTTCGAGTCTCAGTTATGTGTTAGATGTTGGTTTGTTGTATGGCTGAGATGAAGTATGGGATTAGGATAGATTGAAATTGTGGTGAGTGTTGTTGTTGTTTGATAGTTGGAAATGATTGAGAAGTGGTTATGATAGTTGTTGGTTGTGGTTATGTTACTTCTCGATGTGTCATTTTATTTTCTTTTGTTCGTTGACTAAGGACCAAGGAAGACCGAGCGGGGTCTGAGGTTATATAACTGGGTTATGCTAACAATGTGGTTAGTTGTAAGCTTGGTTTGGTCAACAGTCACCACAAGAATTCTATTGAAAAATGGGTGATGGAGCGGTCATGTGGTCGCGGTGTAACTGTGGTTGAGGAGAGGTTTATTTTCTTTTCTTTTACGAGTCTTGTGTGGTTGGTTGACCGAGATGAGATTGTTATTTGTGTGGTTTGTGATCTTGATGGTTGACATGAGGTTTGTTGTTGTTCGAAGAGCGTATAAGGACAGTGGATTTTTTATATTGATGTTGGTTTGTTTGGTTATTGCTTTTTGTTCTATAACTTTTGATTTTGGATGAATTATTGGTCGAGGGGACAAAGGGGTGGCTTGTTTTGGAGCCAACCAACCTTCAAAGATCGACTACCGGCAGTGGTGGCGACTTGGTCGGCGTAGGGCTACCCGGCCGATGACCGACCACTGTGGGTAGCCTGAGTGTGTTATTGAGGAGAGAAAAGAAAACTGAATATGTCTTTTATGGTCTTAGTTTATATACACATCTGCAAAACGTTTAAGTCATTAATAAAGTAAATGCTTGTCAGTTTTATTTTTTAATTTCTACGGGTGTTACAAGTTAGTGAAATTGGGTGTTACATCTGTCTAAAATGAAATTAATTCCAGAATTTCTACTACTTTCCTATTAAATTGAGCTGTTACAAGTATTGGTTTAATGGTTTTAAACTTCTTTTTATGGAAATGTTTTTGGTCTTATAATTTTTAAGACTTCCTGTTATAGAAAGTCTCAAACCTTTTATAAAGTAGTATAGATATAAGAGATATCCTAATGTTATTCATATCATTGAGGCCCGATAACTTTACACTCACCAAGTATAAGGCTATTTGTTACAATATAAAGAAGAGTTGATGATTGTATTCTTTTTGGGTACGGGTGTTATATACGCTAATAACGCGGCTTATAGCGTGAGCCATTAAAACGATGCTTGCACTATAGGCATCCGCGCTATAGCTACTGACTGTGTTATTGTCAATTTTTTTTAAATATTTTTGTGTAACGGGTTGGAAGCAAGGGACACAAAAAGGGCTTAAAAAACTCACCGTTAATTGTGAAAAAATACCCTTTTTCTAGTTTTTTTTAACAATGGATTCTATTATCGAATGCCACTAGACAGAAAATACCCTTTTCTAGTTTTTTTAACCCATTAAAAATTCTGTAAACACCTTTTAAATCACCAAGTTTTAACACACATTTCCACCTTCAAATCTCAACAATACTATATGTAATTTTACTTCTAACTCACAAAAATGAATAACCAAAAATGGATCAATCAAATGCTGAACAACCTACAAAATTAAATACCCAGTCTTCATCTTCGTCTAATGTACGCACACAATCATCATCAAATTCTATTACCTCAAATCCTAACCAATATCCTCCATTTGGTACGTCTAACCAAATCCCAAAAAAATTTACCAAATTTTCACCCCAGCAACTCCAACTTTTTGCCTAATTTCAACTTTAACAACAATTCCAACAAACCCAACTACATTGCCAACAAATCCCAAAAATCCAACAATTCCAACAAACCAAACAACCGCTAGTGTGCTTGGTTGGTAGGGGTTTAAATGTTGGAATACGTTATTGGCATAATAAATAATTATATGGCTAACCTTTCAAATAGTCTCAATCTGAAATGTTTTCAATAAGAAACAAGAATAACTTTGTTTTAAACATATCAAAGAATGCAAGATTTTCATTCATTTCAAAAACAAAATTTTAAAAATGAAACACCAAGTTTCAACAATAAATGAAAATCTTATTTTACTTCAAGGTTTAAAACACCAAAAGAAACACCGAGTTTCAAACGGTGTGAAAACCTTTGACAAGTTTTAAAACTCCAAATGAAACATTGAGTTTCAGTTCAAAATGGAAAAAATGAAAAGATTTTCAAATCATCGTTGATTCCAAGAGATTTATTTCAAAATTAAACATTGGGTTTCAAATCTCTTGGGAATTCAACATCTTTACATCAAACTCACACAACTTACAAATGATTTTTAAATTTGGTAAATGCGTAAGCACCGTGCTTAGATGGGTACCAAGAGTTTTTCTTTCCATGTGTGATGTTATTGTGGCTTTTTAATACCTCAGTGCAAAACCTGAGCTTAATAACTTATTGTGGCTTTTCTACACCTCAACGCAAAATCCGATCTTAATAATTTATTGTGGCTTTTGTTCACCACAATGCAAAACCCGTGCTTCATTTGTGGCTTTCGTATACTTCAGTACGAAATCCGTGCTCAAAATAATGACTTACAATCATTTCAGATAGTAACTCAAATTTTAATTTTATGACTTCTAAACAGTTAGTTTAGGACTCTTACTAAACTTAATGGTTTTTACTTCATGTCAGAGTAAAAACCAAAGTAAAAACCGAGACTACATGATTGTTCTTACAAGAACAAATTCAAATTCTGTTGATATCACTAACGATCCTCAAAACGATTCAATCTTTGTTTAAGTGGAAGCGCTTGAAAGTTTTAAGTGTCTAAAGAAAGCAAAAACTCAAATATGCAATAATGTTTTTGAAAGAATGAATGTTTTTTATGAAAGCTCTCATCTTTTAATCCTTCAACGGATTTCATGCTATATATTAGGGGGAGCTTCCAGAACCTAAAAATAAAAGTAAATAATCGTTTTTATGAATATGTTTATGAGGAGTGTTTTTACAAATATAACAAAACTTCAAAGTGTTAAACCTTTTGATATTCAAACACTTTTAAAAAAATCAAATCATTTTGATTCACATCATGAGCGTATCAAATGTATTCAAACAAAAGTAAGTTGGCATATGTTGATAAATCTGCACATGAAGGATACAGTTACCAAAAAATCTACCTCGGAGCCTCCTTCTAATTTAGGAAAGTTAGGTCTGGGTGATGGATTTTGGGGTGCTGATCAACATATATCATTTGCCAAAGAAAAAAAAAGATTCAAAAGACAGAACAAATCGAATGAAAAGAAAAAGCCAAAGGCCGAAGTTTTAAAATGAGAGGCTAAATGAAAAGTAAAAGACGAGTTGGTGATACGAGTTAAAAGACTTGAAAACCATTCCTTACACTAGGATAGACACTAGGTAATACATAATATATCGGATTTCATGCGTTGATTTCTCGTATTGAAGTAGACATCATGAGACCCAGTGATGCAAATACACAACCCCTCCTAGCCACTCAAGTACATCTCAAGAAGTTCTTTTTTCATTCTCACGGAGATTAAACGCATAATCTATCGACTTCTCACTCCGTGATTATTGATATTGAAACAAAGGACAATTTTCTTCGGTCATTGCTTACTAAAAGTGCACAAAACCGAGTCTAGAGCCAAAATGATATTCAATGAAAATATATTTAGGACACAAAAACATAGTATTAAACATCAAAGATACAATTTGTATATAATTTTATTATATGTCTTCGTGACATCGCATGTATAAGTGAGATTTCCGGAACATTCATAGTGTTACTTAAAATAGTATTTCACGATGATTGAGTGGAAATCTTACCATTGCTAACATCAAGTTTGTTGGTTAAGCAAGATTATTGATTATTTTGAGGGAGTATGTTTGATTATAAAGGGAGATTGTTTGGTTTTTTAAGGGAAGTTTTGATACTGAGTGACTACTTCACGGACTTCAAATGGTTATTCTTCTAATGATTATCAACCCAGAGCTTACTTGATCATGATGCTTATGATGAATCATAATCATCATGAGGGGAATAAATTATTTTGGTTCACAATCATGAGAAGAAACTTGTAATAATGGGAAGAAATTGAGATCGAGAATTCGTTAATTCAAAGAAAGATCATTGCAAACAAATGTTTACTTCAAAGAAAGATTAAGATTGTTCGAATTTCAAGAAATATGCAAATAAATTTTGTTTGAATTTGATGATTAAAGAAGATAAAACAAAAATGTTTGAAAAAATATTGATGAGATGTTCGAATTTGATTGTATCGTGGCTACAACAAGTTTTTATGCGGCATTTTCCAAATAAAGTTCAACAAAGATCAGCACTCCAACATCTACAACATCAACAAAAATATCATCGTCATCATCAACAATGAATCAAATTCTACAACGTTTTACATCAAAAAAATCAAGTTCAAAAGATCGATTAGTGAAACGACAAAGATTTCAAGATTTTACGTCAAATAAACGATCAAGTTGAAAGAGATTGTTAATTTGAGGGGGAGTGGGTACAAAACTGTATTCACCGATTCAAGAGATCATTCAAGGATCCAAGAAATGTTATAAGGAAAATTTCAAAAAATGGTTATCACATTAAGGGAGAGCAAATGATATGCTACAAAGATTCAAAGTTAACTTTGAAATATCAAATCTTCTATAAATGATCAAGCAATTGGATACAAGTAATTCTTCAACAGCAATCAAATATGACAAGAAAAGATTTTCAAAAAATTCGAAGATTCCAAAGAAAAGGTACTTCAACAACAACGAAGAAGATTCAGATATTTCAAAGAAGAGCTACTCCAACAAGAAAAGAAAAAGATTCAAAAGAAGATAAAGACTTCTATGAAAGATTCTTCTTTAAGTTTACAAGTTACAAGATTGTTAGATAGTTCACAAATAAATCATTCAGAGAAACATTGTTAGATATAAAAATAATTAATTTGTACTTTATTATAAAATGTAGGGACTAATCTAGTTAAGTTTAAAAATTTTCCCTTCTATAGAAGTATAAAACTATAAATAGAGAAGGAAAGTTCTTGTGTAAGTGTGGAACTCAATTGTAAAACTCAACTCATCACACTTTGATATCAATAAAGAAACTTTTACCAATTCTCTCTCGATCACACACAATTTACACACACTAATCTCTAATCATTCGATCCAAACTTGTTCTAACATTCTGCTTAAAAAAAACAGGTTAGCAAAGAAATAAGCAATCCCAAACACCCTCATAACGAGGATATCTGATGTCGTATATTTATTTGTTAATTGCTTTTAGAAGATCAAAATATAATTCAAAATTTTGGAGGTAAGGAGAGTTGCAAGAAAATTTTCATTTGTATCGTATGACATTCATAAGTTTGTTTCTATACTTTTACATCATTTGAATACTGCTTTTTAGTTATAGAATCAAATCGATGCAAGATTACGTGCAAGTGATAAGGATTTAAAAGATACACTTTTGAGGGGTATTTAAGCCCTTAATTGATCACTTTTATATCTGTTACTACTTAATTTCGTTCATTTTCACTTTTTAGGTCTCTTGAAGGCAAACTGCTGGAATGACACTTATTCGGACGAAAAGGCGCGAATATATAAAGAAAATGGCCAAAGTCAAGAATCAAGACACTCAAGCTGCTGGAACAGAAGGTGAAGGCGTCACAGCCAAATGGCGATGCCGTCGCAACATGCTTTGTGACGACTCAGTAGCCAAATTGCTATTTTGCACTTGACGGCATCAGGTTTTAAAGAATAGGGCGTCACAACTCAGACGGCCTAGATTCGGATCCCGACGGCGTCACAACCATAAGGTGACGCCGTCACTAAGTTTTTTTTTGGGTAAAAGGTCAAAGACCCGGTAAATATATTACTCCAAAAAACGTTTAAGTACAAAGGATATGGGTGAATCCCATATCTCAGCCCGTTACATAGGCAAAAACTTACATAACAAGATAATTCAAATTCTCTATATAAGAAAATAAACCACTACTCAAAATATAACATTAAACTCCTATGGAGATAAAATTACTTCCTACCAAGGCCTTGTAGCTTGATACCATACGTGTCATAATAGGCATCCAAGTTTCCTTGAAGATCATAAACCTGATCTGCATAGTTATCATAACCATAGTCATCTTCACGA
Source organism: Chrysanthemum makinoi (assembly GCA_910596185.1). Lineage (NCBI taxonomy): Eukaryota > Viridiplantae > Streptophyta > Magnoliopsida > Asterales > Asteraceae > Chrysanthemum > Chrysanthemum makinoi. Next base: position 28,645,941 of record OU343217.1, read on the forward strand.
TCATGACCACCACCAAATAGATTACTCGTCTCATCAAAGGTGTTCACAACCTCCTCATCATCACTATCAGAATCCATAATCTCTCCCACCTTAGTGAATGGGTTAACCCTCTTAGTAAACGAAGTAGCTGGGAAATCCTTATTATAACCCTGATAATCAACCTTTTTAATAGGATTACCATTATCATCAACAAGAGTAGCTTTCCCATCAATAAGAAGCATTTCAAATTCCCCAATTTTCTCTACGCCGTCACTAAGTTGACGTGGCCAAGACGAAAACCTAATGGCGGCGATCCGACGGCGTCACAAATAAAGAGTGACGCCGTCGCATATTGTAACTCTATATATAGAATTCGAATTTTCAGAATTTTAGAGAGGTAGTTTTGTGGAGTAAAAGCTAAACTGAACTTTGACTGTCTTGGGCAGTATCTTAGGGTTCCATACCCTATTTTACAACAAGATAAGTGATTTACTTCATTAATTTAATTATTACTTCAATTGTTTGTGTGTATGCTTGCATGTTTTCCATGTCCGGCTAATTTACTTGTGTATTTGCTTAGATATATGAAACCTAGGTATTGAATATTGATTGGTTGTCTCTTATCTTAATTGTGATTGACCTAGTATTGCGATAGGTCATTCGGTGTATTTTAATGCTTGAGTAATCTTTGTGAACATTAGTTTATAATCACCTAGAGTTATTGTAGGCTAAACATCCAAAGATAACCTTAGAGTTAGTTTATGAATGCTAGAGATTTCGTAGGCAATAACCTTAAGGTATTCTCAAAGAGTTAGGGAAAAACGCATGACCTTAGAAGACACAACACGTTAAGAATAAGGACGTGACAATTCAACCATCTATAAGAGAAAACTAGGGAGTAATAGCATCTAGGTAAACACATCTTTAAATCATCATAAGAGCACACAACAATAGACATAGCCGACCCTCACCATAGCTTAGTTAATTAGATAATTAGATAAGTAGAGTAATCGGTAGAAATACAACCCCCAAATCCAATACCCCGAGATTCGTACCTTTCCATTTTCTAAAAAAATATAAAAAAAAGATAAAAAATAATCTTCCTCAACCCCAACCTTAGCGTAGTAATTTCTCACTAGCATTCCTATTCCCCTAGAGAACGATATCAATTCCCGAGGCTTACCCTAATACTACACTACAACGATTAGGTTCACTGCCTAGGGTGTTGAAAAACTTGCTCTACGAAAAGGAAGTTCCATTGACCCCGAACGCGCGTTGTACGCGTATCAAGTTTTTGGCGGCGCTGCCGGGGAATAGAATAGCTAGTTAGATTTCCACCTCGTTTAGGTTCCCTTGCTTGATTCCTATCAAGTAAGATTTTTGATGGATCTGGACACACACACCTTGTGTCAATGATATTTTGTATAATATTATTAAGCACGCGGAATTTACTTAGTAATACTTAGAAGATGGATTGTATGATGTATTGTAAACGAACACAGATTAAACACAAAACTTAAGCTCCAATATTATTAATGAATAATGCGAGTGATCTTAGCTTATCACTAGGGTTACACCTTGAAGCCTTCGTGAATAATAAGTACGTAGATGATTAACTAAGTACCTAAGACAATGACCTAGGACCTCCTTTTATAGCACAAGGAGTCCTTTACAAGATAAGTATAAAGCTAACAATATAGAATATACACATGATCTTTTCTATACTTATCTAAACACGTTTTCCTAATAGCAGTGGTAATAATGTACCAACAGTGGTAATACGTTTCCACTGCTAGTTCAATTCAAGCAGTGTCTTCGAATGCTATCAGTGGTAATAGATTATTCCCAACAATCCTCCCCTAAACTTTTGATTTCTCTGCAAATCAATAAGTTTCTTCAATCTGCATTATCTTCAAGGATTTAGGGAATTCAATCAAACACTTTACTTCTTCCTTAGCATCTGAATAGCTCTCGAACATTGATCTTGAAGCCTATGTAACAATGCTCTGACTTTCTCACTATCTTCATGAACTCTTATATTAGAACATAGCATCATTGTAAGAGTTCCAGCTCTGAGTGGATATTCTTTCTCAGCAAGCATGAATGCATCTACTCCATTTGCTGTAGAAACATGATGAACTTCACATGAATCATAGTAAAACCATTTACTACCAGGACATGAACATGAGAATTTCTAGAAATCATCATTAACATCTGGTTCATAGAGCCTTCTAAGATTAATCCATAACTGCATCTCCTTCATATCTTTGAGACCTTGAGCATCAAACCTTTCTTGAACTAATTTCCATAATTTGTCAAGATCATCTCTGTCAAAAGCTTTGATGAGATCTTCAAATTGAATGAATGAGGAAGTTGCACCTCCTAGCCTTGTGATCTTCCATGTTGGAGCAAAGTTGCTAGCAGTGTAAACCTCCCAGTCAATGATAGGATGTCTTACTTGCAGTGGTTCTGGATAAAAATCTTCTTCTTCAATCACAATCATTCCAGTCAGTTGTTCATCAGTGAATTTCTCAGTAGGAACTTCTTGTTCTTCAGCAACCTTTGTATTCTTAACAGTTTAAGAATCACTTTCTTTGGCCTTTCTCTTCAATTCAGGAAACCTTCTTACTTCTTCTTCAGAACCCATTGAAACAAAATCTTTATCTCGTCTTTGAACTCTGTAGTAGATACCTTCAACTTGATTTTCAGGCATTCCTTTGAATTGATGCTTTTTCCAACCACCAACATTGCAACAGTAAGTCTTCATGTATGAGATAATTTGTGCCTTGGTTGGTTGCCTTGGTTTCTTTTGACCCTTTCTGACTGTACTAACCACATCTTGAAGTGCTTGATTGTTCTTCATTTGGATAAAATCCTTCAACTGAGCAGTTCTTTGATCTTCAGTTAAGGATATATCAGCAAGTAGGTCAATTGCCTTTGTAGGATCGTAATATTTATTGTGCTTGATGATTCGGGTGGTCTTGGATGATGAAAATACATGTTTGCCATTTAGAGAGAGAAAGTAAAGAGATGTGTGTTCTACTTAGAGACTTGCTTTGTAAATTATCAAATGTTAGATTGAGAAGCACCACCCCTTCCATGGATGGAAGGGGTATTTATAGTTACAAAGCTAACGTCCTCCTGTCGGACTGTGGATCAGGCATACAGTGGGTAAAGACCCGTCCTTCCTCCACGGTGTTACACTAAACTAATCTACGCTACTAATTAACTAATTAACTACTAAACAACGTAAATAACTACAATTTTACGAGCTAACATATGCTAGACCATAATTGGGGTGACCGACACTTTAACATGGAATTTCCAATTCCTAACAATCTCCCCCTAAGGGAGGTCACCCCATGAAATACATTTTGCATCCTAGCATTCTATCTTTGTCATTAGTTCTGAGCTCGTAGACTTCAATTCTTCAAGTTCCGCAATCTTTGTGCTTTTGTAGCGATTTTTCAAAGTCCGCATATTTTTGTACTTTAAGTGGAGGCCTTTAACTGATCCAAATCATGATGATCTTCGAGCTTTCTTCGAGATCATCAGCCACAGTAAATCTCTGGATCACAATTTGTAGTGTTGCCTTCATGTGATGTTGTGACTTTCGGACCGAGATGCTCACACTTTCAGTATCATGACATCTTTTCATCAGAGTAGTGGAAGCTTTTACTGGTTCAAGATATTTGCAGTAGCGTAGCAGAAGCATAGTATAAAAATATCTGAGCCAGGTTATGTAGATTATCACAAGTCATGATTTATTCAATTAAGTGTGGATGCTGTGAGCATGTGGCTTTGGATTGACTTCTCAATTCGATCACCGCAACCGCCCAAATGTACCTAAAAACAACAGTTAGCAATAAAACACACGAAAGTGTCTTTGATCACTTTCATTGAATTGAGGTACACGCCCACGGTTCCCGTTGATCGTACAAGTACCGCCTATGATCGGTATAATTCGAAGAATCTCCTTGACAGGGTTTCGCAGCTGTTCTAGCCGTTTCTCAAACCGGAACGTCTCAAAGAAGACAACACGGAGTGAGTGAACCAAAGAATTGAGATTCACTGATTGATGAAAAATGATTTGAAAAACAATCGTGTATTGCTTGAAGAATGAGTTTTGCAATACGACGAAGGTTTTATAAGAAAAATCAATTTACAATCATAAATACCCTTTTAATTTTGAAAGATATAATACACAGTCGAAGTGCTAGAGAAAAGAGTTTTTGAGCACAACGACCGGTTTTTCAAAGGTATCCGTCAATCCTTTTCCTGGACCAAGGTTGATTCAAGATTGAATCACCCCATTGTTTCTATCCAGTTGTCACAAGCTTGATCTTTTGCAAGATCTCACATGTCACCCACCAAGAGCTTGTTTGATGTTGGCTCTAGAAGGATTTCTATCTTCATTGTGAATATTTTTACATATCACTCGGATGTTCTGGCAATACCACAAGGATAATGCGTAGGACTCTTAATATATTCTTACTTTCCACATTGTGTGAAACAGCAAGTCTTCAAGAATAGTGTCCTAATGAGATATAGTGGATGATCTCTTGGCTCTAGACTCAATTGTGCATATTTGGTTCCTATGCCGGAGACTAGGGAGAGGGTCTCCTTCTTCAATATCAACGATCTCTAAGAGAAAGTCGATAGATTATGTCGGTTCTCCGAGAGAATGAAACAAGTCCTTCTAAGAGGAACTTGAGTAGCTTGGGAAGTTTAGTGCAGTGCGTCACTGGGTCCATGACGTCTTGTCTTCAATACCAATGTTACCTTAGTAAACACCAGTATCATATGTATTGAACCCGGTTTCTGCCCTAAGTTTGAATTATTGGAGGGCTATTTCTTTTCACCCTTTTTCTCATTCAATTCTTTTTCATTCTTCAACCCCTTCAGTGCTTACCGAGACTTCATAACTAGAACCTTGTTGGGTTTATTCCAGTTCTAGCTCTATTTCAGTCCGCACTCTTCCCATATCTCACTTTTCTCCTTTTTTTCATCATACCTAAGGACTCTACACTATCTAGTGGATTGTCCCTGGGTAGATCCCTCCGGTTCTGGTGGATCGTGGGAACAAATACCTAACCTAACCATCCTTATAACTCCAGGCATAAAGTAAAATGGTCGGTATTTTGGTATAGTTCATTCTTTCTTGAAACCAATAGAAAAATCATTTGGAAAATCAATCAAGGTACTTTTGATACGAGATCAAAGCATTTTTTACCTTAATAGTTTTGATCATTTAGAAAACCTCCCCCTCAACATGTGCATATGATTTTTAAATTGTTTAGCACATGGAAGCAAGAGTTCTTTGAAATATATTCTTGATCACAATTTCCGTAGAAAAAGCCATTTGATTTTTTTTGGTAAATTCTCCCCCTCAATATGTGCGTAGGATATTTGAAATCATTTTATCACATAGAGGCAAGAGTTCTTTTGAAGCACATCCACGATCACAAAAGCCATTAAGAAACCATTTGTTCCCCCTCAATATGTGCTTCGAGATTCGAAAGCATTTAGCACATATGAGATAGTAGTATGCACACTTGAATCAAAACGATCACCTTTTCTCAAATTTAATTATTAAATCACAAATTCTTGATTTAATAAGGTTTAGAAAACATGGGAGAATACGTGCCTGATTTAAAAGTTCTTCTGATTTATGGTTAAATGCTCCTCCACAATCATGTGCATTAAGTATTTCAAAATCGTTTGGCACATGAAGGAAGAAGTGCTTTAGAAACAATCACCCTTTTAAAACCGATTTGAGATTTAAATCACGATCTCTCCCCCGATCAAAAATTTCAAACCAATTGAGATTTTGGATCCCGATTGATTTAAATCATTTAGAAAATTTTGGGGAAAGACGTGGCAAGATTTGATTTTGAAAAATGACAGATAAGGACCAATTAAAGACATTAAAGATTGTTAGTGTCAGGTATGATAGTTTTTAAGAGATCCTTAAGTAAAATAAAACAATTTCACAATTAAACAAGAACAGAAAAAATTTCATTTTGTAAGATCTTTGGGTTTTAAAGAAAAATCATACCATGACATAACATTAAATCTTTAGATCACCACTTTATTACGTACAAACCGGAACTTTTATGAAGAAATATTGTTTGAAAATATTTTATTTTAAATCACTCTCCCCCTCAATCGATAACCGTAGTCGATGATTGAGTGACTTAAGTTTTGATAAAATGAAGTCCGGTGATTTTCAAAATTTAGTCCAATTTATTTTCAAAACAATATTTTTCTATTTTCAAAACAATTTTAACAAATATTTTGAAAAATGGTATTATTCACTACTTGTCCTGCACAAAGAAACGTTAGGTGGTTGAGAAGCTTCTGTTGTTGCTGTAGGGCTTGGAAGAAAAACGTCTGCTGATGCAGTGAGACTTCTTACGTTGCATTTTAATGCCAACTGAGGTCAAATTAAGCTCCGCTTTTATTTGCTGATGAAGAAAACCATCTGCTGATGCAGTGAGACCTCTTACGTTGCATTTTTCCATGCCAACTCTCCATAGAAGTCCAATTAAGCTCCGTTTCTTCATTTGTCAACCCAAGATATAGTTACCCTTTTCTTTTGGCATCCAATCATCTTCAATTGTGGGATCCGGATTAGGAACATTCTTATATACCATGATATCTGCATATGTTAGTGGACACAAACAAATATATGGTGGTCGACATCACCCACACAGTAATCGACTAATAAAAGTCAATCCAACATGTCAATCAATTCATATATTGCATGGGAATAATGTGTTTATCAAACTCTAATCATCTAATCCTAACAATCATATCCTAGGCACCTAGTCCTTCAACGTAGGTTAACATCATATTCAATTAAGCATATAGGATAATTAGATAATCTCGTTAGATGATATAGATTTGAAAACATTCTCCCCCTCAATCAATGACTTATTTTCTTGAAAAGTTTAAAAGCGCTGAAGTCATTGATTGAGTTTTCAATTTTTACGAGAACTCTGAATCTGATTGATTTACAAGCAACTCAATTACCACCATTTTGAAATACAACAAATATTTTTCTGAAGAATTTTAGACGGAAAAACATTTGTGTAGGAACAGCAGTCCTTCGACATACTTTCCTCAATATGTATTAGGAAAAGTGCACGAAATTTTTGAAAATCGTTTAAGCGTAGCACTTTCCTTCTTTGAAAAACGGGTTGCTATCTGAAATAATAGCAAACCATGGTTAAGCACGGTTATCTGAAATAATCGCAAGCCATTTTTGAAGCACGCGGTTACAAATGAAATAACTGTAAGCCATAGTTTGTGACATGTTTAGAAAAGAATATTTACACCTCCTGCTCGAACTTCATCTATGGTCCCGTGCCATTATTGAATGGCATTTCTAAGACCGCAGATGTTATCGATACCAGAAGACATGTCTAGAGAAAACATATTTTTGGTCTTTTTCAAATTTTCTGATTTTTATGGGTTTTTGAAAGTTTTATATTTTTCTATTTTGTTTTTGTTGGTTTTATATTTTTGTATTTTCTTTTTGATAAATATATACAAAGATAGAGTAGATAATATAGTATAAGAAGACGATGATACGAGTACCGAGATAAGGATATCGAGCAGCCCCGTTGTAGAAGATAGAAGTCATCATCTCTTAAACATTCACCACCAAAGCTTCCAAGGCTCTTGAATCGAAGAGAGAAATTGAGCCACTTGAAAGAGAGACTTTGGTAGCTTCCCCCCAAACCGTAAATCTTCTTATTGAGCAGATTCTAAGCTTTCTTTCAAGCTTGCCTTAGCCAGATGCACAAAGACACACACCATATCATCGATCTTGCTGCTCCATATAAGAAGGATCATCGTAAGTCTCCGTTCGGGGTTATATCATCAAGTAGAACAACAAAGAATAATCCCACACTTGAATAATCTTCTCAAATTCCTTTTCCGCTGAAGTCTGATGCAATCCATTCCAAAAGGTGTCAAGAGAACACTTCCCCCAAGCAGATGAATTGATGCAGTCAGTCTCTTAGACTAGAGCTCACGAACCCGAATACACATATACCCGAAGACAGAGAAACTTATACCATCGGTAGCGATTAAGTCCAATAGCCAAAGGATAACCCCGATGTATACTTTTCTCTCCCCAAGAGGAAAGTGTATGAAGCTCAAGAACCCGAATGCCCAAAGAGAGAATAACCGATAACATTGAAGAAGCAGGTCGAATCACTGATTATCTCTGCGGATTTCAACTCCGGAATAAGTGATTATATCTCGGAATCACTGATTAAGCACTCAAGTGAAACAACTGAGCGCCCCCAATGTACACAATTCTCCCTCCCCTGATGATTGCGATAACATCAAAATCATCACACACTTGTGTACCTCTTTCATCTTCAGAAACTAACTCTTCCATCTCTTCCCCCACATAGTTGGAATAAGAGCACTAAACGCCATGAGTCAAACCTTGAGTTTCTCTGCGGTAATGACAATAGTCTTCCCGGGATATCTTCAATCACTTAGAAGTATTAAGCTCATCAAGATTACTCGCATTTAGATACGTGTCTCCTTCCCCCTTGCTGGTTTTGACACTTCAGAATCAACAACATCTTATCAGCCTAAATACTTGAAATCTTTTTTAGAAGACCACTTTTAATCTTTGTGAGAATCAACTTGCTGAAGAATATGAGCAAGTCTAATTGGGGATTAAATTTGACATTTCACTCTCCCCCAATTAGTGCTCTCCCTGGCAACCGACAATTGTTTCATAACGGCCAGTTAAGAAGAAGTCTTTAGATTGTTAAATGCAACTCGCCTTTAGTCTTCTAACATGCAAAGAAAATGTAGAACCGACAGAGACTCGACCTTCTTCAAGATTGTCCAGTTGGAGATTAGATAGTTAACATCTTCATCTCACCAAATGCGTTCCAATTACCTAATATGTAGCAAATCTCCTTAACTAAAATCCCTCCCAATCAAACAAGAACATAAAGATGTTCATCAAAGAAATAAGCCCAAAGAACTAGAAGCACTTTGTCATTTAATCATATCAGCCCATGTGAAGATGTCAACCAACGGATCATAGAAGAAACACCATGTAAAGATGACCCGATAAGAAGAAGCTCGGTTCTTACATGAGTTAGGAGCCGTATGACCATATATTCTCATAAGTCAATCAACCATGCAGAATTATCACACTTCTTCTCCCCCTCAAGAATTGCATACGGAGATGCCATTCTTGATTAAGCAAGTGAAATCATCCAAATGTAGTCTATTCACACTTCTCCCCCGCCAAATTAGCATATGATGTCGCCATCGTCATTATAAAAGAGCAAGTGGAATAAGAGTAATTATCAGTAGTCCGGTTCACTTGATGACTGAAGCGCATGGAAAAAGCATGAAGCATGTTGATGAGAATGGTCATAATAAGAAGATTTCTCTTCTTCCGAAGATAATGCGCACTGAAGCGTACACATTTCTTTTCTTTAGGGAACGAGGCTTGAATTGTTGTGTTCAAACGTCATAATCTATCCCTTTTCATCATCTCTTGGCAAAACATGTAATCATCACCATTATCATTCAGTAGGCTCTTTGTCGTGACACCTGATGGAGAAAACCCAATATGATGAATTTGACCCAGAAGTAAAACAACCCGAACTCGTGACTTAAACTTGCACATATGTAACAAAGAGCAGTGCCGAGACTTCATCCTCCATTGAATCTCTAAGTACTCTATACTCTTCATCCAACCAACCATCAAGTATAAGACGTACATCACCTCTTGAAAATCCACAATTAAATGTGACACTGAGCACTACAACGTAACTCCTTAAAGCGATAGTTATTTTTGTGGTAAAAAGAGCCCAATCCCCCCAATGGTAAAAGAAAAGGAAAAGACTCTAAAAAATAACTAGATTTCCAAGTCTTCGTTTTTGGAAAAAACTCGAACAAGGACCACGAAGAATCTTCATCCAACCATCCTCGATACCTTCAGATACTAAGTACACTCGCCCGTGATATTTCACTTCAACTTCAAATAAATAATAGTGAATTAACGCCGTTGTCACATCTTCTGTTTAAAATCTCAAATCTAGCCTTCTTTGACATTTAAATGAACATTGATAATGGTTCCATCCTGACCATGGTTTAATGAGCATAACCCCGTAAAACTTTGAAATAACCAGACTGCCATGAAGAAAATCCAAACAAACACCCAATTCATGAAGTACCTCCTTTATCCCTTCTTCGAAGTAGAAACCATAACACCAGCATCAGAAAAGATCCTGAAATACACTTTCCTCTCTCCAGGATGGTTCCATTATCACGGGATTTTACAATTCTATGGTTTAAACCGAAAAATAGTTTCTTTCGTGGGATTTTACAAAACCAAGAATAAACCGTAAAATAGATCCGGAAATGCACTTTACAGTTACCAGGATGTTTCCATTGTCACGGGATTTTACAAGTCTATGATTTAAACCAAGAAATAGGTTCTTTCGCGGGATTTTACAAAATCAAGACAAAACCGTAAACAATGTCAGCTTGAATGTGTTATGACAACTTTTGTTTCGGTGAATATCTGTCTTAGGGGAATATGCAGCGGTTCATCAATGAGAGTACATCATTAAGATCACACCAACATCACCAACCATTAGATACTTTGGTAGACACACCATTCACGAATTCTGTCGGCTATTATGGTGACCATATGGAGAAGTAAACCCGATATGCCAAACTTGATTATGAAGTAAAATTCCCCAAATTTGTTCCTTAAACTTGTACTAATCCTCGTGAAAAAGAAACGGTGTACCCAATGTACAAAACCTCTTGACATTCTCAACTGAGTGAGACACCGAAGTGATAGTTACGTTGTGGGTTAAGCGAGAAAGAATCACAACCGTAATTAAATAGCCAAGTCTTTATCACCCTCTATAAATGCTCAAACAAGTCATCTTCGCGGAAGGGTAGAAAGAAAGAAGACGAAATAAGTAACCGAGCCCGAAAAACCTCACTTCAAAACCAAAAAAGAAATACCGTACAACAACCCCGTGGTCAACTTTGTTCAACCAGTAATTCAAGCCGTGAAATATACCATACAAAAAAAAGCCACTCTTTAATTTACAACCAAAATTTGTATCCAAGATTTTATTTTCCAATAAAAATCCGGATAACAATATTTGAGTAGCAAATTCACAAAGTTAGTAATACACGATCAGCCCAATTATTTAAGTACACAGATCAGCCCAACATTACATGAAAAGGCCCAATCCAGTAACAAATGCAACTGTCAGATCAAGTCAACTTCATCGGCCCGTGTATTTTTTTAAGTTTTCGGTTATATATAAAACAAAACTCCCTAAATATTAGGTCATTACCACACAACCCTAATCACAATATTCTTGTGATGTCTTCCCCCTCCTCCTCGTTTCTATCTCCTCAACTCAGTTCTAACATCAACTCAAAACAATAACTCATCTCATCACAACAATTCCTCATCAAATCCGAGTAACAATCCTAATTGAATCACACACGACCTTTACCAAATAAGATGACAACAATTTCTTATCAATCCGAATCAAGATCAAGTCAAGATCCTTTGGAGGGTCTAAGGTAGGGTCATCGTATGATTTTTCATTTTGTTAATGGACTTGAAACGAGCCAAGAAAAGATTATAACATAATTGTTATACATCTTTTCTTTTTGTTCGGATATTGAACGAAGCTTTGACTTCAACACAAGATCGATGATGAATTAGTTCTTTTCGTGTGTTTAGAGATCTATAAAGGTCATTAATATTTAGTTTTACCATACGAAAACAGAACAAGCTGAGATCTAATAATGTTTTTATTTCTTGATTCGAGTTATGATAGTGTTAGAATGAGATGGAGGATGTGATATGTGATTGAGTCGGAGTTGGTAAATGGGTATGAGATTATTGGATTAGATCGTGATTTGAATGAATGTCTTCTTTTCTTTTCGTTTTCATTAAAAAATGAACCGGTGGTATATTGAGTTTGAGGTCGAGCTATATTATGTTTGGTATCTGGTATAGAGTCTTGTGGTCATTGGTCATGTGTTGTCATTCTTTTTCATCATTTATGTCCATGTCAAGTCGCTAGACCATATATTGACAACCCGCTACAGCTTTGACAAGTAGCTAGATTTGACAAGTCGCTAGCTGCGGTGGACTCAATAGTCAACATGCTTAGAGTAATAAAGGACAAGTCGCTAGGTGAGTTTTTCAAGTCGCTATGCGTTTTGGAGTCAAATCGCTACATCATTTATTTGACTAAATAGTCAAATAACCACAAGTTGCTAAACAGGCTACAAGTTGCTACGACTTGTAAATACAAGTCGCTAGGCAGATTTTTGACTCAAGTCGCTTTTGGTTTAGGTTAACAACTCGCTAACAAGAAAAAAACAGCAAGATTTGACCATTTGAATTTTTTTGGCGAAGTTTCCGACCATGTTTACTGACCACCTTCATAATAAACCCAGAAATACGCTTCAATTTTACCCTCTTGACCACGAAACTAGACCATTTGACCAGAAGACTACCACGAGATGGACAAAAAGTAAGTCACAAAAATATATGGTACCAAGAATCTGATTCTTGGATAGAAAAATACAAGAAACATGACTGATGACACATATAAATAAATTTGAGGACCTTTTTGACGAAAAAGATACAAACAACAGTAAAAACTGTTAACCACAAAGTGAGGAAACAATTTTCCGAGACATAAAAATGGTGAGAAAACAGTTTAAACAAGATTCAAACCACAATAAATCATCAAAACACAAAAACCATGGCTCTTGATACCATTTGTAGGATCGTAATATTTATTGTGTTTGATGATTCAGATGGTCTTGGATGATGGGAATACATGTTTGCCATTTAGAGAGAGAAAGTAAAGAGATGGGTGTTCTACTTAGAGACTTGCTTTGTAAATTATCAAATGTTAGATTGAGAAGCACCACCCCTTCCATGGATGGAAGGGGTATTTATAGTTACAAAGCTAACGTCCTCCTGTCGGACTGTGGATCAGGCATACAGTGGGTAAAGACCCGTCCTTCCTCCACGGTGTTACACTAAACTAATCTACGCTACTAATTAACTAATTAACTACTAAACAACGTAAATAACTACAATTTTACGAGCTAACATATGCTAGACCATAATTGGGGTGACTGGCACTTTAACATGGAATTTCCAATTCCTAACAGCCTTCTTCTTGACTTCTGGATTGTTAGCAATCAAGAACTCAATATCTTCTTCAATAGGCACATAGCTGAACTCTGGAGTCTTCTCTTTGAATATTGTAGGTTAAACAGTGGAAAGAGGATCTTCTATTTGATCATCCATTCTATCCAATCTTTTAGCCTCCATAAAGCTTAGAATCTCCAATTCTTCAAGCTTTTTCTTTTCAGCAACTTTTTCTTCAGTAACCTTTCTTGCAACTTCTTCATCAAGAGCAATCTGAACTTGTTCTTTCTTTGAAATCTTTCTTCTTTTTTGCTCCTTGCTTTGCATAACAGCTTTACCTTTGTCTTTCTTTTGTTTATCAATTTCTTCACTTGCAGTGGCAACATCTTGATCATCAGTGAGAATATTTGGCTCTGCAGTGGAAATTGGATCAGTGGTAAAATCTGTTGCAGTACTGAAAATATCTTGCTCTAGTTGCTCTTCTTGAGTATCAGCTTCCTCTGCACCTTTACTAGAAACACCTTCACCTTCAAAATCAATTTTCCTCCCCTGAGTTTCAGCATCTGTTTTCCTCCCCTGTTTGGGAGAATTACCCAAATCTGGATCAAAATCAGCTGAATCACCATTATAAGGTGAGGATGAAGATGAGATCACCAACTTTGCAGTTTGCCTGTGTTTTTTCAACCCGTGCAACTCTTCCTTCAAAGTCTGAATCTCCTTTTGTAAATGTTTAATATCCTTGGCATGCTACTTCTTGATATGTGACAGGTCCTTCTGTAGAGATTCAACCTGCTTGGCTAATTTGGTACACAAAACCATCAATTCCATTTGTTGCCCATGGCCCTCATCACTTCCAACTGTGTGACCTGTTGGGAGAGGTGAATCATGGGGCAAAGGCTCAGATTCCTCCCTAGTTGGACTAGGTTGAAGTCTAGAACTACCACTGCTTGTTCCTAGACCAAAAGGTTCAGAAACATGTTGTGTTGTAATGAGAGGAGTTGACTGTTTAGACCTTCTCTCATAGGTGTGAGAAACTGGTGGAGTATAATCAATGTTTGGAACATTAATTATGGGTGAGTTTTGTTCAGGTGAAATCTTTGCAAGCATTTGAGGAAAGGGAGGTGTAAAAATCATGTTGCCATCTTTGTTCATGTTTTGAAAAACTTTAGGCTTGAGGCAAATGAGTTTATAAACATTAGTATGGGGTTGCAGTTGAAACTCATTTAGCACTGCTTGCACAAACCTTGGATACATTAGAAATTTTGTTGAACTCTTTACATTGCCAGTCATACTTGTAAAAATATATTTTGACCAGTTAAAAATCTTATCAGTGGCTAGACAAACCAAAGGGTAAGCCATGGTTGAACTAAATTGCTCATAAGATGTTTTCTTTGGACTAAGACAACGTAAAAGAGTATGTATCAAAAATCTCCATTGGGGACAAAACCACTCTTTTGAAAGTAGCCTTTTATCAGTGGTATCATACCCCATGGATGATAAAGTATCATGTATTTCGGGCATAGGTAATGTGATGATACTATTGAGATCATCCAATTTGAGAACTCTCCTCAAGGATGCCTCAGTAACATCAATAGTTACCCCATCCACAGTGGCTCTTAGAGCATCCATCGCTTCATGTGTATCTCTATTCTCAAGTGTTATGGATCGCGTAAGTCCAAAACTGCTTGATTTGAGAGATATAGATTGTGGGTTTTAAAAGCAAATCATACCTTATATGGGTAGTATTGAGAAAGTCCACAATCTGATGAAAAACAGGGCCACTCTTCTCGTTTGACTTTTGTAGGTAGGCCACTTGGTTGTGCTCATCTGCAAATTTTAATGGTGCCATAGAAACTTTTGATGAAAAACAATATTAGGTCAGTAATAATTGAAGGAATAACAAGCCAGTTGAGACAAAAGATATATAGAGGTAGGATTTTAAAAGTGTAGCGCAAGAAAAATTATCTAAGGAAAGTATTTATCTTTAAAAGATAAATATCAAATAGGAAATTAGATAATTCTCTAGAAGTTACCCTATATATATATGGAAAGCAATTTTTCTACAACGGCTAGTAAAAAATGTGTTACTAACACAACAGTTGTAACGGCTAGAACAACAGTGGTAAAATAACACTGTCAGTGGAAACTGTGAACTAGCAAAGGGTAATTTTTCACAAAAATTTCAAAGAGCGTGGTAAAGAAAAAAATATAAAAAACTAGACTGCTCTTATCATAGTTTTTAGCAAACTATCAGCTATCAACGGATTTGATATGTCTTTACCATGAGCTTTTTGCTATGGACTAGCCAACTCTTAATCATAAAGAATATGGTGAGTTGATAATCATATAGTTTTTGGTAAACTATCAACCATAAACGGATTTGTCAAGTCTTTACTAGTAGCCGTTTTCTCTGGACTAGTTGATTCTTATGTAGATTAGACATGGAGAATCAATAACCATTTGTTGTGTATCTCAGATATACACCTTTTAAGATCAACTCCCATCTTTGCTTCATAAATGTGAAGCAACAAAAAAACCAAAAATATACAAACTTATACAACAATATTAGTACCCAGAAACTTCCACTCAACACCAAAGACAAATTGGCACAAAAGTTTATGGATTCAAGATTTCAATACTTGTTACCAAGTATCAAATCTACCCACATCAAGTCCTTTTGTTAATAAATCAAAGATAGTTGTCATCAAGATGAATTTTGACAACTTGAATTAGTCCCTTTCATAATCTCTTATGAAATGGTGTCTAATTTCAATATGTTTAGTCTTTGTGTGTTGAACCGATTCTTGATAATGCAAATGGTACTGCTATTGTCAATATGAATGATGGTATTCATGAAATTGTACCCATAGTCCAAAACTTGATTCTGAAGCCATAGAACTTGAGCACAAAGCTTTTGCAACAGCCTACATACTACTGCTCGGTTGATGAATTAGCCACCCTAGTTTGTTTCTTACACTGCCATGACACTAATCTGTTGCCAAGAAATTGGCATCCACCTGTTGTAGATTTTCTATCCAAACTGGCTCCAAAGATAGTCACTATCTCGAGTAAGTAACCAAATCTAGAGCAGATTCTCTAGGGTACCATAATCCCAGAGTGGGAAATGCTTTAAGATATCCGAAAATCTTCTTCACAGCAGTCAAGTGAGAGAACTTGGGAGTGACTTGAAACCTTGCACATGCACACACCGCAAAACATAATATCCGTCTAGATGATGTAAGATACATCAAGGAACCAATCATAGACCTGTACATGTGCACATCAACTGCTTCACCACTATTTTCCTTCAAGAGTTGATGTGTAGTCTTGTCTCGGGGTGCTCGATGACTTTGCATCGCTGAACTTGAACTTTCTTAGTATCTCACCACATATTTATCTTGATTGATGAAAATACCATCCGACTTTGTAGTACTTGAAGTCCCAAAAAGAATGTGAGTTCACCCATAGAACTCATCTTGAATTCTTCCTTCATTAGCTTCTCAAATTCTTTGCACATCTCTGTCTTTGTAGAACCAAAAACGATATCATCAACATATACTTGAACTAGCAAGATATCATTCTTGTCTTTCTTGATGAACAAAGTCTGGTCCACTCTGCCTCTATGAAACCCATTATTAAGAAGATAAGTAGCTAAGGTCTCATACCATTTTCTTGGTGCCTGATGCAAGCCATACAAAGCTTTAACTACCTTGTATACTTTATTGGGATATTCAGGGTCTTCAAAGCCTGGAGGTTGTGAAACATATACCTCCTCATCAATCTGCCCATATAGAAAAGCACTCTTTACGTCCATTAGATAGACTTTAAAGCCCATAAAGGATGCATAGGCTAAGAATGTACTGATTGCTTCAATTCGTGTAATGGGGCAAATACTTCTTCATAATCAATACCCTCCTCCTGAGTGTATCCTTGAGCCACAAGTCTTGCTTTGTTTCTGATAACAATTCCTCTTTCATCTTTTTTGTTTCTAAACACCCATTTAGTACCTATTACCTTCTTACCATAAGGTAAATCACAAAGCACCCAAACCTTTTGAAGCTTGAATTGGAGCAACTCTTCTTGCATTGCTTCTACCCAACTTTCATCTTCAAGCGCCTTGTAAACATTCTTTGGCTCCATTTGTGACAGAAAACACATAAAGAGACATTCATTCTTGCCTTCATGAGTCTTAGATTCATATATTTTACTTATAAATCCATGAATATCGTGCTTTTGTTTGTCTTCTAGTCTTTACAGGTGAATAGATATCCCCAATCACATTTTCAAGAGGATGTGATTTATGAATAGAAGTGTGGAGTCCGAGGAACTGCAATTTCACTTGGCATATTTGAAGTTTCAACATCATTGGCTTGAGCTTCCTCTCAGAATCGAGTTGTAATTTCCACTTCGGTGTTGCAAAGGAAACTTCCGCCTAGCGTGGAAACTTCTCGCCTAGCAAAGGAGTCTCAATTTCCACGCTTTTAGGATTTTCAAGATTCATGTTGCTACCTCCTTCCTTTCCGTAATCATTAGAAGGATGAGCATCTCCGCCTTTGTAATATCACCATTATCCTGATAGTCCCAAAGAGGCAAACTAAATTCATCTTGATCATCTACTTGATCCTTGCTGGGTTCATCATCATCAAGAATCTCTTCGACCAAGCAAAATCATAAGAAGATGGACCTGTAGAGATAGGTACATAATTCATAGTATTGGTTAGAGTATCAAGATCAAATTTCCGACCAGTTCCTTTGACAATCACTTTGTTTTCCAGAAATCAACATGCATTCTCTTCAATCTTTTGGGTTCTTAAGTTGAATACTCAAAGCTTTCATCGACCATGGAATACCCAACAAAATACCCTTCATCAGCTTTTCCTTCAAATTTGATTAGATAATCTATGGTATTGAGAATTGTAACATGACATCCAAATGGTCTCATGAAATCTAAAATAGGGTCTTCCTCTAAATGACCATAAGGTGTCTTGTTCTTTGTTTTACCACCAAAACCCTGCTTTGCACATAACATGCAAGTGTTAAGTGCTTCACCAAAAGTGATTGGCAATTTTGAATCTGCCAACATGGTTCTAGCAACCTATCGTCCTGCTTTCTCCTCTCAAAGAACACCATTTTGTTGAGGAGTTCTAGCAACACTAAATTCTCTTTTAATACCTTTATCTCTCAATAATCATCCATAACTCTATTCTTAAACTCTATCCCATTGTCACACCTGATGATTTTCACTTTCAAATCATATTGGTTTTCTACTTCTATGATAAAGGTCTTAAGGATGCCGCTTGTTTCATCCTTTGTATTAAGAAAGAAAACCCATGTAAACCTCGCTAAAATCATCACAAGATACAAGACAATATTTCTTGAGATTTAAGTTGCTCACAGATGTAGGACCAAATAAGTCCATATGTAACATTTGAAGTGGGTGAGCAATAGAGTTAACCAGCTTTGACTGCAGAAGCTCTGTTGTTTGCCTTTAAGACAAGCCACATGTGTTTGATCATTTTTAAATCTTTTCTGAGGTAAACCTCTCACCAAACCATCTTTGACAATCTTATTAATGGTTTTGAAGTTAACATGACCAAGTCTTCTATGCCATAACATGGATTCCTCCACTGTGGCCTTTGCAACTAAGCAAGCATAATCATCTTTAGCAACAATGTTGTTCATATCAAAGCTATATAGATTTACAATTCTAGGAATTTTAAGAAGAATCTGACTTTCATCAGGCATCTTAAAATCCTTAGAGAGAACAAAGCACATATCTTTGGTAAAAAGAACATTGTTCATTTTGTCACACATTTGTGACACACTAAAAAGATTATACTTATGCTCTTTTACATAGTACACGTGTTCAAAGTCCAAGTTACCGCTTTGATAACTCCTTTACCAAAGAACTTTTCCATTAACTCCACCTCCAAAGTTGACATACATCACAATCATAATGTTCGAAATCTGAAAGATAGGACTTGTTGCCAGTCATGTGCCTTGAACACCCATTATCTGTGTATCCTTGATATGATCTTTTTGTCCTTGGATGTTCCTGCACATAAAAGTAAAGAGTTAGTTTCTTTTGGGGACTCAAGCCATGATTGACTTGGATCTGCCTCGTGTATCAATATAGTTAAATCTATCAAAGGTCATTGATACACCATTGGGATTGGTTGTAGAGGTAGTTCCTTTAGGTTTCCATTCCCAACGTGCTGAGGCCTTCACAAGTTGCCCATGTCCCCTTTTCTTGTTTACAACCCTTGCAAGTGGAAACTTTTAAATGAGCAAAGTGGAAATCACGTTTAGTTTTTAGGTACCCACTGCTGGTTATAATGAACATTTTAGCTTGAAAATTTCCTTTCCCCTGCTTGTGTAGATTTTGCAAAAGTTGGTTTGGACTTTGCACTTTTAACAGTGACTTAGGGTGAGCAAGAGCGCTTTTGCAAAGGGCAAAAGTTTTAAGACCACTTCTCAATTGAACTGCTATTGGGACCATTTTACAGTGTGAATTAGGGTGTACATTATTTTGAAACCTGTTAGACTCCACCCTTTTATTCCCATGGACTTCCCTTCTCCCAAAATGATAGTCACATTTAGCATGCAAATGATAAAACTACCACGTATATAGCATGCCTTATTGTACATCACAAAGTCACTTCCTAGTTGTTGAGATTTAACATGATTCCAACTCCTTTGGTTACCCCTAGAGCCGGTGACTTTTCCTATACATCTCAAAGATACCTTACAGTGATCTAGGTTTATTAACCGTTTCCTAGGTTCCTCTCAGAATAAAGATAACAACTTTTGGATAGAAGTCTCTACACTCTTTTTAACATTCTCATCAACAACAGATGAGTCACTAGCACTCAAAAACATCGCTTGCTTAACATGTTCCTCGCCACAAATGTGTTCTTAAGAGGACCATATTCACGTTCAAGATCCTAAAACTCTTCTAAGCCTGTATGAGCTAAATCTATACCTGGAGGTGATGGAACACCTCTTAATGGTGGAGGCACTCAGATATAACCCATACCGCACTTAACTTTACTTTGTATTTGAGCATTCCAAATTTTATCAATTGACTTAGACCGATGATAACATGTGTCTAAAGTTAAATTGACATTTTCATTTTTCTTTTTAAGTTTTTCAAACTCTTCTTGGTATGCTACATTCACAGCTGTTGTATGTTCTACCTCTCTTCTAAGAAGAATCATATCATCATTATATTTTGACTCATTTTCTTGATAGTGCTCTAGTTATTTTTCCAATACGCCTATAGCTCTCCTAAGATTAGACACAATATAATTAGCAGTATACAACTCTTGTCTTTCATTAGAATATAAATCATTAAGCCTTTCAACTTCTCTAGCAGCCCTACATCTTTTAGAACAACTTTCAAAGTTTTGTACCTCGTGAGTCGAGAAAGCCATGAGAGCAATTTCAAGAGAATCAAGAGCAGATCTGAATGTTCTTCCTCCCGCCACCACCATGAAACTCCAATCATAGCTCACACCATCAATAGCTAACATTGCCTTTGGTTCTTCCACAGTTGGTTCCTTCTTTTGCTTGTACCAAGTAGACCTGTTGTCCTTGATCTTTGGTCTTCTACATTCTCTAGCAAAGTGTTCCAACTTGTGACAGTTAAAACACTCTACTTTCTTCTTATCAAAGCCTGCAATTTCACTACCATTGATGTGAATAGGCTTGCCAGTCTTCTTGTAGAATTTCCTAGCTCTCATGCTAAGAAGAGCTATTTGCCATTTAATATCCATCTCCTCCAAGTCATCTTCATCTATTTGCTCTATGTCTTCATGAGTTAATATATAGCCATTAACTTGAGTGGAGATAAAAGCATAAAAGGTAGGATCTCCAATACCAGCAATCTTCTTCTTTGAACCTGCAGTGGTAACACTAACATTACCAGTGGAAATCAGAGAACCAAAGGGCAATATCATCATCACCGTCATCTTCGGGACCATCATCGCCAACGAGGTTGACATCAAAGCCAAGCTGCTTGAGCTTGTACTAAGTTTCCCACCTTCTTCGCCTTTGTTCAATGAGTTTAAAGTTGTTGTAAAGATCATTGAGCTTCATTGTTTCAATATCCGCTTTGTTTTCCCATACAAGAACATTAGTTTGAAACTCTACAGGCAAACTTCTTAGAAACTTCAAATTGAGGTCTTCCTTTTCTACCTCAATGCCAAACACACCAATTGTGTAACAATCTTCCAAGTTTGGTGAAGATGCTATCAAGTGAGTCATTGCTTGAAGCAGTGAAGTTTTCATAACTTTGCTTTAACAATGTCTTTTGTGTCTTCTTTGTAGCATCATTACCACCAAACACAGAGCAAATCTCTTCAAAAAGTTCTTTAGCAGTCTTGAACTTGCTAAACGCTATGATCTGATCTCTAGGAAGAGTCATCAGCAACAAACTTCTAGCCTTAAGATCATTCTTCCTTAGTGCTTTTTCAACACTAGATTCGCACGAATCTGTCACCACGCCGCTGTCACCAACCTTTAGAGTCTTGACACAGACTTGAAAGAATCACCGCTTTGATGATCTCCCAAAGAGCATAGTCCTGTATAAGGAAGTATTGCTCAATCAGTATCCTCCACATCTCAAACTCATTAAGATTGAGCTTAGGAAGTCTTGGTGTAGAAGAGTTGGACTGGTTGTTTTCCATCTCCATTGAATTGAGTGAGTAGGTTAAGCTTATTCCTTGGATCTTCTAAAACAAAATATCAGAACCTTCGCTCTGATACCACTTGATGGATCTGGACACACACACCTTGTATCAATGATATTTTGTATAATATTATTAAGCACGCGGAATTTACTTAGTAATACTTAGAAGATGGATTGTATGATGTATTGTAAATGAACACAGATTAAACACAAAACTTAAGCTCCAATATTATTAATGAATAATATGAGTGATCTTAGCTTATCACTAGGGTTACACCTTGAAGCCTTCGTGAATAATAAGTACGATTGATCTCACCTTGGAAGAATCATGGGGTGTAATAGAAGACCTTGCTCTCTATGATAACGAAAGTTGGAATGACCCCCGTGAGTTGCCCAAAACCGTAAAGGCAATCTCCTTGCCTCCCATTGACTCACAACCTTCCGACCGTAGGATGCTTGAGCTTAAAGATCAAGTCAAATTCCTAATGAGCTCCTACGAAAATCCTAAGTCTTCACGCCAAGTGAACAAAGTTTCTTCCTTGTGTGAGCTATGTAGTGGTCCTCATGACACTCGCACTTGCACAAGACTCCCTAACAAGCTTCCATTGACTACGATCCTCGCGCACCAATGGAACGGGAGGAAGATTCCCTACAACACCCGCACCTAGGACTTTGAATGATGCCCGAGAAGCATGGAAGGGCAAGCCCGACTTCTATTGGGTACAAACCAAAGAATTCACATCTAATGATTTCTCATGGCCCCCATCTTACGGCCTTAGTAAACAAAACATAGAAGGGATGTTGCAACACCTAGTTACATCCCAAGAAGCGCAAATAGCTAAGCTCTCGGACCGCTTTAACCAACAATAAGCCGAGATGGATAGGAAGATAGATAACCTTTTGAAAGCCATGACCAATAGTGATAGGAAGGTTAATGTTATCTCAACTCAAGCTTCCGTGTAGAGATTAAGGACCCAAGTAAGTTAGCTAAGCACGTTTAATTCGTCAATACCATCACCTTAGTGAAACCTAATAGGACAAATGACGAAGCGAACCATGAGACGGTACTTTAGGTTAGTGAAACTCCTAGGAATGAAACAACCAAGGAAGTAGATGAAGTAGGCAATGACTATTTCAATAAGTTTCCTACGGAAGAAGAACTCTCTCGCCACCCACACTTAGTACGCGACCTCCGTCACATGTACTGCCAGAGAAGCCCTGGGATCAAGTTTGGGAACCCTTGGAATCTTAACATGCCATGTTGCATAGGACACCTTTTTGTGGCAAAGGCCTACATTGATCGAAAGTCCCCAATAAATATCATGGCTAGCACCTACTATAATTGGGTAATGAAGAAGCCTATCTCAACTAGGCAAGACCCCGATAAT
Organism: Chrysanthemum makinoi; assembly: GCA_910596185.1. Taxonomy (NCBI): domain Eukaryota; kingdom Viridiplantae; phylum Streptophyta; class Magnoliopsida; order Asterales; family Asteraceae; genus Chrysanthemum; species Chrysanthemum makinoi. The sequence continues at coordinate 28,669,201 of OU343217.1, forward strand.
CCTAGGGTTAGTTGCAATTTTCTTGGTAGAATTAAGGGATTGCCCATCTATGTGTACACGTTTCCTACGGATTTCATAGTTTTGAATGATATTAGTACGGCCATATATCCTAGCTTGTCCCTCGTTATTCTAGGAAAGCCTTTCATAGAAAACACCGGGATGACTTATGATCCATCATTAGGAATAGTCATATTCAAGGATGAGACCGATGATGTAGCTTACCAAATGCCCTTTAAGATTGAGAAATTTTCATCATTATTCAATGATGAAAAAGAACTTAAGCTATCGGTCTACTATAGGAATGAGGAAGATAAGGAGAAGGGATTTGATTATGTGATGAATAAGATTTTCGGGTTCTATAAGGATTGCTTGAAACTAGGACCGAATATAGAAATGATTGGGGAGAAGATTACTTCTTAGAAAGATGCATAATAGGGCATTACTATAACATGGAAAACCCCAATCGAGACCGTCATGAGGAAGAAGGTGACGGTAATGAAGTCACGTAGTAACACGACTTCAGTCCGCTACAAGACTCATAAATAAAGAAAAGCGCTTCGTGGGAGCCAACACATGCTTAATTGTTTGCTTGTTTCTGTGTCGTATATCTTTTGTTGATTGTTTATTCTCATGTTTGAATTTGTAAAAATGCTTTATTTTGTCTTTAACCTCGTCTTAATTACATATAAAGGTATTTTACAAAAAGGATAAGTGTAGGGAGGATTACACACGTTTTCAAAAACAACGTGAACATGAGAATTACGATTATTAAAAAGATATACATGTGTGTTTGTTTGAGTCAAATGATTGTATCGAGTCATAATGGATGTTTTGCAGAAATTTTCCAGGACTCTAAAGATATAAATTTTCCATAAAATCGCATACCGGGCTTCACAGATAACCCGACGGCGTGATCGCACCCCGACGGCCGAGGAGTAGAAACAACTTACTACTTTTCGCCTGTGCCACTTATAAATTTTTGGAATTTCGTGTCTTAATTTTCTAGAAATTCTATAAACATCCATTCCACAAGCATTATATCCTAGTTTAGTAGAGTCATATATAGTGTTACCGCCAATTTTACGGGAAGGTTTCGTTTGTTTTTTTTTCTAGTGCGCAGGTTTTATTTATCAAGAAGAAGATACATAAGATTGGATGGAGCTTTTCACGATGTTCTTCTTGGAGAAGAATTTAACCACTACTTCACACGGATCCTACCGAAGCTAATCGTGGAGTATTAGTTTCTTTCATTTTTAATTACCTTCCATTATCATAACTTTGATACTTTCGGGGAACATTGGGGACAATGTTCAGTTTAAGTGTAGGGAGAGAAAATAAAACAGGAACTTTGAAACTATGCTTATCCTTGACTATTTGCCTTGTCTAATTTCAATTGTTTAATAAACCATGAGAAATATCGGTTAGGGTAATTTTGGCACCAAATTTAAAATTTTCATGACATGTAGGAGTGGGCCATTAGTCTTAATAAAGCATCTCATGGATAGGAAGTTATATGACTAGCACAAAACCCTTTACCACTTAAATTCCACCCAAAATGTGAGGATCGCCTTAGATTTGTAGGAATTAAAGCATTCTCTTTAATGCTTCGAGCGGTACCGTAGTATAATAGATTCTAGAACTTGTTTTGTGATGCATTCCGAGATCGCTAGTGAGATTACACTTGTGTAGTTAGGAATAACTAAATGATAAGAGACATTAGGATAACCCTTGTTTGATCAGATATAATTACTTCTTCCACATCGGTTGAGTAATTCCCCACATCCCTATGCTTGTACTCATCTTTAGTACACGATACCCCTAGTTAATCCCTCAGAGCCTATCCTTTTCACGGTTCTCGTGATGTTTCGGTTTTTCCGAATATCAATGAAGAGCATTGTTTACAATCCACCCCCAAATGTACACCCAAATCGCTTTAGCCTACCTTGTATGCACTCACTTTTAGTGCATTATTGTTATCATACTAAACCCTTAGTTCAATTATCTAGTTACTTGCATAAGTTGCTGAGTCGAGTCATATCCTTTGTACACAGTTTCGGGACGATTGGGACTTATGAGAAAAGTTAAATTTTATGAAGTGACGGGAAGGAACGTTAAATTCAAATTTCATTTATTTACGTAATAATGTACTCCAAGTGTTTTGATATTTTCAATTCGGGTCAAGTTAGTGTTAGAGTAATAAAAACTCAAGTGTAGGGATGTGCCTATAAATCTCTATTATTTGATGTTATCGTAGAGGATGGTAGAGTAAAAGTGTATGAAAAAAAAATAAAAAAAATAGAGTGTTGAAAAAAAAATATATATATATATATATATATATATATATATATATATATATATATATATATATATATATATATATATATATATATATATATGAAAAACATGAAAACATCACGGCTACCATCCTACATCTATTTTTAAATTTATGTTTGTTTGTTTCAAGTTATCTAGAGTTTAGAGTGTCGGGTCTTGGCTTAGCAACGCCATTCTTCTCATGCTTGTAACATAAAGATTTTTGACTTGCCACCACTAAATCGCCTATCCCACCAAACCCTTTGTTTCCCTACCGTAAGCCTAACGTTACAACCCTTTAAAAGACCTCTTGGATAGTTTTTCCTAGGTGCTTACGCCAAAGCGATGGAGGTTTGATCTAGTCTCAAGCCTATGGTAATCTGTGTACTAGGACCGGTTAATGAGTGTTTATCTTCCATTTCCAGCTTGATATATTTCATATACACCCTAGAGATGAGAGTATCCAAACACCACTTGTGAGGTGCTAGTATGTAATTTCCGTGTTGTTATGACTTTTGCAGGGCTTATACTTGTTGTGAATTGTTCTAAACTAATGCTTCATGACCCCTAACTTATAAATTAATTGGCTAAAAGCACAGTTGCTTGAGGACAAGCAAATACCAAGTGTAGGGATATTTGATAAGGATTTAAAAGGTACAGTTTTGAGGGGTCATTTAAGCCCTTAATTGATCACTTTTATATCTGTTACTACTTAATTTCGTTCCTTTTCACTTTTTAGGTCTCTTGAAGGCAAATTGCTGGAATGACACTTATTCGGACGAAAAGGCGCGAATATATGAAGAAAATGGCCAAAGTCAAGAATCAAGACACTCAAGTCTGCCGGAATGAAGGTGACGCGGTCACAACCAAATGGCGACGCCGCCGCAACATGCTTTGTGATGACCAAGAGCCAAATTGCTATTTTGCACTTACGGCATCGGTTTTAGTAGGCCACAACTCATACGGCCTAGATTCGGATCCCGACGGTGTCGAAGATTGCCGACGGCCACAACCATAAGGTGACGCCACTAAGTTGACGGCCAAGACGAAAACCTATGAGTGGCGATCCGAAGGCCACAAATAAAGAGTGAAGCCGTGATATTGTAACTCTATATATAGAATTCGAATTTTCAGAATTTTAGAGATGTAGTTTTGTAGAGTAAAACCTAAACCGAACTTTGGCTGTCTTGGGCAGTATCTTAGGGTTCCATACCCTATTTTACAACAAGATAAGTGATTTACTTCATATGTTTTCCATGTCCGGCTAATTTACTTGTGTGTTTGCTTAGATCTATGAAACCTATGTATTGAATATTGATTGGTTGTCTCTTATCTTAATTGTGATTGACCTAGTATTGCGATAGGTCATTCGGTGTGTTTTAATGCTTGAGTAATCTTTGTGAACATTAGTTTATAATCACCTAGAGTTATTGTAGGCTAAACATCCAAAGATAACCTTAGAGTTAGTTTATGAATCCTAAAAATTTCGTAGGCAATAACCTTAAGGTAGTCTCAAAGAGTTAGGGAAAACGCATACCCTACTAACTTTAGAAGACACAAGAGTTAAGAATAAGGACTTGACAATTCAACCATCAATAAGAGATAACTAGGGAGTAATAGCATCTAGGTAAACACATCTTTAAATCATCATAAGAGCACACAACAATAGACATAGCCTACCCTCACCTTAGCTTAGTTAATTAGATAATTAGATAAGTAGAGTAATCGGTAGAAATACAACCCCTAAATCCAATACCCCGAGATTCGTACCTTTCCATTTTCTAAAAAAATATAAAAAAAGATAAAAAATAATCTTCCTCAACCCCAACCTTAGCGTAGTAATTTCTCACTAGCATTCCTATTCCCCTAGAGAACGATATCAATTCCAGAGGCTTACCCTAATACTACACTACAACGATTAGGTTCACTTGCTTAAAAAGGAAATTCCTTTGACCCCGAACGCGCGTTGTATGCGTATCAGCAAGTTTTATCGTAGTTTTGTGGAAAGCCTTGGTTAAAGTATAATTTTTTTTAACAAAAGCTTATATCAAAATCTTATAAAGGAAGTAAGTGTTCTAGGTTGAATAAATTTTATATTAAACAAAAATGATAAAGTTTATATAGAAGTTTATAATAACATTAAACTTAAATTAAACTTCCAAGGGTTTAATAAATTTATGTAAAATTCAAATTATATACTCTCTTCATCCTTAAATTATTGTCCACCACACAACTTCTTATTTTAACCAATCAAAAATAGAGTTTAGTAAGTGAGTATAGTTTATTAAGTGAATATGATATTTGATTGGCTAAAAAGTGTAGTTGTCTCACTTGTTGTAAACCATGTGTTTTTTTGTTGGAAACATCATTTTGGGACGGTGGGAGTATAGATTAACACTTGTAGGGTTTGAACCTTGGATTCCTTGGTTGTTAGACTAAAACCACTTTGCCACTAAACCTAACTATATATGATATATTGCTAATAAATGCAACAAATGCTATATATTATTAATTTAGCATAGTAAAACATTGTTGACAAATGTATATATCTATGATGATAATGATAATTATCGTTTTGGTTCCACTTAGCATCATGCTTTAAACTTGCTTTAACCCTCAAAAAGCTAAATGTGAACCTGATGACGTACCCTCTGCTCTGCTAACAAGCGTTACCGTCACTCTGGTACTTAGCTTACCACTTGTACAAAGGGTATGATGTACCCTCCTAAATGATATAGTCTATGCCTTCGACCCGCACCCAAAGCACTCATAGTGTCCAACCTCTGTCGAGGTTCGGAGCCTGGCCTCCGTCATGGTTCGGAGCCTAGCCTCCGTCAAGGACTCCGTCACTGTTCGGAGCCTGACCTCCGTCAAGGCCTCCGTCATGGTTCGTAGCCTGGCCTCCGTCAAGGTTCGGAGCCTGGCTCTCACTGTTTGAGCTCTCCGTCATCGTTAAGCCTGACTCCGTCAAGGCCTCCGTCACGGTTCGGAGCCTGGCCTCCGTCAAGGCCTCCGTCACGGTTCGGAGCCTGGCCTCCGTCAAGGCCTCCGTCACTGTTCGGAGCCTGGCCTCGGTCAAGGCCTCTCTCACTATTCGGAGCCCCATCCGACAAGGGTCGAAGCCTAAAGGTCATAGCCTCTCTACCTATGAACGTGGGTATGATCGAGCTGGTCAAATAGAACTGGTCAAATAAGATCTGATCAAAGAATCGTCAACAACCATGATCTTAGCCATGACCCTCTGTAACTGCCATGGCCACTGTAACTGCCTCCACACACCCTCTGTAACTGCTCTGTCAGCTTATTATGCCTATAAATAAAGAAGTCATCACAGAGGTATGTAACCTAACCTAACCTAACCTAACTTAACCCAGGAGATATCATCTTATCCACCTCAATACTTTCTTGACATAATCAGCATGACTGATTCTCACACCGGAGGCGGTTCGCGGGGGCTTCCCCCGCGCTTCGTCTAACGTAGTGTCTTCTATTTATTATTTTTATGTTATCTTGCACTCGGCATCATCACCATTACCCCTATCTCTGTCAATCACCATTGACGGCCTGGTATGTGCATCTTTTTGTACAATCAGTGGTGCCATCCGTGGGACACGCAACAATAAGTCCCGTTTTCCGAGTCAAATAACCGTTTTCCATAAATAACGGTCGAATTCAACCGTAATTACCTACATCCTTGTGACCATATGGTAGCACCACTGAAATCTCCACTTTTATCTCTAATCACGAGATTTTACACCAACCAAAAACTTTACGTTTCCAATTTCAACAGCCTTTGTCGGGGTTTAAACGGAGCAGTCTCTGTTATGGCCTCTGATTTGGAGAGGAAGGAGCCTCTGTTTGGCTTCATTTAAGATGAAGGGTCAAAAGCGACCTCTGTGGAAATCTTTGTGACCTCTGTCAAAACCTCTGTTTGGGTTCAATTTAAGAATGTTTAAAGTCAATAACCTTCGTAAGATCCTCCGTTGCAGTCTTCGTAGCAACCTATGTTATAGTCTGTTTTAGAGAGAAGGTTCAATAACCTTCGTAAGAGCCTCTGTTCGGGTTCATTTTGAGAAGAAGGTTCAAAGTCAATAACCTTCGTAAGAGCCTCCGTTGCAGTCTCTGTAGCAACCTCTGTTATGGTCTGTTTTGGAGAGAAGGTTAAATAACCTTCGTAGGAGCCTTTGTTCGGGGTTCATTTTGAGAAGAAGGTTCAAAGTCAATAGCCTTTGTAAGAGCCTCCGTTGCAGTCTCCGTAGCAACCTCTGTTGTGGTCAGTTTTGGAGAGAAGGTTCAATAGCCTTCGTAGGAGCCTCTGTTTGGGTTCATTTTATGAAGAAGGTTTAAATTCAACAACCTTCATATGAGTCTCCGTTTGGGTTTGTTTTACAAAGAAGGTTCAAACTCAATGACCTTCATAAGAGCCTCTGTTTGGGTTCCTATTATGAAAAAGGAGCATATGTTTCTTAAGAGGAATGGTCGAATTCAGCAACCTATGTGGCAATCTTTGTGACCTTTTTCGTAGCCTCTATGCAATCTTCGTAACCTCTGTTGCAGCATCCGTAGTAGCCTCTGTCGTAACCTCTGTTCGAGTTTGTTATGAGAAGAAGTCTCTACAGCAGTCTCCGTCATGGGTTTTCCTGAGAAGAAGACTTGAAATCACCAGCCCTCTGTTCCAGTCTTTATGGCAACCTCCGTTGTAACCTTTGTACGGATTCGTTCAAGGAATTGGGGCACATTATGGTACATTCAAGTAGGGCCAGAACCTTCCTTCGCAAAATGTTTACCACAAGGTGAACAAAGACCGTACATTAATGACAGAGGATACCCTTTGTCAATCTGGTATATTTTCTATGAAACTAATACGCTATATTGCCTCTATTTCACTACAAAGCAGATTATCTACATATGAAACTTCTGATGTTTATTAAGAGCACTATAAACCATCTTTTATTGAGCCTCTGCTTATGACACAATGATCATTAGAGATAGTACAACATTGACAGTGGATACCCTATGTTCCTAGAACCTCTGTTAGAGCTTTCATGTTGTTTTTAGCATAAAAAATAATCTACACATGTTAAATACATGATGTACGTAAATAAGCCTTATGTAATTTTATACTAAGCTTTATTATGTCACTCGTGATGATAAGTCCATTGCTGACAAAGCCTCTTTTGACAAGGCATTTCACACAAGCTCTATTGAGATGACATATACTCACATTCGCGTACTAGATAATAACAAAATTTATCATGGAACTTATATATTGTTATCATATATTTTGAGAAGACGGAGCCTCACACATGTTGACATAAGTCTCTGTCGATATGACCACGGAGCATCACATATGCTGACATAAGCCTCTGTCGACACAACTACAGAGCATAGACTCTGATTCATAGGTGTCTCCTTCATTACACGACAGAGTCTGACTTTGTTCACATAATATATAGGTGTCTCTGTCGAGACGATTACAGAGCATAACCTCTGTTCACATGATTTATGTGTGTCTATGTAGACACAATTATAGAGCCTCGACTCTGCAAGTATAATTACACAACCTCACATATGTAAAACTTACTTTATTTTGTTTAAAATCAATGTACTACATTCTTCTCACTTAGGGAAAGAAGCATTAATGGTAGGCGTCCTAGTTTTCATTTCTTAAAATGATGTAATCCTCCTACCCACTTAATGATATAACACATTTTCCCTCAAATCTCTTGTTTCATTCTAATACAACAAAGATTTGTCAGCCAAGTCGTTTATAAGTTTCAATGTCGATGGGATGAAACAAGACAAATACAAAGTCTTGAATACATATACAACATCCATTACACTTCACATTAACTTTCCTAAGTGGTTTTAAGGTATTCTAAGCCTTATGTTACCCAAAGGATAAAGATGGAGTAGGTCGCGACACTCTGTCAGCAATTAAATTATACGATTGTTATATTCTTGGTGCAAAATTTACACACAATAAGGCTATGCATCTACCATACGTCTTAGGTTGTAAAATAAAATGCGTGCATAAGTAACGCATGAGAAGAATAAACATAACAACAAAAGTGAGACATAGTATCCCATTAGTAGAAATTTAAAAATGCTAACATAGTAGCATATGATTAAAGTCCATAGAGCACAATATAAATTGTCTTAAAGGATACACACTACCCTTGGGGTTAAATTACTGTTAGCAAAAAAACTTCGTTCTTGCTTGCTTAAAGGTCGAACATGGCTTAAAGAATAAGCATAAAAGGTGAGGGAAACCACTCTCCACCTACGATTATTAAAATCCTAAGCAAGGGATATTATTTTAACATGCATAAAGGCCATAGCCTTGCAAAAGAAAGTATGTAAATTGTCCAAGGACTACTAATTTGCTTAAATGAAGTCCATAAGCTCCGTATACATACAAAATATACAACCTTCGAGGTTTATATTACTTAATAATTAATCCTTGTTTGATTTATCACAAGGAAGTATTTTTTTTAAGTCGAAAGCATTACATTCGAAGTGTACGCATGACTTTCGACCGAGAGGCTTGATGATATACCCTCCATTCAATTTGAAGGTCTCCTCTTCATACTCACTTCGGAGCTACATTCCGACATACTTGGTAAACCTTCAAAAATCTTCTTTGGCGTAAAACCATTCATCTATGATATGGTTACCAATTGGGAACTCGCCAATCGAAGGCCTCCTGCCCTCGGGTATGCTCTTCGAAGATATTAATGCAAAGGTTTCATAAGACCAAGTCAAACCCACGTTCACAACCCTATCAAGGCTTTCCCGGCAAGATAGGGATCGTGGGACATTAACCAAGCGGTTACCTAAAATCATGGGACACCCCCATCGTCCTCGCATCAGGTGTAAGGGCCCGCTAGAGCCTAACATGTGCAATAATATGCCATTATGGCATGCATTACAAAACAAGGCCAAGTTTGTACGCAAACCTTGGTACCTTTCCACAACGCAGCGTATGTACAATTAGGTTCCGATAAAACTCGCTCATAACTAAAAGCGAAAGTTATATGGCAAAACCTAATACATACGCTCCTTATATAACAAATGGTTTATGGACTACTTAATTCTAATCCCATGCCTCCTACGAAGTCATAACATTAGACTGGGGGGCTTAATGAGGTATCCACCACGATAGAGTCAAATGTGGACTATTGAAAATAAGTATAGCTACTTTTATATTGGATTTGACAAAACAAAAGTAGTAGAAATAAACAAAGCAATGATAAGTCTAAAGCCATGCACTCTTCGCATGCATAACATTAGACTGGGGGGTTGATGACGTACCCTCCGCTCTGCTAACAAGCGTTACCAGTACTCGGTACTTAGCTTACCGCTGTACAAAGGGTATGATATCCTCCTAAAGGATCGAAGCCTATGCCTTCACCGCACCCAAAGCACTCATAGTGTCCAACCTCTGTCGAGGTTCTGAGCTGCCTCCGTTAAGGCCTCCGTCATTGTTCGAGCTCGACCTCCATCAAGGCCTCGTCGGTTCGGAGCTGGCCCGCCAAGGCCTCCATTACCGGAGCTCCGCCTGCCATCGTCGAGTTCGCCTCCGCCGCCTGCCGGAGCTCGACCTCCGCTCAAGGCCTCCGCCACTTGCCGAGCCGGCCTCCGTCAACCTCGCCATCTGTTGAGCCAGGCCTCCGCACTATTCGAGCCCCTCCGACAAGGGTCGGCTTAAAGGTCATAGCCTCTACCTATGAACGTGGGTATGATCGAGCCGTCAAACATAATCGTCAAATAAGATTGGTCAAAAGAATCGGGTCAACAACCATGATCTATGATCTTAGCCATGACCCTCTCAGAATCGCCTTCTCCATACCCTTCAGAATCGCTCGCTAGCTTATTATGCCTATAAATAAGGAAGTCATCACTGAGGTATGTAACCTAACCTAACCTAGCCTAACCTAACCTAACTTAACCCAGGAGATATCATCTTCTCCACCTCAATACTTTCATGACATAATCACCATGACTGATTCTCACACGGATCGGTTCGCGGGGGCTTCCCCCCGCACTCCGTCTAATGTAGTGTCTTCTATTTCTTATTTTCAGGTTATCTTGCACTCGGCATCTCCACCATCACCTCTAACTCCGTCAATCACCATTGACGGCCTCGTATGTGCATCTTATTGTACAATCAGAACCCAAATTTAAAGAAAATATGCTATGCCATAAAATATAAAGGTAGAGCCTTTTATTGACATTATTCAAAGATATGAGTTGTTACATGGATCCTTTGACTGACTAGAGTAGAGAAGCATAAAACGAATCAGATACTTCTTACGAGTATGAATTGTGGGTTTAATCTTGATTAAAATGCTCCCAGCTAGTAGTGAATTGACATCAAAAACGGTTTGAAGGTCATCAGAATTCCAATTCCCTCGATTACATTCAATATGAAAAATATCATATGGTCTCCTGTGAGAAATAAACAAATTTATAAATCTTAGAAAATTTGTCTTTTATCATTGCAAGATGTAAAGAAGCTATGATTATACATCGACTTTTGAATAACTATAAAGCGACCTTACCAGCTTGCGAAAGTGATCAATCAATTTATCAAAATAATGACTCATAAAAGAAGATTAAAAGAAAAATATTGGCTTGCTTTTAATATGTATGTGTTTCTTTGCATGCATGCAGTAGGTGCTTAGCATACATTCGGAGGATAGAGGGAAGTCTTTCTAGGATTTACAGTATAGGACACTAAGCATTCAATGCGAAGAATTCGCTTAATCAAGCGAAAAAAAAAGAAAAGAAAAGAAGAAATGAACCGAGGATAATGGTACCTGGAAGAATTGCTGCATCTAGTCTCTTTTGGGACCAGGATAAACTACAAAATGGAAGGACAGAAATGAGATTACAATGATGTGAATCACTACATATTTATTTATACACGTTGAATCGTAAACTAAAACAATGGTATACACAAATGAATACTCACAGTGCTCCGCCACATGCGGGGCCAATTGCTTTGCAAATTGACTGCAATGTCATCGATATACCATTGGCTGCACCTCTTTGATGTTGATCCTGAAATTGATATATGTGTGTACAAATTATTACTATTTATTTATATTCCTAAACCACTTAAAAAATATTGACATGTAAAAAGGTCGTTAAGCGCGTAATCTCACCACGGCTGAATTTTGCAGCATGAACGTCCCAGTTATGATGGACACCTAGAAAATATGAGAAACAGAATTAGAGTGGAGATAATATTACTGACCGGTCGCAAAACAGATAATCATTTGAATACTCGGATCTTAGTTTTGTAAATCCTTTACTTTTTGGTAAAACAAAAATTTATTGTTTCAAATGTTAGATCTTTGCTCATACAGCCATGTCTCTAATCTCATAAAGAGCATGTATTGATTATATTCTCGAGAAATCGGCTACTATAACAAGTGTAGGTCAAGTGAAATAGCAACACAAAATGGTTTTCCATTGACCAGCAAGGCAATGAACACTTCTTTTTGGCTAATTTCTAAATATCATATATTTGATTAATAAAAACTATTTTTAATTATTGTGATCACATTTTTTTATAAGACAAAAAAAAAAGCTAAGAAGCTCGCACGTACTTGAATCTCTTTGCTAACTTTTATAGCATATGATCCAATTTTTTTTAGAACGGCAACTATCTCACGATATTTATACCACAAATCTATCTCACATGTCCTAAGCAGGACTTGAATCCCACAATCATTTGGTTGGGGAGCTTCTCACACAACAAACGGTATTATTGAGACACAAGCCCTTTGATACTATACGATCCATTTACTTTCAACAATTCTTTTAGTTTTATAAACAACAACAACAACAACATTACCCGAAAGTAAGGAGACTCCTTCCAGGATGACCTCCGACAAATGTGTGCGGTTGAGAGTGCTCAAAAATAGAAAGTGTTAAAGTGATCAGATAAAGCGTGCAAAACAAGGAAAAGCAAGCAAAAGACAAAAGTAAAGAAACAAGCGTACAAAGCAAAGCACAAGGGAAGAAAACCAATAGAAGAGCGTAAAAAAGCAAACGCCGCAAGAAACCCAGAAAAAGAAAGGAAAAAACAATCAACCAAAAAACCGAGCAAATAGAGCATATAGGCAAAAACAACTAACATGTAAACATAGAAAGCAAATGCCGAAAGAAACCCAGAAAAAAAAATAAAAAATAAAAGGAAGCGCAAAAGAGGTAGGTGACATGAGCAAAGCATACAAGAACAAAAGCAAAAACACAAAAGCAAGGGGGCATAGGCACACAAAAAAAACGCAAGCAACGAAAATGGGCAAAAGGAAAACAAGACCAAAGCCAAAGAAAGCAACAAAGAACAAAGCAGGGTAACGCAAAGGGGCCTAAAGCTGAGGCAAAACAAAAGGGACAAGAGGAGCCCAAAAAGCCTAAAGCCTAAAGGGAACAAGCTAAGGGGATCTAAAGCCTAAAGGGAGACTACCCTCAAACAACCTAGCTCAAACTACCCGCAAATTCTAATCATATCTTTTAGTTTTACAAAGTTAACCAATTTAAAATATAAATATAGCTCATTGACTAATATTCACATAAATGGAGTAAAATTTCTATAATTGTTACCTTAGAACAAAAAGAGTACCTTTCCACAAGTAATTTTGATATGTATTCTTCTAAATCAAGAAATAATATACATGAGAAGATAGCATATTTAGTCACTGAAAACTCACCGATAAAACATTCTTCACGATCGATGCAACATTTAATGTAAAGGCGAGCATGAAGCCTGATAACAGTGCTATGTATGGATAACTTGCAAGTATAGGTATAGACAAAACCTACAAAAGAGATATTTGGGTTAACCCGAGTACATTGGACTTATGTAATACTTAGTTCCTCCTCTTTAGTTGGTTATTTTGACTTAGGAAGTCAAATAAACTACTTATTATCAAAATTGATTTGAAGATATTATTCTTTCATACAAAATTCTACAACTACACTATAAAGTACAATAATTATCATAGGCAAATAAGAATACATGCTAATATAGTAGAAGAATATCACGAAATTACAATTTGTTATTTAAAAGTTTAATATATCAAAGCAAAGGGAAGACAATTATTAGAGACTGGAGGAAATGGTAGAATTGCTTACTCCGCAGATACGTGCTACAACGATGGGACCAAATATCCTCTCCATGATTGGATATAAGGAGGTCTGGAAAAGGAGAAGACCAATCCCTGCACAAAAACTTATGTGATCAGCATCAAACTTTGTTTGAGGATGTGGACGCCAATCCAACAAATTCCAAAAGGTGAAATTGATTGATCGTTGATATATTTATCAAAACAAGTAAAAAGAAAATGAAATTGAAATAACGGATCACGTAAGCACTATGGTTTATAAAAGAATATTCCCCCGGCCCAAAATCGTTAAAATGTTGACAATGCATATAGTTACTGACTTCAAAACCTATCATCTTGCCTTTCATTGTAAACCAGTTAAGGTTCTTTCATATTTAAGAAAAAGATACTTTGTCCAACTTTTAAGAGTTGGTACTACGTTCTCACCTGTAATAGAAAGGACGGTGCCAACATCCCCGGTAGAATAACTGAGGCCTCCCAGACTCCTAGGGCTCACAGCCCACAATGAGAAAATCTGTGATTCATAAAAGCAAATAATATGTTAAAATTACCCTGGATGTTTGGATGATCCTATGTGAAGGTATTTTAGAATCATAGTTTAAAAAGCATGACAAAATGTATGAATATTAGGCCTCCTAAATTTGCAATGAGTTTTGGCTTGTGGAGGGCTTTACTTCCAAGCGGTCTATAAGACTTTTCATTGCAAAATAATTAACCATCATTCTTGCACAAATAACACTAAATCTTAAAGGCCGAGTATCCTTGGACGAATTACTTATATGCACTTTTTGGTGAGTAACTAATCTTCCGACAGAGTAATGGCTATTTATTTTTCATTTCTTTTTGCATTCTTGTGAAAGGTTGATATGTTGCAACTAAAATTGAAGCACATTGATTTCTTCTTCAGAGTGGGTTTAAGAATACAAGACGCATGCTGTCTAATTTGTAGTAATTTTCACAAGTTACCTCTGAGTAAGCCGTGTCATGGAGCGAAAAAACACAATAGACAATAATGGAAGACATTAAAGGCCAGTTCTTGAAGAGGCTTATTAAATTGGAGTCTTTTTTATTATCCGTATTTTTCTCAACATCAGGGATACAGGAAGTAGATTCCAACTCATCTTTCTTATGAAAGTGCAACGTTTCCTGCAGTTTGAAAATGAGTTAAATAAGATTCATTTAATGAACTTGAAATTAAGATTTTAAAAACAAAGGGAGATTTCTAGCTATTAGGTATGGGTTTTGGTGAACTGTGTATAGAAATCACATTCCGTGGTTACAGAAATTGTTGGTGAGTAAGACGACCAGCCATTGTGTCGGCTGATCGACATACAAAAATTATATTAGTTAGTTTTCAGTTGAAACAATCGCTAACTAACTAGGGCGCTGCCCATTTGATCTCGCGAAAATCCACAGCTCCCTACTGCCCCCCTTGACTCCTGCAACTCGTCGTAAACAAGCACACAGGACTCTTTTTGGCAAAAGCTTTGAGTTTCTCAAGCTATTGTTCAAGTTCTCAGTATTAGTATTTTAATTGTTATCTCTTCCCTCAATGCTATTTATTAGGGTTAATTTTATAGAATAGCCATGTAATTTTCTCAATGAACATACATATTTGAGGATGGTTTTTGATAAATTAAAAATAATAAAATGTTGGGTTGTCAAAAGTACAAAGTCGTTAAAAGACTTCAGCATTTAAGATACTCTTGTGTTATCTTGCATTAGTGCCCAGTCCCCACATCCTAACGCATTGGGCTATTCTTCCTCCGTCTCGAAGTCTCAGTTACATAAAATGGCTCATGACACAAAAATCGCCATGAGAGATTAACCACAAAAACTAAGGTTATTTTTCTGGCTTCGGATCTGGATGTTTGAGGAACATAATAGGTTGAACTTTAGGAACACAGGAAGAGGGTACATAAATGTGCCTAATTTGTTTGGTTTGAGACTGTGACTTTCGCTTTAGGTATCATATATTCAAGCTTAAATCTTATGAAATATTAACGTTCATGGTTTCCAGTAAACATCCTTTATTCGTCGTTAACTCTATTCAGACACTTATCTTCATTAGATCAAAAACATTTATTAATGACAGGAATATATTCCATGATAAAAGAGAGTTGGCTACTTAGAAAATTAATGGATACATATATAGAAGTAGAATCTGAGATAGGTTTGAACTATATCTTGTTAAGATGCACTAATTTCTCACAGAACCATTAACGAAAATGTTAAGTGCATGAGAAACTGTACCGGAAGCCAAAATGCAGCAATGGTCACAAAAAGCGCGAAAATGGAGATACTAAGGCAAGGCAATAAGTATGGAAATCTGCATCGCAAGTCATAGTTGGTACATAAAATCAACATCCATAATAACTACAATAAGATAAATAAATTAACAAACAGTAACATTACCTCCCAAATAAAGAATCTGAAGATACTAAACCTGGAAACTTTTCTGCGGGCTTAATTTAAAATAAAACAGAAAAGGTTAGACACTAAAAATGAATATGTACGAATCTTCCATCTAAGATCATCACTATCTCGTTGGTGATGCTGGCATTGGTACAAGTATATTGAGCATATAAGACCGTTTCCAATGAAACTAAACCTATGGTCTTCCAGAATTTAAGACACCCTTTGTTGTTATCCACACTAATCAACTTGATCATTTTTCTTAGCAATGATCCTATTCGTGAAACTAATCCCCTATAAAATAGTGATTTGTATGTAAACAATAATCAATAAGACATCAACCAAACTAATCCCCTTAAACTATTTAGTCATGTACACCCACAAACAATTCACAAACTTATAATAGTTTGCGTGTGTACAGTGTCTATGTAGATTTTTGGGTATTACGCACATCCACAAAATCTTAAATCGATTTATAATATCTATTATAATCAAGATACACGTGGAGATAAAAACCTGTGCAAGGTAACCACCCAAAGCCGGGCCAATGATCAGTCCTATGCCCCATGATGTACTAATCTGAAATAGATCACAAATTGATTTAAAAAAAGGAAAAAAAATAAAAAAACAATAACCAAAAACGGCCGATTACTTACACCCGACAATCCTAAGGCTTGATGTTCCTCACGGAAAAGTTCACATGCATATGCCTGTTTACATCAGAAAGAATACAAAATCGCTGAATAAAAAACACTAGACCCATCTTATAGCTATTGAATTAGAGTACTAAGCAAGGTTAAATAAGGAATACCTTTATAGGTCCCAGTAGCCCGTTTAAAAAGCCAAGAAGAAACCTTGTAGTTATAGCCATCCAATAGTTTACGCTAAAACCAAAAAGTGTGTTGAAAATAACCCTGAAGAAGGCAACATTAACATTTTAGGAGAAGATAAGTTTTACGAAGTGGTAGCCAAACAATCTATATCATATCGCTACTAACACTGTTGAAGTGCCCAACAGAATAACTGGTTTTCGACCATATCGATCAGCTACTACTCCCCAAAAGATGGATGTGAATGCCCTTCCAACAAAATATGCACACCCTACATATGATAAAGAAACACATGGTTATACAATTTCAGTAGAGGTATTACATATGCAAAAAAATTAATTGCTTACCGACAAAGCCTGAATAGTAACTAATATCCTCCTCTTTCTCTGCAATGTTAAAATCCCTCACCTACAATAGAAATCAAGATGATAAAAAACTTCAACTGCAACAAATTTTTTTTTTTGAAATCAATAAGCGACAGAAGAGAACACACTTACCATGAAATAAAGAAACGGAAATAGTGACGATATCGGCAGTGCTGAGATGTAATATGGAAATAGATGTTAGATATCAACATAGAGATACATATATTATGATCTAACATAAACAAGGTGATGGGAGTATTTGTAATTCTTATAAACGACAGGTTTATAAGGTTCTTGATCGGTTTATACACAACGTATGAATCCTTGATTTACTGATAGCTTTTGTCGTGAAGTTCTTGACTTTTGTAATTGGATTTTGGTCATTAATAAGAATGAACTTTTCTATATGTATCGATTTCCAAATGAACCTTTCCATAAGTTGTGTAAATGTAACGAATTTTCATAAAGTGTTGCAATATGCACATTTTGATGGCGTGTCATACATGAAAGTCTGACACGTGGCACCATTTATAACATGACACGTCAAATGTGCAGATGGGAACACCTTATGAAAGTTCCTTACATTTACACACCTTTTTCACAGTTCACGTACCAAAACGAGACAATGATGAAAGTTCATTGTTATTCTATGAACAAAACCCTTTATAATTTGCGCTTTTCGCAACTTCACCCCAGTGTTGTCCAAAAGAACACCACTTTCATTGTGGTGTGTTTTGCGGACTTAGCACCAGATTTGTGTGTTTTTCGAAAGCTTTACCAGCTAAAGTTTTATACATCTTGGTGGACTTTGGAAAATAAACCAAAGACTAGTAGTACTTTTAAGGTAGAGGTCATTGCCCGTGGGTTTACTGGTTGGCACCAGAATTGGATCTGGGTTGATTTTAGCCCAGATGTATGTCTGGTGCCTATGTTGGCTAGAATGACAATCTCAATCCTGACAATGCTTCCGCACTCCCTCTTATCCCACGTGGTCCTCCCAGGCAACTTTTCAAAAGGTTGCAAAATATGACAGTTTACCAAAGACCTTTATAAGAAGGTGATTTGGTTTGAGCTCGGTTGAGCTCTCACTGAGAAGAGGGCCATGTGCATGTACTCCGTCAGGATGGTGAGGGAAAGGTTTTGCTTTATATTTGTTTGGTCTAATCACTTTTTTTTTTTTAATTTAATAACGACTTTTCTTTTTCTTTTAGGATTTGGATATGGTCAATCTCATTTGAAGCAAAATGATGCTTTGCTGACTTTGACCAGTGAGCCTGAGCCGGCTTAGCCCAAGGATGTAGAAAGGGGAGTTGGATTGAATCAGCAACGTCCCCTGAGAATGTTGCAGGGATTGTTGGTGCCCATCCTGAGGAGGTTGTTGCTTCAGTTGTGCTGGAGAGTAGGGAGGAAGCTACGTCTGAGACTCCAATTGCTCAAGCAGATGAGGGTGTTATCTTGTCAAAGTTTATTGAGATGAAGAAGATAAGTGCGGAGGTTTCGGTCTCCATGAAGATCTCTTCTAAGTCTCGCCATTACCGAACATCTAGGAGCAGGCGGCTCGACTGCTCTGGATAAAGCTGTTGCTGATAAGCACATCCAGAAGGAGTCGAGGGATTTGGTGAACATTTATCTTCCATCAATGGTATGTCTTTTGCCTTATTATTTTTATGTCCTTTATTTTCTTTGTTTTTTTTTTTCTTTTTTTTAAGTGTCCCGATTTTTTAATGATTTTCAGGTAGTGGAGCTGATGGTGTAAGGATTGGGCATTTGGAAGTCGAAAGCATGACAATGTCCTTTCACATCACCCTTAAGGTGGATGATCCTTGTATTGGACCCTTGTCTCAACAGGTTGATCTTGGTCTATTGCTCCTTCTGCCCGTGGGCTTCTGGTGGACTTCGACCATTACATGTTAGCCGAGAGATCCTAGATCGGGCAGTGACGGACCTTATATGCAAGTTTGACAACTTGCTTCAAAGAGTTGAACAGAATAATTCAGCTAGCTGTCGAGTTGAGGAGGTTGACAAATTGAAGACAACCCTAAAACATGTTGATAGGCTGTCTTCCCAGTTCAAGAAAGAGCTAGAAACCAAAAGATCTCTTTGGCAGGTTGAGAAAATATCTTTGGTTGTTGAGCTCAAGAAGGTCGTGGAAGAGAAGGAAACCATCCTCGGAGAGAAGGCAACCATCCTGGAAGAGAAAGAAACCATTGCTCTCATAGTACAGGCTAAGGAGGATGATGTGAATGGGTTGTTGACTTCTGAGAAGGATGAGAGCACAAGGCTTAAAGCTAAATTGAATGAAGCCTTGGCCTTAGTTGAGAGTAGGGGTGTAATCGAGTCGAACCAAGCCCGAGCTCAACAAGGCTCAAGCTCGACTCGAAAAATAAAAGGTTGGCTCGAGCTCGGCTCGATTGCTCGTCAAGCTTTAACCATCCAAGCTTGAGCTCGGCTCGAGTAAGATTCGAGCAAAGCTCGAGGTTAGCTTGAAAAGCTCGAAAGTATACATATGAAAAGCTTGAATCTGTGCCAAGTAGAATTTGCAGCTGAACTGAGCTCGAACAAAATAGCAGATACACCATTCCGTGTCAAAACGAATTGCAAATTGCGACTGTCACAAAAAAATATGGTCTTCACACAAAACTTGTACATGATCTCGAATCATAAAGTGGAAAAGAAATACTTAACTCTTTGAAAACCAAATTTGATATTTTTAAGAGTAATAAAACCAATAATAAAATTCTCATAACCAAGGACAACATTAGGGTTTAAAGGGTATGTCTAGAATATAATATTTTATCCTTTATCGAGTTACTCCTTATAATTAGGTTAATATTCAAATCATCCCTTATTTATATGTTTAGAAATAATATGAAAATATATCTATACTAAGGCTCGAAAAGCTCGAACCGAGCTATCAAAAGCTCGAGCCTTAGTATAGATATATTTTCATATTATTGTTTCGAGCCAGTTTATTGTGCTTGAGCTCGGGCTTGAGCTCGATAAAAGCTCGGCTCAATTAAGTCGAGCTTGAACTTGAGATCGAGTTGCTTGATAAAAGTTTGACTCGTTTGCACCCCTAGTTGAGAGTCGCACGTTCGGTAAGGACCCCGTTATGAGAATCTGTTCTTGAGCTGGGTAACATCATATACGCCTTCTCATGAAGGTGGGAAGAAAACTCACCAAGTCTTTTTTCTGTCGTGAGAAAAAAGACTTGGTGAATTTTCTTCCCACCTTCATGAGACCCAGCTGAGAAAAAAGACTTGGTGAGTTTTCTTCTCACCTTCATGAGAAGGCGTATACGAGTGTTACAGAGCTCAAGAACACATTCTCATCACGGGGTCCTTACCGAACGTGAGAAACCGAACATATGATCATCATCTCATTTCACACCATTAATTTATCCAATTCCTTGCTTTACATACCATACGCAAACACAAATGTAGTATGAATTAATCACCTATTCAGCTTTCTTGAACCCACTTTGTTGGGTATGTCCCCATTCTTATCATGCTGTTACTATTATGTTTAAACTCATCCGTGATAGCCCATTATGTTTAGTTCGTGTTTGAAAGGGCTTAGCCCATAAATTTGTTAGCTTATTATCCTATCATTGTATCCAAACTTTCCATATGTCAAAATTAATAACAAAGTTGTGATAGAACTCTTACACAAAATATTATGTCTTCGTGATACGTTTAATTGTAACCCATGAAAGGTTTTTGTTTTTGTAGTATGCGTTCTATAAAATGTGAGAAAGTTATTAAGGGTACTATAATAATTAACTAATTTCAATTGCATTTTCGGAATCTTTTCAGCTAATTAACTTTTAGAAATAGTAAATATTTTATTTTGTTTAAGTTAATTAAAAATGACATGTAAATTTTGTGTTGCCATGCACAAATAGCTAAAACTGAAAGTATTTTGATTACATATTTATGCTATTTCTAAAAAGTAAGTAAATTATACCATTTTAGTTTTAGTTAATTAAAGACGATGGTTATGATTTCAATATTAGGGATTAATTCGTAGAATAGTAATATACTTTTCAAAGTCTTGTTGTGCTACGTGTACTTTATTTAAGTTGAAGAATAGCAATGTATTTTTCAATGTATTCCAAAGTACGTGTACTTTTTTAACTTTATTTAAGTTGTAGAATATAAATGTACTTTCCATAAATGTTTCAATTTGGTACGTGGATGAAGTACCAAATTGAAACACTTATGAAAAGAACATTGCTATTCTACAACTTAAACAAAGTTAAAAAAAAATAACATGTACCAAAACAGAACATTTTGAAAAAATACATTGCTATTCCACTACTTAAAAAAAAATACACGTACCAAAACGAGACACTTTGAAAATTACATTGCTATTCTACGACTTAATCCCTCATTATTATTAGTTTAATACTTATTGTTTGGTGGGACACGGCATTGTGAATTATTAGTTAAAACTCAAAATGGACAAATTCGTGTTTTATTTACGAGGGTTCAATTTTAAAATGAGTGTTTTGGTTAATTAATAAAATTCAAAACTGAACGTAATTTGATAGACTACAATAATTCTATTAAGTTATAGGAAGAAAAATAAGCAATACAACTTGTATTAAGTTTCTTTTTTCGTACTTTGATTAAACTTGTATAATAATACAAGTTTAATCAAAGTACGAAAAAAGAAACTTAATAAAGGGGTAATAAAATTTACATTTTAGTCAAAAAAATCTATAAGATCGTCCCATTTTAAATTTTAATTTTACGGACCCAAATTTAAAATAATAAAATTTCATAATTTTTAATAACTTTATAAATTTAAAAAATACTCTTTAGACTTTATATTTATTTTTAAAAAAAAACAACATTTATTATTGTTGTTGTAATTTATAATTTTTCTTTTTAATTTTTATTAGATTAAATTAAGAGTAAATTACATGATTCGTCCATGTAGTTTGGGGTAAATCCCTAATTTTTTTTTATTTTTTTTTAATAGTTGATCCATATGTTGAAACTATTGCACACCGTCCATCCTTGTAACCAAATTCAGTTAAGTATCCCCGTTATCTCACCACATCCCAAGGGTATTTTGTCTTTCCAGCACTTATAATAAAAGGGTTTTAATTCCCTATCACTTCACATTTAACACTTTGTTTCCAGCACTTATAATAAAAGAGTTTTAATTCCTTAGGCAAATTCATGAGAACATGAAGTTAAGGTGGAGTGGAACTGCATACAAAGATTTACTATGGAAGGCTGCAACAGATTTGACAGTACCTCATTTTAATGAAGTTATGAACAGTTTGAAGAATTTCAATAAAGAATGTCATGATTGGCTAGCAAAGATACCACCAATGCGGGTTAGATCACACTTCTCAGGTAAGCAGAACACTTGTTACATACCATTTCATGTTTTGATTTACTAGTTTTCTAATTACAATATGTTTAACAAGAAGGGATAAAACTGATATGTTGTTAAACAACATATGTGAGGTTTTTAATGGTCAGTTAGTAGATAGTAGGGATAGGCGTATAATTAGTACCCCTTGAGTATGCCAGAGTATTTAATGAAAAGGATAGTTAATGTGAAACAAGTGATAGGGAAAAATGATGGGCCACTCACACCCATTGCTACTAAGTTGTTTAATGTGGTGAAGGCTAAAGCAAGTGAATGCATTGCTCAGTTTAATGGAGGCCGTTTGTATGGGGTTACCGGTCCTTAGGGGGATGTGTGTGTAGTTGATGTGCAAAACATGACCTGCTTTTGCAGAAAATGGGAAGTGACAGGACTGCCATGTAAGCACGCAGTTGCAAGTAACTTGAACATGGCAGCCAATAACATGGAGGTGGGCTTGCCTGAAAGCTGGGTACATCCATGTTATAGGCTAGAAACATGAAGACAAGTGTACAGACACCACATCAATCCCATTAGACACAAGAGCTTGTGGCCAAAATGTCCCATTCCAACTAGTATCCTTCCTCTTTAATCAATAATCATTAAACCCTAAAAAGCAAATTTTGAAATTAATTTTTTTTTACCAAATCACGAAAAGCATAAAACCTGCGATCTAGATTCGTTGGTGTCCATGATGTACGAATCATTTAACGTTTTCCACAATGACAATTAACCATCTTCGAATCAAAGTGAGTGGATTTGTTAACTGTGTTTTTGTTTGTGTTTGTGTGAGTTAGTGTCTGTGTTTAAGTGTTTAGTGTTTCACTAAAAAGATACCCTTTTATTATAAGTGAAAACACTGGAAAGATAAAAATACCCTTGGGGTGGGGTGAGATAACGGGGATACTTAACTGAATTTGGTTATAAGGATAGACGGTGTGCAATAGTTTCAACATAGGGATCAACTATGCAACAACAAAAATATGGACTCGATCAGGGATTTACCCGAGACCACATGGACGAACCATGTAATTTACTCTTAATTTAATGTATATGCAAAGAACTATAAATATCACAATGAGCGCACATATTTCTTTGATATTCAAATTACTAGTAATTCATGAAATTGGTACATATAACGACTCATGTAATTGAAAACAATTTTCTTATAAAATCGTTCTTTAATTAAGCATGGGTTCACGGAGTTAAAAAATAAAAACGACTATATTTAAGTAATGATATCTAGAAAACTATTTTTTTTACAATCCACGTCACACGGTTAAAATATTAAATATGGCTAAAACTAAATTACTTGTGTTAAAAATTCGAATATTCACCGAATTAAAAATACTAAAATGAAAGCACGGGTTATCCCCATGCAAATGAATACACGATATTATGCATATAGCAACTATTCATGTTATTTCTCTTTAAAGTTTAAGTAATAATATCGAGATTTTCTTTTTACTATCCGCGTTCAATAACCCTTGCGTACATGGGTCTCGAGAATATCCAATTGCTCTATTAATTATTTACTAGAAGGGTACCCGCACAATGCGGCGGTGGGTACCCGATAACTATTTTTGTGGCGAGCAAATGTTTTTTATTTTAAACTTCCTTATTATAAAGTAGATAAATGTTTTTCAAAAGTAGATGGTCTAAATTATTAATAGTGTAAATGGTATTCATTTTTATTTTTCAAATTTTAGCATTAAATTGGTGGTTTAACTATAGTGAGCTTTTTTTATAAACAATTTCATTAAAATGTATCATTATTGGAGGGCGGTTACATATGGTTTTAATGAGACTTAAATTTTTCGATTTTACATTCATTTTCTACTTTTCCTTTTATAGTAATGTTTTTTGTCTTAAAATTTTAAGACTTCCTTTGATAGAAAGTCCCAAATACTTTATAATCTATACTATATAAAATGGAAAAATTGTCAAAGTGGAAAAAGTGAAAAATGTTGAAAGTTGAATGTTGAAAACATGGTCAATGGAGAGAGAAATAAATAATATAATTAATACTCTTATTAAAATACCCCATTACTTAAAAATACAATAATTTATTCATATTGTACACCCAATTAAAAGCACATCTACCAAATTAAAAACAACCAATTGAAACCGATACCGGGTTGACCCGTTGAAACCGATACCGGGTTGACCTGTTGAAACCGATACCGGTTGATCCGGGACGCCAAACCCGCGGTGACCCGGTTTAATTTGACATTTTACGCGACGCAGTAACGTGTTGTTAGTTAATATTTCATATTGATGTAATGTTTTATTTTAAGTTTCATTGAATATTTTATATGTCGTTGATATATGTTAAATTTTTGTGCTAGAGTTGAATTATCACATGTTACTACCGTTACTAATTACATTTTGATCGTTTCACGTTCTATTTTGAACGTTATACGAAACACTTACCACAATATTGCATATCGTTAAATGTCTGCCACTAGAAACCGATGCCGCTAGGCACGGGTACTCGCCTAGTGTAGTATAAATAACGTACTTTGTTGTTTTTGACAAATAAGCTAGCAGCTATTGACGGTTTCCCATATTGAAATATTAAATAAAGGTGAAATAATATTAGACACGTTTATTGAACTACAGTAATATTTTGAACCAAATTTGATTCAGATCTACAACATTTTTAGAACAAAAGGAGTAAATGTTAAAAAAGAGTTGGCGAATCTAATACTACAATCGTGATTTGTAGTTAAATCTTAATTTGCTTTGCTTATTTTATAGTTAAAAGTTAAAACTGCTATTTTTCTATAAGATTAACGCGTGCTTCATGTGAACAAAATAATGATATATAGTTGGTAAATCTAACAAAAAGACCTGTACCACTATAATAATGTGTTGCTTTACTACGGTTGGCATGCTAGCAATAATTCAGGATATTAAATTGGGGATACCTTTACACACCCTCCTTAGAGTAAACTCCAAAATACATCTCTGTGGTTTACCCCGTTTCGCACCATACATCCCTTACCCAAAAGTTCAGACATATACATCACCCCGTTAGTAAACGTTTGACTATATACATCCACAAGGACGAACGGTGCAAAATTGGTGTCGTTAACTTGGACACGTGGCAGTTAAGTAAGGGTAATTTGGTCATTTTATCTCCCAGCTACTTCAATCTTTTATCACTTTCAGTCATAAACACAATCCCAAATCAAAAAACACAAATCATATAGGCTTTTGGGTGCTTTAAGATTTACATGTGAAATGAATTGCAATAATCAGATAATCAGAATCATTTTTGTGAGAGCTACTCTTGAACAAACTATTTAATCAAAACCATTTTTGCTATAATCGTAACAGCTACTACTAAGCTAACCATTTGACCTTTAAATGGTTTATCATCAGATAAGATAACCAGTTTCCTTTATCAAAATGCTAAAAAAACTATCTACCATTTGGAAAACGGAACAATCATGTAAATCACTTTCAAAGCACAATCATGTAAATCACCTCCAGTGGCTCCAACCTCTTTTTTTCGATCAGAGCCAGCTGAAGACAGGTGGGCACCCACTGCTCCACCGATGCCAAACACCAACAGCCGCCATCAGGCTGTATACGCAGAGGAACTCCACATTCCACCAACACCAACTAGATCCCCTTTGAGGAACTCCACCTTCCACCAACACCAAATAAATGAACAATCTTTAGATCTCAGATTTTGTTTTCCTTCGTGTTTTTCAATGTAACATCAAGATGTTTTTAAGGTCTAAAACACGAAAGAATGAATCCTCATCGATCTATAAGAAGTATAACTTCTTTTATATATACGAATCAAAAAGATTAGATTGATAACAATTTTGTTACCCTCTTTTCTTGAATCGTTCAACAACACAAATGGAATCAAATACAAAAAACAACATGAACCTACCCGAGACCATATCCTAATGATCTTGAAGCCTCGTTTGTGAAGTTCTCTCTCTTTGAATCAGTGATTGGGTTCGGATTAAATGAAATGGAATTAAAATAAGTGATAGTCTTTCTGTGATTGAACGTCAGATAGATATGAGATCTGAGGAGATTGGTGCAATGAATCTTAGATTGAGAGAAAAATTAGGTGTGATAAAAGTTTTAGATGCAATGAATCTTGATTTGGGATTTTTTATTTGGGATTGTGTTTATGACTGAAAGAGATAAAAGATTGAAGTTGCTGGGAGATAAAATGACCAAATTACCCTTACTTAACTGCCACGTGTCCAAGTTAACGACACCAATTTTGCACCGTTCGTCCTTGTGGATGTATATAGCCAAACGTTTACTAACGGGGTGATGTATATGTCTGAACTTTTGGGTGAGGGATGTATGGTGCGAAACGGGGTAAACCACAGGGATGTATTTTGGAGTTTACTCCCCTCCTTATGATGTGATAATATAGGTTTTTAGTCAAAATGTACAAACCGCGATACACACTGTACAAGCTTTCGATGCATGCAGTCATTGGATACCCTCCCTATGAGAGGGGGAATTGATACTTACACCACATTTTTTGATGCATTCACCACCATCTATGCATTACAGTATTGTACTATACAACACTGTAATGCATAAATGGTTGTGAATGCATCAAAAAATTAGTGTGAGTATCACCTCCCCTATGGGAGGGTGTGGATAACTCACTCCATTAAATTGCCTTTAGACTTATTGTACTTACGAATTTATGGTTATGGTATGAACCTTGATGCAACATTATTTTCGGGTTCAATTTGTAGTTATTGCGAGAAAAAAATATATTCGTTAAAAATGAAGAGGCAATAACATATGCATATTTTTTCAAAACATGCTTAAACATCATTGTACATTATGCATTAAAAATTTGTATTTTGTAAAAATATGCAAATATACAGGTTTCATTGGGTGAATGGTGAGTAAGAGTGTGAGTCAAAAGTTGGATAGAGAAAGCTGATGTGACACTAAGATGAAAAGTAACTGAATGTGTTTTCTAATGACGGATAAAGATATCATTTTGTTCGACAAACATGACCAAAGGTAGTCTAAGGGCCCGTTTGGTTTGTTTTGTAGATGGGTTTAGGATTATGATTTGGATTTGGATTTATTATATGTTTTGAATTAAATGAAAAGAGAGAAAATAAATGATTGATAAATTTATTTTAGAGTAAATTACACCGTTCGTCCCTATGGTTTGCTCCAAATCACACCGGTAGTCCCTGTTCTTTTTTTTTTGCTTTTTTGCTCCCTGTGGTTTACATATTGCACTCTGTTAGTCCTTATCGCTAATGTCGTTATCTTTTCGTTATCTCAATGGCAACCGTTAACCTAACCAAGCGATCACTTGCAGCGTTAGTCCTTTTATACTAACGACGTTAATAACTCCAAAATTTTATTAAAAAATCTTTTCTACGCTTTTTAATCGTTTTCTCCCGCCGTTTTCTTACGCTTTCCTTCGTTTTTTTACGCTTTTGTCCGTTTTTCTTACGTTTTTGTCCCTTTTTATACGTTTTCCTTCGTTTTTTTTACGCTTTTGTCCGTTTTTCTTATGTTTGTGTCCGTTTTTATACGTTTACTTCGTTTTTTTACGCTTTTGTCCGTTTTTCTTACGTTTTTGTCCGTTTTTATACGCTTTTGTCCGTTTTTAATCCGATTTTTTTTTCCGATTTAAAAAAAATACTTTTTTTTTTAATCTGATTTTTTAAAAAGTTTTTTCCGATTTAAAAAAAGTTGCGTTTTTTTTATCTGATTTTAAAAAAAGTTTTTTCCGATTTAAAAAAAATACGTTTTTTTAATTTGATTTTTAAAAAAGTTTTTTGCGATTTAAAAAAAATACGTTTTTTTTTTATCTGATTTTTAAAAAAGTTTTTTACGATTTAAAAAAAATACGTTTTTTTTAATCTGATTTAAAAAAATCGGAAAAAACTTTTTTTAAAATCAAGTTTTTTAAAAAATTACGTTTTTTTTAAAACCGGAAAAACCTCTTTTATAAATCAGATAAAAAACGTAATTTTTTTTAAATCGAAAAAAACTTTTTATAAATCGAATTAAAAACGATTTTTTTAAATCGGAGAAAAAAAATCAGATTAAAAACAACGTCATTTTTTTTTAAATTACACCGTATAAAAACGGACAAAAACGTAAGAAAAACGGACAAAAGCGTAAAAAACGAAGTAAACGTATAAAAACGGACAAAAACATAAGAAAAACGGACAAAAGCGTAAAAAAACGAAGGAAAACGTATAAAAAGGCACAAAAACGTAAGAAAAACGGACAAAAGCGTAAAAAAACGAAGAAAAACGTATAAAAAGGGACAAAAACGTAAGAAAAACGGACAAAAGCGTAAAAAAACGAAGGAAAACGTATAAAAACGGACAAAAACGTAAGAAAAACGGACAAAAGCGTAAAAAAAGTAAGAAAAACGTATAAAAACGGACAAAAACGTAAGAAAAACCTAGAAAAATTAGACGAAAACGTATATAAACGGACAAAAACGCATGAAAACGTAAGAAAACGGGCGAAAACGATAAAAACTGCGTAGAAAAGATTTTTTTTTAATAAAATTTTGGAGTTGTTAACGGTCGTTAGTATAAAGGACTAACGCTGCAAGTGATCGCTTGGTTAGGACTAACGGTGCCATTGAGATAACGAAAAGATAACGCGCTAGCGATAAGGACTAACAGCGTGCAATAAGTAAACCACAGGGAGCAAAAAAGCAAAAAAAAAAAGAACAAGGACTACCGGTGTGATTTGGAGCAAACCACAGGGACGAACGGTGTAATTTACTCTTTATTTTATAAATTTGTTTGAAATATAAAAGTAAAAAATAAGAATAAAACGAAATAATATGCGGCTAAGAAAAAAGCATCAAATGAAAAAATGCATTTATGTTGATTACTTTCTTAAAACCAATCAAATAGGTCGGATTGGAAATTTGGAATAAAAATGTCAATTCAATAGTGTGTCAGAGGATTAGATACAAACCAAACATATCTTTGAAAGAATTTTTTAATCCAAACCTATAAAATATGGGTACCAAACGGGCCCTAAAGGGAGTGGCAACCGGTGCGGTTTGCCTCCATACCGCACGGTAACACCGTTGCCACCCGTGCGGTATGGGGAGCGGGGAAGTATGCCGAAGCGGTTTGCAAAAGGCAGCATGTGTTGGGTTTGAATATCCGACTGTTGCATGCAATAATTTTAAAAAAAAATTAAATAAATAAATAAATTCCCCTTTATAAATAACACCTCATCCTCCTCACATTTTATTCCAAATCTCATCATTTTTACACACACAAATCTACTACAACACTCAAAAAAATGTCTTTATCATCCTCTTCTTCATCCGATGACGAATTAATTTTTCCCGAAGCGCCAGTTTACGATGACAGTGCACTACAGGAGTTAATCGACGAAGATATCCATAATCGTCTACGATATGATCTTACGGAGCATGTAGCGGCTCTAGACTTAGCATACCTCGATGACTAGTATAATTTTCTTTTTATTTCAACGGTGATGTAATTTTTTTATTTATTTTTTTAAGTATTATGTAATTTTTTTTATTATTATTAATTATGTTTTTATTTAATTGTTTAATATAATTATGAATTAAAAAAAAAAAAAAGTGTGAGGTATGAAATGACCATTGCCTCTAAAAAGCTATGGTGAGGTATGAGTAAGATGTGAGATTAGGTGAAATGATATTATTGGTGGGTGATGAGGTAGGGTGAGTAATGGTTGCCACTTGCCAACCCTAAGTTGTTCGACATAATTCACAATAGCACGTGTTTATGAACAAAGATATCATTTTCTTACAGTTAGTTGTCCCTGCATGCGGGTAGGTGGACAACTTATTACTAGTATTATATAGTCGCAATCACCTAACAATTGTTCGGTTGTTCCCTCTAGATTTGTACATTAATTGTTTCTTTCATCCATACACATAAACGTGAATTAAATAATATACGGTCCTATCGGTGATAATAAGTGAAGAAATGAAGGACGAAGATTATGAGTGATATATTGGATTCTAAATAGTATGGGAGTATGCAAAGGATGAATTATGAATAAAAATTAAAAGATAATAGCAATGCTTTAAAAATAATGTAAATATGTAACTTGAGTAATTTGCCTTTCATACCTATTTATTATTTAATTATCTTTTAGCTATTCCCTCATCATATCACTTTAGTGGTTCATAAGTTCATGACAACTTTTTTTTATGCGTTTCTTTCGTTGTATTCTCGAGTTAAATTTTGAGAGGAAAACAAAAGAAATGAAAGGAAGCATACAGGATTTTGTGTTCTCAAGTTTTTCTTAAAGAAGAAATGAAAAGAAGTGGAGAGAAGATTTGCGGTGTTTTTAGTCTAAAATCTTGCTCCCGCTTTTGAGAGAAAAGGGAAAAAAGCGAAAAATGAAAAAAGAGAAGAGCTCTTCATTTCTTTTCTCCTCAATCCCTTCTCTTTTTTCTTTTACATGTTTATCTCGAGAAAGAGAGCGGTTCAAGTCTTTATAACCTTTTTCTATAAATATATGGGATAATAAATAAAAATCTGAGTTGCTGCAGTAACTTACCGTAGTAACTAGCCAAAGGTACCTTTGACTCGAGAAATAAAAAATTTAAAACAAAGTATAAAAAAGGAACACGAAAGCCGAAACGACAAAAATAAATGGGTTCTTTATAGATGACTAGCAGGGTACCCGCGCGATGCGGCGGCTAGTATCTTATGACTATATTTTCTGACAATGTAATGTTATGCGGCAATACTTTTATTAAACAATTAAATTACAAATAACAATAACTTTAGTTATGACCGTGGAAATAATTCATCTCCTGGTTAACCGTATCTACCACAAACAAAATCTTGATTTTTTCCTTCAGCACAATCACCTTTCGTTAATTTTGGAGCCGACCGACCCAGTTCGACCCTCATGTTGCAATGGAGGCGACTTGGTCGGCGCAGCGGCGACCGAACCAGTCGACCGACGACTGCGGGTAGCCTAATGACTTTATTTTTAAATGCTTAGCTTAGTAGTTTGATTAGATTGTACATTATGGTTAAATAGTTGTATATTTTAATGAAATGGTAAATTAAATAGTGTATTAATTGTATATGTTATAGTGTTTTTTAGTTGAATTTGTGTTTCAAATAGTTTGTACATTGTGTTTTATAAATTATACTTTTTATTAAATGGGTGTTTTAAATATGACATTAATTACAAATGTTGATCAGTCAATATGTGAAGTTTTTATGCATAAAGTAATTATACATATAGCTTAAGTAATTGTATTTGCTTAAAATCTATATACGAAAATCTTAAGAAATTAGAAAATAGAGGATCATCCCTCCATTATAAGTAGTATATATATGAATATATAACAAGTAAATAAAAAAATTAGATACAAATCATAGGAAAGGTCTGGAATTTGTATCGTTATGTTTTCTCTAAAATTTATAAAATGGCAAAAATAAAACTAAACTCAGCGTTTAAAAACAATTAATAAACATACTTGATCTTGTAAAAACCTTTCGGCTGTCAACATAAACCTATTTTTATTACTATTTTTAACGTTAAAGCTATAGAAATACTGAAAACAGTAATGAATTTACCAACACATAAGACCACGACCCAGATAAAAATGAGTTCCTTGAGGGGGAAACCAGTTTGCATGCGTTTATCACGATCTACTCTGCAACCTGGGCAGTTTTCATGGTATACTTGCTCCAAAAGCTCATCTTTTAGTTCACTGTTACTTGTCATTTTCGATTCCAAACTCAAGAACAAATATCACCTTGAAGAGCACGGTATCTACTTCTTATCCCACTGCCAAATACTGTTATGGATGGCTGGGTGAAAGATTGATTTAAAGAGAAAATAGTTGGTGGAGAAGAATTTGAATTTGAATTTGGCAAGTAAATAGGAAAGCTACAAAACTGAGTCAATGATATACGGAGTAATATATAAGAAAGTAACATCAATAGTCATGCCATAATGCAAAATTCAACTTTTATACAAACATGTTACTAACTTTTTCTTAAAAAATATGCTTAAATTAATGAAATTTTATTTTATTCGTTTGGGTTACTGAACTTATGAAAAATGATATTTTGAAGTCATTAAACTTATAAAAAAATACGTAAACATCACTGAACTTATAAAAACACTCAACATAATTTATCACACTTTACTTTAATCACATATTCTACTATGCAACACCTTAATCATTCATTTTAAACAATATGCTTTAAATCAAGCATATAATTCTTATTACCATCCGTCTCAAAATTATTGTCAGGAAACAAAAAAGGTTTTGGTCATAAAATAGCAACATACTTTTTCAAATGTACCGAGTTAGTACGTGTACTATTTTTTGTTCCACTTAATGCAATGTACTTTCATGTTTTGTTCCAATCTAGTACGTGATGATTACGTGGCATACCTGAAAGTCTGACACGTGTCACCATTTATAACGTGACACGTCATCACCACGTACTAGATTGGAACAAAACATAAAAGTACGTTACATTAAGTGGAACAAAAAATAGTACACGTACTAACTCGGTACATTTGAATAAGTACGTTGCTATTTTACGACCAAAACCTAAACAAAAATCACAAAATTTAATAAAAGTAAGATCACTACAATTTTCAACCAGTAAAATAAAATATTTCCACACTAAGTTCCCTTTTTATCACCTTAAATAAAAAGTGAACAATTATTTTAAAACATCCTAAAAAGAAAATATAGACTATAATTATAAGACGGATTGAGTACATTTTAATCTTGTATTCTAGTAAATCATACTTTAATCATTCCCTCAATTGCAATAAACGCAATCAAATTCAATCATGAGTTTCTACACATCATCCCATAGTATAAACATACTTCAATAACATCACATACTTTATTTTAAGCATTCTTAGTATCTTGGTTTTATCAAACACTAATCATATATCTATACATTATCATGCTTT
Source organism: Chrysanthemum makinoi (assembly GCA_910596185.1). Lineage (NCBI taxonomy): Eukaryota > Viridiplantae > Streptophyta > Magnoliopsida > Asterales > Asteraceae > Chrysanthemum > Chrysanthemum makinoi. The sequence continues at coordinate 28,702,612 of OU343217.1, forward strand.
AACTTATGCATATAAGCACTCATACTCAAATCATTCTTTCTAACATCACATAATATATCTACCAAATTTACTTTATGCATATTAAAACATCATACTTAACTTATGCTCTTTCTATTATACTTAGACATATAGTAAGCTACCATAGACTTATCGTCACATACACTCATTTAATCTTATACTTAACACTTACCAACAAGTATTAAAACATCATTAATCACATACATTCATTTAGTTTATGGCTCATATAACACATTGAAATAATAAAAATTATGTCTACTATATCATACTCTATCATCATTGTCGTAAGCTCTTAAGCAACCTTGTAACTAGGGCATCATAATACTTTCGCATAACTCAATCATACGACACACGCAACTAATAGTGGTTTAAGTTTAGGCAATCCTATAGTAGCTACCTAAATTCACTTAAACCAATGCTCTAATACTAAGTTGAAACGTCCCAAACCAAACTCGATAATTTTTTTAATCTGAAATGCCCTTAACTGGTGGTCAGGGACCACGAAACCCATTTAGCTGTCGGTCACATGGGTCTGACCGGCGGTTAAACCCTTATAGCCTGCACTTTTTTTTTATTCGGAAAACATACTTCTACTACTCGACAATCCACAAAACCTTGCAGATATACTCATACAACATATATATTATAGTTATGTACATATTTGACATCAATGACTAGCAGAAGCAAACTTTATAAAAATATGGGTGTTATGCCAAACACCTTTTTATACACGTCATACTTTCTTTGTACATAACTCTTAAACACATAATAATTGATGCAAGTTTAACTTTAATAAACATATAAAAACTCTCAACAAGACTCTACTTTCTAAAAGAATATAACTTGACGACTCATGGGGTTTAACTTGCTTCAAGCATGGCATTCTATCATTTCTTGCCTACCCAAGAGGTCAAGCGCTTCCATTTCATACTTCACCTCATAAAGCCTTTATTCACATAACCCACAAAACATGTCAGCAACTAAAACTTAAGCTTATGCTTAGTAAGTAATAGGCAATAATATGCTAATATACATCATTTAAACATACTTGCATCATATAATTCAAACACTACTCTAAAAGACTATTCACACTATCACTTGCATAAAAACACTTAACCACACATTCATCAATATCAACATTGATTTCACATACCTTCACTAGTTTAACAACTAGGCTAACCACATCCTTACCTTCACTAGTTTAGTCCAAGCGTACTAAACCAAAAGCCTTTTATATCCTTATCACAATCATACACATAACACATAATATGATAAAATCAATATAACACCATGTTATACGCATAACACATAACACTAATATTAACCTAAAGACAAGAAAATCAAATATGTGGAAAATTAGAAAGGGGTTGAATAGTTTTACCGATTAAAACTTCGTTTTAAAATATTTAGATTGACATAAGTCAATATATTTAAATGTGTATTGTTGGATGTTGATAGATAAGTATGTAAATATGTAATGCAAAGGTAAAGAGTAAGAAACACAAAACCACGACACGAGTGTTTATAGTGGTTCGGCTACAAGGACACCTTCCTTGCCCTACTCCACTCCCCGAGTCACCTACTCGAGAGTTCGTAAGCACTACACGACACAAACTCCTTATGGCGGAGAAGCCTTCACAACGTCGCCTACTCTTTTTCCGATACAAGGCTAGACATCGGGTTCTTCCACGAGGTAGAACCAAACCTGTCACAACGTCGCCTACACTTTATTCGGTACAAGGCTAGATACCGAGTTCCATTACTAAATAGGAACTACTACCCAACACTACACAACACCTATCCCAAAGGAGACTCACTCCTTATTAGAACATCATCAAGGATATCAATATCCTTGGACACAACCTATCTATATTTGTACATCGATGCACCATATCGATTGTACACCCTTGGCATCTTTCGCTAATGCCATTGACATGATCTTTTGACACCTTTCACTAATGCCTTTATCATGGACCTTTGGCACCCTTCACTAATGCCTTAGACACGGACCTTCGGTACCTTTCACTAATGCCTTCGACTTGACCCTTTTGGCATCTTTCACTAATGCCATCAACAAAACACTTCTAGATAGGAAGAAAGAACTATCAATAAGAGAACTTCAGTAGTCTTGATGATGACGAATCTAGACAACTCATGGACTTGAGCTTGCTCGACTTTAAGAGGTGGTGATCTCTGATTGGTGCTGAAAACAGTCAAGCTATATCACACAAGCTAGCCACTTGTGAATGGCTAACCGTAATCAACTTAAAACTGCTCAGAAACCAATACAATGAAGATAAGAGAATATAATGAATTCCCGGGTCGTTAAGTCCCACAGAGACTCAATGGTGTGTAAACACTGATTCAGATGATAGAATGATCACTAAGGATAGTGATCAGTAAAGGCTTAGAATGGATGACTACTCTACTGATTGATTGGAATGTATTTGGACACAGAATTGGAAAGCACAACTATCAGATAAAAGAAACATAAAACGTATGATTATTAAAAACGTAAATGTACCAGATAAAAAGTGAGATCTAAGAAATAAAAGACCTAAAAATATGAAAATGACATTTTTGAAATCCTAAAAATAAAAGAAAATTATTAGAAAAAGAAAATTATTTTTATAACTATTTAATTAATTAAAAACTCTTTTTAACTAATTAATAATAACCTAAAATACAAGAAAATATGAAATAAAGCTAGAAAAATAAAATTATGACTTGGAAAAATCTAAAATAACAAAAGAGAATTTTCAAAACTATTTTTGTATTTTTCTGATTATTTTTGTATTTTCTATGAATTAAAAACTTATAAAAACTAATTAAATTATTTAAAAATACAAATTTAACTAAGAAAAATCTAGAAAAATATTTTTTTGACTTTTTATATTTATCTTAACCTAAGAAAAATGAAAAATTATTTTTTTGAAGCTTTTCTTAATTAATTGTATTAAAAGCTATTTAAAAAGTCTTAAAAACTAATTTAAATGGAGAAAAATACCAAACAGACTTGGAAAAATCTGAAAAATTCAAGAAAACTCTAAAATATTATTATGATTCTAGGAAAAATGAAAAAACAGGTGCTTGTGTGAAGGAAATTGAGGCTGCAGTGGAAACTGCTTATAAATAAGCACTTGAGAAAAGCCAAAAGCTACAAACAAGCACCAATACTGAAACAGAAGCTATATTATGCTAAAATTACCCAAATGCAACTTATCACAACTGTCCTAAACTACTATTGAGCTGATTGAACAGATTTGAATGATTTGAGCTTATGAGCAAAAACAGTTCTAGGAGCCTACTTTGGAGGATGCAAATAAGCTACTAAATAAGCTAAGAATGAAAACCAACAGAATGAACCTAAACTAGACCTGGCTGGCTATGTCTAGACCAAAGAACAGACCAAGATAAGCTTTTATGAGCCTTTCCCAAACCCTGCAAGAAGTCTCGGCAAGACTTCAGTTGTTAACTCGAGTCAGTTGCACAGGGCAAATAAGCCCTGATTGACAAGCCCATTTGGGGCTTCTAAAAAATTTGCAAAAATCTACTAAAATGGTAATAAGAAATAAGACCGCTTGGACTTTTAACACCCAAAGTTTCACTTGATTTAACCTAGAAATGAGCTCATGAAAAATCCACTCATCTTGGCCCAAAACTGAAATTTTGCAAATTTGACTTTTGAAAACAGATTTGGCATTTGACTTTTTCCAATTTTGAGCTTAATTTATGGACTTATTATGATGTATTAAGATGAAATGAAACTGAAATAAGCTAGTCCTAAGATTTCTAAGCACAAAACAAGATTTTGTTTTTATAAAATCCAAATGAGATAGCTAATTAGGACAGATGAAATGAGATTTTGACTATTGTGGTTAGCAGTCACAAATAAATGACTCAAATGAGTTCAAATGAGCTACTAAAGCCTGAAACAACAAGAACCTACCACTGCATAAACCTAAATCACGACAAAGCAAGAAATCCAAACACCCTTACTAAGACTGATATGCAAATTTAGATGAGCTAATCACTGATTTAGCTAAAGCAAACAATTAAAGTGACTTTGACTATCCTAAATACAACTTAATAAACAAGTTTAAACAGTTTATGACTAAAAATACAAGTACAAACAAAATATGCAAACTGACTTGAAAATTGAAATTGAGATTAATACTCACAAGTGTTCCAGCTGATTAACCACTCATACTAGAACCATAACTAAACTACTTGAAACTATTCCAACCCAAATCAAGGCTCTGCAACACCCCAAACCATTTCTAATTCCATTTGAGCTCACAGTTGACTTTTGTTGACTATAAGTGAAAATGCTTGAAAATGAAATGTAAGCTTACTCAAAGCTTATAGAGAGCTTAAATAAACTTGTTTAAGCTTAAAATAAGCCACTAACAACTTGGACAATAGAATTTTGAAACTGAAATTGCAACAGTGAAGAATAAACTTGGAACTTAGATAAAAACTTGGATTGTTACTCAAAAGCACATTACAAAGCTGTTTTAACTTAAATGTGATACATAGAAACTAAAATTACAACATTTTAACTTAAACTAAAACATTTAATTGAAAAACGACATAAAGGAAAATTATTAAACTAACTTCTACTACTTTTTTCTCTCTTCTTGCTTCTTTTTATATTTGAAATATCTTCCCACTTGTTTCTGATTTGATCCCACCATCTTTTTGGACCATTGGATGAGTCAAATGCATTTTGGCCATTGATTCAACTTTTGGCGGAAATATGGTTTTGCTGGCCAGGGGTTGAGTTTGGGTAGGAGAGGCATTAAATGTCTTTGGAGTGTTGTTGAGGAGAGGGGAACATGGTAGTGTAAAGGTGAGGAGGGGGATGGGAAGCTGGGTTTTCAGAGAGCAAGTGGGAAAGAAAGACTTTTGGCGGGTGAGGTGTTTGCGACCGTGGTTGACCGGTTTTAATATTATGAAGGGGGTCCAATATGTAGGGGGTCCAATTGGGTTGGCAGGGGTCACAAGGGATTTGACAAGGGCCAAATGGGTTTAAAGGATTAAATAAACAAGGACCTTTGTTGTAAATTCTGAAATTCAAGGGACCACTTCTGCCATATTTGAAAAGTTGCTCCAAGGGACTAAAAGTGACAAGCTCCAATAGTACAAGGACCAAACTTGATATTTTCAAATTTCCAAGGGCCATTTTTGCCAATTTTTAAACTTGGAGGACCAAACTTGTAATTTCTCAAAACTTTTGATATTTTTCACCAAAGGACTAATTTTGACAACTTATGATTTTAAAAGGACCTTTGGTGATTTTTCTTTGAAATTAAAGCTCAGTGGACTATTTCTCGACAACTTTTGAAACTGGGGGACTGAAACTGCCAATTATGCAAACTTAGCTCATTTTTCATCTGATTTTGAACATTTTGCATCTGAAACATATAAAATGCAATTTTGGAATATTTTCAGTATTTTGATGCATTTCTGAGCATTTTAAAACTTTTTGCAGTTCAGATTGACCCAAAAATGATGAGTATTTACACACTCATCAATCTCGCTTTTAAGAGGAACCTAGAGAATCACACAAAAACAAACACAAACTACATAGAAAGATCCTTTGGATATGAGGTTAGAGAGTTTACAATACTAGGAGAAAGTATGTGTAGGAGTGGCAACTTACAATGAAGAAATGGCTCACTATTTATAGACAAAATTTCACTACTGTTCCACGGATCCCTTACATGAGGGATCCGTCCAGTGTATTTCTGGGGATCCGTAGGACGCTCCTCCTAAATGGGTTATGGTTCATGGATCATAGGTCATAGGTTGTGGACTTTGGATCATGGGTATCCAAATAGATACAATGTATCTAGAAGATGCAATGCATCTAGTCAATGGGTTATGGGTTAGCTCCATGGGTCATGGATAATACCCATTATGACTTATGCATGATGTCATGCAATGGGTCATGGGTTATGGATCATGCTTCATGGGTATAGGTCATGGACTTTGAGCTTTACCCAACTACACTCAATATATTTAGTCAATGGGTCAAATACTTAGACTTCTACCCATTATATTACCCAATACAATATATACTAAGTATGCATATATATACCCATTATGTAAACACTAGTTGTTATACATATGCATTATTATAACATGAAAACACTATTACTTGTTTAGTGTTTTATATGATAACGTAAGTGTGTTAGTAAACTATTGGCTCAAACCATTTATGTATTTTATTTGTTTCGTTAAAATGATTTTACGTTTGTTATCTACAAAACATTAGAAGATCGTAAAATATAAATAAAAGTTTTTACGGCTTATTTGTATTAACAAAATGATAAAACGTAAATTGGTGAAAACTTATATGATGAAAAAACGTATTTACTTAGGTGCACTACTCTTTATTTTTTTTCTAGTTGTATCTACAGAATGTGTCATTCCTTGATCAGTGATTATGGAGGATATGTTTAAATTAGTGTAGTGCCTTGGTCCAACTCCTACACCTTATAACAATTAGCCTAGTCATTGGTCCAACTCCTATAACTTATTATTATGCATTAATTATCCAGTCCGTTAATGTCTCACAATCTAACATCGCACCACGATCAGTATGTGTTGCACACAAACTTGATCAACCCTGGGCGACTCAGCTACGCCAATAACCTAGGCAAATTATAAGGTTTATGTGGTTTTTAATTCGACTATTAAAAGTGATTGCACATTATTACTATTGAAGATCTAATCATATTCGCAAGCAATAGATAATTACAAACACCAAAAAGAAGTCAGTAAAAACAACTACACAACAATAAATATCATGCAATCCTAAGTAAACACAAAGAGATTTAGCCTAGCATAGCATATGTAGAATAAGAAATCAACATAATCAAGAAAATAATGATAGACATAATTGAATGGTCAATGTAATAACTTACTTTGATGTTACACTTTAGTTTTAATAAAGAAAAGCACTAAAAATCTCATAAAGATTAGGGTTTGTCTCCCAAAAGTTCCATACAATTTATGAAAACATAGTTTTTAAAAACATATATAGAAAATAGGTAGTGACGACTTCATGTTACGGTTATGGCGGCATCACCTCGCCGTCATCAATTATGGTTTTTTCCATCGAATGGCTTTAACAACGTTACTTGATAAAGGCTGACGACATCACGTTGGGGTTGTGACGACGTCATGATGCTTGTCTCCATCACTGGTCGGTCATGAAAAAAAATCAAAACTTCCCTTTTTGTACATATTTTGTGACAGGGTCACGGATGTCGGTCACAACTTCTTACTTTGTCTTTTTCTCCCGATTTTCGTTCAAATGAGCCCAAAACTTCTACGTTTCTAGCAAATGAATAATCCTTGACCAAGAAACCAAATATAAAGGATTTTAAGCCATAATAAAGATAAAAGAAGGTAAAAAACATGAAATAATGGGTTAAATGACTCCTAAAATTGCTATCAAAATGCATATCTCATCATAATACAACTTGGATTGCAACTTGGATGGTGGTTTTGTCATGCATGAAATCACAACTCAAGTGATTTGCTTATAAAAGGCAATGAATCCTAGCTTTATTTTCATCTCATTCACTTCTCAATCTCCTAAGAGTTCTTGTGATAAAGCTAGAGAGTTTGTAATACTCCTAGTACAAGATATATAGGTATTGGTGTTTATTCTTGTAATTAGAGAGTGTGTAATTTCTAAACTTCTGAGTAGTGAAACATATATTTTCTTTGCCCGTGGTTTTCCACATTAAACTAGTATGTCGTCATGTATCACATTTCATATTTTAGTTGTGGTTTTGCTTCAATTCAGTATTACTTTTCTCAAAAACTAATGCACGAAGTTTAAACCCACCGCTACATAAACTTAAACCGGTAAAAGCATTCTCTTTCATGAAGTTGGCGTGACTACTTCAAGATTGTTCTCTTTTAGCAAAATATGAATCTGACACCTCTCACATTTTAATTATAATAGTCACAAAATTTTTCAACCGGGCTTTACAACTTTCTTTTTTGTAGTAGTGTGGTTAAAACTTAAAACTATATAATTGAAGACCAAAAATCAAAAAAAGTGAGCTAAGCGTTGAAAGCAAGTTGTAGCATTGAAGTCGCAAAGTGGCCAAACGAATAAACACCCCCACTAAATATTCCAATCATAATATGTAGAAAAAATTACACTATTGGTCCTTGTGATATACCTTAAATAACAACTTTAGTCCCTAAGTCGTTTTTATTACACCACAGATACCTATTTTTGAAACCTTGCACTCATTTAGTCCCTATTTTGGATGGGCGCAGTGCAGCCGTCAATGTTTTATGTTAGTCATTCGTAATAATTTTTCACCGATAGTCCTTAAAAATTTTTTAAAATATAGCTTTTCCCGCTCCGTAATAATAGTTATCGCCGTTTAACGCTTTACGTGGATATCCGCTGCTTGTTTTATCCGCTTTCACCCGGTTTTTTTCGCCGTCCGCTTTTACGCTTTATCCCGAGTTTACGCCTGCTTTATATGTTTTCGTCCGTTTTTTACGTTTTGTTCGCTTATCCTGCTTTTGTCTGTTTTTATCCATTTTTAACACCATTTTTTTACGCTTATCCGCTTTCATCATTTTTTTTTGTTTGTTTTTATCGCTTCGCTCACCGTTTTTTTTTTGTTTTGTTTGCTTTTAGTTTTTCCGTTTTGCTCGTTTTTATGTTTTACCGTGCTTTTGTCCGCTGTTGTGTTGATTGTTATCGCTGAGCGATGGTCCGAGCTCAACTGCTGCCGCTTTTTATGCTCCGATCCGTCTTTACGTTTTATCCTGTCAAAGATTGACAGTATTTATCCGCTTTTTATGTTTTATCGCCTGCCATTGAACGATTTTACGTTTATCCGTTTTTGTTTGTTTTATATGTTTTCGCCCGCTTTTACGTTGTGTCTCTATCTACGCTTTTTTAAAACGAAAAACGTAATAGAAGGACGAAGAACGTAATAGAAGGACGAAAAACGTAAAAAAAAAGGACGAAAAAAACGTAATAGAAGGACGAAAAACGTAAAAAAATGACGAAAACATATAAAAACAAACAAAAACGGATAAAAAAGTAAAAAAATGGACGTAAAACGTAAAAAGGGGCGAAAACGTATAAAAAACGAACGAAAAATGATAAAAATATAAAAAACGGATGAAAACGGGCGAAAACAAAAAAACATGAATGAAAACGGATAAAAATGGACAAAAACGTAAAAAAAAAAGGGCGAAAACGGATAATAAACGAACGAAAACGTATAAAAATGTAAAAAATTGAATAAACAACGAACGAAAACGGATAAAAACAGAAAAAACGAAGGAAAACGTAAAAACGGACTCAAAACATATAAAAACAATTTAAATGGGATAAAACGTAAAAACGAAAACGAAAAAAAAAAAAAGAGGGGGAAACGGATAAAAACGAACGAAAACGGACAAAAACGTAAAAAAACAGGCGATAACTATTATTAACGAAGGAACTAACTGGGGAAAACTATATTTTAAAAAATAAGGACTAACGGTGCAAAAATTATTAACGAAGGACTTACAGCGCAAAACACTTGACGGACTGCACTAACGCCCATCCAAAATAGGGACTAAATGAGTGCAATGTTTCAAAAATAGGTATCTGTGGTGTAATAAAAACGACTTAGGGACTAAAGTTGTTATTTGGGGTATACCACAGGGACCAAACGTGTAATTTTTTCTAATATGTAGATCAACTATCATACTTCAAATAATGAAGTGGGTGTATGTTAAACAAATATTTTTAAGAAAGATAAACAACATAATCTATTTCGGCTCAGCTCGTTTAGTTTATCGAGTCGCACGAGTCAAACGAGCTATTCAAGTTTAATGAGTCAAACGAGCTAAACGAGCCAAACATTCAAAACATTCAATTCTTAAGACTATTTTGTAAGTTACAGCAAGTGCGAGTATAATTAGTATGAATTCAAACCATCATAAATAGAGTGTCAAGCTTTACTAGTCAAATAAGATAAGTGTTAAGCTTGAGGTTTTTGTCTCCATCATGCTTGCCTTTGGTTTCATTACACATTATATAATAGAGGACTAGCTTAGAGACCCGTTGACACTGGGTTATTTTTTAAAGAAATAGATAAATGAGATGATAATAAAAGTAATAACATAAATTTGTTATATTTAAAATATGTGTGAGTCACAATCGATTTACAACCATCGTGTTGGTAAAATAAGAATAGATTGAGTCGAACATAAAATGAGGTGTGATTTCAATGAAAATGTAAGTTGCCAACAAACCTTGTAACATTACAAATAATGAACCATAGTATAATATAACGTGATTACACCAATGATACATACATGATATAACATGAACCTTGTTCAAAGACCTTCAAGTACTTCTTTATACACGACATTTGTTGTGGTTTTGGAGAGATTACCATCCTGATCACAAACAACAACCTTCAAACCCCTTCGCTTTTTACTCTTGATACGGCAACGCATAGTTGTCCATGTGTGAACACAGGACGGGGCAAGTACAAACCAACTTTAGAAAGCGATTTCCCTTGGCTTTTGTTGATTGTCATGGCAAAAGATACTGATATCGGATATTGTTTCCTGACAATCTTAAGAGGCAAACGCTTATCTTAAGGAGTAATCCTCAACCTTGGAATAATCACCTTTTTTCCGAAGTTGGTTCCGTAATGATCTCATACCAATAGAGGTTCTTGTTAATTTAAGTACTTGAAGTCTTGTACCATTTCATAAACCATTGGATTGGTCTATGTTTCTTAACAACATAATCGCACTCAACTTTTAAAGCAAGCCTTTGGTTTGGAACACCGAGAACTTTAATCCATTAATGAATTCAAAGAGAAAATAGACTCATCTATGACAACACCGCTGCTCACTTTTATCCACGCTTGTCACAACTTAAGTAGACCATTTATTCTCCGAAATTTGGTCAAGAAATGTTCATTTATAGTGTCGACTAACTTATTTGTGGTGCCAAAATCGCCTTTTCTTGGAAGTAGGCCGGATCATGTATGTTATCCAACATGTTTGGATAAGTAAAGTCAATAATAGATTCTATGGGGTCATCAGCAGTGTCTATTAGAATATCTTCCCAAGACATCTATAGAAACCTCTCCTTCGCTTTGGTCCTCCAAGCTTGCCTCCCCACATTCAATATCCAATGCAAACTATCTTATCTCGGTAACATCTTCCGTCATGAACCAACAAGTAAGCCTCATGTTTGCGGTTAGCTTAAGAACTTTGCAGTAATCCCATAGGTATGATTGTTTCAAAGAAGCACCAACAATGTCTTGGCGTGATCCTTTCGGAATGACTGGAAGAACCTGCCTAAAATCACCGCCAAACACCATCGTCATGTTTCCAAAAGGTCTGATCACACGGCCATACCGGCTCCTACGAACTATGTCTCTCAAAGACCGATCTAAAGCCTCAAAACAAAGCTTATTCGTCAGAGGCGCTTCGTCCCAAATAATAAGCTTGCACTTTTTAACATTGCTCCTGACGCTTTGAGCACTTATTGAGGAAGTGGAGGTCTCATCAACGTTTATTGAATATGAAACCTCGAGTGAGCAGTCATTCTCCCGACATTAACAAATATGCAATACCACTCGATGCAACGTTCAAAACTATATCACCTTTTCTTCGAATGCCGGCTGCAAGTGTTTTCCATAAAACGCTTTTACCGCACCGTGAACAGTAAACAAAATAGATACCCCATGTTTCACTATCAACGGATTTCACGATGGTGTCATATACACCCTTCGTTCCGTGTCAATAAGGCGCATAAACTTTGATATTCGATTCCATCTCACCGGTTATAATCAGTTTCATCATATATAAGTCGGTTTCCAAATTCATTGATGTATCCGTCATCGGTAAGGCATCTCTCGCCAACGCTCAAACTACTTCTCTCTCGATCGCATAAGTTCTTCAATGTAGTACAAAGCGATATTTTTTTTTCCTCATCGCTAAGTATCAAATCTGCATATAAAATAAGACATGTTAATGTTCAATACAAACATTATAGACTTTTATAAGTCGGCAAGATGACACTATCTTACGTACCTTAACAGGAAGAGCAGAAATATTTTGGATTACATAATATACACTCATTGCAAGTTATGCTATATATTAAGATATACAAATAAATACATGAATACATGAAATATGAACTTCAATTGTTTAAATAAACAATATTTATAATATTTTTATGAAACTAAATTAAATTTTATATTAATACCTCGTGATATGTAATGTGATTATAACATATATAAACACAATAATTCATTAAACTTAACTTGCTTTCAAAATAATATGTACATAACTTCAAAACTTATATATACATTTTTCAAAGTAGGCGGCACAATTCAATTTAGAAAGAAGCTATGGTGTTTATAAAAGTCCCTACTACAAATATCAGAAATTCTCAAGAATTTTTTCCATTGCTACTCTTTTACATGGGAATTTGTGTTTTAGACTTTAAAGTCGACCGCTTAACACAACATAACGCGGCACTAAAGGTACTCTTATTCTTTTAACCGACTATTATTACTTGGATGCTCTTAGTATACGGACCAAGCTTATAAGCAGCTTGTGATTCATAATGTATTATAATTAAAAATATGGTAAAAAAACTTGTAATATGTATATTGCACACACCGAATCCTTAAAATCGCCTTCTTTGTATTGAACATCTTGTGCCGCAGATGCCATGTTTCCACCAAACCAAAGGCTTGTAAGTTCCTTTTGAGTAAGCAATGTGACAAATAGTTCACGGTCGTTCTAGTGGAACTCAATGGGCCGCGCCTTTGATGCTTTCAACATATTCCTTATCGCCTCCAAAAGGCCACCTGAAATAGTAAGCGCCTTTATAGGTAGGATAAACGACACCGTTAACCTTTCTAATATCCGCGGCCCAACACCCTTTGCACCGTTCAGAAAAGATCCTACAATAGTAACCATCTCCCGTTCCTATAGGAACACTATGAATTCTTCCGATTGATCTACCTTGTTTTCTAAGCGTCCAAATTCTTTGTGGCGCATTCCAAACAAACATTGTAGGAAACCCAAAGATAAGTTAATTCCCTCACGGCTGGATAGGCTTCATTCATTTGCATCCAACCATCAAACATAGAAGCGGCAATAGTTGGCTTTTGAATAAACGATTCAAGGTCTCAGATTTTCGCCATATACAACCGTCGTCGCCTTCAAGATGAAAGGATAGCCTCTCAACGCTCGTGTTCTATAATGAACCTCAAAACCAAATATTCTCCAAGCAGCCTCAGCAGTGATAGGTACCTACAATCCAAGAACGATTTAATATGAATAACTCGTTACAAACAATTTACGAATTCCTAAAAGAGTTGTATATTCATTTTAAATAAATAAAGTTGAAATCGGGCTTTCTGAAAAAATTCACCAGCAATCCAAGAACGCCTCAATCTCATCAACAAGCTTTATCAACTTGTTCACTCTCTGGTGGTACCCGCTTATACAATCTGTGCGCAACACCCTACCCGACCTTTGTTGATATACTTAAACAAATATTTTATCGAACCGGTTCGTTACACCACTCAACATTAATGTGGCATTGATAACGCTTGAGAAGCATAGCGTATAGGGGATAACATAAATCGTTATGCATTTGATGACCGTTTTTTCTACATACTTTCCGTCATCCCTTCTTCTATAAATGATATCCTTCCGCTTCTTACCAGAATCAAGTGAATTTTTTAGGAAAGTGTTTTGTACATCTACCGTCATCCATACAAACCGCGGATCATCTTCACCGCAGGACCATGCATCATAAAATCAAAACCAACTTGCACAAATCCGGTCCTCGCTTTATCCGGTATCTCGGCGAAATGTATTTATCAATTGACAAGATTTGGGACCTTGTCGCCCTTGTGCAAGAACAAACAAACATACGCATGAGGAAGTCCTCGCTTTGGAACTCAACTGTGGTACACAACCGCAAAATTTTGTAACATTTAGTTTGAAAAAATACACATGTATAAAATTGGTGACATAATCAAAAATTGATTATAGTAAACGTAAAATATATATATAGTAAACTCGTTATGTACATTACCCGCTGAACGCGCCCAAATAAACGCCGTTCTTTCAAATCAATCATTAACCGTCCGCTTTATTTTAAAAACTCTTGTAAGCGATCGCCGACCAGTAGCGTATAGGTTGTGGTTCAGCATGTATCTTGCAATCTCCGCCGCTAGAATTGCAAGTAATGGTAATAAACAAATCGGGACAACCATACCATCTACACAATGCCATGGCATCCATATAGTTTTGTTTCATGAACCTTGGTCCACGGTAAAAGAAGAAGGCAAGATGACGGGTTTCAAGGGTAGTGGGGTCGTTGTTACCAGACGCAATACTTTGACGAATGCTTGAGTATGTATCACATCTAAGCTTTGTCTGTTTTGATCGATGGTAAAACAAACGCTCCGTCTTAACCATAGTGTAACCGCCCACAAGAAATTGCCAAACAAACGACCTCCACGCGTAAATAAATTTCTTTCTTTGATTTGGGCGATCCATTATCTCAAAAGCAAACCACTCCCTCATAGTGACTCTTTGTCCGTTGTTTCCACGGACGGTCGGCGTTGGAAGACCGAACAGCGCCTCCCAGCCTTCTTTCTATGCGGTATACCCAAATAATAACCATCTTGGGCCCGTGGCATCAACAAAGGGTATTGTAAAGGAAGGTACATAGGATGGAAAATGTTGATACGTTGCAAGCCTTCACGATGCTTTTCTATCACAATATCTCTATCTTCTATACATGTATCGAAGTCACCTACAATAAGACCAACAACCTCATTTGACGATGGAAGATTGTAATTTGGCCCATCTTTCTCTTTGCAATGAGCTTTATTTTTATATTCTCGCTTCGTTGTCTCGCTAAAACGAGTCACGCGACTCTTCTAAATGTTTGAACCAAATCACTCGAGGAGTCTAAAACATCTCTTATACCGCGAATGTTTCGATCAATACGGTCATTTGAAGTGCTATGACAGACGACGAAGAAGAACCGCCGCAAATGAGAACATTAATGTCATTAGAGCTAACTTCATAAACAAAACAACGCGAATGAATATGCACAAAGAAATTGAGAATTCCAAAGGACGATATTACCTTAACACTTTTGCTCGATTCTCATTCTCATTATCCGTGTCATATATATACAGCTGAGCAAATTTAGGAGGAGAACCTCCTTCCGGAAGCAAACTACCAATACTATGGTATGTTTGTCAGCGTGTTCGGAAAACATATGGAGCACGGCCTTGCTTGTTGATTGTATCGTCTACCTTCCCACCCATAGAGGTGAACGAAAACATGCTATTGTATGTTCGACATTTTTTTGAAATTTTTACTCTTAGCATCGCCATTATAAAACAAATCATGCAACGGTTGTGGGCAAGGCGGGTTGTTTAATAAACATTTTTCCCTTGCCACAACATATACTATAGGATTTGTTTGTTGGATTAGCGTTTCCTTTTCTTGCTTCCGCCTCCCATACCAAAGCATGACATTCTCAGTGCACTCGCACGCCTGATCACCATGATCAAAGTACTCGCAAATTTAATTACGCTATTAGTAACCGCTAATGTGGAATTTATAATAATTTTTTTTGGATGAGGCGTTGGTGTATGAGTTAAAGGAATTACCTTCAGATACACCAATGTACTTGTCATATTCTTTCCTCACATCCCAACCGCCAACATTAAGATTAAAACTAACCGGCGCTTGAGACCGAAAACCGGTCTCTTAGACCTGTTTGTCATTCTTGATGATTGACCTACTTCATATGTTGATTTGTCTGTTGTTACAGCAGGAATGCTTTGGTGTAACACAAGCCGTTGAGATTATATTGTTGGATTGATTAGCACCAATAGATGGTCCTTGCAAAGAAACCAAAACAGCAAAAATGGTCAAAATTATAACGAAATAAAACATCTAAAAATGTTGCTCTTAGCAATATGTTATGATTCAAAACTTACCATTTGAAACATTAGTCATAGGAGATTTTTGTGTAATGCGTGTTGATCTAAACCGGTGTAACTTGATCACAACTTCTTTGCAAGGCATTAGTGCAGCTTATACCACATTAACAAGTGTCAATCGAAGTTCAATAAAAGGGCTTGTCTACTATAAATAATTGAATTAACTAACTCTAGAAAATACGGCCATTTTTAAAACATATTCTATAACAAACATGTATATGTTTCTACCAGCTTGAGTTTCGAGAAGGTGGAGTTCTGATGAACGATAGAGGAAGAACTTGGTCTAACAATTTCTGGTTGATTCGGGATAAGTGAAACAGCACCTACCAAAATTATTTTTAAATGATGTTATTAGACATATATGATCCGAATAGATGAGTAGTAGTGTCACAATTCTCAATTTCCGGTCATTTCTCATATTTACTATTTCATCGTTTATCATAAACTAGGTTTATTTAGTATCAAATTCTGCTAACCTTAGGGGTTTAGTCATAATTCATGAACAATCACCGAGGACATTTCATATAGACTAGGTTTAGTCTACATATCATTAGCATCATTATCATCATATTAGTTCATGCATGGTTTTGCATTTTACTTTAAACGTATAATTTCTTATTAAATAAACGCTATCGCGTAATCATTTATTATGAACATTTGATCCGACACTTCTAAAAATAATCATAATATATTTTTATACTCATTTTAAGACTATAAAAATTATATTATTAGTTTACCCGATTATGTTTTGAATTTATTTTGTATATAAATTGTTATATTTATATAATACGACGGTTTACTCGTGAAATACTACACCTATAATTATTATTTCATCCAATTTTTGTAAGAAATGTATTTTTATAATTTTTATGACTTCAATATATTTTATTTTGATCCGTTAAAATTTATGTTTAGCTAACGCTACCCTAAAAGCTCAAATATGTACACAAGTTACCAACTATCCTTAAATAACTACACATTCACTCTACACTTATATATTTAATTTAATCAAAACACACAAGTCTTTTATGTGTTGTGTGTATGTCGACATACACATGTGAGTCACACCATTTTATCACAAAATATCTAACTTACACTAAACATATATTCATTTTATACTTACAATCTAGACATAGTTATCTAATATCCAAGGTGAAAAAAAAAAAAAAAAAAAAAACTCTCTTCCTCGATTCTCACCATAGGACCGGCCACCATTGAAGAACAAGAAGGAGATCACAAAAAAATTTCTAGTCAAGTTCATTACAATCTAGTCACACTCTTAGTTAAGGTTTTGAAATAAAAACCTAGGGTGTTAGGATTAACCCTTGTTCATTTAACCTCATCAAGTTACTAGTAAGAATTTCATGTTCATATTCATTTTTAATAATCATATTATGTTCATTTCATCATATTTGAGAAAACATGCAAGTCATATTGGTGTCTATACCACTTTTTATTATTTTTAAGTGTTAAATATATATATATATTCATCATCCTATAATTATTCCTTGAAACATATCACTTTTGGTGATGTCTAGGAACCCATGACACCCTAAGAAGGTGTATGGTAGGATTAGAATAGCTTCGGAGTTGTTTTGAATTGGTTAGAATAGGTTTGGCGCGAGAAAAACTCATTTCGACAAGTTTACTTAAGGGTCTGTCCATATTTTTGAAATCTGGAAATTTCGACAGTAGGTAAAAATTTTTGGCCTAGATATTTAGAAAATACACTTTAAAAAGAAAACGTGGTCGCTTGAACGGGTTAAAACGGAGCTATAACGAAAAAGTTATGCTATTTACAAGTTAGACGACGAAAACTATAAAAATCAGAAATTTCAGCATGTTACTTCCACTTTTTACGAGTCAAAAACGGGTCAAGAATGTTTGTAAAGTAGTCAAAATAATTTAGAGATCTAATTTGGAGAATAAAATTTGGAGAACTAAATTTAGAGAACTAATTTGGAGAACAAATTTGGAGAACTAAATTGTAGTACTTTTTACAAAATGATGTCTTCTAGTTAAAGTAAGTTCGCATAGCCTATTTTTCAAAATGTCCAACCGCTCAATAAGCTGAGTTGTAATGAATAAAATTCGGTCACTTAAACTTTGCCGAAAACCACCCTTAAACATTATTTCGGGTACAAGTACCATACTTTACCTATATTTTTCTCCGTGATCGAGACCTCTAGGATGAAAACTTAAATGCTAAAACTTTGAGATAATGATACAAGCTTCCCAAAACCGTTGAGTTTGTTTTCTAACACTCGATGTGCACCAATTTATGACTAGCTTTTCGAGGCTATTTAGTCACTTTCATGAAATTTTCAATGACATTATTTTACGATGAAAAGTTGTAATTTCATAATAAATCACTAAATGACTATCGTAGGATATCGTTTCAATGTAAATACTTGTAAAGTAATTTATAAATTGTCAAGACGTTATAAGATTATTTTTCGACGATAAACTCTACATTTCAAAAGTGTACAAGTGGTATGGATATCATATGAGTTTGCATGCACGACATTGTTTCATGACTTATATTAGAGCATATCATTCATAATAGGTCGCGTTAGAGTGTTATGTCTCATTTCTCGGCATCCTCTCTGTCACCATAACTATTGCAAATGTGAGTATTCACAATCCCCTTTTACTTTTTACTATGTTTTGGGGCGAAATGCATGAATTATACTTGAACTAAATTGATTTCTAGTTTATGAACTCATTTTACTTGAACCTTTGAACTTGAATCAAACCCTTGAACTTAATTACAAAATTATGCCTTATTTGAACTTATTGAACCGCGACGTGCTATGACCCAAAATTCTCGCTTTATTGGTGGAGTGTGCAAAGTCTCCCCTATGTGAACGGAGCAATACCAATTTCTTTATTGGTGGAGTGTGTAAATTCTCCCATGTTCGGAGTGTTCTTAATTGTATATTATAGTTGTATGATGTACCGTCGCACATTCGCATTGTTAGCCTCCTATTAGTAGGTAGTATGGATAGCGCTATTAGAGGTCGGCCAACCTCTCGCTCACTATGTTACGGACACATATTATTTTATTCTAGGGCTTTGCCGGCATACATTATTATATACATGGTACTATATTGTGAACTATTATGACCACTTATACTTGACTACTTGACACCCTATATTTTGTGCAATGGATTGTGAACACACAGGTTGCAAGTTTTGTATGGGTGAACTTGGAACTGAGTGGATTTACAATGCCTTTGCTTTGTGGACTATTTCCGATGACCAAACCTTTGAATATCTCTACGAAGTTTTTATTTTACTTAAACGTGTAACTCACCAACTATTTTCATAGTTGACCCGTTTTCTCTCATGCATTTCAGGTGATCGTTAGTAAGCTTTTCTACCAGGTCTTGCATAATGAAGTTTTCACTTGTCACTACAAATCGTTATGTAATAAAACACAATATTTTGGAATCTAAACTTTGTAATATATTTGCCGAGGTCGGCTAAACTGGTATTGTAATGGTGTACTATTTCTTTTTAATCTTAACGTTGGTATGTTCTATTATCTTGTGCTTATGTTCTCTTACACCTCGTTTCTTAGCCCCGAGGGTGTGACAAGTAGACTGCTGTTAAATGATTATAGATATGAGATCAGAAGCATGCTTATTGTCATCTCCATATTCATGAATTTTTTATTTAAAATAAGCAATGTAGGGAACCGAATAAACAAAATATGAACATTAAAAAGCTAAATAAAACCTGTGCGGGTCAGCCGTTAAGTCCGGTCGATACATGTCGATGGAAAGAAAAGGTTTGTTTCATACGAGTTCAATCATCACAAAAGATTAGTCACTTCGTACATAGGTATAACAAAAATGTATATGTTTCTACCTTGAGTTTCGAAGTCGGAGTTCTCGATTAACGATTTGAGGAAGAACATGGTCGAACGGTTTCTGGTTGGTTCGCCATAAGTGAAAAAGCACCTACCAAATTTATTTGTAAATGATTTATTAGAGATATATGATCCGAATAGATGAGAATTAGGTTGGTGTTAAATGATTATACATATGAGAGCAAAAGTAGGCTTAATTTAATATCCATATTCATGAAGTTTTTATTTAAAATAACCAATGTAGGGAACCTAATAAACACAATTTGAACATTAAAAAGCTAAATAAAAAGTGAAAAGGGGCTGCTGTGATGAGGTTTCTGTAACAATGGGTGGTTCAAACAGTTCAAACTCAGTCTTGCATTATTTTGATTTTATAAGGTTATGGACTTATGGGGAGCTTTCAAAAGCTTGGAATAAGCTTGAGAAAAGCCTTCATGGGGGGCTGTCAGAATAATGGTCAAACATGACCTGTAACTATATTTCAAAAGTAAACGGGTCGCCGCTCATAATACCTACAAACCACTCATCGTTCATTTGAAATGCTATTTTTCGGGTACATTTAGACGAATTGTCCCAACAATAGGAGGTCACAATTTTCTGTATTGGCTTCCATAATAAGGAAAACAATAACTGAGAACAGGGGTACAAAGTGAGTTGGGTGCAGGTCATCGTGGTAATGTGTGATACGCTTAAGGTTTTATGTTTGGCTATGGGTGCAAAGGGGGTCAAGTTTATTTTCATTTGGTGTACGTCCAAATGGGATGAGCTTTTGTCCTTAGTGCTCTCATATTGGTTTTAATCTTTAGGTATGACATGTTCGTTGCCTTTACTGATATGCTATAGTATAAAGTAATGTGGGGCGCATCTTTATGTTTGGTATATGTTGGCATCACAGCCATTTTGTCAAGATATGGGTACTATTTGGTTAACAACATGGTTGCTTCAGGTTTTGAAACTTTGTATTAGTTATAATAGTAGTAAAACCTCGGGTCATTTGGATATGTATTTTGTATCTTTTCCTGAAAGTCTATAGCTTCTTATGTAGGTTCTCAAGTTTTTTGTAAGTCTTTTCTTTTGTTCCTTTGGGTCCCTCTCTCGTTTAATTATCTTGTTTGATCGAGGTGGGACGCCTTGTATTGTATTTTGGTTGTTTCGGGGTTCCTTTTATAATATGTTGCCTTTCTAAAAAAAACAATGGAAGCGCAACTCATTATCTAACAATTAAAGTGTGAAAAAATTATGATTGATTAAGAAACATTATGTAATAATTAATTTGTATCGAAGTCACCCAAACAGATCATGAATAGCAAGATGTTTGCTATGTGATCCGTAAATCTTGATTATGCAGGGTTAACATTTGACCTCAAAAGTCATTATTTGGCATGTTTATAATATGTAACTTTGTATAAGTGTATAAAGATAAACACTCAAAACCTATATATATATTTCAGATTCTCGGTTAAAATTCTTAGTCCATGTTGTCTCCCAAATACCAAATAGCCCATATAATATCTGATAGCCTAATTGAACTTGTCCTCGCTAAAGATTCACCTTTAGTAACAAAAGTTATATCAAGATCAAGTTATGGTTATTTGGAAGCAAGATGTTATATAGCAAGTTAGCCTCTTAACACAATTCTAAATCAATAGCTATGGTTATTTGGAAGCAGTATGTTATATCAAGTTATGGTTCTTCTTGAATGCATGGTTCCTCATTAATGGTTCGATCCTCCAACTAACTAACTCGATATAATTTCATATATACGGATCAATATCAAAGAGTTTCATCTTAGCACGTATCTTATCAAACTTCTATTAATTTCACCTACACTTGGGTCTCACAAACACGTGATAGACAATTGAAAAATGACTACACGTAAAGTTCTGTGTTAACAACAGTATTGATTTTACAGCAATTGTATTTATTTACAATGTATGGTATTGAACTTTTAATCATTCTTTTATAATCTCTAAAATTGAGCACGTGGTTCATTTAAATGTCATATTGGTGCAGGTATCCATCGCTTCTGAAATTAATAGAACGATTGAAAACAAAGTTTGGGTAGACAAATTCTGAAAAAACTTATAGTTACTCTTGTTGCAGTGGCAGCCCTGCTCGAGATGGGATTCCCAGTGAATCTGCTATAAGGTCAAGACTGTCTTTTCAAGATAAGAAATTTAAAGTAGAGATGAATTCTGCGGCTAAAATACCGTTAAAATCAGTTTCTCTTGCTCTTGAAGGGGCAGACCCCAAAAAACTTCAAGATGCTTTAAGGTTTCTTGATATCATCGTGAGACAACAAACAGCTCAAAGGCACTCCTTATTTTCTCTCCATGAATTCTTTTAGCCTTTCAGTCTGTATTCTTTTTTTATTATAGCTTATTATAAGCCAAACCGTTCTTTTTTTTTCACTGTTCTTTTTTTATTTTCTGTAAATGACTTCAGGTCAAACCGTTAGCTAAGTTTCTATTGGAGGGGAGTTTAGCGGGTAACAATTTCAGCTATCATGGTATATCTATTAACCTGCTTTATTCTTTACTTCAATGGAAGGGCTTAGCTTTAACTTTTCATTTTCCATGTATCAAGTAATCGTTTTTGTTTATGTGATGACTACACGCGTTGTTTACCCCAATTCGTCTACACGGAGGTATCATATTCCCATGTATAAAGTAGCATTGTATCTTGCAAAACAGCTAAAATACCAAGGGGGGTGCTGATAAAGAATATGATTCGGGTGGATTGGTTCTGCAATTCAATATTATATCCGCATTAATTTTTGATACATTACAACAGAAGCATACATTATTAATATCATAAGTCTTAGTTGTCGCAGTTTAAATTTTGATCATTTTAACAGTTTGTGTTGTGATTTGGTTGATTTAATCACATAGTTGCTTCACAAAAAAACTATTAAACAGATTATAAAGGGGTGTTTGGAACAGTTAGTTTGACTGTGATCAAGTTGATTGTGAGTGGTTATGATAGTTTCATTAGTTCAGTAGTCATACAATGAAAGTCAAGATATTCTTTATAATGTCAATTTTGCATTCACTGGTACAGTTTCTTTCCTTTATTTCACCAATGAGCATGTTCATTCCTCTCAATTATGCAACAATGACATATTGTTGTTTGTTGTATTTGCAGACTCTGATTGAAGGTAAGCAACTAATCTGATCGGAAAATGAAGCTAATAAAGCTGATATTCAGCCGTCATTCCATAAGTTTAATTTCATTTTTTTAGATATTACGGAAAAGCTTGTTGATGAAGGCACGCTAATAAGAGCTGGAAAGGGCATTTTCAAAGATCATGAGGCCAAGGGTCATCCCTACGCTTCTTTACTTAATTTTTCAATACCCTTTGATCATTAACTCTTTTGTTATTTAATAACCGCAAGTGTAGAATTTGGGAGATGAATTTGATATCATGTGAAAAATGAAGCCGATGGCTATTTTTCACCAAGTAAGAAAAGTCCATCCAACACGCTGAAGCTCATATCTACATGAAGGTGATCTCACATCTGATCTGCAGTTATCTTTTGTTGACATTTATTGAAACTATACTTTTTTTGTTTAATGCAGGCACTCTATCATGCTCTTCTAATGGACTACATTACTATTTCTAAGCTGCAAAGCAACCTTGGTAGAGAGGCTAACCAAACTACTGCTCGCACCTTATAATCATAGTTACATTAACTTAGCATCAATTCAAGTCCAATTTAGTCAAGCGTTGCATATTTTAAAAAAAAAGTCATAAGCCAAAAGTGGTTCAATTAGCTTGAATACCAGATAACTTTTAGAGCTTATAACTACTGAACTAATTATGCATTTTTTTTTCTTATAAGAACGTGAACAAATGTGGTTCAATTAGCTTGAATACCAGATAACTTTTAGAGCTTATAACTACTGAACTAATATATCTATTCTTTACAGTAGACTAACAAAATGAACAAATGTCATCTCCTATTTGATGGTATATGCTGCATTTTTTTTCTTATAAGAACGTGAAAAGTAAATAGAGGATAGTAGAAAGAATAGATATATAACCTAATTGTGATTGAAAAGTTGAAGTTGTAGTTCGCCTAACATCCGTGGCAGCAGCTGGAGTCAACGGTGACAACTGAAGCAAGCGGGACGTGAGAATTTAAGGGGCATACGTAGTTTGTTGTTTGAAAATTGAATCCTGAAATGACATAAGTAATATAGGCGCATTATAGTTGGTTGAGTAGGCAACACACAAGATAAAAGGATGAGCAATAAGTAGTTTTGTATGTCGTAATTGAAGAAGATACTCACGATTAGTAACGTCTTGAAGAGGCAGTCTACTATAAGGTCTTCTTTGTTTGTGTGTAAAATGCGTAGATGAACCTATACCAAAAAGTAGTATTATCGAGTTTGTATAAGTCAGATAAAGCAAAACCAATGACCAAAATAATAAATTTATCAAACTGTTTTAAACCCTGCATTATTTGACGTACCAGACCGAAGAGTTATTTGATAACGAAAATGAATGGACGTTTTCCTTTAGTGGATCATCTAAAACATACAAACATAGAAAATTACAAATCATGTAACCAATTTATATCATGTTGTATTTTATACATACGTAAAACTTACGTGAGAATCTCGCCAAAGAAACTCTTTTGCTTGGAGGTGGTGTGAGTAGATCGGACAACGGAACTCGTGGGTTTGAATATTGAGGCGTCGGTACATGTGGCAAAGGAACATTTTGCTGATTCGAAGGTTGAGGGTTTTGGCCAGGCACACCTGAATTTTTACGTTTCCTCACATGGGGTTGTTTGTTTTCTGCCATGGTTAGGGTACTTGGATTGAAGAGAAGCGCATGAAATGGGGTGTTTTTTCCAGGTACGAAATATTTTTTCCATGATGATTGGTTTTATTATTTGTTTTGGTTTTATTATTTGTTTAGTATTTTTTGAAACTACTATAATTAAAATGTCAATGTATAACACCTACACAAGATTTGTAACCGGAAAAAAAAAGATTTGTCATTATTTTCGTCCATATACTATTTACTATAATATTTGTAACAAAAAAAAAGATATTGTATTATTAAGTTTTATTCATATTCAATGAGATGAAATATTTGATTTGAAATATGGGTTTGAATCGTTAAATTTTATTGAAAAGATGTATTCAAGCTTAGCATATCAATAACTCTATTACATAAAAAACGACCACATAGACAACTTATTATCATACTATATTGATTAACAAAAGCAAAAGTAATGTTCATAAGCTGAAAGATAATGAGATGTCGAAAGTATAAAACTCAAAACACATAAATAAAACTTTGGAGAAAGTATAAAATTCAAATCAAACTTTGGAAATTAACAAAACACATAAATAAACCTTGAAAAAAGGGTAAAGTTCGAATGAAATAATGTCATTATTTAGAAAAAGCCTGACCACGTTCAAGTTTTGATTTTTTTATTATCAAAAATCGTAGTGGTCGTAATCGGTATCATCATCAGACGGTGCATCTTCATCGTCGATGAAGTCTGCTAAGTCATCTCCATCATCATCGTCATCCAAAGAGTCATCACTTTCAAGGTCATCTAAACCAATTCCGTCTTCCTCATCCGAACCTTCTTCAACCGTATCACTAATGTGAATAGAGTTATCAACTTCAATGTCGTCATCCGTTTCTTCGTCAATCAAAGTAAACGGATGTTGATTGGATGACGACGTTCTTGGTTTCTTGTTTGAGCGATGGAAAGTGAGAGGCGAATCCTCATCATGGTCCTATGTAAAAGAGTAGACAAACTTAACGTTAATAGTATGTTGTATAAATATAGTGTTTTCAATGTTGACATTTTTCATCAAATAATAACAATAATAATAACAATAATAATAATAATAATAATAATAATAATAATAAAGTATAGCATTGAACAAAAATAATATATGTTGATCACTTAATATGTTTATATAATTGTTTTGAATGTCATCATAAGACCATAATTTTTTTTGGTTAGAATGTTTATGCATTTACCTCGTCAGAAGAGCTAATATTAACGACATCATTGTTTACAACTTTTCCATCTTTAGTCAATCTTCCGCGTTTTAGAGAGACGGGTTTAGCCTACATAAGTTAAAAATAAATTACAGCTATATTAAAGTGTACATTCCTTATGACCACAAATATATGATGACAAATTATGGCGCCAATATATAAGTTTAATTATTACCACGTCATCATCTGAAATTTCAATCACCGGTATATCTTCACGGGCACATCTCCGAATCTAATGCTTTATCATTTTCTTGTTCTTTGCTTGCCTATATCGAAAGAAACAAAAAAAAGTACATACGTATAAAACAATATATGAACTTTTGTCACAATTTCAGTTAAACGAAAAAACAAACAAAAAAAACTAAAAAACGAAAAAAAAAAAAAAATACAATTTACCTTTGATGAATCGTTGCTAACCATGTTCCTTTTGACAGATAAAAAAAATAAACTAATAAGAATATAAATGTATAATGATTGTATGTTTGGATTTTATACAAGATGAAGGCATGTATATAAGGAATGGATTTAGAACATATTGTATTTTATTTGTAGATTACATATAATCTTTTATGAAACAAATATTTTTATTTTAGGAGATGATAATATTGAGCCTAAACACATATAATTTCGACTTTATTTATAGTCACTATAATTTGTATTATTATAAAAAAAAACGTTTAAAAAAAACATTTAATAAAAACGGAATTAATTTTTGTTATAAATGTATTTTAGGAGATGATATATATCAAACGTTTTGATCATCATATTTTGGTTCATAACTATCATGTAATATAATAGGATGTAGAAGGAAATAACGTTATTTGTGAAAGTTGTGTATGTCAACTAACAACGATAATATAATCAAAGTTGAATAACAGCTTGCATTACTAAAGTCCTTATTGACCAACCGGGAAGAAGTAGTATCGAATGTGGGTTTGTAACTCATCACTCACATCCTGTTATATATTTATTTAAAAAGTATGAATAAACTGAGATACGTAGTTGATATATAAGGGTGATAAAGAAAACAAAGATACACTACATGATCAAGAAGTGTTTAGTAGTATCAAAAGATCTGAAAAGAGATTTGTCTGCTTCCATTGAAGTTTGACAAGTTCTCTGCATAATGGCCATGTTCTCTTTCGATAAAACCTGTAAAATGATAACTACTCGTAATGCTACTTTTATGGTATTCTACTTGATTATGAAGCATATATAATCACACCCTGGCACACATTGGGCACTCTTAACTGCAAGCCATTTACAAATTTTACCAATGAGCATAAATATAAATTTCAAAATTGCCAATGTCTGAAAAGGATAGAATGGGACTCCCTATATCAAAAGACAATCGTAAATGTCTAAAATAATAGCGCTTATTAGCAAGATATTGTCTAAACGATACGTAAATGCATATTGAAAATGGAGACAATTTCAAGACATGACTGAAAATGCAAAATAGAAGCATTTATTTATTAGGAATGATGGATCTTCACTTAGCACCGTCTTTCTCCAGCTTAATCTCGACAATCTATTTTTTCATGCTTGAACCATCGCTTTCATCCTCCACATCACCAACGTTTACAACTTTTTGTTTATCAATCGGGCGTAGTATTTTCGCTGGGGATTCCGAGATCCCGGATATCAAAACATGATCAAAACATATTATGAGTTACTGAGTATTATAAAATTTACATCCCAAAAAACATAATGCACTTACCAACGGAGTTATTTGAGGTAGTCCTGGTTGAATCGTGATCCTATTTAAAAGTAATTGTTAAACACCAAACTACATGTTGAATAATACAGTATGGATTATAGAAAATATGTCGCAGAATCATTACCTTCACGGGAGTTGCAATGGCAACAGCAGACTTCAAAATCTCAAAGATCGTCCGTCAGACGGAGCACGGTGAACACAAGCAACATTTTTTTGGCATTGACCTCGTCGATGGATACCTTAAAAGCATACTTCTTTCCAACCAAGTTGGTGATCTCTTTTGGGAAGTCTTGATCTTCTGCATTCTACATGTAACAAATAAGGCATTATTGGACATAATCATGTTGTATGAAAAGAAATACTTGACACCTTTAAAAGCGTTTACAATTAATTTGAAAGTTGTAATATATGCAACTCAAAATATCACATCAGGACCTTTTCACTCATAAAGATATGCCAACTTAATGAAAATAAATGTAACCAAACATGATTCAAGCTCTTAACCTCATTCAAGAAAGTCAAAATATATAAGTGACTTTGTATGCTTTTAGCCAATTTAAAGTTTTCAACTTAATAAGCATATCCATTATCCAACCTATTGGACCCATCTTTTATAGCTATACAACACACATTTAAAGATAGTAAAACACACATAGAAATATAGTAATTTTGTCTATAAGTCATTATAGTTACCACACTATTTTGGGTTCAGGCTTCCATCTGCTAATGGTTCAGCCTTCCAAATGCTAATGAATCATGTTTGGTTACAATTAATACCTAATCGGCAAACTTAAAAAAATGGGTAAATATCAAATACAGTGGCCATTGTTAGTCCAATCGTATGCAATGCCCGATGTTGGAAGCCCTGTATGGTGCAAACTAAACTAAACAAAAGTTTACATTCTAACCTCTTAATACTAACCAAGCGACCAAACATGAACAATATATGCCTAACTACTTTGTTGCATCAAAATCTAATCCTAACGCCAACCTATCCCTCAGGTCACACAGTGATATTAAAAGGTTTCTATAAAACACAAACAATTTTTAACACTATTTATGGATTACTTTTTATCAAAGACTTCTATTACGCGTATATCATGCCACAACAGAGGTTCAAGGACCTGTAGTCATTCAAATTTCCAGCAGACATTAAGCTTCATGAAATTAAATGTAACCAAACATTATTAGGTGAAACTCGTGATCTTATGTGAATTAACTATCGCAAATATGGTCAATGTTACACAAGGTCGAGCCAAAATATATTTTTTTTTGGTAAGCAATTCTTGCTATAACTACAAATTCTGTCATTACAGTTTCTCTTTTTTATTGTTCCTAACCTATATCACAGATTCCCAAGAAATAGTCATTATTTAAACTAATCATTTCATTACACTTTATCTCGCCAACAGATGTGAAAGATTCAACGAAAGCAAAAGTCAATATATACAATAACAGGATACTTTTAAGCATTTCAAGATCCATCTATAGGCATAAGTTATACATGAGTCTATAACCAAACAGACCTTGCAATAAACTTTAATGAGGATGTTAATGAAAATGACCTTAATTATATTTGACAGACCTAAAACCTAACTCTTATGTTTTACCACAATTGATTAACTGAAAACGTATCCAATTTAACAATCGTATCAAATTTAGATTACCTTGCACCCATATTTGTCGCATACCGTAAGTAAGCAACCTACCAACCATTGCTTGCACCTCATCGTTAAAGAGCGACAGAATATCGTGCTGACTCATCCTGGACTTTCATCTGAAGACGAAATCTAAAACAAAAAATAAATGCATACAAAATTGTAAGGTGATGGTTTCAAAAGACTGTCATATTACTATCTCAATGTATAAAGAGACAATGAGAAAAATCTTACAGCTTTTATCCCTAAGGAACAGTCTTAGCACATTTGGTGCATGTCCATTGATCAGGTGTTTGCTGATATCCAAACTTGGGTTTGGTTTCGGCCTCGAGGTCTACAAACTGTGATTCTTTAATCACTTTCTTGTTGCACTTCCGGCACCCGAGGTACCACCAGCCCTCCTCCTCGTGTATAGCAATAATTGTTCCAACAATTACGCTTGCCTTACCCTGTAAATGGAGATGCACTGAATGTTTACATTTTTAAAACATTTGATATATTTTATAAAGTTGTGCTAAGGTAGAAGTGTAACCTGATCAACATCAAGCAGATCAACAATGTTTTTGACCTGATACTTGTTCAGAAATTCCTCTCTAGTTGAATGCTTGGACTGAGTAGAAATACGGAAGTCGTGGTTTTCACTCTTGGATTCATCCTTGTCAGCAAACAGCCTATAAATAATCAATAGAGTTACAATTTGAACATCAAAATAAAAGATTAATAGAAGGTATAATTAGTTAACTGTAATAACAGACCTTAGCCTATACAACTCCACATCCATAAATTCTTCTTTTGGGATGCTTTCATTGCCGTTAAACGTAAAAAAGCCTTGTCCCATTATAGGCATTTTGAACTCCCATCTTGCCTATTTATAAACAATATTAATAGTGATTATAAGGGATTATAACATATACGAAGGTAAAATATGTAAAAGCATTCACAATTAGATATACCGTCCCATATCTTCATCATGCCTAATTGAAGAATTACCATGATTTTACCACGGTTGGGGCATCCATTTTTCGACAAAATTTGAAATCGCTGCGCATATGGACCCCACAGTGTGCATCTGAGTTCGATACCACTGCATATATTTAAGAATTGTAAGAAAACAACGTAACAGAGTACAAAATGTATTCGTTTATTATAGTGCTTAAAAAGACAAAAAATTTAAAGCTACTTACTCGCACACGCAAGGGTCAACGGTTCTTCTGCTGATTGCCGTTCTATCGTAGTTGTCTAAATCGTCACAAGCAACCACATGTCCAATTACATCTACACAATATAAAATACAAATCAATGTGTAAGTTTGTAGCGCATGAGTTGAGTTATACATATACTATCATATATTGAACAGGGAAGAAATATTACATACCAAATCGTCCGCTTCGTCCTGCTTGAGATCGACTATTGTTCTGAATGGCCTAAAGTCAAACCCATAAAGCGAACCGGTAAAGTCAGGAAACGGTTCAATGATGGTGTTGGAAAAAAAACTGAGACGTAGTGGTTTGTTGACCATGCGATACTTGGGCTGAATCTCCCCAAGACTGTATCGAGACAGTGTATGTAAAACCTGAAAATCTAAAACATAGATAAAGACTAAAATACCCTCGAAATCAAAAAAATTATAAAATACGTAAAATACGTTTATAATCATTTAACGAAATTAAAACCTAACTTACGAACAAGTAAAACTAAATGAATGTGTGTACGTGATCGATTTTGGTACGACGAAAGATTTAAACGTTTCGCTAATATGTTGGGCCTCGCTTTTCGCTAACGGTGAACCACTTGGGCCGAGTATTTTGTCTTGTTTGGATCAAGGGAGCCGAGAGCCAAGAAGGCCATTTGGGCCGTGGGTTTTATGTGCTCGGTTGGACCAAGCCGAAACCCAAACCCCCTCTTCAAAGCCCTAAAACAAAAATGATACCACCTATAAATACAATCACTTATCATGAAATTGAAACCCTAGTTTTGTTGCCTCTCTTTTCTTTTCTTCCCATTCGGCCGAACCCTAGTCTTGTGGTGTCGAGACTTTTGCTTCAACAAAGCTAAGGTATAACAATGTTTATTTGTCTTCTTTCGTTACACCTTACGCTAATATGTTGTGATATGTTTTGTTTAGTCGAGTTTTGTATTTTCTTTTGTGGCCGAGCCGTGTGAAACCAAACAAAGACAAACCGTAATGACTTGAACCTCATAATTATTAAAGAACATGTTATGTAATACGTAATATTAAATCGGATCATAGATATATGTTGAGCCATAGAACCGAACCATATGTATATAAGAACCGAACCATGTATATGTTTCGGCTAAGATAAAAACATGACAACTTGAATATGTAAAGTACGTAGGTGAGCTAGAGTTTGCGTAAAACCTATTAGCTGAACCCTCTACATGTAAACCGAACCATATAAAAGTTTTGAACAAGTAAAGATCATGTAAACCTAAACCCTAGTTTGAAGTGTGAACCGAATAATGCAAGCCGAACCATAAATGGTTTGTGAACCGTGTCTCATATGCGCGCTGCGTTATAAGTCAAGTGAGTTTGTGGATATGTAAACGTAGTACGTGGTCGTATCTAGTCTAAACTATTGTGCATGTGTGTGTAGATGTGTAATTAATCCGAGTAATAAGTAACTTGTGTGTCACATAAAAATCATAAACGTGCATGGGAATAAAAGTTGAAGTATAACATGTATATAGTAACGTATGGTTAAGACATGAAGGTGTTAGGTTAAGTAGCGAGTCATTAAAAGACGTAACATGAAAAGTAAATGCATATTAATGTGATATTAAAAGAAGGAGAAAACCCTAGAACATAATGAGAGTCGATTAGGGTTTGAAGCTAAGAGTGTTAATTCGTTATTTCATATGTGAGTTATGACGTTTAAACTATTTTCACATTTAACCCTAAACTTTAATAAATGACATAATGAACCCTAATCTACGATATTAATTATAAAACACTTAAGTCTCATTTAATCATAAAACCCTAAAGTATGAAGATCACTGAATACACTAAGTATAAACACCAAATGTTAAAAGATCATTTCGACGATTATGGAATCATAAATAACATGGACTAATCGTTAATGTGTATAGGTTATGAGAAGAAGGAGTAATCCTTTGCTTTCCGTATTTCTGCTTTTCGATCATTTGCTTTGGAATAAGGTACAGATATTCTCGACCTTTTCAAGAAGGTTCCTTTTAACGTTTTCTTTCGTTAGCTTTTCTATTAGGGTTTCATAAGCCTTTGCTATGAACCCCATTCCGTTTTGTTTGAGCTGTTGCTTATCTGAACTCGATTTCGAAGTTATGAAACATTTGATTTTGAACTATAGGATATGAAAACTCTGATTTTGAAAATATGAATAACCTTCTGATAGAATATGATCTGCGGGTCGCTTATGACATTCTGATTTGACCTAAGATTGTTTGACACACGAGCCAAATATTTCACTAGTCATGGGGTTCCATGTCCAGATCGTGATGCACCTCTGATCTGACTCTAGGGCAGTAGAGTGATGTTCTGCCACGTTCCTGGATGGTGGAGCATATTTTGTTATCTGATGATTGATGCTGCGTGCATGCACGTCCTTCATAACTCTGGTAGGTCTCCCCTACAAATGTTGCCTTACGAGAAATGTTGCCTTACGAGAAATGTTGCCTTATGAGAATATGATTATGATCTGATATTTGTTTCTGGGCTCGTGGTAGTTAACTATAAACTTTATTTGAAAATTATGATTTATACTTTGAAAATGATTATGATTTTGCTATCTTTCGTTTATTATATTTCATATTCGAGCATCGCTTAGTATTCGCTTTGCTTTCATATCTGCTCACTGGGCTTTTGAAGCTCACCGCACTTTCTTTCTTCCGCGGCAGGTATCTAAGCATTGGAAGCCGGGTTTTGCTTTGGGATGAGTGCATGAGTGGACTTACCTTAGAGATTTATTTAGCTTTGATCTTATGATGCCATTTAAGACTTATTATTTCAGATATTTTGTTGGAGTTTTTTTTTTCCACTGACCTATGTATTGAAGTCATATTGACTTGAATTATTTCCGCATTTATGTTAAGATTTCTTTTGGATGTTTATGTTTGCTTTGATATGACACCATTACTTGTGATTCCTTTACCCTTGTCGGGTTGGGGCGTTACAATTTATGGTATCAGAGCCCAGGTTTACGACTTGTAGTCAGGACCTGTGACATAAGAACCCTAGGTTTTGAGACCCTTAGAGCTTAGGCTTTGACCTGTGAGGATTGGGTAGACTTTAGGTTTCCTTCTGCGAACTTCCATTTCGTACCTCACCTTTGTTCATTTTGCTAATCGTTTGAATATCGTTCAGATGGTTCGAACTCGTACTAACGGTAGCGCTGATGGAGACGATGATATTCCTGGCTTGGATGCTGCGGTTGCCAATGCGCTCAACACTCTTTTCCCTGGTCTTACTACACCTGAGGTGATGACACAGGTGATCAACAACATTCGGAATCAGACTGGTCCTTCGGGAAGTGGTGGAGGTAATCAACCCATCGGCATTCACACTTGGCTCGAGCGTTTCGGTAAGCTCAAGCCTCTTTCTTTTAGCACTGCTGCTACTCCCACTGAGGCCGAGGACTGGATCACTCATATTGAGAAGCTGTTTGAAGTACTGGGTTGTGGAGATGAATTTAAGACCCGTTTGGCTGCATTTAAATTGGAGGGTGATGCTTTGAACTGGTGGAAGGCACTCAAACAGGCACGAGGAGGAGATGCTTTTGCTGTTACTTGTACTTGGACTGAGTTTCGGACTATCTTCTATAACCGTTACTTCCCTGATGCTGAACAGCAAAGGTATGAGAGGGATTATCAAGGAATCTACCAGTTTGATCATGAGAACTCCAATGAGTACATGGGTAGGTTTATGAGGCTGGTAAGTTTTGTGGGAACGAATGCTGGAGATGGTAGGCGTCAGGCTAAGCACTTCAAGTGGGGATTGAAGAAGTGGGTGTTGGACCGACTGCTTAACACTGAGTATGAGGATGTGTCGGCCTGCAATGACGCAGCTCGTAACATTGAGATCTTTCATGAGGGTTCGGGTTCCAACAAGCGTAATCGCGATGGTGATCGGATTCAAGGTAGGACTCAAAGTAATGATTATAAGGGAAATTCTGGCAGGAGTTATGATTCGAGGGGTCAAGTGGATAGGAGTTATGATCAGCGGGGTCAGTCAGGAAGGAATGTGGACTCTAGGCGCCCTGAGGCGAGGAGTCAGGATAGCAGAGCTGCTGGTAAGAATGGAAATGATCGTCAGAATCAAGGTAACAATAACCAGCGTTACAACAAGGATCAGTCGGCTCGAGGATCAAATCAGGGTCGTGCTTCAGGATCTTCTGGTCAGCAAAGGACAGCTGAAGTTTTGCCTCCCCCACCTATCTGTACTACTTGTGGAAAGGCTCATCCGGGACCGTGTTTCAAGGCCACTGGTGGATGTTTCTCTTGTGGTTCCACTACTCACAAGATCAAGGATTGCCCTAAGAAGAACCCGGTGATTCCTGGAAACTACATCAAGCCGCCACCTACTACTGGACGTGTTTATGCTACTACTCGGAATCAGGCGGAGCGCACTTCAGGTACCA
The DNA here is from genome assembly GCA_910596185.1 of Chrysanthemum makinoi. Taxonomy (NCBI): domain Eukaryota; kingdom Viridiplantae; phylum Streptophyta; class Magnoliopsida; order Asterales; family Asteraceae; genus Chrysanthemum; species Chrysanthemum makinoi. The sequence continues at coordinate 28,737,607 of OU343217.1, forward strand.
TTACGGGCACTCTTTTCATTGATGATTTTTCTGTCTTCGCTTTATTTGACACCGGTGCCACACACTCCATTATATCTGTCACATTTGCTAAGAAACTTAATATGAAGCCCAAACCGCTAACGAATCACTTATCGATTTCTACGCCTATGAAAAACCACATGATCATTGATCATAAATACGTTAAGTGCCCTCTTCGTTTTGATGATCGTATTCGCTCTGCAAATCTGTATCCTCTCGATATGGTCGACTTTGATATCATTCTAGGCATGGATTGGTTGGCTTATCATAGAGCTTCCATTGACTGCTATGCTAGAACTGTGATCTTTGGAGACATAAAACATCCTGAATTTGTTTATTATGGTTCTCAACCTCTCAAATCTGTTAAGTTTATTTCTGCTATGAAGGCACGGACCATGCTTGCTCATGGGTGCCAAGGTTTTCTGGCATCTGTTAAGGACACATCTTTGGAGAGTCCTAACATTGAAAACCTTTCTGTTGTTTGTGAATTCACCGACGTTTTTCCCGATGAACTTCCTGGTCTTCCCCCAGCTAGAGAAGTTGAGTTTAGCATTGAGTTAATTCCTGGTGCTGAACCGATTTCGAAAGCTCCATATCGTATGGCACCTGTAGAACTGAAGGAGTTGAAGGAGCAGCTGCAAGAGATGATAGAAAATGGATTTATTCGACCCAGTGTTTCTCCATGGGGTGCACCTGTCTTGTTTGTGAAGAAGAAGGATGGAAGTATGCGTCTATGTATCGACTACCGTGAACTCAACCGTATTACTATTCGAAACCGTTATCCTCTTCCGCGTATAGATGATTTGTTTGATCAACTGCAAGGAGCTAAGTTCTTTTCTAAGATTGATCTGAGATCTGGTTATCATCAGCTACGTGTGAGGGAGCAAGATGTTCCTAAGACCGCGTTTCGTACCAGATATGGTCATTATGAATTTCTCGTTATGCCTTTCGGTTTGACAAATGCGCCTGCAGTATTAATGGACCTAATGAATCGTGTTTTCCATGAGTTCCTCGATAAGTTGTGTTATCGTTTCATCGACGACATTTTAGTTACTCCAAGTCTGAAGAAGAGCATGAACAACATCTCCGGATAGTTTTGGAGATTTTGAGGAAGAAGAAGTTGTACGCCAAATTTTCGAAGTGTGAGTTTTGGTTAAAACAAGTCGCTTTCCTTGGTCATATTGTATCTGCTGATGGTATCACCATGGATCCGTCTAAGGTTGAGGCTATCACTAAGTGGCCAAGACCTACGACAGTGACTGAGGTTAGGAGTTTTCTAGGACTTGCTGGTTACTACCGACGTTTTGTAGAAGGTTTCTCTCGATTAGCTTTGCCCCTAACCCAACTGATGAGAAAAGGAGAAAAGTTTGTATGGACGGATGAACGAGAAAAGAGTTTTGAGGAGTTGAAACGGAGATTGGTGTCCGCTCCTATTTTGACTCTTCCATCTGGTTCTGGAGGATTTCAAATTTATAGTGATGCATCTAAGAAAGGATTAGGCTGTGTTTTGATGCAACATGGAAAGGTGATAGCTTACGCTTCAAGGCAGCTGAAACCGTATGAGGAGAATTACCCAACTCATGACCTTGAGTTAGCTGCTGTGGTGTTCGCATTGAAGATCTGGAGACATTACTTGTATGGAGAGACGTGTGATATTTTCACTGACCATAAGAGTCTCAAGTATATTTTCACTCAGAAAGAACTTAACATGAGACAAAGAAGATGGTTAGAACTTCTTAAGGATTATGACACCAACATTCAGTACCATCCAGGTAAGGCTAACGTATTTGCTGACGCACTTAGCCGGAAATCAGGCATTCTTGCAAGTATTGAGATTGAACCTAGGATTCTTCGTGACTTAGAGCGTTTGGATGTTGAGTTGTGTGTACGAGGTTTTGATGGATACTGGGCTAGTATGAAGGTGGAGTCAAACCTTATACTGCAAATTAAAGAAGCTCAGAAAGATGACGGCGAGCTGTGGGCCGTAGCGCAAAATGTTGAAGAAGGTAAGCAGACGGAGTTTAAGGTTGATAATGACGGAATTGTATGGTATGAAGATAGGCTCTGTGTTCCCAATGATTCGGTACTTCGCGAGAAAGTTATGACTGAAGCTCATAGTTCTCCTTTCACTATCCATCCTGGTTCTACCAAGATGTATAGGGATTTGAAACAGTACTTCTGGTGGAATGGCATGAAGCAAGATGTGGCGACGTTTGTGTCGAAGTGTATGATTTGTCAGCAGGTTAAGATTGAACATCAAAGGGCTAGTGGACTGTTGCAACCATTGGATATTCCGACATGGAAGTGGGATAAGATATCTATGGATTTTGTGACTGGACTACCTCTTACTCGGAAGAAGCATGATGCGATTTGGGTAGTTGTTGATCGACTAACCAAATCTGCTCATTTCTTACCAATCAGAAAGGATTATGGTATTGGTAGATTGGCGGAAATTTTTCAGCAAGAGATAGTTAGACTTCATGGTACTCCGGCATCTATTGTGTCCGACAGAGATCCGCGTTTTACTTCTCGTTTCTGGAAAGGTTTGCAAAAAGCTTGGGGTACTCGACTTAATTTTAGTACGGCATTTCATCCTCAAACAGATGGTCAGTCAGAGAGGACTATTCAGACCTTAGAGGACATGCTAAGGGCTTGTGCTTTAGAATGGACGGGCAGCTGGGATGAATATTTGTGTTTAGTAGAGTTTGCATACAACAACAGTTGGCATGCTAGCATTAAGGCAGCACCGTTTGAACTTCTTTATGGGAGAAAATGTAGATCACCTACTTGTTGGGATGAAGTAGGTGAACGTTTAATTGAAGGTCCGGAAATGATTGAGATCAGTAATGAGAAAGTAGCTATTGCTAGAGAAAAGCTGAAGGAGGCTAGGTCTCGTCAGAAAAGTTATGCCGACAAGCATCGTCGTGATTTAGAATTTCGGGTTGGAGATCGTGTATTTTTGAAAGTTTCGCCGTTTAGAGGTGTGAAACATTTTGGAATCAAGGGCAAGCTTAGTCCTCAATTCATCGGTCCGTTTGAAATTTTGGAACGTATAGGAGAAGTTTCGTATCGGTTAGCACTTCCGCCTCAGTTATCGCATGTTCATGATGTTTTCCATGTATCTCTTCTAAGGGGATACAATTATCATCCGTTACACGTTGTTTCTTATCCGTTTGATCAAATTCAATCCGATATGTCTTATTCTGAAGAACCGGAAGCTATTTTAGAAAGACAAGAAAGAGTCATGAGAAACAAAGTCATTCCGTTCGTTAAGATTCTTTGGAAAAATCACCCGGAGCGTGAGGCTACTTGGGAAACCGAAGAGTCGATGCGAGCTAGTTATCCTCATTTCTTTGAATAGTTTGGTATGTTCTCATTTCGTTTTCGTTTCGTTTCATTCAATTTTCGAGGACGAAAATTCTTCTTTTAGAGGGGAAGAATTGTAAAACCTGAAAATCTAAAACATAGATAAAGACTAAAATACCCTCGAAATCAAAAAAATTATAAAATACGTAAAATACGTTTATAATCATTTAACGAAATTAAAACCTAACTTACGAACAAGTAAAACTAAATGAATGTGTGTACGTGATCGATTTTGGTACGACGAAAGATTTAAACGTTTCGCTAATATGTTGGGCCTCGTTTTCGTTAACGGTGAACCACTTGGGCCGAGTATTTTGTCTTGTTTGGATCAAGGGAGCCGAGAGCCAAGAAGGCCATTTGGGCCGTGGGTTTTGTGTGCTCGGTTGGACCAAGCCGAAACCCAAACCCCCTTCTCAAAGCCCTAAAACAAAAATGATACCACCTATAAATACAATCACTTATCATGAAATTGAAACCCTAGTTTTGTTGCCTCTCTCTTTTCTTTTCTTCCATTCGGCCGAACCCTAGTCTTGTGGTGTCGAGATTTTGCTTCAACAAAGCTAAGGTATAACAATGTTTATTTGTCTTCTTTCGTTACACCTTACGTTAATATGTTGTGATATGTTTTGTTTAGTCGATTTTGTATTTCTTTTGTGGCCGAGCCGTTGAAACCAAACAAAGACAAACGTAATGACTGAACCTCAATTATTAAAGAACATGTTATGTAATACGTATTATTAATCGGATCATAGTATATGTTGAGCCATAGGACCGAACCATATGTATATAAGAACCGAACCATGTATATGTTTCGGCTAAGATAAAAACATGAAAACTTGAATATGTAAAGTACGTAGGTGAGCTAGAGTTTGCGTAAAACTATTAGCTGAAACCTACATGTAAACGAACCATATAAAAGTTTTGAACATGTATTAAACGAGTAAGGGATCATGTAAACCTAAACCCTAGTTTGAATGTGTGAACCGAATAATGCAAGCCGAACCCTAAATGGTTTGTGAAACGTGTCTCATATGTGTGCGTTCTATAAGTCAAGTGAGTTTGTGGATATGTAAACGTAGTACGTGGTCGTATCTAGTCTAAACTATTGTGCATGTGTGTGTAGATGTGTAAGTAATCCGAGTAATAAGTAACTTGTGTGTCACATAAAATCATAAACGTGCATGGGAATAAAAGTTGAAGTATAACATGTATATAAGTAACGTATGGTTAAGACATGAAGGTGTTAGGTTAAGTAGCGAGTCATTAAAAGACGTAACATGAAAAGTAAATGCATATTAATGTGATATTAAAAGAAGGAGAAAACCCTAGAACATAATGAGAGTCGATTAGGGTTTGAAGCTAAGAGTGTTAATTCGTTATTTCATGTGTGAGTTATGACGTTTAAACTATTTTCACATTTAACCCTAAACTTTAATAAATGACATAATGAACCCTAATCTACGATATTAATTATAAAACACTTAAGTCTCATTTAATCATAAAACCCTAAAGTATGAAGATCACTGAATACACTAAGTATAAACACCAAATGTTAAAAGATCATTTCGACGATTATGGAATCATAAATAACATGGACGACCGTTAATGTGTATAGGTTCTGAGAAGAAGGAGTAATCCTTTGCTTTCCGTATTTCTGCTTTTCGATCATTTGCTTTGGAATAAGGTACAGATATTCTGACCTTTTCAGTAAAGGTTCCTTTTAACGTTTTCTATTAGGGTTTCCTAAGCCTTTGCTATGAACCCCATTCCGTTTTGTTTGAGCTGTTGCTTATCTGAACTCTGATTTCTGAATTATGAAACATCTGATTTTGAACTATATGATATGAAAACTCTGATTTTGAAAATATGAATAACCTTCTGATAAAATATGATCTGTGTCAGTTATGACATTCTGATTTGACCTAAGATAGTTTGACACACGAGCCAAATATTTCACTAGTCATGGGGGTTCCATGTCCGTATCAGTGATGCACCTCTGATATGACTCTAGGGCAGTAGAGTGATGTTCTGCCACGTTCCTGGATGGTGGAGCATATTTTGTATATGTAGGAAGGGGCGTATGGATGCATCCTAGATCTGTTTCGTTATATGTACTGTTATGTATATGTTATCTGATGATTAATGCTGCGTGCATGCACGTCCTTCATAACTCTGGTAGGTCTCCCCTACAAATGTTGCCTTACGAGAAATGTTGCCTTACGAGAAATGTTTCCTTACGAGAAATGTTGCCTTATGAGAATATGATTATGATCTGATATTTGTTTCTGGGCTCGTGGTAGTTAACTATAAACTTTATTTGAAAATTCTGATTTATACTTTGAAAATGATTATGATTTTGCTATCTTTCGTTTATTATATTTCATATTCGATATCGTTTAGTATTCGCTTTGCTTTCATATCTGTTCACTGGGCTTTTGAAGCTCAGCCGCATTTTTTTTCTTCCGCGGCAGGTATCTAAGCATTTGGAGCTGGGTTTTGCTTTGGGATGAGTGCATGAGTGGACTTACCTTAGAGATTTATTTAGCTTTGATCTTATGATGCCATTTAAGACTTATTATTTTAGATATTTTGTTGGAGTTTTTTTCCGCTGGACCTATGTATTGAAGTCGTTTGACTTGAATTATTTCCGCATTTATGTTAAGATTTCTTTTGGATGTTTATGTTTGCTTTGATATGACACCATTACTTGTGATTCCTTTACCCTTGTCGGTTCGGGGCGTTACAATTTATGGTTTCAGAGCCAGGTTTACGACTTGTAGTTAGGACCTGTGACATAAGAACCCTAGGTTTTGAGACCCTTAGAGCTTAGGCTTTGACCTGTGAGGATTGGGTAGACTTTAGGTTCCTTCTGCGACTTCCATTTAGTATCTCACCTTGTTCATTTTGCTAACGTTTGAATATCGTTCAGATGGTTCGAACTCGTTACTAACGGTACGCTGATGGAGACGATGATATTCATGGCTTGGATGCTACGGTTGCCAATGCGCTCAACACTCTTTTCCCTGGTCTTACTACACCTGAGGTGATGACACAGGTGATCAACAACATTCGAAATCAGACTGGTCCTTCGGAAGGTGGTGGAGGTAATCAACCCACCGGCATTCACACTTGGCTTGAGCGTTTCGGTAAGCTCAAGCCTCTTTCTTTTAGCACTGCTGCTACTCCCACTGAGGCCGAGGACTGGATCACTCATATGAGAAAGTGTTTGAAGTACTGGGTTGTGGAGATGAATTTAAGACCCGTTTGGTGCATTTAAATGGAGGGTGATGCTTTGAACTGGTGGAAGGCACTTAAACAGGCACGAGGAGGAGATGCTTTTGCTGTTACTTGTACTTGGACTGAGTTTCGGACTATCTTCTATAACCGTTACTTCCCTGATGCTGAACAACAAAGGTATGAGAGGGATTATCAAGGAATCTACCAGTTTGATCATGAGAACTCCAATGAGTACATGGGTAGGTTTATGAGGCTGGTAAGTTTTGTGGAACGATTGCTGGAGATGGTAGGCGTCAGGCTAAGCACTTCAAGTGGGGATTGAAGAAGTGGGTGTTGGACCGACTGATTAACACTGAGTATGAGGATGTGTCGGCCTGCAATGACGCAGCTCGTAACATTGAGATCTTTCATGAGGGTTCGGGTTCTAACAAGCGTAATCGCGATGGTGATCGGATTCAAGGTAGGACTCAAAGTAATGATTATAAGGGAAATTCTGGCAGGAGTTATGATCAGCGGGGTCAGTCAGGAAGGAATGTGGACTCTAGGCGCCCTGAGGCGAGGAGTCAGGATAGCAGAGCTGCTGGTAAGAATGGAAATGATCGTCAGAATCAAGGTAACAATAACCAGCGTTACAACAAGGATCAGTCGGCTCGAGGATCAAATCAGGGTCGTGCTTCAGGATCTTCTGGTCAGCAAAGGACAGCTGAAGTTTTGCCTCCCCCACCTATCTGTACTACTTGTGGAAAGGCTCATCCGGGACCGTGTTTCAAGGCCACTGGTGGATGTTTCTCTTGTGGTTCCACTACTCACAAGATCAAGGATTGCCCTAAGAAGAACCCGGTGATTCCTGGAAACTACATCAAGCCGCCACCTACTACGGGACGTGTTTATGCTACTACTCGGAATCAGGCGGAGCGCACTTCAGGTACCATTACGGGCACTCTTTTCATTGATGATTTTTTCTGTCTTCGCTTTATTTGACACCGGTGCCACACACTCCATTATATCTGTGACATTTGCTAAGAAACTTAATATGAAGCCCAAACCGCTAACGAATCACTTATCGATTTCTACGCCTATGAAAAACCACATGATCATTGATCATAAATACGTTAAGTGCCCTCTTCGTTTTGATGATCGTATTCGCTCTGCAAATCTGTATCCTCTCGATATGGTCAACTTTGATATCATTCTAGGCATGGATTGGTTGGCTTATCATAGAGCTTCCATTGACTGCTATGCTAGAACTGTGATCTTTGGAGACATAAAACATCCTGAATTTGTTTATTATGGTTCTCAACCTCTCAAATCTGTTAAGTTTATTTCTGCTATGAAGGCACGGACCATGCTTGCTCATGGGTGCCAAGGTTTTCTGGCATCTGTTAAGGACACATCTTTGGAGAGTCCTAACATTGAAAATCTTTCTGTTGTTTGTGAATCACCGACGTTTTTCTCAATGAACTTCCCGGTCTTCCCCCAGCTAGAGAAGTTGAGTTTAGCATTGAGTTAATTCCTGGTGCTGAAACATTTCGAAAGCTCCATATCGTATGACACCTGTAGAACTGAAGGAGTTGAAGGAGCAGCTGCAAGAGATGATAGAAAATGGATTCATTCGACCCAGGTTTCTCCATGGGTGCACCTGTGTGTTGTGAAGAAGAAGGAGGGAAGTATGCGTCTATGTATCGACTACCGTGAACTCAACCGTATTACTATTTGAAACCGTTATCCTCTTCCGCGTATAGATGATTTGTTTGATCAACTGCAAGGAGCTAAGTTCTTTTCTAAGATTGATCTGAGATCTGGTTATCATCAGCTACGTGTGAGGGAGCAAGATGTTCCTAAGACCGCGTTTCGTACCAGATATGGTCATTATGAATTTCTCGTTATGCCTTTCGGTTTGACAAATGCACCTGCAGTATTTATGGACCTAATGAATCGTGTTTCCATGAGCCTCGACAAGTTCGTTATCGTTTTCATCGACGACAGTTTGGTTTACTCCAAGTCTGAAGAAGAGCATGAACAACATCTCCGGATAGTTTTGGAGATTCTGAGGAAGAAGAAGTTGTATGCCAAATTTTTGAAGTGTGAGTTTTGGTTAAAACAAGTCGCGTTCCTTGGTCATATTGTATTGCTGATGGTATCACATGGATCGCTAAGGTTGAGGCTATCACTAAGTGGCCAAGACCTACGACAGTGACTGAGGTTAGGAGTTTTTAGGACTTGGGTTACTACCGACGTTTTGTAGAAGGTTTCTCTCGATTAGCTTTGCCCCTAACCCAACTGATGAGAGAAGGAGAAAAGTTCGTATGGACGGATGAACGAGAAAAGAGTTTTGAGGAGTTGAAACAGAGATTGGTGTCCGCTCCTATTTTGACTCTTCCATCTGGTTCTGGAGGATTTCAAATTTATAGTGATGCATCTAAGAAAGGATTAGGCTGTGTTTTGATGCAACATGGAAAGGTGATAGCTTACGCTTCAAGGCAGCTGAAACCGTATGAGGAGAATTACCCAACTCATGACCTTGAGTTAGCTGTTGTGGTGTTCGCATTGAAGATCTGGAGACATTACTTGTATGGAGAGACGTGTGATATTTTCACTGACCATAAGAGTCTCAAGTATATTTTCACTCAGAAAGAACTTAACATGAGACAAAGAAGATGGTTAGAACTTCTTAAGGATTATGACACCAACATTCAGTACCATCCAGGTAAGGCTAACGTAGTTGCTGACGCACTTAGTCGGAAATCACACAAGAAATACAAATTATCAATCATATTGTACAACCAAATTAAACACAATCCATGCATTAAATGTCACTAATACAAATAATAAGGCACATTATACAAATATTCAATCCCGAACGGGCAACGGGCCAAATGGGCTTGAGCCCGAACGGTCGAAAGCAAAACGGGCTCGAGCCCGAATGGGCACGAGCTAAACGAAATTCTTGAAATTTGTAAATTTATTATCAAAAAGAACATAACAAACTAAAATACATGATTCACTGGAAAATTTTATTTCAGGGTATCCACCGCCGCAACGCGCGGGAACCTGCGTTAAATGTCACTAATATAAATAATAAAGCACATTATACAAATATTCAAGCCCGAACGGTCAACGGGCAAAATGGGCTTAAGCCCGAACTGGCGCGGGCCAAACGGGCTCGAGCCTGAACTACATGATTCACCGAAAAGTTTTTTTTCAGGGTACCTACCGCCGCAACTCGCGGGTACCGTGCTAGTATCTATAACAAAACATATGAATACTAACAACTCTCACATTTAAAAATTGTATACAGTTATGTATTTGTTATTTATTTATTTTTATTTTTTATTTTTTGGGTAAAGAGTTATGTATTTGTTATAAACAAATATAAAATGAATATTCATATCTTATCTTAACTACATATCTATATTTATATCTATACTACATTAAATGAAAAAATGGTCAACATGGTCAATGTTGGAAAAGTGAAAAGTGAAATTGTTGAAAAGTGAAATTTTTGCATAGTATCTTTACATGGAAAGTATTAAATTTGATTTTGCATTGTAACTATTCAATTTACTTATTAAGGCAAGCCCATTCTAATATGCAGATAAATGCCCGCCCATTCAAGTTGACTTATTCAAATTGATTTTGCATGGTACCTTTAGATGTTCAACATAAACGCCAGCCCATCCATTCAAGTCAAAATAAATAGAGTTAAATAGAGTTTTATTCAATGTTTTAAAAACCGGGTTTTAATCGACCCGGTCGAGTCACCGGGTACCGGTTCGACCGCCGGGTCAACCCGGTTTTTCGTTTATTATTATTTTATTTTTTTCGACCGGGTCAACTGGTTCGACCACCGGTTCTACCCGGGTCAACCCGGTTTTTATAAAAAAAAATTGAAAAAAACCAAACCCGGGTTGACCCGGGTCACTCAAAAACCGGCGGGTTTAGCCGGTTAACCCGGGTTTTTTTGACCCGTTTTTTGGCCGGGTACCAGTCCGACCGGTTGAACCGGCCGGGTCGACCCGGGTTTAAAAACATTGGTTTTATTAATATACTTTGCATGGAAAGTCAAAATTCATTTCAATGTATTTTTTGCATGGTGACTTTGTATGGTAACCATAGTTGTCAGGATCCCGATCCTGATCTTAGGATCTTACGATTTTACGATACTACAAAGCAAAAATGATCCGGATCCTACATGGGTTCTTTTCAAGCTTAAGATCTTATAGGATCCCGATTTTGACCATAGGATCTAATCCGATCCGTTCTTACTTTTCTCGGATTACGAACTAAAAAACTACAAATTTATGGGTTGTTTGTTTGTAGAATTCAAAAAACAACATGTTAATCTTTTTAAACATTTTATAATCATGATTTAGGACAACATTTATATGAAACATTCATAGTATTTTGTGGTTATAATGTATTAATATTTGTAGATTTGTATAAAATTACATAAAATATTAATAAATAACCTTAGAGTAGGATCTTAAGATCCCGATCCGATCTTACGATCACGATCTTGCAAAGACGAAAACGATCCTGGGTAGGATCCCGATCTTGACAACCTTGATGGTAACTACTAAAATTTGATTTCAATGTATTTTCAATTTCCAAATTTGCTAGCACATTCATTTTTCATTGGCGGAAAAATTAATGAAACATTTCGTATTTCGCCTATATAAACAACCCCCAAAACAAGTTTCTATTTCACAACTAAAAGGAAAGGAAAAATAAATAATGGATATGCAAAATCAAACGAAGGTTGATGATGATCTCGAGGTTAGTAATTGATTTTTTTATGATCTTGTTTGTTGTTTGTAATGTGAATTGACACTTCTTTGTTTATGGTTTTAGGAGGGGATTTTAGACAGTTTTTGCCGGTCATAAGACGTGGAACACGAGCGCAAATTGTAGATTCGAGTCTACGGATATCTCATAGAACAACAAAGGGATATCTCTCATGGCCAGCTTTTGTTAGTTAATATTTCATAATTGATGTAATGTTTTATTTTAAGTTTCATTAAATATTTTTAAATGTTGTTTGATACATGTTAAGAATTTTTGCTAGAGTTGAATTATCACATGTTACAACCGTTTGTGATTAAATTTTTATTTTTTCACGTTCTATTTTGAACGTTATACGAAACACTTACCACAATATTGCATATCGTTAATTGTCTGCCGCTATAAACCGATGCCGCTAGGCACGGGTACTCGCCTAGTAAAAGTAAAATGGACAAAGGTGAAACGTGAAAAAGTAAAGCAATGAAATGTGGAAAATTTTATATTCGGTAAGATGACAAATAAAGGAAACTATTTTAGTTGACTTGTTCTTAACAGTAAACGATTCATCTCTTTACACAAAAACACACACACAAAAACACTCTCATCTCTTCCACCACCACACAAACACCACCACCATCTGATGCCACCACCACCGGACTCCACCACTACAAAAACAAACGCACCACCGAAATCTACCCTCCACCATTCCTCCGCCACCGGAACTGCCAAGACCCACGACCACCAAACAGGTTTTTCATGTTTTGAGGTATGCTTATGAATTGTTTTAATAAATCCACGTATATTAAACATGTTTTGAAGGTTCTATTTATAGGTATAGATTCTATGTGTTAGTCTTTAGGTTTTTTTTTATAGATCTATAGATTCTACGTATATTAAACATCTTTAGGTTTAACATTTTTTTTATAGATCTATAGATTCTACATATATTTATTATTTACCATAGGCATAATAAATATTTGTTTGTTAACAAATCTAAACTTCTCTTAAAAGTTAAACGGTCCAATAAAACAGAGCTCGTAAAACAAAATAACTTGTTTCGAATTAACCAAGCAAATGCTTTAATACTTTGGCATTAGATATACACAAACTATTTAATAATTCACTGGGCATATAACATCTTTTGTGTATGAATGTTTGTGTGTGCGCAAGAAACATACACTAGAAAAATTAGTTATTTCATCCCATATTGAATGAGAGAAGGAAATAGCCTTCATGGACACCTCTATAAAAACAAAAACCCATAATCTAGTTGCCCGTTTTAAAAAAGATAGCAAAACTTTGGAGACTCCCACTTCTCTAGTAGTAGACTAAGGGCATGTTTGGTAGGAAGAAATGTGACCAAAGAATTGGAATTGGGTTAAATTCACTTGTTTGGTATGCCAAAAAATTAGAGAAGCGGAGACTTATAAATTCTCGGGATAACATCCCTTTGTAATTTGATTTCCATCCCATTATGGGTGGAATTTGAACTCTCCGCTTTTTTATAAATTCTTTTCATTTCACCATCCCTCTTTTCATTCTTTTGTGGTTGCTCTTCATTATTCTTCCCCATAGGTTGCTCTTCATTACTCTTCATTATTCTTCCCCATAGGTTGCTCTTCATTATTCTTCCCCATACTACGCTCTTTTGTTTATCGTATTTTGGGATCTTTTGAAATATCAATAGGAATTTGGCACTCTTTTATTAATATTGGATTATTGATGTATCTTTATCATCATTGATCATCTAATTAGATGGGTATCCTACTTTGTGACAAGATGGTCAAGATAATTCAGTAATTGGATTTTGAAATTAACTGGGTTTTGCTTTCATTTGTTTTTGGGACATTCAAATGAATTCACCGTCATATACAATAGCTTTTTGATGTTTGAGGTTTATGATAATGACCAGTGATAGTGATTATTGGTATATGGTCATTTATGGATAGATGATTATGGATCAATGATAGTAATTTTTTTTTCATCAATTTAAATATTGACAAACAAAAAAATATATATCAAACAAAATAATTTATGAGTTAATTCTCGGTCATGGAATTCAATAAAATTCTTTACTAATTTTTATTCTCTCAATTTCTAATCTTTGCTTCATTTCATTTCCTTAAATTTCTCTCTACCAAACGTGCCCAAATAGTAAATAGGTTTTTAGTAAAACATCTTTTACTCAAGCCGTAAAACCAACTCTTGGTTATAAATAAGCATTCGAGCTTTTATTAAGCAAAAACATTATCTAGCTTGAGCTTGAGTACAAAAAACTAAAATAAATAAACGCGCATCGAGCTCGAGTTCGAGCAATAATAATATATTCGAGCTCGATTCGAGCTTGAGCTGATTAAAAGTTAATCGAGTTGAGCTCGAATATGCTGAAACTCGACTTGGCTCTGATCGTTAACACCCCTAGCCTCTACGTTGATACGTAGTAGTTTTGAACGGTATTTTTGTGAACTATCAAGAAGCTAGCTAACATAAACGGGTAGAATGATTAGAAAGGTTTTGCAATGGTGTTTGTCTAAGCTTAATAATTTTTAAGCCCTCGTTAATTGTTTGTATTAGCTTATTAAAGATTAATTGACAAACTCAAAGAGTACCTTTATGGTGTGTTTGGCGCAAGGCTTTTAAAGGTTTATAAGAGCTTGAGCTTATAAAATAAACAACTTATAAAATTAGTTTTGTTTGTCACATTAGCTTATGGAAGCTTTTATAAGGCATAAGCTTCTATAAGCCCAAGACCATTAAAAAGGCCAGGTTTATGAGGGCTTATAGTTAGCTAAATTGCTTACATACACTTCAAAATATAATGGTCACGCAAAAGCTTGAAATATATCTCATTTTAGTTTGATGTATTTTTATGTAATTTTACAAATCACATTAAGGTTTTTGGGGTTCGTTCGAATCGGATTATTTGATTATTGCGTTTTGAAAACAAAATAATCTAGTCTATAGTGTTTGGATAAGAAAAATGATGAAGTAATTATCCACGTCTGGCACTCCTCAAAACGCCAGAAAAACAACTATTGAGCTACCCTTTTGAAAACGCGGTTCTTCATTTATGACAAGATTACATGATTACCCTTGATTTATGTTTCTTTCGGATGGAAACCAAATCAAATCCAAAAGCATAAGATAAATTTATACAAACAACACATTGTTTCTTACATGTGTATGTATATTCTTCATAATGAAGGGCATTACAGTGGTGAAGAACGGTTGTGAGGTTGATAATGGCAGCAACTTTTTGTTTTTGCAGGAATTTGCAAAAAGGCGTTTGTGTGGTTTGGGGTAAATAAGAAAAATAGTTAATTACATAAATCGTCCTTGTGGTTTGGTAAAAGTTACGGATCTTGTCCCTATGGTTTTTTTAGCGGGTTTCGTCCCTATAGTTTACAAATCTTACGGATCTTGTCCCCATGTCTGACCCGATCTCAAAAAAAGACCTCCCTTCCAAATACTCCCTAACATGAGGGCTAACATTGTATTTTGGTTTTAACGATTATTATACAAACCACATGGACGATTTATGTAATTTACTCTTTAAAAAAAAAAAAATCTATTTAATTTTATGATTCAAAATTTTTTTAAATTTATTACGATTAAATTTTTTAATAAAAAAAAAATAAATAAATTTAATTTTAATTTTATTATAATAAATTAAAAAAAAAAACTAATTTAATTTTATTATAATAAATTAAAAAACTATTTTTAATTTTTTTTAAAATTTAAAAAAAAATCAAAAAAATTATAATAAAACTAAAAAAAAATTAATTTTAATTTTATTATAATATTTTTTTTAAAAAAAAACTGTTTTTTCTTTTAAAAAATAAAATAAAATTAAATTAAAAAAAACAAAAAAAAAACTTTTTTTTATTTTTATTATAAAACGGATGAGGGCGTATAAAAAAACGTTTTTATACGGTTTTGTCCGTTTTATACGGTTTCGTTCGTTTTTGTATGAAAATAACGTACAAAAATGTATGAAAACAACGCACAAAAATGTATGAAAACTTAAAAAAACGAACGAAACCGTATAAAACGGATGAAAACGTACAACAACGTTATTTTTGTACGTATGAACGTTGTTGTACGTTTTCATACATTTTTGTACATTGTTTTCATACATTTTTGTACGTTGTTTTCATACATTTTCATACCAAAACGAACGAAACCGTATAAAAACAAATGAAACGTAAAAACGGACAAAACCGTATAAAAACGTTTTTTTATACGCCTTCATCTGTTTTATAATAAAATTAAAAAAGTTTTTTTTGTTTTTTTAATTTTATTTTAATTTTTTTAATAAAATTAATTTTTTTAAAAGAAAAAACAGTTTTTTTTTAAATATTATAATAAAACTAAAATTAAATTTTTTTTGTTTTATTATAATTTTTTTGATTTTTAAAAAAATTAAAAAAAAATTAAAAATAGTTTTTTAATTTATTATAATAAAATTAAAATTTGTTTTTTTTTTTAATTTATTATAATAAAATTAAAATTAAATTTAATTTTTTTTTTATTATTAAAATTTTAATCGTAATAAAATTAAAAAAAAAATTGAATAATAAAATTAAAAAGAAAAAACTTTTTTTTTAAAGAGTAAATTACATAAATCGTCCCTGTGGTTTGTATAACGATCGTTAAAACCAAAATACAATGTTAGCCCTCACGTTAGGGAGTATTTGCGGGTCAGAAATGGGGACAAGATCCGTAAGATTTGTAAACCACAGGGACGAAACCCGCTAAAAAAATCACAGGGACAAGATCCGTAACTTTTACCAAACCATAACGACGATTTATGTTATTAACTCTAAGAAAAATGATTATTAATAGAGATTTTTCTTAAAAATGAACCTTTATGGGTAGTGGATTTCAAAAATGAACAACGCGTATGTATTTTACGAAAATGAATTTTGAACATGCTCCGTTAAACATAATACACCTGCCTCATCCAACGGTTGAAATACTCGGCGCGTTTCAAATGTTCAGGGCGTACTCCTCCATGCGCGCTCAAAACAATTCGTGAAAAAGAACTCAAGCGCTCTTCGAAAGTTACACAAATATATCCTCAGCGCACTTGAGGAAAAACAACTCATGCGCGCCTCCATCTTATCATCTGACATGTGCTTTTGTTTACTCTATTTGCACTACTAGGCGAGTACCCGCGCCTAGCGGTAGCGGTTTCTAGCATAAGATAATTAATGATTTGTGATATTGTGGTGAGCGTTTTGTGTAGCGTTTAAAATAGAACGTGAACCGATGAAAATGCAATTGTAAACGGTTGTACTATACGATAACTAAAGTCTAGACAAAATTTTTAACATCTATCAAACAACATATAAAAACATTTAATGAAAATGAAAGTAAACATTACATCAATTATGAGATAAAAACTAATAACACACGTTATTTGTCGCGCAAAACTAACAGTGATGGGATTAATGGTGTCGTTGTTAAAAATAACGCAAGTACCAAAATTAGCATGAATGTGATTAGCTTAAAATAAAAAAAAAAAAAAAAAAAAAAAAAAAAAAAAGGCTAATTTTGGCTATTTTGTAAAAGATTTGGGCACATTTAGTCTCATCATTTTTTTTAATGGCGTATTTAGCCTATTGAAAAGTTAAATGTGCACTAACGGGCACATATTTTCTCTTAATTGTAAAACATTATAATCGTTTTTGAAGAAAAACTTATATATATAATATATTTATGTAGCGACAAATCGTTTTATGTTAAAAAAAAGTTTATGGGTTCTAAACGAAAAATAATAAAAGTTTAAAGATTTGGGGATTAAACATAATGTTTTGAAACCCGGTTCGACCCGGGTGGTTCAACCGGTTGAACCGTTTCCGTCGAAAAACGGGTCGATTTAAACCAAGTCAACCCGACAGGTTGGGTCAAAACGGGTCAACCCACCGGGTTTGAAGCGTCCCGGGTCAACCCGATTTTCGATATGTATTAATAGTTTGAAATTCTTACTTTTTACTTTGTGGTTTTTCCTTTATATATAGTATAGCAGGGTACCCGCGTGTTGCAACGGCGGGTACCCTGTGACGATTAACGGAGAATAGATCGATGAGACCTAATTCACCAGTTTGTATCAGTTTCAACGGGTCCTCTCTAGTTTGTTTTTGGATGACTGATATTAGTTAGCTGAACCGGTGGCAACACAGGTTTCCGGTTGAACCCGTTGGTCCGGTCCGATTTTCAAAACTATATGTACCATTAACTTGTTAGCTTGTATGAAGTTTTGTGTGTTTTATTACTTTGTATAATGTGTATAATAACATATACTTTTTATTTTAGGGTGTTTTAAAAATAACATTAATTAGTGTGTTTAATTATTTTATATTTAGAATTATGTTGTAGCTTGTTTAAATTCTACACTGTGAAAATTTTATTTTACTTTTTAGTAAGGGGTGTTTTAATTGGTTGTTTTTAATTTGGTAGATATGCTTTTAATTGGTTGTACAATATGAATAAATTATTGTACTTTTAAGTAATAGGGTGTTTTAATAGGAATATTAATTACACAATATATTTCTCTCACTTTTGACTTTCAACTTTTTACTTTTTAAAGTTTGACCATTTTTCTATTATATGTAGTATAGATTATTTGGAGTTTATATCACTTCATTTCATTTATTGGAATATATATGTTTGGAGTTTAATTATTTGGAGTTTAATACTGAGTATCTGCTTTTGTTTACACCGAAATTAGTACCACCTTTTTGTCCAATTATTTGCAGTTTAACATCACGTCATTTTCTTCAACAAAACTAGCCCACCTTTTTCTAAAATTTCTTAAACGAACACTTTCTGCGTTAGATTTCGAAAATGAACCTCGCCTATATATTTTTCGAAAATGAACTTTTCAATCTTATACGTTAGATTTCTACCGAAATATGTTTTATATGTTTTAAACCGTACACGTGTATAACCAATTTCCTGGGCGTGAGTTTGAGCGTAATACAAACCAGTAAGAAGTGAGGGTGTGTTCTGGGCGTGCCCTGGGCGAGAGGTTGAGCTGGGCGTGGCCAGGGCGTGGAGATAGGCGTGGCAGCCTGGGCGTGGCCAGGGCGTGGAGTTGGGAGTGGCAGCCTGGGCTGGGCGTGGAGTGTTGTATTTTGGTAGGCGAATGAAGATGAATTTTGGGCGTGGTGTGGAATTCTGGGCGTGAAGAAGTGCATGTAGTGTTTGCTTCTTTATTTCTTTCCTATTGTTAGTTTCATGCTTTATTCATTTCACATACCATATCATAGCCATGCTACCTGTCGACAATTTAAGTCTACATATGTGTTTTAATTCAAAAAGGTGATAAAGACTAGATGATAGAGACTAGACAAAGATGAATATTTAAATAATGATGTGATAAGATGATAGATACATTTTTTGTTCATTTTGGTAAATAATGAGAAAAAAATCCATATTGGTAAAACAAGTAGCTAAATGGGTTATTTAGGTAATTGTGGTCCTAACAACTTGTAAAAAAATAAGCGCACATCCCCATGAAAAAGTGAAATGCACTCGTCCATTTGGGTAAATCCAATTTTTTTAGTTCAATCTCCTAAATAAGCTAGTGTATTAGGTTGGATTGGTAATTTTTTTTAATTAATACGGAGTAAAGTGATAACGATAGTGTTAGAATAAGAAAATAAATGGTATGTAGTTTATTATTAGAATAAGAAAATAATAGTTAACCGGTTAATAGTATGTAACGAGTGTGGGAATCCGCGCGATGCAGCGGGATTAGCTTCAAAGGACTTACTTTGCAGCGACACTTGAACCTCATGGACTATTTTTGCTAAGTTGTGAAACTTTGCATTTAATGTTTGGACTTATTTTATAACGACGCTTAAACCTTAGGGACTGTTTTTGCCAAGTTGTGAAACTTTGCATTTAATGTTTGGACTTACCTTGCAGCGTCACTTGAACCTAAGGGGCTGTTTCTGCCAAGTTAGAAAACTTGTCATTTAATGCATGTGGGTGGTTTCTCTCTCTTCCCCGACAAATAGTATATAACTATATATAATAATTTGCAGTGCTGCATATTATTTATTTATTTATATAAAACCAAATCTTTTTGGTGTCCATTTTGGTAATTTTACATGTTATATTATTTATAATCTAATTTGGCAAATACTAAAAAGATTGATTATTTGATTATTGTGATATCAGACAACATAATCAAATTCAAACATTATTTTTCAAAATCTGTCTGATTATCCATTTTTAAAACACATAATATGTTTTCAATAAGCAATCCCAAACACAAATAAGTTTAACTCCAACTTATTCGACAAACAAAATTATAAAAATATAACTACAGGCTTTGTCGACTTATACTACTAAGTTACTCAGCTCTAAACCCAGCTTATGCTCTTCACGCCACACTACCCTAGAGTTAAATGGGGGTAAAAATAACT
>OU343217.1:28757547-28910794 GCA_910596185.1 Chrysanthemum makinoi
GCAACCGAATCAAATTATACTACGATAAGGAGCAAATGAATGAAATATCAGTTGAGACAGTTTCACCTGAAAATGAATTCGAAACCATCACCTTCAGAGCACCTTTCCAGAAGAATCCCACAAAGTGTTCCGAAACCATCCGCTTCATCCGGAGCGATATTGATGCAACCGTGAAGAATTCATGTATGTCCCTGAACTTTTCAAAATGTTCAAGGTCGCGAATCGTGGCCAAGTAAATTCGGGAAGATTCGAGTCAGGCTGATGACTCGTTAATAAAACAAGCGCTTCTCGGGAGGCAACCCGTGTGTTTCAGATTTGATTTTCTGTGGTCACGCCCCGAAGTTTGAACCCTTGGTTTAACTTAAGTGTGTGTGTGTGTGTGGGGGGGGGGTGCCACATCTTAATAAAACTCTTTTTGTTTGTATATAAGATTTTGTGCAGGTAATGATTACTCAAATGGACGCTTGGATAAAGAAAAATAAGCTGACAAACTCATTGGAATATCTGGTTTTATCTCTATTTCCCTATTTTTATACTTTGAAGTTCATTTTTCACATTGAGGACAATGTTTAACTTAAGTGTTGGGGGGGGGGGGTGAATAGGAAAATTAGAGTTTTAAGCTTAAATTTAAAATTTTGTTTGCCTTTGTGATCTAGTTATTTTCACGCTTCTAGGATAATATATTAGAATAACTGGATCAAACCACTGGTAAAAATGGTAATATTTGAAACTTTGAGATGTGTTCCGATTAATATTGCAATCCATTCTGGGATCGATAATATTTGCTAGCACAAATTATAGCCTTTACCACTAAAAAAATTGTGAGGATTTGAGCATGTTCTATATAAAGCATACATCTTTTATGCTTGAATCTTTTGCTATGAGTGTGCCGGTGATTTTATTTATTCTAGAACTTGTGGTTGTAAATCATTACCAAACCGCAGTGAGATCGCATTCGTGCGATATAAGTAAATTCATGTGATAAAGAGGCACCTTAGGATTTAACCCAAATGACATTCCATTTTTCATATTATGCTATATTAGCTAGCCACATCGGTTAGTTAACCACCTACATGGACCCATTTGTAGCGCTCATCTTTAGCGCTAGTTACCCTTAGTTACACCCTCTGAGCCATCCTTTTCGTTTTTGATAAATCCAGAAAATACAAAAAGATTTTATACTTTAAACCTTAGCCTAACCCTTGTCAATGTCTAAACGGTTGGATGATGAGAAGATTGTTCAAATGATTATGAGTAACCACACCTTGTTAGTTTTTTGAGCCATTTCAAGTTTCATAAAAAAAGTATGAATGTATAAGCCAATGTGCTATGTTCGAAGAAAAGTTGTTATGGCAAATCAAAGCAAAGAGTTGTGGAAATCCGAAGAAAAGAAAAAAAGAAGAAGCTATAATCATTTACTGGTTTGTGGATTATTTGGTAACTAGCAACATGTGTTTTAGACTTAATTCTATTTTTATTTTAACACCAATTTCATTAACATTCGCATGCCTTATCCATACCCTTAGCCCTAAGCCTTAACATTAACATTCGCATGCCTTATCCATACCATAGAAGATCAAGATGATTGAAGAACCAATCTCTACAAGTCAGCATAAAGTAAAGGTCGATTTTCCGTCACTCAGGAAGACCAACCGAATCGGTTGCAACCGCAACCGGATCGGTTGGATGTTGGTCAAAAAGGTGCCGGTTAAGCCGGACCAACCGATCGGTTGCCACCCACAACCGATGCGGTTGGAGCACTACTAAAAGGCCAACCGGATCGGTTGGTCATGCGACCGATCCGGTTGGAAGACCTGTTTATGCCAAATCTTCATTACTAAGTTTCCCCTTTGTATCCAAGCGATTCTAGGTCCTTCCCTTGGTGTATTTTAGTCCCTTCCTAACTCCTTGGAGGCCAAGTTCAACAATTAATACCCTAGGCATTGGAACTAGTATAAATAGAGACCTCTTGTGAGCATATGAGACACACACTTCAATACAACTTTCTCTACTCATCAAACAAAGCTCTTAGCTCTCAAATTCATCCTTAGAAGTCCAGGAAAGTTTGGAGTTCCAGAAGTACCATATTTGGAGGTCAAAACCCCAAGGAGTCTACCCCAATACTTTGAGAATTATTACTTCACAATTTGTAATCTTATTCCAAGCATTGTAAGAATCTTAATCATGTTTTCTAATGTTCAAAGTTCTGAGTTTATGTTTATGTTTGCTATGAATGGCTAGTTTCTTTATACACTTGCTTAAATGATGTTGATCATCATATGATTAGTTTGTGAGTGTGTTAACATGTTTTAATTCAATTTCAAGTTGATTCAAAAATCCAATTGTGCTAAAGTTTCATTGTGACATTTGTTAATCAAGTTTAACTAGTTGATAGTAATCGTAGAGGTCGAAAGAACTTATTGTTATTCAACTAGTTATAATTATTTTGTGTATGGATGATTGTTTTTACCCATTATTCTTGATTAAACAAAGGAACTAAGGTGTGGTTGTAATAAGAACGCTTTTTGATTATCAAGTTGGATTGATTGGAAACTTCTAAAAGGTCGTAAGATTAGTTGTTGACAATCAATTGTAACCTTTTGTCTATAATCGGTTACCTTTTGTATTGACCATTTCTTAAGCAAATTTGATACAACAGATGGATGTTTTTGTGTTTAAGTTTGTGAAAATGAACTTATGAAACTTGAATTGATCTTGAATTGATTGGTTAAACTTAATGCTTGTTTTTATGAACTAAAATCTTGACGAAGGTTTAACTTGTAAGAACAATAGATTAGTACACCAACTAATTATCATAACCAACATTATAAGAGGTTAACACAATCATACTAATCAAGGATAAGAAACTAGTTTAAGCATGTGTAGTTTTTAATCATTTGAATTTTATTATATCTATTTTCGTTGTTATATGCTTTAGGATTGCCTTAGTTGATTTAGACTTGTTAATCAGATTCACTCAAATCCCTACGAACGATCTCGACTTACCTTCAAAATCTTGTTATAACGGACGAGTGCACTTGCTCGTATGTGTTATTGTTAAAATTGGTAAATCGTCTTTTATAAATTTAAAACTTGTACACACGTAGCACATTAGTGATGATGGACTTCCGGTTCTTTGATTTTCTTCTCCCATTATGGGCTCGGGTCGTGTCTTTTCTTTTTTCTTTTTCGGGCTTTTGCTTCTACCGGCACATTCTTGTTTGACCCCGTTACTGTTGCTCTATTTTAACTTTCTTCTTCATGACGTTTCGTCGTTAAATATCGTCTCTTCGTTTTCCGACTTACTGGACACGTGCATGTTGCCTTTTTCTTTGATTTTCCTGTATCCTAATGTGTCATTTCCTTTCTTCTTCCCCTTATAAATGGCCGTTGTTTCATCTTTGTTGTCATTACCGCTTCGCCTTTCACTATAATTACTTTCAAAATATTTCTTATGGCTGACACCGCTTCATCCTCATCTCGTTTGTTCGACTCGTCTGGATAATCGACACTGTTCACCAGCCATGATGATATGGTATCTCCTTCACCGGAGTATTACACTACTAATCCTTTCACAATCCCTCCATTGTCTGATAATGCTTCTCCCTCATCTCTAGCTTGAGTCTGATGTTCGTGATTATGATCATATCCCTTTCTGGGATGTGTAAAGTGGTGATATTTTCAATACTTCTTTCGTTTGTCGGGAGATAATAAATTATAATAATAATGTTTATCGTTAGATTTGTTAACAAAATTCATATATGTTTCTTCCGTTTATAGATCGCTAATTCTCTAGAGCAGATTTGGGTATGTGAATAACTTTGATTACGGACTATCATAAGCATGGTTAACATTAATTAGCCATCGCGGATGCATTAAAGACCAAGTCACTACTCAAGGTGACTTTACTTAAAAACAAGCACTCCAAAGGATCCAAGTTCGATTCTCTAGTTCATTTTTGGTGGCTTGTTGTTTAAAAGTAAATCTTGTAAGCAAATTTTGTTTGAATCTTGTGAGATTTCTATATATGGAAATTGAACGTTGTAGGAGACAGTTTTATTTGAAATTTGGAATAGGAAATTGAACGTATACCACACTTTTTAATTCTTTTACCACTAAATCACACCACAGATGCACACAGTACAACACCGCTATGCATGATCACTACTACAAAAAGTGAGAATGCATACCTGCTATTCATTCACCTGAAAGGGTGAGTTTATTTTGTTTTGTACACGCCCGAAACTGTGTATAAAATATTTATATTAGCCACACATTTTTGGGTGTATATACCATTTATTTGACACTTTTTAGCGTGTAAAAAAAATAAATCAATAAAAAACTTAAGCAACGGTAAAAAGCGTGGAAAAAATTATACAAAAATTAGAAAAAAATTCTACCATATAAACCGTGGGACTTTTTATACCTCAAATTCATAAATGATATTCCCATCACTTTTCACCCAAATTCTACCATCACTTCACCATTATCACTTTTTATTCTGATATCCCCAAATATCACTTAACCAAAAATTCTACCAAATAAATTCCATTATCACTTTTTATTCCATCTTCAAACATAAATCCCCAAATAAATTCATAAATGGATGAACCCTAATCCCCAAATAAACTCCAATCGTAACCCTAATCGTTCAAATCAGTAGTTAATCGTTATTCGGTAGTTAAATCAGTTTCAGTTATCAGTTAATCGGTAGTTAATTCGTAGCTAATCGTTGAAGCAGAGCGATTCGGTATCTATTCATAACGATCAGTTTAATTTTGTTAATCGTTGAAGAAAATGAGCTCATGATTCGGTTTGTTAATCGTTCCATTTGCAGCAGATAAGATATAAACTATAGTTTCAGTTTCAAGCTATGGTTTCAGTTTATTTAATTTGCTTAATTTGTGAGGAATACTAATTAGGTGTATTTGCTTAATTTGTGATTGACTTATTTGCTTAGTTTGTGAGGAAAACTAATTAGGACATTATGTTTAATTAATGGTAGTGATTTGGTTTTATTCTGAGTCATACGAATATACATTTATGTGAAATATCTTAATAATGTGTGTGTAATATTTAAGTGTAATAATTTATGTGAAATATCTGCTTAATTTGTGAGGAAATAAGCACTTATAAATAAGCACATGGGAAATGATTATTTGAATGTCATAATGGGAAATGATTATTTGAAAGTAACTATATGCAATCCCAAACACCCTCTTATTGTGAATAGATGGACTGGTATATAGAACTGCTTCTTCGATATCAATCAAAAACAAACATTCTGAATAATAATGACAACATGTACAAGGCATTTAAAGGCATTTTGTTTAGCTTATTTTTGAGCTTATGAGCTTATCTCACCTTGGCTTATATTCTATGAGCTCAATTTTCTGGCTTTATTATCAAACTTGTGGCTTATATAAGCTTATTATGATTATGATATAACAACACTTAGGCATTAATAAATCTACTATATGAATGAATTGAAATGTGTATGCTATAAGCTTTTTGTCTTACTCATAACATTATTGGAATTTATTAAAACCAATAAGTTTTCAATTCTAATGATTTTAGGCATTGTATCGGAAACTTGGTAAGTATAAGCGATGGATAAAACTTGGATTACTGCTCCAATAATGGATTATGGTGACTCTTATACCCAATGCTTGCCTTGTAATCTTCCAATAATGGATGATGTGAACCATGGAACCTCGTTGGCTTCGTATGGAAACTGAACTCCAAGACACTGAATAACGATCAATATCTATTCACCTGTTAGATTTCATGAGCTCATTTTCTTTTTTTCTTGTGTTTTATAGGTCTGTGTAATCATTTTTTACTGTAGTTTGAGCAGTTATTTACTGTGTAAGGATGAGATTGTCAGTGGTGCTAATTTGATTTGATTTGATCGTTTTTGTAGGGGAAGAAGGAAGGTAATGCGGTTAGATATACAACAAGGTCACAGGCTGTTAAGTTCCACTTAAAGTTTTCAGGTATTATTCATTTTGTGAACTTGAACAACGTTCAGGGAAAATGCCATCTGAATTCTGAACTGTAATAGTCGTCTCAACGCCCATGTCTGTACATAAACCAAAAGCTACGTCAAATAGACTAATCAAATACAAAAAAACCATAAACAAGGTTTATGGATGCTTTAATTTGGTTAGAACAGGTAAATGTTGCAGGATATTTGTTTGTTTTCTACTGATGTATCTTTAATCCTTGTTCTTAAGACATCGTAAGTTAGGTAAGGTTGAGATTCTTGAGATGTTGGGTTTCTCTAATCGAGAATCAGTGGGCTAGCGTGTTTATCTTTATTCTGGTTTCTGTTGCTTATTGATCAAAAGAAGTATAACTAGCTAGTAGTTTGATGCACCGAAGTTTTAATTGCAGGGTACGTAACGAGGAGCAAGACACATCCCTTTAACTGACTACGGAGTGGAGTGGTGAAACAAGTCATTAGAGGTAATTTCTATCATGATAATTTTAAATTTAAAGTTTGCGAAAAAGAATGCTGCATATTGTTCAGTGGATGCATTGTTCAGATTTCCCTTTGTAATTAGTTTTTAGTTTTCTTATCTCTTATTATTTAGTAAATGTTTCATGTTCAGTGGATGCATGTTGCTTCTTCTGATGCAAGATGTTTCTATCTTTCTTAGTTTGTCTCTAGCTTTGTTACCTCATGGTTAAAGTATCACATCTTTGTTGCATCAGTCTTCTCAAGCCGCAACATCTTAAATCCTTTAGTTTGATTTTAATTTGTTACACGGAAGCAGATACGAATGGGATGTGCCTTTACACTAAATGTCTTTGGGTTAATCTATCTATCAGCCTTGACCAGCAATATAGGTAATGGAAATAATATTGGCAGGTTCAGTAATGTGATGGTTCAGGGCAAAAGCAGTTATGTTCTTTAGCTTCTGATATTGGATTTCTTCATGAAACGTGAATGAAAAGTATTTAAGGATTGTAAACCACAAGTACTATATATCCACTAAGATTGATTGTCAAATTGATAAATAAACCTGCTAAATGTTCCATTTTATGAGTATAAACTATTTGGAAATTGATTTTTTTTTAAATCTACATGTTTCACATATTAATTGGGAAAATGATTAGAGGTTGGTATATTGGGAAAATGATTAGAGGTTGGTTAAAACTCATTTTAAGCTAAAACTCATTTTATAGATTCCTTGTAGTATGTTCATTATAACAGGTAAATGTTGCAGGATATTTGTTTGTTTTCTGCTTGTTAGGACCCATTAGTGCTTATTTAGGCAATGTAGACTAGATCTCTTCATTAGTTAGTTTAATTGAAGCTTTTGAAAGCTTTTAGGTCCCTTGATAAGCCCTTGAACCAAGCAGTCCTTTGTTAAGGAAGTAGTTCAAATCAGTGGAAGAACAGATATTGGGCTTTTTCAAGTGCTAACGTAGCTTTGCTTATCAAAGATTGTAGGCGTAGTCTGCGAGTCAATAATTTTGGCCTGCAATTTTTTTTTGACAGTTTTTGCAGGTATGAATACTTGAAGACCGAAGATCGACGAAGCTAGCTTTCAATAATCTTTTGCAAAACCAAGCAGCCTCGATGAATGAACCAATATGCACAGATTTGAAATATGCTACAGATTTGTGACAGTTTCTTTTGTATGTGAATATGCTACAGATTTGAAGTATGTTTCAGATTTGTGAAAAGTTTATCAATATCCTACAGTTTCTTTTGTATGTTTCAGACAAAGCTTATCAATATCCTACAGATTTCTGTTGCTTATTGATCAAAGAACAGATAACTAGCTAGTAGTTTGAAATATGCTACAGATTTGTGACAATTTCTTTTGTATGGTATTTGAATATGCTTCAGATTTGAAATCTTTTGTATGGTATTATATTTTTTTTAAATGTAAAATTATCAAAATGGTGACATTTAAAAGCTGATTTTTGAAATTTTGCCACGCTATTTAAGTGTGCACTTTTGAAACTTGTCCACCCTTAAAAGTGTGGACTTTTACCAAATTTCTACCCTTTCTAGTGTGGCAATTAATTGATTTCTCCACGCTCAATTGTGTGATGTATTTTGTGACGCCAATATTTGCTACGCTATTTTCATCGTGTACTTTTAATTTTGCCACACATGAAATCGTAGAGATATGCTATAATACGTGTGTATAATTACCCCATTTGTTGTAGTGGATTGATGGTGTGCACATCACTTTTAGTGGTGTGTATATCACTCCCTTATAACATAGATATTCATTTAGGCTAGTTATAGTCATCATTCACTGTGACAACACCATAAACTTTCACAATGTCATGTTTAATAAGATATGTCATTAGACTGTAACCAAGACAGTGACCAAATATACACGTTTTAACTTAAAGCTTATTTACACAGTTATAAAGTCGGTGTGCCCTTTGTAAACTTATTGAGAAACTAGACATAACAAAATGTTTGAAAGTTGGTTTACCGGAAAAAAGTTACCAAGTTTGGAGCAATGAATGATATGATATCTTGAATAGGTAAGAATATGAAACGATCACTACATGATTAATTCCCATTAGTAACAAGAAGATTTGGTCAATAATCAAAATAATTTAATGACAAAAATTAGTTACCAATCATCACTTACTAAATGTCATTTATGACCGGATCAAAAAATCATTACAACTTAATGGTGACTGGAAAGCGGTCACATTATGATAATTAACCTTCTTGTCACTAACTTTTTTTTTGGGTGCACAAGGTGAAAATATATTACCACTCAACAAAAGATTACAAGGTTATAATCAAGAATCTGTTTTGAACATGCTCAAACAGAATTCACTACTCAATAGTACCATCCAAACAAACAAAGAACTATGCCCCATATCTAACACTACTAACCAGACTTAAATCTGTAACAAACATTCCTGAAACTACAACAATATTCCAATTCAGGTAGTTAACCTTGAATCCATAAGAACCAAGCTGCACTATAACTTGAACCATGCCAGCTTGAATCACTTTTCACCTTAATGCACCTACCATCTAGCTACATTTCCACATTACTCCCCATCAAAACCATTCAACCATCATCCACAATGGCAATGACAGGAGAAGTGTGTGGCTTCACTAGGGATCCTTACCCATCCATTGGGGGGCTCTGCCAAACAGCCTACATTT
Organism: Chrysanthemum makinoi; assembly: GCA_910596185.1. Classification (NCBI taxonomy): domain Eukaryota; kingdom Viridiplantae; phylum Streptophyta; class Magnoliopsida; order Asterales; family Asteraceae; genus Chrysanthemum; species Chrysanthemum makinoi. The sequence continues at coordinate 28,766,708 of OU343217.1, forward strand.
CCTTCTCTAGAAAGGCTTCAACTGTTTGGGAACACTCTCCCTCAATGATGACCATCCATTTCCTCCTGTGCCAATGTATTGAGAGGACCAAGCAGGATCATCTTTCACTCCTCGCTATTCCACTCAACATACATTGGCCGCCCCAACCATATACCCTTCACAATGGGATGCTCTACATTTTGGTACATTCAAAGAAATGAGACCTCTCACTTGATCATCAAAGCCTAACATAGTTCCCTCCCAAGGCCAAACTGGATAGGAGAATGAAGAACCAATGAGTACAGTCTCACCCAAAGAACTCCAAGGTACTAGACACACACCCACTGTTATGGTTTGCAAATAGAAAAACACAGATCAAAATATTATATTCTGACCCACCTCACTATTCTGAGAGAAATTTGAATTTATCCAACTCAAACCAGTATTGAAATCAGACTAACCAAACACCTCTGAAAACAGAACCTTCCATATAACAACCCTGACTTTAACAAAAGTTCATTTGAATTTCCCAGTCTTTACTTACTTTAGAGGTAGCTGCAGATTTCCTCACTTTCAAGCACATAAGCTACAACTTGATGCTATCCAATATCCCATTTAGAAGAATTTGACTATCCCTTTGACTATTGTTAAACAATCTCATGCTTCTTTCACTCCAAATGAAGTAAACTGAAGTGGCCACCACCATTCTATGAAGCACACTGTATATAGAATTATTGCATCTTCCATTAGCTAACACACCTACCACATCTCTTCAATCCCAATCCCAGTTCAACTTATTGACCTTTGTTTTAACTTTTTCTTGTCACTAACTTAAATTCATGGAATGACAAAAGTGGTCTACTTTAAAAAGGTGACCAAAAAAATTAGTCACTAACACTTATTTTGAGCAAACATGTTAAATTCTTCTCATTCATGTGATTCGTAGCCTAATACTTGGTCTTTTGGTTTGTCCTCAAACATGACGGGTTTACTTAAATGATTAAAAAATAAATATTTTAATACTACCTGTGGCTATAAGTGTATGATACATTATCATAGATAATAAAGAATAATATATCATATGCTTGTTGACTTGATGTCAAGTTGCATATATATAATGCAAAACATTTAGACACAAATCATACGCCATGAAATTTCTCTAATGTAAAGCAAACGAACTTTAGTTTTAATGTAAAAAGGGAGTTGTAGTTTAGACTTTAAATTGCATGCATGCTTGTGTTTTATTTCACACTTCAAGTAATTATCAATCAATCATATAGTTTCATAACATATCCCCTATATAGACTAATAACTCCTTTCAAATATATTTTTGGCAAAATTTGATTTTTAAAATATTGCAAAGTGAAATACAAAAGTGTGGATGTCAAACGCATTGACATCCCTACAGGCACGGAGCTAAACATTTTGTCGATTGGATTCAAAACTATAACTAGTATTAGTTGGTTTGAAAAAAAAAAAAAAAAACTAAATCAAAATAAATTTCACTAAAATTACAAAAATAATCTTCTTTATATAGTGGTTCAGTTAAACTCACTCGACTCTATGTAGCTCTCGCATGCATCTCGACCGTAGTTATATAGTTTCAGTTCAATTGTCTTAGTCCTCTAGTCATTCTTTTTAATCTTTAAGTTCTATTGTATTGTTGGTTGAGGATTTCAACAATAGATTAATGCTTTAACAGTAGCTATAAAGTGACATTAGGAATTTTAGTACTCTAAAGTTGTTTGGTTAATTCGTTTCCTCGGATATTTGAGGCCAAAACGTTTAAACCCAAAGTTTATTTGGGTGGTTTGGATTGATTATGATCAACGGGGTGATTATGTTTTATTTTCAAAACCGAATAGACCAAACCAATTAACTACATTGAACCGAAAACCAACCGTTTGAACACCCTATTCGGTCAATTAATTAAAGATTGTAATTGTCCAATTATAAAAGGTTATAAGGAAGAATAGGTTGAATAAGGGAGCATATGAAAAAGAAAGAACAAGCGCAGTTGACTAAGCAAGTCCAGTTAAGGAAACGTACATCGATATAACACATCCAATACACACAAATGTACATACATATGAGTCGGTATATGTACTTTGCATCAAGCTTAAGCAATATTAATCTTTATCCCAAAAATGGAGAAGCAATGGTCAACTATGGGAAGTTTTTGATACATCTATAGTATGTGTGTTTAGTATATATAGAAGAGGGATGTATATGAAAAGATGTATCCAATTCAAAAAATAAAAAGAACAGTGTGTTTACATACATTGTAGCAATGAAAACAAGCAGCCTGTTCGTTGATCTCTTTGTCTGGTTCTTGTTAATGGCAAGTTGTGTTTTATCCTATAACACCTTTAATGAAGTCATGTTGCCTACAAGTGTCATAGGACCTGAATCTGTTGCCTTTGACCTTGGAGGTGGAGGTCCGTATGTAGCGCATAGGCATGTAGGATCCTCAAATGGCAAGGTTCCAACATCGGTTCGTTGATTTCTACACTTCACCCAACAGGTTGTGCTACTCTAAATCCCTAAACACACCCTTTAATATTTATATCTAAGTGCAAGCTCACACGCCCTTGTCTCACTTGTCACTTGATTCCGTAACTACTTAAAACTTAATTAACAGAAAATGTTTCCTGCACATCGGATACTTCGGAAATTAATTGTTGGTCACCCTTCATTTCTACATAGCAGATAATTTCATAGTTAGGTTCCCGATATTGTGTATCTATGACTTTGGAGTCTGTTAATACAATTCTGGGCGCTTCTCCTACGAGGATTAGTGTAAGCTAACTCTTCGGAGAATAGATCTTGTATTAAGTGAAATCTTCGATTGCTAGTTGCTAAGAAAACCAACACCGTTCTCTCACCACGGAACGGGTTCAGCGTCAACCTCCGGCGTGAGAGTAAGTGATAGTTTTTAGAGAGATGAAGTGAATTCTAGAGAGAGAAAGTGTGTATATGTTACCGTTTGAGTAAAGGTGAGACCCCTATTTATATGGTTGACATTTCTCGTCGTGTTCTCGGTCACGGTCTTGAGCGAGGGGCCATGACGTAAGTCACCGGCAGAGTTTGTCCATTGTTGTGATGGTGATGTTTTTGGGCGGAGTTGTCCCGCTTTCCTTTTGGGATCGCAGGTTGCAAGACATCCGACCTAGGGAAGATTCCTTTCCCTTTACGTGGGCGCGGTGTCCTTGCTCGGACGCGTTTGTCGTCCGCGGAATGGCTTAGTGGCCATTGCCGGGTATGTATTTGGTCCGCGAATCAACTATGTGGGTGCTGGGAGTATTACATACTGTTAAGTCCGTCTGACCAGTATTGTGCGGGGGGTCATACGTGATCAAGTCCCCCAGTCTAGTTGTGCTTGTTAGTCTTATTGCAAGCAATCGCTAGACTAAGTTATCTCGTAACCGCGGTTGGGTGTATCGTAGGAAGACCTAACCATGCCGATCGCGTGTTTTCCACACGCAGTGGTATATACCGTGTCCCTGGGATTCATGAAACTCGCCAGACATTTTCTCGACTGATGGGACGTTTCTACGCTTCCATCTCGCTCGTTGATCTGGACCGACTGGCCGTTAGTTACGGGCCGGTGACGGGCGTGTTGTTCGTTCGATTGACCCGCCGGTTTACTTTGGGAGAGTATAAATACCTTTTTTTACTTTATTGGTTACTGCCATTTCCTCTTCGCAAGTAAAAAAGAAAACGCCTCCGTTTTGTGTGCTCCTTCCTACTTTATCGTGTTAGGTTTTTCCTCCTTCCTTGTAGTTCAATGGCTAAGAAACCCTAAGTGATTTTAACTGTAAGTTGTCCCAAAAGATTTGAGTGATTTTTGCTCTAGATATCACATTCCTTCAATCGCTCACCCACTTCTTCCGGTCCCAACGACACCATAAGGGATGCTCTTACGGGTAAGATAGGAGTGTATACTAGGTTCTTCGAACTTTGCAATTTTAGGATACCCCTTTCCGCGTTCCTATGTAGGGTCTTGGAATATTTTCAAATTCATCTATCGCAGTTATTACAGGCCGCCGCTAGGATTAGTCATTTTGAGATCCTTTGCCGGCCACGGTGGAATACCCACCGTGCCATTATTTAGGAAGTTTATTATTCGGGATGAAGGACGGCCGGATTGGATGACAGAGAAAGCGTAAGGGTCCTAAGTCCTTGGTTGTTCCAGTGTGTTACACCTCTCCTTTGGATTCCGTGAAGAATTGGAAGGAGTTCTTCTTGTTGACGAATCAAGCTTTTTCCGTTAGCGATCTCGTGGAACAGAAAGTTTCTGTGGACCGTGATCCACCCCCGATCGATCGCGTCATTGACCTTGAGTTCTATGATCGTCTTGACACGGATGCGTGCTCCGTTTTAAGAAGTTCTTGGGAGCCTTTTCTTTGCACAGTTGGTCTTAGCCGTGCTTGGGATGATGCCACAAAGACGACCTACTTTTAGGTCTGCATGGATAATGAGGGTGGGTAAATTTTTTAGGATTTGTCGCGCCTGCTTGTCTTCCACTTATGTCTTGTTACTAATTTGTGCATTTTTGTTTGCGAGATATGTTCTCTTCTCTTTATTAACCAACGGGATCCTTTCGAGGGTAGCATCAGGGGAAGAACTCTGCGAAAAGGTGAAAGCGTTGGCTGGATGAGACCGCCCAGGGTTATTGAGCAACCGGAGAATACTATCACATTAGTCCGGGGAGACTATTGTGGACAACGTTGAAGCGGCTAAGGCTAACAAAGCCACCGGGAAAAGCGGGTTAGGCTTCGCTTCCCTTCCAAGCAACCGGAGAAAAGAGGATTACTTCGTGGCGGCGAATGATGCCGGATCCACCTGGTATGGTATCACGTGCTATGTTGTCGATTTTTCTCGTTTTTGCTTTCAAAAATAACTTAAGTGTTATGATGCGGGGCCGACCGCGGGATCTCTTTGAGCTTCGCTGACGAATCCGACTACGGTCCTCGCTGCGAGGAAGTGACCAACTTGTCCTCTGAGGCTACTCCGGAGCGCAAGTCAATCCGGATTCCTTCCAAAACATCCACCCGGCTCATCAAGAGGACCTAGATGTGGACATGCCCGGGCCTTCTGAGCCGCCCATTATGCAACATGAGAGTTCGTTTAGGGTGAGTCTCCGCAAGATCCTGGTCACGCCCCAGCTGCCTCCGATGATGATTTCTACGAATCCTTATCCGTGGACAGCTGTGGAGGCAAAAATATCTATGTCCCCAAGTGGTTGCCATCCAATGAGTTAGGATGGATGACCCCTGGATCTGCAGTCGAGTATCTTTGGACAACCTTGCCACCCACTGGTATTTGTCCATTCTGCGCAATATGCTTATCTGGACTTCTTTGGAGCGGTACAACATGATAACCCGATCCAGCCAGCGTGTATGTCTTCTGAGGTATCGTTTGCGGCTGCGGTTTGAGCTAAACCAAACTAATAAGTTGAACAGGAGACTCAAGAGGAAGGACAAGAAGGTTGAGGCTTTGGGGAAAATTCGGAGCTCGAGGTGAGGGGCATGGAGGCAAAGGGTCTCCGCTGGCGGGTTGGTCGCTTGAGTCCAGGCGGAAGAGCTTAAAAGGTTATGCGTGGCGCGTGGCTCAACTGGAAGGTATGATCGCGCTTCAGGATGAACAATGGCCCTTCTACTGTTGAGAATCTTGAGCTAAAAGGTAACGTGGGTCGGGCTTACTTCTATGGCGATGGGTGGGGAACAGGAAGTGGCGCGGCTGTTGGAAGAAAAGTTGAAGGAGTGAGGAGAGGGTCCGTGGTGAGTATGATGGTCAACTTCGCAAGCTTGATCGAGGTTGGCGAGCTGAACGCGACTTTGATGAGGACCATTTCCGAGTACCCTTATACCATCGAAGAAAGCGTTGGGTTATTGGTCACGGCTTTCGCCGGGCATGGCTGGCTTTTAAACAGTCCAACGAGTTGCAGACACGCCTGGGTGGTTGTATAAGCAAGGCGGTCGCGGAAGGTTTGAGGCAGGGTTTGGAGGCCGGCGTTGTGCATGGGTCTAAGGGGGTTAAACTGGAGCAAATTAAGGCCTATAATCCGCGAGCCAAGGAGGTCTATCGCGAATCAGTGATACGTCTTAGTGACGTCCCTTTCCCACTCCTTGATTCCTTGGAAGCTTGCAAGGATTCTTCATTAGAATTCCTATGTCGCATGGCTCGTGTTAACAGAGGAGGCCGGCTTCGGAGAATTTGCTTTTAATCCTCGGTGGAGGAAGTTGCCCTTCCCATTCGCTGCTCCAAACTATTACTAGACGCCAGCAGCGCCATTGCGCCTATAAGGAGAGGAAGCACCGGGCATATGGTAAGAAATTTGATGTTTGGAACCCGGAGTTGCTTGTTTGAGGTTGAGCACCGGTTCTATCAACTCTTGGAGAGCTTTCCTAGTGATTGTTCATCCGGGACCAATCCCTTCCTCCGGTCACCTGGACCTACGGGAGGATGAAAAGAAGAGGAAGAAGAAGAAGAACAGTGCGCCGCGCGATGACATGTTTGACACAAAGCGTTCTTGATGGTGCAGGGAATGTTTGAGTTGGTCTCTTTGGCGGCATTTAGACTATACCGCCTTTTGCCATCTTGTGAAGCTTTTTACTTGTTATTTTTGTTAGGGTCGCGATTGCTGCGGCGCCATTTTGTAATCCGGGGTGTGCCCTGTGTACTTGTAAAAAGTTATGGACTTAATGAAATGTGTTGGTTGATCTGCATTGCACTTGTTTTTTTAGTTGCGGACTTAGTTATTCAGGCTTTGGGTTTTACCCTTTGCCGCACCTTAGGGGTCCGGGGTATCAAACAATGGACAATGGGTTTGCAATACCACTTAAATGCCTGAGTCAATTTTGAGGTTGCTTTCGTCCACTTGTAATGCGACACGTCGTGCGGTTGTGAGAATCATGCATAAGGTGTAAAACTTTAAAAATATGATTGCATATGTATTTTGGAAAATTTGTAGAGCGGGCCAGGCATCTACGTTTCATTACTTAAAAAACGTTACAAATAGAAATAAGAAACATGAAAAGTTAAAGTCCCCTTTGTCGGACGATCCGTGATCAACTTACAAAAGACGGGGAAAACCTACTTACGCTTAGATGTAACATTTCTTCAAGTTGCGGGGCGTTCCATGTCCTCGGTATCTCTCCCCATCCGCGACTCGAGCTTGTATGTTCCATTCCCTATTGCCTCCATTACTTCATATGGCCCTTCCCATTTGGGCCCCGACTTTAGGTGTCCTCCTCGCTCTACTAGCTTCGTTCTGCGGTAGACAAATTCTCCGGTCCGGCCGAGCTTCAGACTTTGGCGTTGTAGTATCCTTCCATCCTTGCTTTTGCTTTGCGCGCCTCTTCAATGGCCGCGGCTTCTTCGTTTTTCTTCGGGATGTCGGACTTAGGCGGCTCTTGGTCATTGGAGATTTGGTTTATGGCCGCACATCGGAGACTTGGCATTCCAATTTCCACCGATAACCGCTTCGGTGCCATATGTGAGGAAAATGGGGTTTCGCCGTGTTGTTTTGATCATGGTTACGTAGGTGCCCGAGCACATGCGCACCTCTTCCATCCGATCTTTACTTCCCTTCTCCAATCTCGCTTTGATGCCTTCTCCCGGACTTTTTGTTGGCGCTTTCGACCGGCCCGTTTGCTGCGGATGTTTCACCGATGCAAACCGTTGCTTGATGTTGAGCTTCTCGCACCGATCCTTGAATGGGTTATCGTGAATTGCTTTCCATTGTCCGACACTATTTCTCGGCAGTCAAGCGCGCACTATATTGTCCCAAACAAATTTCTTCACTTGCCTTCCCGTGATGGAGGCTAAGGGCTTAGCCGATCCATTTAGTGAAGTAGTCTATTGCTACAATCATAAACTTTACCTGCCGGGCCTTCTCGGGAAAGGTCCGCAGATGTCGATACCCCACTTGTAAAAGGCCAGGAGGGTGATTGGGGTCAGATTTTGTTGCGGATGTTTTGGTACCGGACGGTGGACTTGGCAATCTTCGCACCTCTGTATTAGCTCACACGCATCCTCGTGCATCGTCGGCCAATAATACCGAATCTAATTGCCTTGGCTACCACCCCTTGGACCGAGTGCATGCTACACGACCCTTCGTGGATTTCTCGCTGGCGACGTAGTTGGCTTGAGTGGGGCCTACGCGGAAGCCAAGGTTCTAGGAAGGATTTCGGAACAGATTCCGCTTCTCAATGCGTCTGCCTTGCCTTGATCCGTAGTTTCCTTGCCTTGTTGTCATCCGCCGGTAGCACTTCATCCCTTAGATATTCAACTAGGGGTGTCATCCATGTATCTCCGTCTTCTTCCACGATAGCCAGTACTTCCTTTTCTTCGATGGAATTTTCTTTTAGGATTTCCACAAGGACCTGTTTTGTCAGGTGGACAAAGCTGGTGGATGCAATTTTGCTTAGCGCATCTGCCTGTTTGTTTTGACTCAGAACCTCGCTCGATGGAGAACGTCCGGAACCCTTCAATCGGTGCTTTGGCCTTCGCCAAGTAGCGCACCATGTTTTCCTCCTTTGCTTCATATGCTCCGTTTATCGGTTTGCCGCGAGGCGGAGTCAATATTTTGATAGGTCTTTGACCCGCATTCGTTCAACAATCCTTAGTCCCGCAATTAGTGCCTGCACTCGGCCGTTATTGGATGCCTCGAACTCGAAAGCGGGCGTAGGTGAACTCCTCGCCTTCCGGGCTTGTCGATTAAGCCGCTCCGGACCCTTCTATGCACGAGGACTCGTCTCGTGAATAGCTTCCACGACTCTGAGTATTGTTCTGGTCCTTTTCTTGTCGAGAGTTTCTTCATCACGGGATCTCAGAATGAAGTCGCAGAATCTGTCCTTTATGGTTGTCCGAGGTGCTGAAGGTGATGTCATGTTCGTCTAGCTCTATTGCCCATCGACCATTATTCTCCCCCGGATGGCGCCAACTTGTTAATACATTGGGCGCTTCTACGAGGATTAGTGTAAGCTAACTCTTCGGAGAATAGATCTTGTATTAAGTGAAATCTTCGATTGCTAGTTGCTAAGAAAACCAACACCGTTAGTCTCACCACGGAACGGGGTTCCGCGGTCAACCTCCGGCGTGAGAGTAAGTGATAGTTTTTAGAGAGATGAAGTGAATTCTAGAGAGAGAGAGTGTGTATATGTTACCGTTTGAGTAGAGGTGAGACCCCTATTTATATGGTTGACCTTTCTGTCGTGTTCTCAAGGTCGGTCTTGAGAGCGACAGTTTGTGACGTAAGTCACCTGCGAGCTTAATCCGCTTGTTGTGATGGTGATGTTTTTTGGGCGGAGTTGTCCCGCTTTCCCTTTTGGGGCTGCAGGTTGCGGTACATCCGACCTAGGGAAGATTCCTTTCCCTTTACGTGGGGCACGGTTGTGTCCTTGCTCGGACGTTGCCTATCTGTCCCTGAATGGCTTAGTGGCCATTGCCGGGGTATGTATTTGGTCCGCGACCGAACAATGTGGGTGCCGGGAGTATTACATACTCGTGCTAAGTCCGCGTCTGACCCGTATTGGTGCCAGGGGGGTCATACGTGATCAGAGTCAACAGTTAGTCTTTCATAACTCAATGTCGGAGTGTAAACTTACTAGTTACGGAGTATATGATTTTTTTTTTTCAGGACTAAACAATTATGTGATGGTACAAATGATTTGGACTTGGGACCAATATGTGGAAGACCATTGGCTCTCAGTTTCGATTACAGAACCAGTGATATCTATATCACGGATGCTTTCTTCGGTCTAGTGGTAGTAGGATTCAATGGTGGGCTTGCAACTCAACTTTCCACTGGTTACAAGTACCTTTCTGGAATCGATGTTGAGTCATATAGCCAACATGTTTATATGACCGACGCTAGCTTGACTTACGACATCAGGTAACTTCTGAAAACGAAACACTAACCAACTCATTATTAAAATTATTTTTGGCAGTTTTGATAAAGGTTTATTTTTGTGCAGAAATATAACACAACCAGGGTTTACACCCGACTCAACCGGAAGGCTCTTGAAATACGATCCATTTAATCAAACAGTAACTGTTTTATTAAGCGGGCTATCAGGGGTAGGTGGTCCCACTGCTAATATTCACCGAGACTGTGTTTTAATTCCAGAGTCTGTGAACAAGTCTATCATAAGGTATTGGCTGGAGGGACCAAAAGTAGGCACAACTGAGGTATTCCTTACTGATTGTGGGGACGTGAAAAATATAAAGCGGGCTGCAAATGATGGAGATTATTGGGTGGCAACCTCGGTGTTGGATGTACAGCAAGGAATAAGGGTTAATGAGTCTGCAACAGTTCTGGAAACCGTCTCATTTACACAGTTTGGGAACATGACTATTACTGTGGTTCAGGAGAAAAACAGTGCACTATATGTGGGTTCAAGTCATGCTGATTTTGTTGGCAATTACACAAACTAGAATTGTGTAATCATTTCTTGAATGGCCTTAACGCACCGTACTACTATAATAATGGTGATGTAACTGAAATAATTGTTTCACGAATAAATTACTGTACTATATTATCAAAATGCATTTTCTGCGATTTATGAAACGCTAATTCCCAAGAGCTGGTTTTGCTATGTACATAACTAGCCTATGGTGTATAGACATGATTAACATTAACTAGCCATTCTTGGTGCATGTATAATGAGTAAGCCACTGCTCAAGGGTGACTTCACTTGGAAAATAAAGCACTCCAAAATTTGTTTTGATCCTTTTTGGTGGCTTGTTGTTGCAAAAAAAGTCTAGTAAACCAAATTTGTTTTGATCCTTGTGAAATTTATATATTCGGAAATTGTACGTACTTAGTAGGAGACAGTTTGCTTTGTAATTTATCACCAGATTCGTTTATGAAACTTTAGGTTGTGAGCAGACCGGATACTCAATGAGGCTAGACATCGTCCTCTCATTGTAAAGGAATCAAAAAGTGTCACAATGTCATGTTTAGTGACATACAAAATGTGTTAGTAGACTGCAACTAAGTGATCAAAAAGTATCTTAATATAACAGTATATAACTATATATGATAAAAACTTTGGAACAATGAACTTAAATAACAACAACAATATCTAATCACGTCCGAACGAGGTATGACGGAGATGAAATGTACCCTAAGGTAAACCCAAGAGTAGGGAGACTCCTCATATTCAATAAGAAGAATGAACTTAAAGATATACTTAATTGGTAACAACATGAAATAGTAACTACGCGATTAGTCGCCCATTTGTAACAGCATGATTCTATCACTAACAAATGAAACACCGTCAATGTGATTTAGTGACACAAGTAAGTTCAGTCACCGATAATCACCCACGATCTGTCTTTAATGCATAATGATCGGATCAAAAAGTCGTTAGCACTTAACTGGGGACTGATCAGGTGTCACATACTCATATCTTGATTATTATTAACCTTCTCGATCATCACTAACTAAAATCTGTTCCTAGAATGACAAAATAGTTTAGGAATAAGTTTAACCATTAAAAGTGGTCACTAATCTTTCTTTTGAGCAAATGAGCTAATTAATTATTATTCAAACCGGCCTGATGGGTTGACTCCGCTAAATTAAAACATAGATCTTTTAATAATAGCTAAAAGTGTATAATGCACTAGCATAGATAATACTAATAAATATATAATATGGTTGTTGAATTGTTATCAAGTACAGTAGTAAATTGAATTTATTATGTAAAGTTGATGATGCTAAAGGTTATTTAGATACAAATCATACGCCATGAACTTTCCTTGATTTAAAGCAAATGAACTTTAGTTTTTAATCTATAAAGGTGGTTGTGCTTAGATTGCATGCTTGTGTTTTATACTTTTATTTCACACTTTATGTGATTATCAATCAATCGTGCATACTTCTTTCCAAAAACTAATTTCAGCAACTTCAACTCCCGAAATATTGACTTATAAATGTGTAATTTTAAATAATTTTGGCAAAGTTTGCATTTAGAAATATTGCAGAGTAAAATATCAAAGTGTGGATGTTATGTGTATTATGGTCGAATGGTCGATTCAATATTGTAGTTGTTCATTTACACAAAAAGAAAGTTCCTATAGAGGAATATATGATAAAAGAAGAAAGTGTTAGACAATGAAACCCGTAGGTTATAACTTTTATTAAGACTCAGTATATAGAGAGGCAACCATAGAAACCATAAACCCACAAACGGGCTTGGGCCTATTTATCATCTAATACTCTCCCGCAGTTCGAGCGGCGAAATCTCGAAAGCTCGAACTGAAGTAGTAAACTAAGAAAGCAAAATAAAACAATAACCAAAATAAAACGGGATAACCCAAAGTATCCCAAACAGTCGTCTCGGGAATAAGAACCCTAGATTCGACACCAACAAAAGTCATCTTGGGAATAAGAACCCTAGATTCGACACCAACAAAAGTCGTCTCGGGAATAAGAACCCTAGATTCGACATCAACAAAAGTCGTCTCCGGAATAAGAACCCTAGATTTCACACCAACAAAAATCGTCTCAGGAATAAATACCCTGGATTCGACATAAAACAAAAACAAACAAATAAATAACAATTTATTTATTATTTATTTATTTTATTATTATTATTATTTTTTTCTAACATAAAACTACCGATCTTATCACTTTATTTGATCCAGCAAACTTCAAAGATCCCACCACTTTCGAGATTTCTTTGACTGACCATATGTCCATGGAGTTATCCAACGACCCACTTGCCCTAAACCCACAAACCGCTAGGGTTTGCATCAAATCCATCATAGCTTGAGATAATTGACTATCATATGTATGATGACCAATAAAATAATTCTTGTAAAATGGTATAATAATGATGTTGTTGTTTGTTGAGTTAAGAGTTGTACACGGGTGGAATTAAAACCCCACCTAAAAGTTTAATCTTATGCAGCGGAAGAAGAGAGGGATAATGGGTAGGGTTTGACGAGGAGGTGGCTCAACTTAGCCACCTAGGTCTGAGGATCAGACCCGTTCTGAAACCATGTTAGACAATGAAACCCTTAGATTATAACTTTTATTAAGACACAATATATAGAGAGGCAACCCTAGAAACCCTAAACCCACAAACGGGCTTGGGCCTATTTATCATCTAATAGAAAGAACAAGTGGTTGACTAAGCAATTCCCGTTAAGGAAACGTACATAGATATAGACATTTAATTATCCAATAAACACAAATTAAGTGTACGTACATATAAGTCGGTATGCGTACTTTGCATCAAGCATAAGCAATTATTTTTATCCCAAAAATGTAGAAGCAATTGTCAACTGTCGCAAGTTTTTGATACATCTATAGAGGAAGATGTGTATGAAGAGATCATTGGTACAAATATATTGGACTTGGGATCAATATGTGGGACACCATTGGCTCTCAGTTTCGATTACAGAACCAGTGATCTCTAATATTACAGATGCTTTCTTCGGTCTCCTGGTTGTAGGATTTAATGGTGGGCTTGCAACTCAACTTTCCACAGGTTACAAGTAGCTTTCTGGAATCGACGTTGAGTCATATACCGGAGATGTTTATATGACCTGTGCAGGTGGTCCAACTGTTGGTATTGACCGAAACTCTGTTTTAGTTCCAGAGTATGTGAACAAGAGTATTAAAAGGTATTGGCTGCAGGGACCAAAATAGGCACAAGTGAGGTATTCCTGACCAACTGTAAGTGGGATCCCTAGAAATATAAAGAGGCCTAGGGCTGTGAATGCAGGAGAGTATTGGGTATTTGGGTGGCAACCTCAGTGTTGAGTGAGCAGCAAGCACAATGTGTAAACATGACTATTAGTGTGCAAGAGAACAACAATGCACTATATATGTGGGTTCTAGTCACTGATTTTATTGGTAACTGCACAAACTAGTTTCCTGTGGCCATATCTAAAAGTATTATTATAAATAACAATTGTTTCTAAATTTTAGTTCTTATCGAAATGCATGTTCTTCCTTTTTTAGCAAGCGCAAAGCCTAATCAACAAGTAATATGAGATGTCCGCCAAGTCTCTTTGGAGATATCATATTAGTATCGCAATAATGGTGTGAAAGAACACATTTACTGACATGTGTTTTCAAATATGACCGAAGTAATGTATTTCACTATAGCGTAGTTGTAGTCTTTCTTGTGACGATATACTATTTATAGAGAATTAGGACCTGTGTCGATTACTTGATTACCATATACATTTGTTAAGATATGTCAATCAGACTATCTGGCCAAAAACATGTGTCAGTAAATTGGTTAAATTAAGAATTATGTTAGTGTAAAATGAGTTGGGCTGTCAAATAATGAAAGTTGTCATTCATGTGTGCTAGAAAACGTCTGAGATGGGCTGTATTCAGGTTCGGCCTGGATCCTTTTGATTTAAGCTTTTATTGCAATTTTTAAGATAACATCAGTTATTTATCAAATGGTAAATTGGTGATACCCTAATCGTATAATTTTACCAAATTTCAAGCAGTAGGAATAAGTAAAAATATCGACTTCACTGTTTTGTCACATTATGATCAATTATTTTGAGATGTAGAAAGCGCGAATGGGTCTCAAATAAACTGGCATTTGTCTCTCTTTGATAAACTTAAATGACCTCGATGCTTCGATGAGAAGTCTAATGACATGAACTCCATGTCGCTGTGGAGAATACACCCATTCTATAATATATCAAACCCGACCAGCCATTACTATAACGATTCATGACAACTATCCAAACGCCATTTGTAGACTTATTTAAAATCCACAAACTGTAAGTAATTACCTCTATAAGCTAAAATACTCTGTCTTAATTACATTTTGAACATGTTTTTACATACCCATAAATGCAACAGAAAAACCATATATCATTTTTACATGTCTGTAAGAAACTAAAAATCATGCAAATTCCAAATTTGACAAATTTATTCCGGTGGGATGATAAATATATAACGTAAGTGTTAAGAGATAGTATTAATTGTTGATAAGTAGCAAATACGTTATGCAAGATTGATGATAGAGAACAAACATTCTTGTTTAAATCTTACGTACCCCATGACATTTAATTCCCTATATTGGTGTTTTAATTATAAGAGTTGTTGACTACTAGGGATTGCATGCTTGTGTTTGAATTCTCACTTTATGTGATGATCAATCAATCATCTTTTTCTCAAAATCATACCGTAGTTTTTAGTAACCTCACCGATATCACAAAATTACCCATTTTCTTAATTATTTTTCACAATATGCCTAGAAATTTTGGTTTCACCAAAATTGCTATTTTTATTACACATTTGTGTGATTTTGGGCCATTGTGCGCTATATTTTTCCAACTTTCTATGTTTTTATTCCATAGTGTAGCACACACTCTCACATTTTAGTGACACTTTTGACCTTTAGCTTTGTGACGATACTTTATGTCACACCCTCAAAATATCGCAGCGAAAATGTATCTGGGATATGACTTCATAGCACAAGTAACACAAGATATAAAGAACGACCTTTACATGAATCGTTTAAAATACATCGTTTGATTCCTTTAATTAAATAAAGTTTTCCGCAAAATCAACTGTTTCACATCAAAATAAAAGATAAGTTTTGATACAATCAAACAACAATAGCTCATGCAGTAAATCTTCAATGTAATGAAACCGCTAATGGGTGACTCTAGTATGAACTCCATGATGCTAGCCAAACAATGCTAAACGTCAACATAAAGTTAGTGAATTCATAGGTTTAAGTAAATATAAATGTTGACCACAAGATTTCCAAGTGCGACTACTATAACAAATACAATATCACATAAAAGTATTAATATTGCACTAAGCTCATGACACTGAAGCCTTAATGCTTTTATGTATAACTGCCCCAAACCGGTGCCTTGCCAAACACCAAGAACTACCTTAAATAAAGTGCGTCAGTTTGACCTACCTGGTCAAGTTGGAGCTACCAACACCTAGACAGGGGAGTATCTATCCACAACATTCGCACTTACTACGTAATTAACGGTTCATGATAGTGGGGACTTTTAACGGCAATAGTGGTAACTTAGGCAATACGTAAAAGTTTAAGTACTTGTGTCTATATGTAAAACAAGCAATGTATTATCACCACAAAGTAGATCAAAATGAGTATTAACAAATAAACGTGGGCTATGACACTCACCTCAGCAAGTGGTGAATACGGGAATAAGTACGTAGGCTTGAACGTAACAAAATGTCCTAACCGCGACCTAATTAAATAAGACGTATTAAGAAGGATATGATATGTTCGATATGCACGAGTTTTATAAATTTTTATCACACTTATAAACTTGTAGTGAAGTTTTATAGAGATTCGTAAGCCAAAACATTTAGGAAAAACGAGTGAAACGTGTTTTTGGTTTCAAATACCACTAATAAAGTTGATGACTGTAATTAAATTAAGACTTAAATCATCCATAACTTCTTCGTTTCTTAGCCAATGTCGCTCATTCAAAGCCCTAGACGTAGGTACAAATGTATCCTTTCAAGAAATTATGGTTTTTTTTTAGTGAAAACATGTTTTATATTATCATAAAGACTCAAATAGTTGTTGTCCTCAAATAACAGTTTTGTTTAGAATTTTGGCCTGACTTTGCGAAGCTATAACTCACTCGTTTTTTTTAAAAATTTTAAAATTTCAATTCCTAAAGTTAGGCCTATGTCTTAGCTTTCCAAAAAGTCCAATTAGCACTTCTATTTTGGATTTTAAGTCATCCACTTGTATGCTACATGTCGCGGACTCAGAAACATGACTTGCTTGACAACCAGTTTTGCGTAAAATGTTAAAAATACTAAAAAAAAACTCCATAAATTATAAGTTTTGGGTAGAATCTATCTACAACATACTAGAATACAAAAGTATAAATAGTTTGGCCAAAAGCATTATTTAAAGTGGAGAAAACTAGCTCACATGTAGACCTATTTTTTAGGCAGATTTAGAGTTAATCACAACTAGGTTTAAAAGAACTTCCAACACTACAAATCCATAAGGGTCATACAAAATAATGAATGATAAGTTAAATATAAGTGAAATAGAGTATGATGGGATGCTTACACAAGTGATCTAGAAATGCACAAAGATTACCTCAAGAACAATAAGAAAACCCTAACTTTCTTTTTTCCAAAACTCTAACCTTCTTAACCAACTCTTAACCAATTAACCCAAGAAGTGAGCACCCCTTGTTTTTACCTACTTGCTGCCGAAATACTGGAGAGAAAAGAGTGAGTGATATGTGTTTTTGGTGTGGTGAAATGAGTGTTAGGTAGTATCCTTTTATAAGCAAAAATTTGGCAAAGTCTAGATCTACTTTCCTCCTCAATAGTGACAAGTTACATGAATTTGAACATTGTCTGTACATGGGGCTTGGGGAAGGTGTTGGTGCCGTGTAATGTGGTATCCAACGGGAGGGAAAAGAGGTGATGTGTAAGGAAATCTTTAAATTTATAATTGCTAGTTTTACCGTCTTTCATAAACCAAACGCACGGGTAAAGTATAAACCACGTATGTAGTATAATCTTTTAGGTAAGACCAGGTCGTATCCACAGGGACTTAGTTTGTTTCAGTAAGCAATAGAATAAAACTTAGCAAGATTACTTTTTCCAATAAATGAGCAAATAAAATATAACGATGTAAATTCAAATATTAAAACGACATGATTGCTTGTATAGTACATATAACTTGGTAACGTTGCTTATGCTAGTGATCTCAGTTTGATGATAACAAGAGTGGTAACAATTTGCAATGAGCCATTTTCATCAAAAGAGCGATTTCACAAATCATTAGTTCAATTCAAGACTTACGTTCATTAACCAAGTAATTTCTCACAGGGTTCTATTTCTCCTCTCAGCAACTTCATTTAGTTGTGGTGTTCTAGGAGGAGTTAACTGTGAAACTATACCACAATTTTTAAGATGATCGAAAAACTCGATACCAAGGTATTCTCCTCACTTATCGGATCGGAGTACCTTTATCTTTATGGCCAGTTGGTTCTCTACCTCGTTTTGATACCTTTTGAATTCTTCAAAGGTATCCGACTTATGTTTAGTTAGATAAACATATCCATATCTACGTAAATCATCATTAAATGTAACCTAGTAGCGATTTCCATCTCTTGTGGCGGATCGGAATGGTCCACACACATCTGTGTGTACTAAGTCCAATAATCCTTCGCCTCTTTCACATGAACCTATGAATGGTGATTTAGTCATCTTTCCTAATAAGCAAGACTCATATACATCATCCGATTTGAAGTCAAATGATTCCAAAACTCCATCCTTTTGGAGTTGGGCGATGCGTTTCTTGATTACGTGCCCAAGATGGGAATGGCACAATTTTGATTTATCAAGCTCATTAGACGAACCAATGATGAGTGCTAAAACACACATCATTTTATAGCTAAAAATATGCTAAATCGGACTAATAACCATTAAATATGTCAAATTATATTGCAAAAATATTGTATATGTGTTATTATGTCTTGCAGGTACAAGGGTTTGAAAACAAAGCAAAAACGGTGATTTTCGGATGAGTTTCAACGACATTTTCATGTTTTTCGAGGTTCAAACGAAGTCGTAAAAATTATCCGAACACATCATTGGAAAGATCACGAAAAATCGAGTCAAATGGTTATTTTATGTGGAGCATCGAGGCAAAGGAAGAGAAGTTGAAGGATCAAACGAAGCTCGAACGAAGATTATTTTAAAGATAATGGCTAAAATTGGATCAAGGAAAAGAGGGCTAAAAAGAATTAAATGCAAAAGAGTTAACATAAAAAGACTCTTGGTCTAGTGAGTGGGGACATGTTTGCTAAGCAAGAGGTCAAGGGTTCAATTCCCACTAGTGGCATTTTAATTTTTGCTATATATTACATCAAGCCCAATATCCAAGAACAAAATGAAGCTGCTCCTTGTATCTGCCCACGAAATTGTTGCAGCTCCAACAGCCCAGCTCGGCCCACTGATCCAAGAAATGCAAATGTTAGCCCAATCGAAGATCTTGGCCCAGTGCAAGTTACAGTTAATGAAAATGAAATGAAATTTGGAAGTAGTAGTATCTGTTGTCGCCACGTGCACCTCAAATGCTTTAATTAAATCAACATGGCGCGTGTATTATTCCTCCTCACCCACTCTCGCTGCTCCACCTTATGATCCAGCCATTCTCATCGTGACACATGGCGCCTTGGTCGGAAAGAAAGGCATATTTGATAGGAAGGATCGAGAGGAATGAATGTGCTATAAAGGGAGCACCAGATCCGAGAAAAGGAGAGACACACATTAATTTACACACACACTTCATTTTTATTTTTAAATAGTTTGGTAGTTTATTTTCTTTAGCTTATTGCTTAAGCTTTTAGCTTATTTTTAAGAACTTATTGTACCAAATATTTATTGCTTATTAATGATAATGATGTTTATGGAGTTCTTAAGTCTTTATTTTCTTCATCTCTTTCTTTCTTTTCTTTTCTTTTTCTTATCTAAATAAGCCATAATAGCTTATTAGCTTTTTGTGGTTTATTAGATTAGCTTTTTAGTGATAAGCTCTCTTATAGCTTTTTCACTTTAAGCCTTTTACATATCTTTTTATCTTGAATAAGCTCTTCCTTATAGCTTATTTTTAGATATAAAAGACTAGCTTTTTGGGTAAGCTTTTCATATAGCTTATTCAATAAGCACTTTTTATTTTTAGTTTCTTTTTTAAAACTCTTTTATTTACTTAGATTTATTTTCTTTTTCAACTTCTTTTATAAAAAAAAATTAATCTTTTTAACTTATCTCTAGCTTGTTTATTTAGATCTAGTCCTTAAATATACCCAACTCACGTTTAATCTTTGGATTTGAACCTCTTAGTTTTGGGTGGATATTTGATCTAATCTTTAAGCTTTTTCTTTACTTATTTTGTTGAAAGTTTAGTGCTTTTTAGATCAATAAGCTTTTCCATAGCTTATTTGATCCATAATATTGCTTATTCTCTAACCTTTGATAAAGTTGTGATCTTGCTTAGTTTCTCATCATTTTCATCCTAAGGCGAAGAGCTTAAGGGTTTTATAAGCTTTCTTATTAACTAAAGTTTAAAGCTTTTTAGTCTTAATAAGCTATTTAGTTAATAAAGTCACAAACTTTATTAAATATTTGGTCTTATTAAAGCTTTTAAAGAAGTAAACTTTAGGGTTTGATAAGTTTATAAAATCGGGTGGTTTTATTAGTCTCGTATTGTAGATCGGGTTCTATTTTCCTTACTTTCTCTTTTAGCTTGTGGAAAAATGATGTTTGTTGAGCTTATTATTATTATCTTTGTTGGTTTACTTATGACTATTAGTGAGTAGATTTTTATTATGCTTGTTAAGTGATTGGTGAATTGTGAAATTTAGTGTGGAATATTAGAGATTATTAATTGGTAGCCTTTGGTTTACTTGGTTTGATTTTTAGAAACTTTAACGGGCAAAAGCCGTTAAGGATTTTAACTATTTAACCAAGTAGATTTTATCTAGATAAAAAGTAGGATTTTCAATATAAACCAACGTTGTGAGAAAAATCTACTTTCAAAACGGATAATTAAAAGGCATTAATTAATAATTTTGGATAATCGATGATTTGAGTAGTTGGTTATTTTAACGGGCAAAAGCCGTTGGTATAATTAATTATTTAAAGTCCACTAATTTTTACCTCGAAAAATAATTGTTTTCAATATAAGCCAATGTTGAAATAATTTGTTTCGACGGGTATTAATTACATAAGTGCTTTTAAGGAAAAATCCACACTTAATGAACTTTTCACCACACTTGACAAGCATAGCTTTTTATCATATATTGTTAGTCGGTATTATTTGCTATTAGTTTAATTTTTATCTCACTTAAAATAGTTGCTTTATTAATTAGTATAAAAAGTTTTAAAAATTAGCCTACAAAACCAAACAAAAAACCAAAACGATAATCAAGCATCGTTTATAACGAACAAACAAAAACATAAAATTCAATTCATCTCTCGCCTAGGAATACGACATCCGGAAGGTTGATTATTACTTGTCCTCAAGTAGTGATTGATTCTTAATCGGGAATACAAATTTTAAAACTGCCATTTGCTACAAAAATAACGAATCAACCAACATTTAAAGTCACATTGCCATTATTACTAATACATTGAACAGTTTCAAATATGCCTTTGCAAAGAGAAGCTTGAAACATAAAACAACCATTAAAATAAATCAAAATATTTCCATTCTCATTATCAAATGAAAATGTATAACCATCCTTAAACAAAGCATGAAGTGAAATAATGTTTCTTGTCATTTAAAACGAATAACACAGCAATTATTTAAATCTATCCTAAGTCCAAACTTCAGCATGAGCTCGTACTTTCTAATCCTTGTCACGGGCGTGATTTTTCTGTTTCCCATGACTAAGTTGAGCTCTCCATGCTTCAACCTCTTACGTTCCTTTAGACCCTGCAAAACAGTGCAAATGTGAGTACCACACCCTATATCCAAGACCTACTGATCGGTGCTGAAAACAGTCAAGTTTAATTACACAAGCCAACCACTTGTGAATGGTCAACCGTAACAAACTTAAAACAGCTCAAACACCCAATGCAATTTAGATCGGGAGGAATATAGTGTATTCCTGGGTCGTTTAAGTCCCACGGAGGATGAATTGGTGTTTAAACAACTTCAGATGATAGAATGATCACTAAGGATAGTGATCAGTAAGGTTTTGATGGATAATTATACCTAAAGAAAAGATCTACAAATTACAATGACTTAAATGCAAATTAAAAGAAATTAAAAAGTTAAAATATATTAAATAAACGCTATCACTATTTTTACAATGATGTTTTTGGATTTTATAAAATAAAATAACTTAAATAAACTATTTAAACTAAAATGTAAACCTAAATAAACTTAAAATGTAACCTAAAATGAAAACGATTCGTGTAAAAAATAATTTGGGCATAAGCAAAAGCGTAATATTATTGAAATAAAAGGCCTACGAGTGTAAAACTAATTTTATTACGTACTATATGATAAAAGAAAATTTTAGAAAAAAGATTTATATTTTTTTGACTTTTATATTTTTTATTATGAATTAATTAAGATTTTACACTAATTAATTGTTTAAAAATACTAAAACTAATGAGAAAAATCTGAAACTTTTTTATAAAATACTTAATACTAATACAATTTTATAAAAAATACAAAAACTGAAAAACTATAAAGAATAAAATGAAAATAAGTGAATAAGCTCGTATAAGCTTATTAGACAAAATGGGGTTATGTATTTAATTGTGTAAAAGAAAAGCGAGACAAGTCCCAGGGCAACGGTAGGGCGTGTGTGTGTGAGCTAGGTGGCGTGGGTTCGGAGTCCCACCTATGCCTTTTGCTAACTATTTTTTTTTCGATTTTTCTTTTGCAAACCTATCTAGAACGATTAAATAAGCAACTTTTTCAACTGTGACTTGTTATGAAAGGTATTAATAAGCTCGGTTTGAGGTTTTTTACTTAACATTGGCAAAAGAACTAAAATAAGCAAAGGCTTAAGCTAAAATTGCTAATTAAGCTAGGAATTAAGCTAAGGTACTGAAACAAGTTCAAGAACTAATAATAAGCTAGAATTGTAACTGAAAGAGCAAAATGAATAAGCAATAAGCACTTAATCAGCTTATGATTTTAACACAGTTAAGTTACAAATGGAAATAAGCAAAAGATCAAGCCATTAGGCTTATAAGCTAGTAAATAAGCAAATGAAAACTGGACTTAAGCTAAACACAAATACTAAGCTAATAATGACAACTGAACAAGTACAATAACTTATAAATAAGCAATTTAACTAACCAAAATAAGCACTAAATACACTTGTTACACAGGGACACTCGTGATTAACTAGGCACCTTTAAGCTTAATTATAAGCACTTAAATGAGTTTAAAATTGAAAATAAATACTGGACTTAGCAAGATGACCAGATAAGCTTTTTAAAAAACTAAATTACACAGGGCTATGGTTATCTTATAAGCTTTTAGAAGCTTATGAAAAGCTAGAAAATCATCGAGCATGACTCGATGATTCTTTGAAATAAGCTGGAGACAGACTTATAAGCACTTGCAGGGCCTAGTAAATAGTGCAAATTAAAATATTAAGCTTGAACCCTTAAGATGGCTTGGTAAGCTTCACAAAAAGCTAAAATTCAAAAGCTAAGACCAATTAACAAGTAATCTGTGAGCTTATCAAGATGGATGCTGGCCCCATTACTGTAAGGGCACCATTTTGACTTTTTAAGAAATTAAACATGTTGACTTATATGAACTTGTAATTAATACTACTTACTGAATATGTTATATTAGGGTGAAATAAGACTAGATCAAGCTAGTTCTATGAATTTCAAACACAAAATAAAACTTGTATCTAGCAAAATTCCCACAGATAAGTTATTAGGACAGGTAGCATGGGATTTTGACTTTTGAGCTTAAGCAGGCTCAATATTTGGACAGATATGACTATATTAGAGCTTAACCAACCTAAAATAACTAGCTTTTACTACTACATAAACCTCTAGCACAGTATAAGTCCCAAATCCAAACACCCTAAATTACAACTGTTATGAAGATTAAAAGAGTAAATCTCTGAACCAACAAATTTTAATGATCAATCTAAGTCCAACTGACCTAAGTACAATTATTTAAGCAAGGTATTAGCGTTTATGACCACAGAATAGGTACAAGCAAAACGCAAATAGACTTGAAATATGAAAACTGATAAACTCACTTACATGTGTCCAGATTGTTTGCAGACTAAAACAAACCCAAGACTAACCTAACCTATGCTATTACAACCCAAATCACCCTCTGCATCTGCTTTAATCATCACCATTCCCATTGTGAGCTCATAGTTGACTTATGTTGACCATTATACAAAATTACTTGAAAATGAAATGTAAGCTTATAAAAAGCTTAAAAGGACATTAACTAAACTTGTTTAAGCTTAAAACAAGCACCTAACAACTTGGACAGTAAGACTTTGAAACCGAGAATCTCAACGATAAACTCATAAACTTGGAAATTTAGCACAACTGAAATTAACACTTGAAATAGGTCTTAATACACTATAATAACTTACTTTAATAAAGTTTAACTTGAAATTACAACATTTAACTTAAACTAAAAGCAGTTTATTAAAAAGCGACATTAAAGAGGAAAAATCAAACTAGCTACTCCCTTTCCTTTGCTTCTTCACTCTCTTTTATAGCTTCACATGATTCTCTCACATCTTAAGTGGATCCCACCGATTCGAGCATTTGGGTGACTTTTGTGAGTTTTGGCCAAAATGTCAATTTTGGCGGGAAAGGTTTATTTGGATTTGGTGGGTGTTGAGTGTTTTGGAGAAGGGCACAATTAATGTATCTTGGATTGTAGGAGAGGTGGAGGGGACAAGGAAAGTGATATGGAGAGGAGGGTGGTTTTGTGAGTTGCAGAGAGCGGTGGGGAGAAGGAGAAAAAGCAGCCAAGGTGTTTGTTTGACCAAGAAGGGATGACAGAGGCAGTGTTATTACAAGGGGGTCCAAAATTGGGAAAGGGTCCAAAGGTTTGTTGGCTGGGGTCCAAAATAGGATTGTGACAAGGGGCCAAGGTTTAAAGGGTTTAAAATCCAAGGACTAGATGTGCCAATTCTGAAAATCAAGGGACCATTTCTGCCAATTCTGCAAAGTTTCTCCAAAGACTAAAACTGACAATCTCAAAAAGTACAAGGACTAAACTTGCCATTTTCCAATTTCCGGGGCCATTTTGCCACTTTTCAAAGTTGAAGGACCTTTTCCGCCATTTGACCAAAAATTCATTCAATGACCGTTTTTGACAATTAAAAATATTTCAGGGACCTTGAATGATATTTTTCTTTATTTAGATATACCAGGGGACATTTTTGACAACTTTTGAAACTTAGGGGACTAAGCGCCAATTTTGCAAATTTGATCGTTTTCATCGATTTTGATCTTTTGCATTTAAAACACATAAAACACTGATTTGTGATATTTTCATCATTTTGATGCATTTTTGAGTGTTTTCGGATGCTTTTGCGGTTTATATTGTACAAAAATGATGAGTATTTAGACACTCATCAATCCCCACACTAAGATATTGCTAGTCCCTAGCAATGATTTGAGAAAACTTGATGGATTTGAAAATCTCTTTACCAAAAGCCATCACTTCTGGAGTAGCCAAATGTTTGAGTTCAAGTAAGAACCTTGGTACACTGATAACCAAATGATTTTGAGCAAATCATAAAAGTCTGTCAACGGATTTGATTTTGTCTTTACCAAGCCGTACCTACGGACTAGCCAACTCTTAGATAAATTATCAATATTATCTTTGGTGAGCTGATTACCAATTATGGATTTTCCACTGCCTTTACCACAAGCCATAACCTTGCGGGCTAGCCAACTCTTAGATAAATTATCAGAATTATCTTTGGTGAGCTGATTACCAATTATGGATTTTCCACTGCCTTTACCACAAGCCATAACCTTGCGGGCTAGCCAACTCTTCACTTTTTAGGATATGGTGAGTTGAGAACCATACAATTTTGGGCAAATTGCAAGCCATATAAACGGATTTGATATATCTTTACCAAGAGCCGTTTGCTCCTGGATTAGCCAATCCTTTTGTCTATTAGACAAGGTGGACTGATAACCAAGCTGAGTAAGTGTAGAACACTTACTACCAAAAAAAAAATTTTGGCCAAAAGCGGGAATTGGGTAGATAATATATGAAATTGCGAGAATTCCCCACACTAGAAATGAATATTGCCCTCAATATTCAAAGTACCGGGCGGTTATCTTAAACAAAGAACGTAAAAGGGAAATACTACGGCCATTATTTAGAAAGATTAATTTTTTTTAGAGATATATATATATATATAACATGTGGGGCATCACCCCCACACTTAGGTGGTAGAAAGGGGTGAGAAATCAGAAATATGGGTGAAAACCCATATGGTGTGTGTCTTGTTTTTGGTTACGAGTCGCTAAGCTTGACTCGACCCGAATTCAATGGTTCATGGGAAGCAAAGTGGAAGAAACAATCTCCATCGGACTTTCATTCAAGATGTTTGG
Source organism: Chrysanthemum makinoi (assembly GCA_910596185.1). Classification (NCBI taxonomy): domain Eukaryota; kingdom Viridiplantae; phylum Streptophyta; class Magnoliopsida; order Asterales; family Asteraceae; genus Chrysanthemum; species Chrysanthemum makinoi. The sequence goes on from OU343217.1 coordinate 28,792,794, forward strand.
ATAAACATTGAAGCACGCGAAAGTTCCACACCGATGAGATATAGAGAGAAAGAACCGGCTCACAAATGATAAATGAAAATGCCGGGGTCAAAGATAGTGTCTTCACTCCCGAAGGAGTAAAGAAGAGAGGAAGTCACCGAGTAGGCGAAGAAAAGAAGGAAGATCATGATAACAATCATAACTAGATCTTCTTCCTCGGGATTAAGTGCAGTTGCACTTATTTGGATTTTGTTGGTTGAGCTCTTTGGGTTGGAAGGCATCTCGGTTGGGAGGGTGGGAGGATTTGTCATAACTATGCAAATTGAGATTCTCTCCCCCCGATCATGATTTTGCCATCCAAACAATCATACTCCAGTGAGATATGATATGAGAGAGTTCACCGGAGAACTCCTCATGAAGAGAATCATTCACATGATGTGAATTTGTGAACTCTTGTTCCATTGTAGGCTCATCACTATCCTCGTCCGAGTATCAAAGAGTGGATTCTCGAGAATTGAAGTGAATTGAGTCGAATTCAAATAGAGGATTGGTGAAAGTAGCTTTGAATGTTTCGGGAACAAAGTGATCAACATTCTCTATTGGATTTGTTGGGATAAGAAGTGAGTGAACGATCATTATCAATGAGACTTTCGGTCTCTCGGATCGGCTTCGAAATCAAAGAGTGGATTGATGTGAGTGAGTTCACCGGAGAACTCCTCAAGAAGGGGATCAAAGATCGATTGTGGAAGTGATGCCTCAACGTACTCGATGTCTCCATAGGAAGCACAATCGTCGCTAAGATCAGAGAAAGTTTCAAATTGATCATTTGAACACTCAAGAGGGGAAGAAGAATCACACATATGATCAGAAATTCCCTGTGACTCTCTTGGGATTGGGACAAGGACCTCAACACTAGACTTTATAAATTCATCCGATTCCTTTTCAGGAACAGTGTCAAGATGCTCATCCCCCATGTGCAGAGAGTGAGTGGGAGCCTTCGTGTGATAGCAAGCAGTGAGGGAGTTTAGAAGGACTAGCATACATATGTTTTATACTTAACATTTGTTCTTCCGCTAGTAATTCCATCATAGTCTTTTCTCCCTGATTCTTCATGGAAGGAGTTTCAACTGATGAACTTGATGAACCGTTATAAAATTGTAAGATATCAAGGATATCTTCATCATCATCGTTATCAGGAATGAAACGGAATCGAGAGCTAGATCTGGCTGCTTTTTCTTTTGCAATTGATTCCCTAATAGATTGTTCAAAGGCAATTTGGGAATCTAATTTAGCAGCCCGCTCTTCGGCTAACAAAACTTCCATGGATTTTTCATTTGGATTATTTTGGGACGACATAGCCGACTCCTCCTTAAGTTCTTTTAATAACTCCGAGTCTTGAGAAGGTGCGTGGTAGTTTCATGAGGAGTTGCTTGAATCATTTGGTACTGTGGAGGTTGGTCTTGATACGAAGAGTCGTAATTGTTACAAGGAAATGGGTTCCCTGTTTGACAATCCGAGCTAGAGTGAGGACCTTCACAATACTCACAACGATAAAAGCGATGTGGCGTGAGTGGTATGTGTTGTAGTCATAATTGTTATCAGGAACTTGCTCATAGACAAGCGTGTTTCCCGATCGACAATCGAGCTGGAATGTGAACCACCACAGTACTCACTACAACAAGAAAACTTCTGGGTCTCCACAGGTGTGGCGGTGATGGAATAAATCAGTAGTGTTATGGTAGGAATAGGGATCTTGGTTATAGACAGACCCGTTTCCTGATTCCACCATGCTACAACTGGGCAATTGCCACCATTATAAGGACCACCACACCATTGACAACCAAGAGGGTGAGGATAAGACATAGAAAGAATCAAAGGTTAACAGAGGGTAAGAAATGAAGAATCAAAAAGGTGAGAGGGTAAAGATGAATATTTTTGGTATTTTTGAAAAACATAATGATAAAAACAAAGGATGAAAATATTTTTGGGTGTTGATAACACTTCAGAAAAAGTGTTAAAGAACTTTTTGGATTTTTGAAAACTTTACAAAAAACTTTTTACAAAAGATGGAATATGCACAAGAATGGGTCTGAAAATGGCTTAACACACGCTAAAGCCTCCCCGGCAGCGGCGCCAAAATTTGATCTGTGCTGAAAACAGTCAAGTTTAATTACACAAGCCAACCACTTGTGAATGGTCAACCGTAACAAACTTAAAACAGCTCAAACACCAAATGCAATTTAGATCAGAGGAATATAGTGTATTCCTGGGTCGTTTAAGTCCCACGGAGGATGAATTGGTGTTTAAACAACTTCAGATGATAGAATGATCACTAAGGATAGTGATCAGTAATGTCTTTGATGGATAATTACCTAAAGAAAAGATTTACAAATTACAGCGACTTAAATGCAAATTAAAAGAAATTAAAAAGTTAAAATATATTAAATAAACGCTATCACTATTTTTACAATGATGTTTTTGTGATTTTATAAAATAAAATAACTTAAATAAACTATTTTAATTGAAACGTAAACCTAAATAAACTTAAAACGTAACCTAAAATGAAAGCGAAGCGTTACGTGTAAAAATAACTGAGCAAGCATAAAAAGCGTAAAATTATTGAAATAAAAGGCCTACGAGTGTAAAACTAATTTTATTACGTACTATATGATAAAAGAAAATTTTAGAAAAAAGATTTATATTTTTTGACTTTTTATATTTTTATTATGAATTAATTAAGATTTTACACTAATTAAATGTTTAAAAATACTAAAACTTTTTGGAAAAATCTGAAACTTTTTTATAAAATACTTTATACTAATACAATTTTATAAAAAATACAAAAACTGAAAAAACTATAAAGAATAAGCTGAAAATAAGTGAATAAGCTCGTATAAGCTTATTAGACAAAATGGGGTTATGTATTTAATTGTGTAAAAGAAAAGCGAGACAAGTCCCAAGGGCAAACGGTAGAGCGTGTGTGTGTGAGCTAGGTGGCGTGGGTTCGAGTCCCACCTATGCCTTTTTGCTAACTATTTTTTTTTTCGATTTTTCTTTTGCAAACCTATCTAGAACGATTAAATAAGCAACTTTTTCAACTGTGACTTGTTATGAAAGGTATTAATAAGCTCAGTTTGAGCTTATTTTACTTAACAGTGGCAAAAGAACTAAAATAAGCAAAGGCTTAAGCTAAAATTGCTAATTAAGCTAGGAATTAAGCTAAGGTACTGAAACAAGTTCAAGAACTAATAATAAGCTAGAATTGTAACTGAAAGAGCAAAATGAATAAGCAATAAGCACTTAATCGACTTATGATTTTAACACAGTTAAGTTACAAATGGAAATAAGCAAAAGATCAAGCCATTAGGCTTATAAGCTAGTAAATAAGCAAATGAAAACTGGACTTAAGCTAAACACAAATACTAAGCTAATAATGACAAGCGAACAAGTACAATAACTTATAAATAAGCAATTTAACTAACCAAAATAAGCACTAAATACACTGTTACACGGACACTCAGTGATTAACTAGGCACCTTTAAGCTTAATTATAAGCACTTAAATGAGTTTAAAATTGAAAATAAATACTGGACTTAGCAAGATGACCGGATAAGCTTTTAAAAAACTAAATTACACAGGCTATGGTTATCTTATAAGCTTTTTAGAAGCTTATGAAAAAGCTAGAAAATCATCGAGCATGACTCATGATTCTTTGAGTAAAACGAGACTTATAAGCACTTGCAGGCCTAGTAAATAAGCTGCAAATTAAAATATTAAGCTTGAACCCTTAAGATGGCTTGGTAAGCTTCACAAAAAGCTAAAATTCAAAAGCTAAGACCAATTAACAAGTAATCTGTGAGCTTATCAAGATGGACTGCACAACTGTGCACAGGGCACCATTTTGACTTTTTAAGAAATTAAACATGTTGACTTATATGAACTTGTAATTAATACTACTTACTGAATATGTTATATTAGGGTGAAATAAGACTAGATCAAGCTAGTTCTATGAATTTCAAACACAAAATAAAACTTGTATCTAGCAAAATTCCCACAGATAAGTTATTAGGACAGGTAGCATGGGATTTTGACTTTTGAGCTTAAGCAGGCTCAATATTTGGACAGATATGACTATATTAGAGCTTAACCAACCTAAAATAACTAGCTTTTACTACTACATAAACCTCTAGCACAGTATAAGTCCCAAATCCAAACACCCTAAATTACAACTGTTATGAAGATTAAAGAGTAAATCTCTGAACCAACAAATTTTAATGATCAATCTAAGTCCAACTGACCTAAGTACAATTATTTAAGCAGTATTAGCAGTTTATGACCACAGATAGGTACAAGCAAAGCGCAAATAGACTTGAAATATGAAAACTGATAAACTCACTTACATGTGTCCAGATTGTTTGCAGGCTAAAACAAACCCAAGACTAACCTAACCTATGCTATTACAACCCAAATCACCCTCTGCATCTGCTTTAATCATCACCATTCCCATTGTGAGCTCATAGTTGACTTATGTTGACCATTATACAAAATTACTTGAAAATGAAATGTAAGCTTATAAAAAGCTTAAAAGGACATTAACTAAACTTGTTTAAGCTTAAAACAAGCACCTAACAACTTGGACAGAAGACTTTGAAACTGAGAATCTCAACAGTAAACTCATAAACTTGGAAATTTAGCACAACTGAAATTAACACTTGAAATAGGTCTTAATACACTATAATAACTTACTTTAATAAAGTTTAACTTGAAATTACAACATTTAACTTAAACTAAAACAGTTTATTAAAAAACGACATTAAAGAGGAAAAATCAAACTAGCTACTCCCTTTCCTTTGCTTCTTCACTCTCTTTTATAGCTTCACATGATTCTCTCACATCTTCGAGTGGATCCCACGATTCAGAGCATTTGGGTGACTTTTGTGACTTTTGGCCAAAATGTCAATTTTGGCGGGAAAGGTTTATTTGTGGTGGTGGTGGGTGTTGAGTGTTTTGGAGAAGGGCACAATTAATGTATCTTGGATTGTAGGAGAGGTGGAGGGGACAAGGAAAGTGATATGGAGAGGAGGGGGGGTGGTTTTGTCCGAGTTAGAGAGCCAGTGGGGAGAAGGAAAAAGCGCCAAGGTGTTTGTTTGACCAAGAAGGGATGACGAGGCGGTGTTATTGCAAGGGGTCCAAAATTGGGAAAGGGTCCAAAGGTTTGTTGGCTGGGGTCCAAAATAGGATTGTGACAAGGGGCCAAGGTTTAAAGGGTTTAAAATCCAAGGACTAGATGTGCCAATTCTGAAAATCAAGGGACCATTTCTGCCAATTCTGCAAAGTTTCTCCAAGGACTAAAACTAACAATCTCAAAAAGTACAAGGACTAAACTTGCCATTTTCCAATTTCCAAGGGCCATTTTTGCCACTTTTCAAAGTTGAAGGACCTTTTCCGCCATTTGACCAAAAATTCATTCAAGGACCGTTTTTGACAATTAAAAATATTTCAGGGACCTTGAATGATATTTTTCTTTATTTAGATATACCAGGGACTGTTTTTGACAACTTTTGAAACTTAGGGGACTAAAACTGCCAATTTTGCAAATTTGATACGTTTTTCATCTGATTTTGATCTTTTTGCATTTAAAACACATAAAACACTGATTTGTGATATTTTCATCATTTTGATGCATTTTTGAGTGTTTTCAGATGCTTTTGCAGTTTATATTGTACAAAAATGATGAGTATTTAGACACTCATCACCTACGAATCTGAAGTGGTAGTTATGTAGAGTTTGATTATAAACATACCTGAGTGTATACCCTTTTCGACCTTTCTGTCTTTGAGTTCCTTCAGATATTTTAGGCAGCTACGCTTCCAATGTCCCTTTTTGTTGCAATAGAAACACACTGCTTCCTTTGGATCACTTGGCTGTGCAATCTCATATTCAACATTTCTCTTAGATCCAGGATCAGACTTTCCTTTTACGACCTTCCATTTCCAGTTGGAATGAGAAGTCTTTATTTTTTTTCATTATGACCAACAGTCAACACATGAGCTGCTGAAGTAGAGGGAATATCTACTTTCTTGATCCCTTACTCAGCTGTTTGCAACAAACTATGGAGTTCCATTATTGTGATCTCTTTCCCTTCATTAGATACGAGAGCACAAACTGATTGTAATCGGCTGGCAGACCAGATAGGATTATGTTGATAGAAATCCCAATATCGAACACCATGTTCGGAGATTCCAATCAATCAAAGTACCCTTTCATCTCTAGGATGAAAGAAAAAATAGAGGCTCCAGGTTTCGGTTTGCAAGCCATGAGGGATTTAACAACATCAAGGCGTTCCTTGCTAGCCTTTACCTAAAACATTTCTATGAGTTGTTGGTTCATTTCATAAGCCCTAGTGTTCTCAAAAGTCTTTTGCAGTTCAGGGCTCATGGAAGATGCCATGATGCATGACACTTTGTTTGCATCTCCATAGTACTTTCGGTGAGCTTCAATCTCTTCTTGGGTTGAATCATCATCAATTGTGGGAATTTGTTCATCGAGAACATCCTCTTTTTTCTTGTACCTTAGGGTGAACCTAAGGTTTCGCATTCAGTCCATATAGTTATGACCGGTGAGTCTTTCCCTCCCAAGAAATGAGAGTAATGAGAAGTTTGAGTTATGTGCGGGATTAGGAACATGATGATTGACACCATTTTCAGTAGACATCTATAGGATAAAATAGTTTTAGTTAGCATGAATATTTCTTAATTAATTACCCAATATTAAATTAAGGCTAGGATCCATATTTTAGATTCGTTTTATGAAAAGGGTAGCCGTAATCACATCACGAATTTAGTTTAGGTAGACAATGTCTTTGTCAATTTCATTCTCTATAAAATTGCTAATTCTTTTGAGATTCATTGATTCTGATCAATGGCATGTTAATCTCGGATATGCTCACCTACTATTCATGACTGGGATGCCGAGGATCATGAATAAGATAGTGAATTTAACCATGCAAAAACCCGTGTGGTTCATGGATCGAGTCTGCTCGAGAATCGCGAGTCCCATATCACCTCTCACTAGGGCTGAGCATCGGTCCCGGACCGGACCGGACCGACCAAGACCGAGACCGAACTTGCCCAAAAGCCGAGACCGAGGACCGGACCGAATGTGGTCGGTCCGGTCCGGTCTCGGTCGGTCCGGTCCAACTAGGCAAAATAGCCGGTTTGTGGTCTGGACCGAACCGGACCGACCAAGACCGAGACCGAATTAGCCTAAAAACCGAGACCGAGGACCGGACCAAATGTGGTCGGTCCGGTCCGGTCCGGTCCGGTTTCGGTCGGTCCGTCGGTCGGTCCGGTCCGTTCGGGTCGTTTGCTCAGCCCTACCTCTCACTTATGTTCTCTTATTAATGTGCTAGTAAACCACACGCGCTCCATTAATAGCCTATATGAGAGATGTGCGGTATCTAAAACGGGAATTTGTTTTAGTACTTTTAAATTAATACTTTTAATCCTGACATCATCGTATCAAAAGTCCTCGGTAGCTTCATTGAACGCACAAAGAAGCGCAGAAGCGGGTCCGCGCGAAGCATATTAAAAACCCGACTTCTTTAGGGACGCAAAATGGCCCGCCTTATACCTCTCTTAGAGTTTGTTTACTATGGGTGAGCCGATTTATCAATTGACTAACGATGTATTTAGATTTAAATGATACATGTACAATAAAGCAATTATAATATGTATAAGGTTTCTTTTAAACATTTTAATGCTTTGGGTTTTGTTTTAAAAATTTTTAAAATGTAACGGTATATTTTAAACAATTCAAAATATTTGGGTCTAAAATGTAAATTTATATTAGCATTCAATGATCACAAGACAATAACTAATATTCAATTATTTATACTTATCACATGTTAACAGCCTACTCATAGATAATTAAGTGCTAATATTATTATCCAGGGCGAAGTTTCTCTCATGTGGAAAGACAAGCTTTATTCAGTTTGGGTATATGAAGATACAGGTGCTAGGGTGCCGGATTTTCTAAATGAAGAGAGCTGTTCTTTGTATGATGAGTCTGTCGATAGCAGCTCTTCCTCGTCTGAGGAAGCAGACAAGTCGGAAACAGGTTCAGTTGCAGCATACAAAGAGGAGGTTATGCAATCTGACTCAGCGTCGGAAACTGAGTTGGACGCCAAAAACGGTTGTCGGTCACCGATAATAAATTTGGAAAGCCTTAATGATGAGTTAAAGGGGGGCGATAATGTTGGGATTGATTTAAATCAGGATGTTCAAATCCCTGAAATTGAGGAAGAGAATATTGCTAATTTTGAAACACACGTTAATGAGGGGGTTGACCATTCTTTTTCGGTTTTGAATAAAAATAAAAGGAAGAAAAATAGAGGGGTGGTTTTATTGGGCCATGACTCGGATAATTATAAAAGTAGCAACGAAAGGCCCAACAAAGAAATAAGGATGGACATGGATGATCCGTTTGGGCTAGACCCTCTCATATTGGGCTCAGGGGTTAATGTGCAAAGGGGTACCAGTGGACCTTTAGAGTTTGATGCCCTCTCTTCTGATAACCATTAGCAGCATTCTAACAATATTTGCTCTAACAAGAAATTGAATGGTTCTGTTCAAGCCGAGGATCAGTTCGATGAGGCCGACAATAACATTCAGGAGGAAGTTGATGAAACTACGCAGATGGGTATTCGCCTTGGGGCTCAGCTCTCCGATTTCCAACCTCTGGTCACAGAAGTAGTCGAGATTGAAAGGGCACAATCAAGTTTTCGATGAATTTCTTATCTTCTAATATTAGAGGGATTGGGGTTGTGGGTAAATCTTCTTGGTTGAATGGTATTGTTGAAAACTTTGGGATTGATTTTCTGGCTATTCAGGAAACTTCGGTTTCTAAGGAGGGTAGTTTTGATTTCTCTAGAGTTTGGGGAAGGAATGATTTTCAAATGGACATGGTAGTGTCGTCAGGCAGATCGGGTGGTCTAGTTGAACCTTTGGAACCCTAAGAAGTTCACGAAAACATCTGTTTTGAAAGATAAAAATTTCATTGTGAATTCTGGGATTTTAGTTGAAGATGGATCTTTTTTAAACGTGGTTAACATTTATGCTCCTCAAAAAACGGTTCAGAAAAGAGCTCTTTGGGACTTTTTGAGAGGGGTTATTTCTAGTAAGCCTGGGATGTGGATTTTATTAGGGGATTTCAATGTGGTAAGATTCCCTGAAGAAAGGAGGAATTCGAATTTCAATCATCTCTCTGCTTCTGATTTTAATTGCTTTATTGATGAAGTTAGCTTGCAGGAGTATCACATGAGAGGCAATAAGTTTACTTACTTGACAGGAAAAGACAAAGATTTCAAGATGAGCAAGATTGACAGAATTTTGGTTTGTCAAGCCTTTTTCAATAGGTGGCCTTTGGCTTGTGTAAGGGCTTTACCTCGAAATCTTTCAGATCACTGCCCTATTATGTTATCTTTGGTGGACTACAACTATGGAGCGAAACCATTTAGATGGTTTAACTCATGGTTGGACAGAGAGGGATGCGTGGATACAGTCACAAAAGCTGTTGATAATTATTCTTTTGAGGGTCCGGTAGATGTTGTTATCACCAAGAAACTGAATTTTATTAGGAATGCTTTGAGAGATTGGTGGAAGGATACTATAAAAAAAGAAGGCGAAGATTTGGTTATCTTGAAAGATGATATAGAAAGGCTTGAAAAAATCTTGGAAGATAGAGACCTTGAAGAAGAGGAAATGTGGGTTTGGGAAGAAAGCAAAAAAGAGTTAGACCAGCTTCACTGGTATAAGCACATGGACTTGGTCCAGAAGTCTCGTGCTAGATGGGCTTCTATGGGTGATGACAATTCTGCTTACTTCCACAGATTCATTAATGGTAGGAAGGCTTCCAATGCTATTCCTGGCCTTATGGTTGACGGGGAATGGGTAGTCAAGCCTACTCTGGTGAAAAGGGAAGTTTTAAGACATTTCAGGAGCCATTTTTCTGAAAAGCATAAATGTAGACCGAGTTTGATTTGCACTAACCTGCAAGTTTTGGACCCTAGTTGTGTGGGGGTTTTAACTGCCCCATTTTCGAAAAAGGAGATCAAAGAAGCCGTCTTCGCATGTGGTTCTGATCGAGCTCCAGGCCCTGATGGGTTTAATTTCAGGTTTGTGAAACATTTCTGGGAATGCCTTGAAGAGGATTTCTTTCGTTTAATGGGGGATTTTCACCAAACGGGAGTCATAAATAGAGGTTGTAGCACCTCTTTTATAACTCTCATTGCTAAGTCTAAAACCCCGTTAGGGTTGAAAGACTATAGACCCATTAACTTGGTGGGGGTAGTGAGTAAAACCATCTCCAAAATTATTGCTGGAAGATTGAGTAAAGTTATTGGGACGGTGATTTCTCACACGCAAACGGCTTTTTTAAAGGGTCGTTTTATTCTGGATGGGCCCTTGATTATAAATGAGGTCATTGGTTGGATTAAGAAAAAAGGGGAACAAGCTTTTATGCTAAAGATAGATTTTGAGAAGGCTTTTGACAACGTCAACTAGGGTTTTTTACTTTCTATTTTGAGCCAAATGGGTTTTCCTCCTATATGGTGTCTTTGGATCAAAGGCATTCTTTCTTCGGATAGATCTTCGGTCTTAGTTAATGGCTCTCCTACTTTTGAGTTCCACTGCGAGAAGGGTGTTAGGCAAGGAGATCCTTTATCGCCTTACTTATTCCTCATTGTGATGGAGGCTTTGGCTTCCATTATTAATAAGGTGATAGAATTGGGGGAGTTTGAAGGTGTCCGGCTTCCAAATGGTGGTCCTACTCTATCTCATTTGTTTTTTGCGGACGATGCTCTTATAGTGGGAAAATGGTCCAAAGACAATATGTTGAAGATATCCCGCTTGCTTAGAATCTTTTACTTGTGCTCCGGGTTGAAAATAAACCTACACAAGTCTCATTTGTACGGTATGGGTATCACGGGAGATGACTTGAACAACTTTCCCGGGTCTATTGGTTGCAAAATTGGAAATTTACCGTTTGATTACTTGGGAATCAAAGTGGGTGCTTACATGAATCGGATAGCTCATTCGACCCTGGTCTTAGAGACCATACAAAATCGGCTTGCCTCTTGGAAAGCAAAAACCCTTTCTATAGGGGGTCGTTTGACTTTGGTGAAGTCGGTTCTTTCCAGTCTCCCTATTTACTATTTATCTCTATACAAGGCGCCTAAAGCGGTGCTTGAAAAAATAGAGAGCCTTATGAGGAATTTTCTGTGGGCTGGTACTCTTGACAATAAGAAACTCCATTGGGTTTGTTGGGACATTGTCACGAAACACAAAAAGGAAGGTAGGTTGGGCATTTCAAGACTTTATGATGTTAATGTGGCTTTGTTAACGAAATGGGCCTGGCGTTTCAAGACTCAACAGGGTAGTCTTTGGAGGAATGTTATTGAGGCTATTCATGGTAGTAAAAATAAGTGGATTTTTCTTCCGGTCACTCGTAATTTGACAGGTTGTTGGAAGTCCTTGGTTGTTGCGTTGGATCAAATTCAAATCAATGGAAAGCAGGTGTCTTGGTTCTTTAAAGGCAAGCATGGCAATGGAGATTCTCTTCATTTTTGGAAGGATAGGTGGCTCGGTGAAAAGCTCTTGATGGACAGGTGGCCGAAGCTGTTTCTTTTAGAAAATAACAAAAACTGTTCAATCTTGGATAGTCTTGAGAGAACAGGTCCGGTTTGTGCTCTTGCTGCTGGATGGAATGCCTGGCTGTCCACAGTGGAAAAAATATCCGAAATGCAAGATCTCAGCTATTTGTTGGCCTCGGTATCTTTTGCAGGTTCAAAGGATGTTTGGCTATGGGATGAGGATTCCAATAATGTTTTCACAGTCGCTAATTTCAAGAGGAACCTGTCGATAAACAGCAACAATCGACGTCCGACCCTTTTCAAGTGGGAATCTTGGGTCCCCCTCAAGATTAACATACATATGTGGCTTTTGGAAATGGACCGGCTTCCGACCCGTCTAGCTCTTCAAATTAAAGGCGGCATATTCTTTTACCAAACACTTCATGTTCTTTGTGTGAAGTTGCGGACGAGAGATGTGGCCATATCTTTGTTTCATGTGGATTTGCTGTTGAGGTTTGGAGGCATATTAAAACTTGGTGCAAGCTTTCATTTGTCAGGATTGTGGACATTGAAGACTTGCTCACGTTTTACAGGCATGTGCAAGGGCCGAAGTGGGCAAATAAAATTATTAAGGGGATTGTTATGACGATGTGCTGGGCGATTTGGATTGTTAGGAATAAAAAGGTTTTTGAGAACTCTGCGCCTAAAGTAGCCGATGTGGTGGCTTCGGTTAAATCTCTTTCTTTCTTATAGCTTAAGAGTCGGTCTTGATTTAACTCGATTATGTGGAAGGATTGGGTCATGTATCCCATGTATATGTTGTAATTGTTCCTTGGAGGTCCTCGTTTTGAGGACTTGCCGTTTTTAATGAAGTTCACCGTTAAAAAAAAAAATATTATTAAGCTAAGACTCTGATACCACCGATGGGTTTTCTATACCCTAACTAGATTAACATAAAGTGGAAATAACAATTAATCTAGGGCAAGAAGGAAACTAAACTATAAATAATCATAACCTAATAAATAAAAGCAACTTAAAGTAAATAAATAAATAAGAATATACAAACCTTTTGAGAAAATCGGATTTCTCACACACAAACCACCTTGATCGAACTTGAAGGCAAGTACTCTAACGAGAGTTCCTCTAATGGCTCACACCCACGAACCAAAGAGAAAAAGGATTCGAACTCCTGAGGTCTCGACACAAGTCGAACAAACCATTACAAGGAGTAGGAATTAATGAGAAGAAGAGAGTGAATAATTGAAGCCTTGGCATTCCATTCTATTTATATAGAGAGGGAGGGACTTGGAAAAGCTACTTGAGGCGATGTGGGATCCCCCCAAAATCGTCCCAAGCTTCCCATATGGCCACATGGTGCGCGTCATTTTGCTAATACCAAATGACTAGTCTCACCTTGCTTCTCTATAATTAGTTATTCAGTTTCTAATTAATTTACCAATTAATTAGTTATGTATAATATTAATTCTAATTAATATTATCTCTCGTTTATTATTTCTCTTAACAATTCACTGAGGGCAACCCAAAAAGGACTCTACTTTTAATGACATCTTACCAATTAGTTATGAACTTGGACACTAAATCCAACAAATTTTAATACTTCTTTCGTTTGTCCGGAGATAAAAAATTATAATAATATTTTTATCGTTACATTTGTTAACAAAGTTCATATATGTTTCTTCGGTTTATAGAACGCTAATTCTCTAGAGCAGATTTGGGTATGTGGATAAATTTGATTATGGACTATCATAAGCATGGTTAACATTAATTAGCCATCGTGGATGTATGCGGAAAGACCAAGTCACTACTCAAGGTGATTTCACTTAAAAAACAAGCACTCCAAAGGAGATCTCCAAGTTTGATTCTCTAGTTCATTTTGGTGGCTTGTTGTTTAAATGTAAATCTAGTAAGCAAATTTTGTTTTGAACCTTGTGAGATTTTTATATATGGAAACGGAACGTTGTAGGCGACAGTTTTCTTTGAAATTTAAAATAGGGACATTCGTTTAGGCTAGTTATTGTCATTATCATTTTGACAGAATCATAAACTTTCACAATGTCATGTTTAATAATATATGTCAGTAGACTGCAACCAAGTGACCAAATATACATGCAAAAACCTTGTAAATCAATGCTTCTTAGTTTTAAAAGGGTTATTGATATGGATAATACGGATAGTGATAATGAAGTGCTCGAGGTCCACAATGAAACTGCTACTTATATGGCATCTACGTACGAGTTCAAAGGTTAATGAAATCTCAAAAAGTGATGGTGGAGCGGGTACGGAAGAGTTTATACGAGCAATGAAATTAAGAGGAGACCTATAATGAAGACCTGTATCATGATGATGACTTTGATGACTGTGTTTTGACTGAAGCCCAAATGAAGTTTGCTAACGCTTTTGATATTAATCTCCGTGGTCAAATTAGATAAGGTTTTTATTATGTCTCATAAGTTTGACATGTCATTCTTATATTATATTAGGTGCTAAACACAGTTGAAGCGTTTGTTTAACCTTTTTCGGCTGAGATGTAGGACTCACCCACATTCATTTTACTTATTTATTTTTTTGTGTAATAAAATTTATGAGGAGTATTGAATCCCTTTACCAAAATAATAATTAAAAAAAAAAACTTATTGAGAAACTAGACATAACAAAATGCTTGAATTTATCCTTTTAACCTTACACATATTGATACCTGAATTTAATTCGTGCTATTAAGACACATGGAAAATTGTTTTACCCGTAAAAGCTACCAAGTTTAATTGGAGCAATGAATGATATGATATCCTGAATATGTAACAATATGAAACGATCACTACATAATTAATTCCCATTAGTAACAAGAAAATTTGGTCACTAACTCAAAATACTTTAGTGACAAAAATTAGTAACCAATCATCACTCACTAAATGTCATTTATGACCATATCATAAAATTATTACAAGTTAATGGTGACTGGAAAGCGGTCACATTATGATAATTAACCTTCTCATCACTAACTTAAATTCCTGGAATGACAAAGTGGTCTACTTTAATAAGGTGACCAAAAAAGTAGTCACCAACACTTATTTTGAGCAATTGAGTTGAATTCTTCTCATTCATGTGATTCGTAGCCTAATACTTGGTCTTTTGGTTTGTCCTCGAACATGACGGGTTTAGTTAAATGCTTAAAAAAATAAATATTTTAATACTACCTATGGCTATAATTAAGTGTATGATACATTAGCATACATAATAAAGAACTAGCAGGATACCCGCGTGATGCTGCGACGAGTACCCTGTGACTATATCTTCTGGCAATGTGATGTTTTTCGGCCATACTTTTTTCAACAATTAATTTACGAATAACAATAACTTTAGTTAAGACAGTGATATAATTGCAAGTAGTTAAAAGGTTATGTGATTGTTAATGCGTTGTTGCGGTGACAAAGAGACGGATATTGGTTGCTTGACAATGTAGGAGGTCGTAGTGATCAACATTAACGGATAGTTGCAAATAACTAAAAGGTCGCATGATCTCATACTTGTGCATATCATTTATAACACAAATTTTTTATGCGTTTAACATGTTACCTCCAAGATTCAAAAGAAGATTTCTATATAAGCTATATATGTAAAAGTTACAACTTTAAAGTAAAAATAGTTCTAGACTTCTAGTATATCAATTTTATTTACTTTTCAAATTGTTTTGTGGATAATTTTGTTTTAATAGCTGTATAATTGTTTGCATTTGCATTTAGATATTTAGTAAGAGTATCTTATCAGTTATTCTAATGTACCGCTTTTCACATATTTGATTTTCACTAATGGCTTTAAAAAATAAACAAAATGCAGACTAATTGGGCTTTGAAAATAAACTCAGTTATACTTAAATATTAGGGTTTTTGTTTCGGTCATTTACATACGCAACCTCTCTTTCTCTAAACCATGCTCACACGACAGTTCATCCAAATCTCTCAATCATATTTAATTCTCATATGTATTTCTAGTCATTGTTTTTATGCTTTCGAGCATAAATTATAACAATTAATATTAGGGCTAATTCTAAGAATGCATCTTTTGCTCAAGGTGTCATCACTTTTTAGGAAAAAAGTTTGGGTATTTCCAAAATAAACCTTGAGACTTGCGACTTTTTTCTTCCAATCTAAGAGTGCCAAGTGTCCTGACACTTTTTGGAACCCAATCATTGAAATTACCTTTTCATCCCTATGATTTATAATCGACTTATATCCAGTGACTTTTTAATATTCTAGCGATTTTATTTTTTTATATTTTCGAGGAAAAAGTCAAATTTTGGAAAGTATTATTTTATTCCTTTTGCTCCTTCCCAATCTTTGGCGACTTAAGCGAATTACTTTGAGCTCCTTTTTTAACTTTGTATTTTTGTATTTTTATATTTTTTTACATAACTTTTAAATACTTTTTAAATTAAAATGACTATTGTACCCTTAAATATTTTTACATGTTGAGCATCTTCTTTCCTTTAACAAAACCAAACTGACATTACCAATTCACTTTTTAAACTAAAAACTACGAAACTAAAACTGTTATCGGCAACTGCTACCAATTCATACTACAAGAGAAATGCCATGACTGAAACTTTTTATGACCCAAGAATAAAAAAGTCGATAAAAAGAATACTCCTGGAATTATTTCCCCTCAATAAAACCTCTCAAGCCGCCATCAACTCCGGCTATCATCACCTTCACCTCCGGCCACCATCACCGCATTCGGTATCAACACCTTCACCTCCGGCTATCAACACCTTCATCTCTGGTTATCTCACCATCTCCGGTCAATTCACCGTCGCCGAAGGTATTATTTCTCTAATTTTAATATACATATAATAATTAGGGTTTCATTTACACCGATTGTTGTGTAAATGAGCTTCGATTATCACCAATTGATGTGTGGACTTAGTATGCAATAGTGCGAGTCCCATATTGATTAGAAGTTTAATTTCTCGAAGTTATTGATAGGAAAACTTATTCAACTTGCAAGAATCAAAACACAAGCAGTAGAATCAAAACAAGCTAGAAGTGGTAACGACAAGAACCTAGCAGTGGTTTCGAGAAACGTAGCAGTGGTTACCTAAATATACTAGAAGTGGTTTAGTAACACTAGCAATGGAATAAAATAAAGTAGCAGTGGTTACCTAAATATACTAGCAGTGGTTTAGTAACACTAGCAGTTGAATAAAATAAAGTAGCAGTGGTTACCTAAATATACTAGCAGTGGTTTAGTAACACTAGCATTGGAATAAAATAAAGTAGCAGTGGTTACCTAAATATACTAGCAGTGGTTTAGTAACACTAGCAGTTGAATAAAATAAAGTAGCAGTGGTTACCTAAATATACTAGCAGTGGTTTAGTAACACTAGCATTGGAATAAAATAAAGTAGCAGTGGTTACCTAAATATACTAGCAGTGGTTTAGTAACACTAGCATTGGAATAAAATAAATTAGCAGTGGTTACCTAAATATACTGGCAGTGGTTTGGTCAGTGTCCATCTTTGTGCCACTAACCAAAATATTCTGGCAGTGTCTGTTCGTCCATCTTTCAGATGTTAAGTATGCCCATAAGCTTTTCTTTTAACAACTGTTTAAAGTTGATAAGCTGTAAAAAGTAAGCTTTTCGGCTTTTCCAAAGTTAAGTATGCCCATAAGCCCGCAAGATAAGCTATCCAAACGCCCCTTAGTATATTTCGGGTCATGCACTCATGGAACTTATGTTCATTTGGATGGAAAGAGAAGGTAGTATAGCATTCTTGTTGGTGTCGGCGAGCTAAAATTAAGCTAAAAATAGTCGTTTGGGTTGCATTAGAAGTTTGTCACTCTATTGAAAACCTTGCTGCTGCATTACTGTGTTTGTTAATATATTTTGTTACAATATTTCAAAGTTGGACCAGTATGTGTTCGAGAAGGTATATTTCTTTAAATTTTGCTAAATGCGGGATAGTCTTTGTTTTCAGTTTAAACTGTTTGGGGCTGCTTTGAGCTGGTTGATCAACGATAAGGTTGAAGGATAAGAAAATGGGATCCATAATACCTCGTTTCGCTAATCGGCTGTGTTTTGTTCGTTTATGAACAATGCCTATGCTGGTGTTACTAGCAGTTTCATCCGTTCAGAGTGGCCGTCAGTTGACATTCCTCTTGATAATAAAGTTTTTGCAGTTCCCAGTGGTTATAATGCACCACAACGGTAAGCTTCGAGGTTACATAGATCATATGATACTTTATTCACATTCTCAACAGGCGTACATGTCAAAAATGTTATATGGGATGTTGCAAATACTTTTTTAGCCGTTTATATCATAAATTTTTTCTTTCTTTAGTGGCTAATTCATTTTATCGTTCTGTAGGTACACATAACTCAAGGTGATTATGATGGAAAAGCTGTGATTATAATGTGACTGGATCTTGTATAAACTAATTCGGACATATACTTAAGTTTGGTAGATTAGATATGGTGATGAAAGAAGTTGAATCCGTAAGTTGTAATTCATGTAAATTAGTTTGTTTAATAAAAGTTGAAACCGGAAATCATTTTGTAATGTATTCATTATAATTGGTTGTGAAATCAGGGGTTCTTTGGTGTTTATGATGGACATGGAGGTAGCAAAGATGCAGATTATGTATCCAAGAATCTGCACACGAATGTGTTCGAGATGTTGGAGAACTGTTCGAGAATGCAACAGAAGAAGTTGTTAAAGCCGCATTCATGAAAACAGATGATGAATTCCTTAAACAGGTTTGGATTTTCGTGTTAATGTGTTCATATTAGCTATCTTCACATACTCATACTTAATAAAAATGCCAAAAAGTTTAAATTGGATTATATCAGTTTTTTATGTTCAGATAAAGGAATTCTGCTTTTAGTTATCTAGTTTGGAGGTTTGCCTCTTATAAGCATTTTATTACAACTGATTATGCGATTATGGTCAATAAAAATTAGGCAGTCACTTCTGAAACACACATCCAAACACCCCATAGTTTGCTAGGATAAGCAACTTGCGATAAATTATGGAGATGTAAATGCAAATAAAAAGTCCTTGATGCGGACACTTTTGCTGTTCAAAAACATGCAGTCTTATAAAGTATGGTCGGGAATCTAAAACATTCCGTTTACATTCCAGAAGGCTTTCATATTCATGAGTCAAATAATGCTACTTGTCAAGCAATTTTAGTTATTTGTTGAACAACATTTGAATAGTTCTAATAATCTATATTTAAGTACAAGTGTTGTTAGGAGTTGTTCACATATATGTTTACTATTTCAAGATCTAGACTTGGTCATACTTGAAATGGCCATTTTCAACTTGATATTATATATCCATCAGAATAAATTTTCGTGTACTTGTCTAGTGGTTAACAATTTAACATCCGTAGTAAGACCGTTACTAGTTAGCTTGACTTTAACTAACATGTAACTAAATCTATCTTAATGATGAATATGTGAAGCCATATGTTTGACTCAGAATGTGAAAATGAAAGTTGCATAGAAAAACTGAATGGTATGTGGTGACGACTTACAGGGATTAGAGAGTGGCGCTTGTTGTGTCACGGCCCTTGTCAAAGGGAAGGAACTTGTTGTCTCGAACTTAGGAGATTGTAGAGTTGTTCTTTCCAGAAAAGGAAAGGCTGACACTTTAACGAATGATCACAAAGCATCACATGAGGATGAACGTAAAAGGATACAAGATAAGGTACAAATTCAGCCAATAAAACTAGGTAGTAAAGATGGCAACTTTAACTAATTACCTTAAAATGGGTGGATTTTGGTTGCGTTTGATCCCAAACGGGTCAAGTCAAAGCTAAAAGAGGAACATGCTTAACAGTAAGTCGTACAAAGTCTTGTACACCTAATATTTTCACTTTATGCAAGTATTTAGCTACTTTGTTAATCATAATCAAGACATTAAGTATTTATCAAAAATGGACAAAAGGTGTTAGTGGGTGAATTCAAGCTGGCCCGTTATGGATCGTACTAAAGATGCCCCTTTTGACATGTTACTCAACTTGTAGCTTGTTCTTGAGAAAATAATGAAACCAATGATTCTATTTGTGTCTGTGATTTAGGGCGGGTATGTGGAGCTTCATCGTGGGACATGGAGGGTTCATTGTGTACTTGCTGTCTCAAGAAGCATCGGCGATTCTCATTTGAAAGATTGGGTGCTTGGTGAACCCGAGACCGAGATTTTACCATTGACAGATGTCTTAGAGTATCTAGTCTTGGCTTCTGATGGACTCTGGGATGAGGTAAGCTTTCATGTCGTGGCCTGACTTTTAAGGTCAAAGTACACTTATATCTACCTCTTGTTTGACACTAACTATAAACAAATTTGAGTACAAGAGGATGGTTACCATAAACTATGTAACAAACAGGACACGTGGTAATTTACAGGACCTGATGATTGTGAGAACATCTTAATAAATTATAGGTTAAAAACCTATTTGTTTGACTTTAAATGTTTTCAGGTCGGAAATCAAGAAGCTATTGATGTCGTAAACCGATCCATGACAAATGTTTCACTAAAACAGAAGAAAACTTGTCGGGTCAAACAAATAAAAAAGAGAGTAAATAATAACGGGAAGAAAGTGAAAATCACTTCGCTAGTGAAAACAATGAACCTCAACGAAAGGCTAGACGCGTTTCACTTGTGAACCAGGCTAAGAGCACGACTCACAACCGGACCGAACGAAAACCAAGACCGGACCATGGCCGGCACATGATGGGCTAATGGATTCTTGGGTTTATCTCATTAATACTGGCTTTTAGTCAGTATTACATTGCAAAAATATGCTTACCCGTTAGCGTTCGATACAATGTTGCCGTGTGCCAAGAGAGATAAACCCGTGAAAGAAGAAAGCCACCGAGTGCTTCTATGGTACAAGCACGGTAGATCTCGGTGACTCCTCTGCATCCAGTTGCAAGAAGGTATCTTAATCATCATTAAGTCAGAAATATCATCTTAATAAAACAACGTGCAAGAGGAACGTTCACTACTTTTAATTTTGAGATTTTATTTATAGGGGAAAGCATCAATTATAACTGTTGATGGGCTACATCAGTTGCACATCCTCATATTCTTTCTTGCATTATTTCATGTTGTGTTCAGCGCCATTACTATGATTCTTGGTAGACTAAAGGTACAATATCTTAACTAGCATCGACACTTGTCTTATTCTTTACGTCATAATAAGTTATATACGGAGTATCAAATTTCAAGTTTTTTACTATGGTCAAGAATTTAAGTAATAGTATCGATTATAGAATTTATTTCGAGAAGAGAGCGAGACATCTTTGTGTTTTGGTGAAATTGGATGTTTTACAAGTTTGATAATTAGGATTTGAGTACGACTTTTTTGCCCTACAGACTCGGGGTTGGAAGCACTGGGAAGCGGAGACTTTGTCCCCTGACAATACATATCCTACCGGTATATAGGTTAATAATTTGATAACAGTTTACATTTCAAGAAGTTATATCTATTTGTTCTTACATGATAAAATTACAGATGCTTCACAAATCAGGCTTACCCATGAGACGTCTTTCGTAAGAGCACATACTAGTTCTTGGACTCGACTTCCTGTCATCTTTTACATTGTAAATGCTTGAGACTAGATTAGATCTTCTTGTAAATAGTAGATTTTTGTTACGTCTTTTTCTTATGCAAGCTAGCTTCTTTCATGTAGGGTTGTTTCTTTCGTCAATTTTTCGGGTCCATTCGTAGATCTGATTATTTGACCTTACGAAACGCATTCATAAATGTGAGACTTTTGCTCTTGCTTCTTTACTCTTAATGTTCTGTACTTTTCCTGTCTTACATGAACTGTTTGAATCTTTCAGCTTCATTTAGCTCCAGGAAATAAGTTTAACTTCCAAAAGTATATCAAACGGTCCTTGGAGGACGATTTCCAAGTTGTCGTGGGAATCAGGTAAATGAATGTTCTACATCTGCATTAACGGTTAATAAGTTTAACTTCCAAAAGTATATCACATCATTCTTCCATATTATTATCTTCTACATCTGCATTAACGGTTAAAATGTTGGCAGTCCTGTACTATGGGCATCATTTGTGATCTTCTGTCTTCTAAACGTTAATGGTTTGTCACTACTCCCTTTATTTCAATACCTCAACAAGAACGTTCATTTTTCCCCTCTATAGACTTTAAAATGAAATCTGAATTTGTACGAGAATATATTCACGACTTCTCAAACTATACAAAAAAAATAATTTTCTTGCAGGATGGCGGGTAATATTTTGGGCGTCACTTATTCCATTAATCGTAAGTTACAGATTTTATTTCTAACATTAATTAGGAAAAAATGACTCTTGACCTATATTATTGCATTTCATCTGGCTCTGCAGATAATCCTAGCTGTTGGAACAGAACTTCAAGTCATCTTGACAAAAATGGCTCTAGATACCTCCCAAAGACATGCAGTCGTCCAAGGGGATCCGCTTGTACTGTCCTCCGATAAATATTTTTGGTTCTCAAGGCCTCGCCTCGCTTCATCTCATACACTTTGCTCTCTTCAGGTACTTAATTACTTTCCGGAATCTCATTTGATATTTCTTCATTCTCATGTCAGTAACTGTTTTATTGCTTCTTTTGTGCTCACAGAATGCTTTTCAGATAACTTACTTCTTGTGGATATGGGTATAGTATAAATCTGCCTTCTAGTGTTATTTTATAGATTCTATTTTTTGATCACTCGGTTTTTGAGCCATTGGTAACCAAAACTGTTTTCTTGTGCTTGTGCAGTATGAATTTGGCATCAATTCATGCGTCAATGATGATATACGACTCTTGATTGTAAAACTTGTTATTGGGTAAGAATTTTCTTTTATGAAATTGGCCATATTAGCAACCTTGGAATTTTCATTCTACAAGGAGTAATATCTATTTGTCTTTTATATACGTAGGGTCGGAAGTTTATTCTTGTGTAGCTATATAACACTTCCATTATATGCACTCCTATCCCAGGTCCGCGAATTGGCTTTTATTTATATTAATTTTGAGAATAAGGTCTATCATACCATAGTGCATCATTATAGTTATCAGTCCTATATCGTGTAGTTTGATTGTATATTAATTTGCATATCAGTGTATGCACACATATACATGCATAAATATGGACACCATTGTTCGTATCATTAAATCACAAACATACCCATATTGCAGTAGATATGTTTGTTCTATAAGAACTTTCATTTATGTCATAAAGAGATACAATATTAAAGGTAGTGGCTATTTTGTATGTTCAGATGGGGTCGGACATGAAGAAAACCATTTTTGATGAACAAACAGCCAAAGCCCTCCACCGGCTAGAACACTCAGTGGGATCTACCTCCTACGAGGATGCAGATACATCAAAATTTGTAGCTGAACCACTCTCTGGTGGATCATCTATTGAAGAGTTGAATGATGTGGTTGTTGACGAACGCAATGATGACATTGTTCAGTTGGATACCTCCGCCGAGCAAAGGGGCGAGGATAAATTTTGCTTGGTTAAGCAAGCTATCACATTGTAAAGTCTTTTACTCGATACTAGCCATATTACTCCGCGTGCACCCAGTTAAAGAATGCTATCGGGTTCTTCTGCTCCTTCAATTATTCCAATGACATTCTGAATTGTGCTTATTACATTTTTTGGCGTTAGGGTGTGTGAATAGTGTAACGATTGAAGATATAGCTAAGCATGCACGAAGTGAATCAGATTTAGGTATATATCCTTTATTCCTTTTGTTTTGATCATACAAATACCATGTGCTACTTTATTTCATTCCACTGCTAGTGTTACTAAACCACTGCTAGTATATTTTGGTAACCACTGCTAGTATATTTTGGTAACCACTGCTAGTGTTACTAAACCACTGCTAGTATATTTCATTCCACTGCTAGTGTTACTAAACCACTGCTAGTATGCCAATTCATAAAGCTGTTTAGTATTCCAATTCATGATCTTTTTATAAAGTGTTAGTATGCCAATTCATGATCTTTTTATTTCACAGTGTTGCAAAATCATCAAGACTCTAGGGAGGGACGTCCACCACCACCTCCAGTGACTCCAACCTCTTTTTTCGATCGAGCCAGCTGAAGACACGTGGCACCCTCGCTCCCACGGCGCCAAACAACAACCGCCATCAGGCTATATACGCAGAGGAACTCCACCTTCCACCAACACCAACTAGATCCCCTTCTAGAGAACCTTATTGGTTAAGATTTAGACGTTCCAGATGATGAATTTGATTCTTTCAAATTCGAGACTTCAATGTACAAATTGTAAAGAAGCATAGAACAAACAACAAACAAAAAAGGAAAGAAACTAGTAGTTTTGATTTTCATTTATTCAATTCATTAGTTTTTTCATGGCTGGTAGAATGATGGCATCATTGACGAGTAATCCATTAATAGAGCCATAATCTGTTTTGTGAATGCAATCCAAAACAATAATTGGTGGAAATGTATAGGGAATGAATGAGAAAAATAATTGGTAGAAATGGAAGAGACAAGGGTATAATAGACAATTTAGTTAAAATTATAATTTTGAAAAGTGTAAAAAATGTACTAAAAGGTACAAAAGTATAAAGTAAAGAAAGTCGCTAATATTATTTCGCTTAAGTCGCCGCCATTGGGAAGGAGCGAAAAGTATAAAAAAATATTTTAGTAACTTTGACTTTTTTACTAAAAGACAAAAAAAAATTCGCAAGATTCTTAAAAAAGTCGCTGAGATTCGGTCACTGTACTAAAAGACAAGGGTATAATAGACAATTTAGTTAAAATTATGATTGGGTACACAAACTTCGAAGGACACTTGTCATGCTTATATGAAAAGTAGAAAAGTCCAAGTCTCGGGTTTATTTTGAAAATACCCAAACTTTTTTCCTAAAAAGTGATGACACCTTAAGCAAAAGATGCATTCTCATAATTACCCCTTAATATTATCATCTCTTCTAAAGTTTTTTTAGTGCATGAAAGTATTTTGTTGATGATTAAATATTTTTGTGTAAAATTCAATCCTCTCATGTCTTCATCGGTATTTACTTTAGTACAGTATCTTTATGTCTTGTTTGTTTGTTAGTGTTATTCAAGATAAAAAAAAAAGTACATGTGATCGCGATATCATTTTAATATGATATAAAACTTCGAACTTATATTTTTTTTCCGATGTACTCTTGTTTTCTTTAGCCGATTCAATTATTTTAAGTTTGAAGTAAATAATATGGAGTAGTACCAAATAATATGGAGTAGTACCAAGTAGCTTGATTAGGTTGTATATTGTGGTTAAATAGTTGTATATTTTCGTGAAGGGGTGAATTATATTATGTATCAAGTATATGTGTTAACATAGTTTTTTTAGTTTTATTTGTGCTTTAAGTACTTGTAAATTATGCTTTTTTATTTGTATTTGCTTAAAAATCTATTTTAAGAAGTTTTAAAAAATTAATAGGAAAGAAGTGTCAACATGCATTATAAGTAGTATAGATAATATATGATATGCTTGTTGACTTGTTGTCAAGTTGCATACATATAATGCAAAACATTTAGACACAAATTGTACGCCATGAAATTTCTCTAATGTAAAGCAAACGAACTTTAGTTTTAATGTATAAAGGGAGTTGTAGTTTAGACTTTAGATTGCATGCATGCTTGTGTTTTATTTCACACTTTAAGTAATTATATATCAATCATATAGTTTCATAACATATCCCCTATGTAGACTAATGACTCATTTCAAATATATTTTGGCAAAATTTAATTTTTAAATTATTGCTAAGTGAAATACAAGTGTGGATGTCAAACGAGTTGACATCCCGACAGGCATGAAGCTAAACTTTTTGTCGATTGGATTCAAAACAAAAACCAGTATTAGTTGGTTCGGAAAAAAAAAAAAAAAAAATACTAAATCAAACTAAATTTTCACTCAAAATTACAAAAATAATCTTCTTTATAGTGGTTCAGTTAAACTCACTCGACTCTATGTAGCTCTCCCATGCATCTCGACCGTAGTTATAATTTCAGTTCAATTGCCTTAGTCCTCTAGTCATTCTTTTTAATCTTTAAGTTCTATTGTATTGTTGGTTGAGGATTTCAACAATAGATTAATGCTTTAACAGTAGCTAAAGTGACATTAGGAATTTTAGTACTCTAAAGTTGTTTGGTTAATTCGTTTCTTCGGATATTTGAGGCCAAACCATTTAGAGGGCAAACCGTTTAAACCGAAAGTTTATTTGGGTGGTTTGGATTGACTATGATCAACTTTTGTTTGGTTACTGGGTGATTATGTTTTATTTTCAAAACCTAATAGACCAAACCAATTAACTACATTGAACCGAAAACCAACCGTTTGAACACCCTATTCGGTCAATTAATTAAAGATTGTAATTGTCCAATTATAAAAGGTTATAAGGAAGAATAGGTTGAATAAGTGAGCATATGAAAAAGAAAGAACAAGCGCAGTTGACTAAGCAAGTCCAGTTAAGGAAACGTACATCGATATAACACATCCAATACACACAAATGTACGTACATATGAGTCGGTATATGTACTTTGCATCAAGCTTAAGCAATATTAATCTTTATCCCAAAAATGGAGAAGCAATGGTCAACTATGGGAAGTTTTTGATACATCTATAGTATGTGTGTTTAGTATATATAGAAGAGGGATGTGTATGAAAAGATGTATCCAATTCAAAAAATAAAAAGAACTGTGTGTTTACATACATTGTAGCAATGAAAACAAGCAGCCTGTTCGTTGATCTCTTTGTCTGGTTCTTGTTAATGGCAAGTTGTGTTTTATCCTATAACACCTTTAATGAAGTCATGTTGCCTACAAGTGTCATAGGACCTGAATCTGTTGCCTTTGACCTTGGAGGTGGAGGTCCGTATGTAGCAGTTGCAGACGGTAGGATCCTCAAATGGCAAGGTTCTAACATTGGGTTCGTTGATTTCGCCTACACTTCACCCAACAGGTTGTGCTACTCTAAATCCCTAAACACACCCTTTAATATTTATATCTAATTGCAAGCTCACACGCCCTTGTCTCACTTGTCACTTGATTCCGTAACTACTTAAAACTTAATTAACAGAAAATGTTTCCTGCACATCGGAAATTACTTGTTGGTCACCCCTCATTTCTACATAGCAGATAATTTCATAGTTAGGTTCCCGATATTGTGTATCTATGACTTTGAAGTCAACAGTTAGTCTTTCATAACTCAATGTCGGAGTGTAAACTTACTAATTACGGAGTATATGATTTTTTTTTCAGGACTAAACAATTATGTGATGGTACAAATGATTTGGACTTGGGACCAATATGTGGAAGACCATTGGCTCTCAGTTTCGATTACAGAACCAGTGATACATATATCACAGATGCTTTCTTCGGTCTGCTGGTAGTGGGATTCAGTGGTGGGCTTGCAACTCAACTTTCCACTGGTTACAAGTACCTTTCTGGAATCGATGTTGAGTCATATAGCCAACATGTTTATATGACCGACGCTAGCTTGACTTACGACATCAGGTAACTTCTGAAAACGAAACACTAACCAATTCGTTATTAAAATTATTTTTGGCAGTTTTGATAAAGGTTTATTTTTGTGCAGAAATATAACACAACCAGGGTTTACACCCGACTCAACCGGAAGGCTCTTGAAATACGATCCATTTAATCAAACAGTAACTGTTTTATTAAGCGGGCTTTCAGGGGTAGGTGGTCCCACTGCTAATATTCACCGAGACTGTGTTTTAATTCCAGAGTCTGTGAACAAGACTATCATAAGGTATTGGCTGGAGGGACCAAAAGTGGGTCAACTGAGGTATTCCTCACTGATTGTGGGGGCGTGAAAAATATAAAGCGGGCTGCAACTGATGGAGAGTATTGGGTGGCAACCTCGGTGTTGGATGTACAGCAAGGGATAAGGGTTAATGAGTCTGCAACAGTTCTGGAAACCGTCTCACTTACACAGTTTGGGAACATGACTATTACTCTGGTTCAGGAGAAAAACAGTGCACTATATCTGGGTTCAAGTCATGCTGATTTTGTTGGCAATTACACAAACTAGAATTGTGTAATCATTTCTTGAATGGCCTTAAGTCACTGTACTACTATAATAATGGTGATGTAACTGAAATAATTGTTTCACGAATAAATTACTATATTATCAAAATGCATTTTCTGCGATTTATGAAACGCTAATTCCCAAGAGCCGGTATTGCTATGTACATAACTAGCCTATAGTGTATAGACATGATTAACATTAACTAGCCATTCTTGGTGCATGTATAATGCGTAAGCCGCTGCTCAAGGGTGACTTCACTTGGAAAATAAAGCACTCCAAAGGAGATCCCAGAGTTCGATTCCTACTAGTTCACTTTTTGGTGGCTTGTTGTTGCAAAAAAAGTCTAGTAAACCAAATTTGTTTTGATCCTTGTGAAATTTATATATTTGGAAATTGTACTTAGTAGGAGACAGTTTGCTTCGTAATTTATCACCAGATTCGTTTATGAAACTTTGGTTGTGAGCAGACCAGATACTCAATGAGGCTAGACATCGTCCTCTCATTGTAAAGGAATCAAAAGTGTCACAATGTCATGTTTAGTGACATACAAAATGTGTTAGTAGACTGCAACTAAGTGATAAAAAAGTATCTTAATATAACAGTATATAAATATATATGATAAAAACTTTGAAACAATGAACTTAAATAACAACAACAATATCTAATCACGTCCGAACGAGGTATGACGGAGGTGAAATGTACCCTAAGGTAAACCCAAGAGTAGGGAGACTCCTCATATTCAATAACAAGAATGAACTTAAAGATATACTTAATTGGTAACAACATGAAATAGTCACTACGTGATTAGTCGCCCATTTGTAACAGCATAATTCTATCACTAACAAATGAAAAACCGTTAATGTGATTTAGTGACGCAAGTAAGTTCAGTCACCGATAATCACCCACAAATTGTCTTTAATGCATAATGATCGGATCAAAAAGTCATTAGCACTTAATTGGGGACTGATCAGGTGTCACATACTCATATCTTGATTATTATTAACCTTCTCGATCATCACTAACTAAAATTTGTTCCTAGAATGACAAAATAGTTTAGGAATAAGTGTAACCATGAAAAGTGGTCACTAATATTTCTTTTTGAGCAAATGAGCTAATTTTTTATTATTGAAACCGGCCTGATGGGTTGACTCCGGCAAATTAAAACATAAATCTTTTAATAATAGCTAAAAGTGTATAATACACTAGCATAGATAATAATAGATACAATATGGTTGTTGAATTGTTATCAAGTAGAGTAGTAAATTGAATTTATTATGTAAAGTTGATGATGCTAAAGGTTATTTAGATACAATTCTTTTATATAATAAAGGAATTATATCGTTTCGAATGATTTGTCAATTAATTCTTATTGAAAAAATAATTGGGCCAATAGGAGAGCTTGATTTCGTCACGTAAGCAAAATCGTGTGATGTTATTGGTTAATAAAGTCAAAATTAAATTGATTTTGGTCAAACTTTAATAAATTTGGTGAAAAAATTTGGTTGATAAAAGAAACACATAAAAATATAGGTGTCAAATTTGTGAAAATAAAAACTTAAAAAAAGAGGAGGTAATTAATAAAACTTTAGTGGTTGAATTTTAAAAAATTATATAGAGTTAAGTGTAATATTAAGATCCTCCATATTTTTTAATAACTTTGGATTATAAACAAATACCCCCTTATACTTTATACCTTTTATATTTTATATCTTAAAAAATACAATGTATATATTGTTTAAAATAACAATATATAAATTTGCATAAGATTATAAGTGTCAAATATTTTGACTATATACATTCAATAAAGACTCATTTATTTCATTTTTAAAAGTTTAACTTATATGGACACGAGTTTACATTTTAAATACGGCTAAATTACTTAAAACGGGAATATAATTATCAAATTGTAAGCACGGGTTACTTTAATATAAAAATAAATATACACGATAGTACTTATAACAATGACTCATGTAATTATTATTTATTTATATAAGGATATATAGAAAAACATTTTTTAAAAAGTTGAAGGAGTATACTTTAACTTTATCAACACTCATTATGTGCTATTAAACATACATCATGTGTACAACATATACAATGTATATGTTGTTTAAAATAACAACATATAAATTTGCATAAGATTATAAGTATCAATTTTTTTACTATATATGTTCAATAACTCAATAAGGACTCATTTATTTCATTTTTAAAAGTTTAAGCTATGTGGACACGAGTTTACATTTTAAATACGGTTAAATTATCGAACGAGAATATAATTATCAAATTGTAAGCACCGGTTACTTTAATATAAAAATAAATATACGCGATTGTACTTATAACAATGACTCATGTAATTCTTATTTATTTATATAAGGATATCTAGAAAAACATTTTTAAAAAAGTTGAAGGAGTATACTTTAACTTTATCAACACTTATTATGTTCTATTAAACATGCATCATGTGTACAACATAATATCAGTAATGAAATTTAAATAACAACATCAACATCTTTGTCAGCTAAATAAAATTAAATCTTGAGTTACCTAACATAAATTTTTACAAATATTTTACCAAATTCTAATGGATATTAATGTATAAAAAACTCGGTGCATAAGTATTAGTTGTACTTATATCACTATTTTCATGGGCAAATTCTTATATGTGTTATATCTGAACTAAAATATTAAAATAAATTTGATTTATGGGTAAACTTCGTGCGTGACTAAACATATAACTATATAATTATATGCAATTACATTTAAAGACACAATATTCAGTATAAAATAAAAATTTTTTTTGTCAAAACTCCGTGCGTGCACGGGTATTGTAACTAGTCATACGCCATGAAATTTCCTTGATTTAAAGCAAATGAACTTTAGTTTTTAATCTATAAAGGTGGTTGTGCTTAGATTGCATGCTTGTGTTTAATACTTTTATTTCACACTTTATGTGATTATCAATCAAACGTGCATACTTCTTTCCAAAAAAACTAATTTCAGCAACTTCTACTCCCGGAATATTGTCTTATATACGTGTAATTTTAAATAATTTTGGCAAAGTTTGCATTTAGAAATATTGCAAAGTAAAATAGCAAAGTGAGGGATGTCATGTTTTTTTTTATGGTCGATTGAATAGTGTAAATGTGTAATTGTTCGTTTACAAAAAGGTCATATGTTGAGGAATAAGCTAAATAAGTAAGTATATGAGATAAAAGAAGAAAGAAAAAGCCGTTGACTAAGCAATTCCAGTTAAGGAAATGTACACCGATATAGACATCCAATTATCCAATAAATTAACACAAATGTACGTACATACAAGTGGTATGCGCGTACTTTGCATCAGGCTTAAGCAATCATCTTTATCCCAAAAATGGAGAAGCATTTGTCAACTATGACAAGTTTTTGCTACATCTATAGTATGTGTGTATTCACATGTATATATAGAGGAAGATGAGTATGAAAAGATGTATCCAATTTGAAAAATATATAGAACAGTGTGTTTACATACATTGTAGCAATGAAAACATGCAGCTTGTTCGTTGATCTCCTTTTTTTGTTCTTGTTAATGGCAAGTAGCAGTGTTTTATCATACAACACCTTTAACGAAGTCGTGTTGCCTACAAGTGTCATAGGACCTGAATCTGTTTCCTTTGACCTTGGAGGTGGAGGTCCATATGTAGCAGTTGCAGACGGTAGGATCCTCAAATGGCAAGGTTCTAACATTGGGTTCGTTGATTTCGCCTACACTTCACCCAACAGGTTGTGCTACTTTAAATCCCAACACACACCCTTTAATATTTATATCTAAGTGCAAGCTCACACGCCCTTGTCTCACTTGTCACTTGAACCCGTAACTACTTAAAACTTAATTAACAGAATACTTTTCCTGCATATTGGATACTTCGGAAATTAATTGTTGGTCACCCTTCATTTCTACATTGCAGATAATTTCATAGTTAGGTTCCCAATATTGTGTATCTATGACTTTCGAGTCAACAGTTAGTCTTTCATAACTGAATGTCGTAGTGTAAACTTACTAGTTACGGAGTATATGATTTGTTTTTCAGGACTAAACAATTATGTGATGGTACAAATGATTTGGACTTGGGACCAATATGTGGAAGACCATTGGCTCTCAGTTTCGATTACAGAACCAGTGATCTCTATATCACAGATGCTTTCTTCGGTCTACTGGTGGTAGGATTCAATGGTGGGCTTGCAACTCAGCTTTCCACTGGTTACAAGTACCTTTCTGGAATCGATGTTGAGTCATATAGCCAACATGTTTATATGACCGACGCTAGCTTGACTTATGATATAAGGTAACTTCTGAAAATTATTCACGGCCTTACAAATAGAAAGTCTTTAAAATTACCGATTCACTATCAAAGTTATGTTGGACTGGTTTGATAAAAGTTTCTTTTTGTGCAGAAATTTCACACAACCAGGGTTTATACCCGACTCAACTGGAAGGCTCTTGAAATACGATCCTTATAATCAAACAGTAACTGTTCTACTAAGCGGGCTTTCAGGGGTAGGTGGTCCCACTGCTAATATTCACCGAGACTGTGTTTTAGTTCCAGAGTCTGTGAACAAGACTATCATAAGGTATTGGCTGGAGGGACCAAAAGTAGGCACAACTGAGGTATTCCTTACTGATTGAGGGGACGTGAAAAATATAAAGCGGGCTTCAACTGATGGAGAGTATTGGGTGGCAACCTCGGTGTTGGATGTACAGCAAGGAATAAGGGTTAATGAGTCTGCAACAGTTCTGGAAACCGTCTCATTTACACAGTTTGGGAACATGACTATTACTGTGGTTCAGGAGAAAAACAGTGCACTATATGTGGGTTCAAGTCATGCTGATTTTGTTGGTAATTACACGAACTAGAATCGTGTAATCATTTCTTGAATGGCCTTAATGCACAGTACTAAAATAATGGTGATGTAACTAAAATAAATGTTACAAGAGTAAATTACTATATTGTTTAATTATTGTTAGACCTTTATTATCAAAATGCATTTTCTGCGATTTATGGAACACTAATTCCCAAGAGCCGGTTTTGCTATGTACATAACTAGCCTATAGACATGGTTGACGTTAACTAGCCATTCTTGGTGCATGTATAATGAGTAAGCCACTACTCAAGGGTGACTTCACTTGGAAAATAAAGCACTCCAAAGGAGATCCCCGAGTTCGATTCCTACTAGTTTACTTTTTGGTGGCTTGTTGTTGCAAAAAAAATCTAGTAAACCAAATTTGTTTTGATCCGTGTGAAATTTATATATTTGGAAAGTGTACTTTGTAGGAGACAGTTTGCTTCGTAATTTATCACCAGATTCGTTTATGAAACTTTAGGTTATGAGCAGACCAAATGCTCAATGAGGCTAGATATCGTCCTCTCATTACGGAATCAAAAAGTGTCACAATGTCATGTTTAGTGACATACAAAATGTGTTAGTAGACTGCAACTAAGTGATCAAAAAGTATCTTACATAACAGTAATATATGGGTAGTACAGTGAAACTGAAAGACACAACCACATGGGTATGGGTCATGGACTTTGGGTTTTACCCAACTACATTCAATGTATTAAGTCAACGGGTTAAATACTTAAACTTCTACCCATTTTATTACCCATTATAATACATACTAAGTATGTATATATCTACCCAATATGTAAACATTAGTTGTTATACATATGCATTATTATAACATGAAAAACACTATTACTTGTTTAGTGTTATATATGAAAACATAAGTGTGTTAATGAACTACTGGCTCAAACTATTTACGTATTTTATTTGTTTCGTTAAAATGATTTTACTTTTGGTATCGACAAAACATTAGAAGATTGTAAAATATAAATAAACGTTTTTACGGCTTATTTGTATTAACAATCTCCCCCTTTTTGTTGATGATAAAACATAAGATTATTTTAAGGAAAAAACTAAAATTCGTAAACGTTTGAATTGAAGTTTTTACTCTTTTCTCTCCCTTTTTGTCGAAACAAAAAAAGAGTCGAAAAGAAACTAACTCATTTGTTTTAAGAAAACATGTGAAAAGAAAAAAATATGAAAAAATAGAGAGTAAGAGAAGAGAAGTATTCTCGTCTTAGCTCCTGATGACGTATAGTCTATATCCGGGTCACGAACCCGACCAAGGTCCAATACTAACAGGCCCAGCACGGACTGGGCCACGCCGATCAGTATTTGGGCTCACGAAGGCCCAAACCCAAAGCTATTTACGGAATAGATAATGGATATCTCCTATGTTTGGAGATAATCATTCCCCAACCGATTTAGGCGAGATACGCCGAAGGTTGAGGAACACGGAACCAACAAGGATTCCGTGCGTATATAAAGGGAATCACATCCCTCGTTTAAGATACGATCTACAAACCCTACTCTCCTAAAAACCCTAAACCGATTACTTACTCTCACGCCGGAGGATAATCGTGGGAGACAATCCCACGGTAAGCCTAACGGTGTTTTCTGTCTCTTAGTGCGCAGATCTCAAGCAACGATTCTCAATTGGTACGAGGCGGAGCTCCAAACAAAGAACGTCCAACTTTTGTATCAACAAGTGGCGCCATCCGTGGGACCATTCACTAAGAACCAAGAACTAGAATGACGAAACATGGAAATCAGCGATGCAAACCGACCTTACGGGAAAAAGACGCACAATTGATCAACTCCTAAGCAGACTGGGACAACAGCGCTGCTAAAAATCGTGGATCAGGCCAGGACATGGTCTTCCCTCTAGTGGAACCGCTCTCGGGACAACCCGTGCCACTACAAAACACCACCAGTGCCGAGATCCAGACTCCTTTTACTCCTCTCCAATCGGTGCTAGAAACTAACTTCACAAAAGCACCCAACGCGCCCGATAAGAACAAGGGCATACTGGTGGAAACGGACACCCCTGTTCTAGAGGGTCGTCGTGGGAACTAGAGCCAAGTAGTTTTGTCTCTCAAAACTACTAAGCCTTAGCCACTCTCATGGAAGAGGAAGCAAAGAAAAGGTCAGGACTGAGTCGAATGCTCGACTCAACTTTGGACCGAGAGTTTGGCGTCTCCACCGCCGGCCGAAAGTAAAGCGCGAGAGGGATAGTCGCCGACCCCCATATTCAACGTAATTGGGAGGAGAGTTGAGGGTGAAGAGACACCTAACTCACAGCATTCGGAAGAAAGTGAGGAAGATGAACGGCGTAACAACGTCCACGCCGACTGGTAGCGCAGAATCCATGACGACTTGGGCGACGACACTCCCCAAGTGAGAGTCCCTCAAGTACAAATTCTGAGGACAGCCGGCGCAAGTGCCAAAGGAGGGAAGATTCGTCCTCTGATAATTCCTCGGACAACGAGGATAGCGAGTGGACACCGGAAGTCCAGTAAAGAAATACCGTGACCAAGAGGAGGAAGACATGTCTCTCCCATGGCCGTCGAGAAGGTGGATGCGTTCACTAGACGCATCGCGTGATTTCTCGAAAACAAGAAGAGGCGCATGCCCTGCTAATGTCAAAACCTATGACGGAACAGTGACCCGACGATCACCTAAAAATTTTCGAATCAGCCGCAACTATCGAAAACCGGCCACAAGCGGTGTGGTGCCACATGTTAATTCCACACTAGTGGGAAGCGCGTAATCTTGGTTCAACAAGCTTCCACGTAGAAGCATCAATGGTTTTGAAGAATTGAGAAAGCGTTCGCCTAAATTTCACTCAACGAAAAAAGTGTGCGAAAAACCCCATTGAACTCGCTAGGGTCAAACAACGCCAAGGGGAATCCACGAGCACTTTTATGGAGCGCTTTAAGGACGAATGCATGCAAGTTAAAGCATGTCCCGAATACTCAAAATTTCGTGGTTTATGAACGGGATCAACAACCCAGAACTTATCAAAAGATTGAATGACAAGATTCCCCAATCTTTTGATGAAGTCATGAAACACACACGTCCTTCGTCCAAGGAGAAGCTGCTGCAGCGGATAGCAAGAAAAGCTATTCAAACTACCGCACAGGAACAACCGGGAGACAATCCACGGACCGGAATAGTAACCGTAACAAGAACTATCGCAACCAAGGGAGTGGGAGCGACAATGAAAAGTACACCCCGTTGACAAAAACGCCGAAGGAAATACTCGCAACAGAGGGCGCAAACTTTCCAAGACCGCCACAAATGCGCACTCCAGAGGATCGACGAGTGGGGAGTGGATACTGTGACTACCACGCACGTAAGGGCCACAACACTAATGAATGTGTCCAGCCGCCACTCATTGAAAACGGTTAAAGAAGGCAGATTGGACCATTTGGTCAAAAATATTAAGGAGGGAAGCATAGACGAAAAGCGGAAACAAGAAGGAGACACCCAAGGAAAAGGCCGACACCATCTACATGATACAATCATGGCATCGGTCACTAGACGAAGGTCAGCCAGGAGTTTTCCCGAGGAAACGAATTTTCTTTCCTCGCCTTAATGCGGACAACGCAGTGGTTGAGCCACTCACCATTGAGATTAGTGCGGGGGTCATGACATCCATCGCATGTATGTTGATGGTGGAGCATCGGCAGACATCATATATGAGCACCTTCATCAGCGCTGCGGCCGAAATACGCAGTCAGTTAAGCCTGGTCAACGGCGGTTGACTGGTTTTACGGGTGAAAATATGGCCTATGGGCAAATACGATTACTAGTCAGCATCGGAAACGAAAAACACTCTGCGACGGCTTGGTTGGAATTTATGGTGATCAATCTCCTCGCCATACAATGGCATTATCGGGAGGCTCGATATCCGCTATGCGCTCAGTGCCATCAACAGCGCACGGGATGCTTAAATTCCCAGTGGAAGGGGGCCTTGTTACACTTTACAATACCTGTACCAAGATAGAGAATGTAACACGGTTACATGCGAAACGACACCAATCCCGCAACAGTAGCAACCAAAGTTCCAAACCGGAAGGTTGCGATTCACCCAACTACCCGCATCAGAAATATCCATTGGAGGGTCACTGTCGGACAACGGCAAAGCAGCTGTGGCGCTTAGCTCTTACAAAGAACTTGGACATTTTTGCATGGGAGCCAAAACACATGACTGGGTACCACGCCAATCACGAGCATAGACGAGAATCCGACAAGGGTACTCACCAATACGCCGAAGAAGCGGCCAAGCCCCGAGCCCGCGCAAGCAATTTTGGCGAGGTACACAAACCGGTGGATGCTGGAATTATGCGTGAAGTCTACTACCACGCTGCTTTCTAACCCAATAATGGTCAAAAAGAGCGACGGTAGCTGGCGAATGTGCGTGGACTTCACCGATCTTAACAAAGCGTGTCCACAAGATCGCTACCCATTACCGAGATAAACTGGAAAATAGAGTCTCGTGTGGGTACCCATTGAAGTGTTTCCTCGATGCGTACAAAGGATACCATCAAATCCAGATGGCAAAGTAGGATGAGGAAAAAACGGCCTTTCACACAAGCCAAGGTGTCTACGTTACACAAAATGCCTTTTGGCTTGAAGAATGCAGCCGCCACCTACCAGCGGTTAGTAGACAATGCTTTCGAAAAACAGTGGGCCGCAACCGGAGGTCTATGTTGATGACCGGTCATAAAAAGCCATACGAAGATGAGTTAGTGCGCGATATGGAGGAAACGTTCAGAACTACGAGATCAATATGAAGCTAAATCCAAAAATGTACCTGGCGCCGCCGAGCATGTTCCGGATACCTAATAGAACCCGACGGTATAAAACCATGCCCAAAAAGACAAAGTCGTTATTGAACTTCCTTCACACAAGCGTTGAAGGAGGTCCAATCTCTCAATAGAAAGTCTGGCGGTTCTAACAGTTCTGTCTAAGTCACAGATAAGTCTCTACCTCTCTTCAAAACACTCAAGAAGTGTATCAAAAGGAGATTTTCTATGGACTACGGGCGGCGACCTTCGTAGAACTTAAACAACAGCAACGCTTCCCACACTTGTCGCACCCCGCACGGGGAAGAGTTAATTATGTATTTATCCAAGAATCGATGGAGCATGAGCGCATGCTACTAACGATAGAGATTCATACAAACCCCTGTCTACTTTGTAAGCAAGGCTCAAGAAGACGAGTTGAACTATAGCCATGGAAAAATTAGTTCGGCGTTGGTGTTTGTCTGCCAAAAGGCTACGCAGGTACTTCCAGCATCCAATAGCAGTGATCACGCACCAACCGATCAAGCGGATCATCTCCAAACCCGCGATCGGGCCGACTGAAGTGGAGTGTATTGCTAGGTGAGCACAACATCTCTTACGAGACCACGTCCGCAATCAAAGGACAGTTCGGCGGACTTCATCATCGAGAAGCCGAACAGACGCGAGGTACCCACACCAAGTAGGCGAGGCGGATGACCCATGGAACTTGTTTGAGATGGGTCCTCATGCGTTGATGGTTCGAGCGTGCCTCATTCTCACAAACCCGAGGAATGGAATTCACTTACGCCGTTTTGAATTTACAGCGACGAACAATGAGGCGAATATGAAGCTCTAATCGGGACTACGCATGCGGCTTCGGATGGGTGTACGTAACCTAGAAGAAAATGTGGACTCCCGACTAGTGGCCAACCACGTGTTGGGCGGATACGTGGCTAAAGAAGAAAATATGATTCAATATCTCGACAAGACCAAGACACTGATCAAAGGCTTTGACAGATTCACCATCAAGCAAGTTCTTAGAGGAGAAAATCGAAGGCGATGCACTAAGCAAGATCGCCGCGACAAGCTTCACACCTATCAAAGCAAGTCGGTGGAAACACCGAAGCAAGTCCATATCGGAGATGGAAGTCTCCACAATAATAAAGGATGAAGGTCCTACCTGGATGACACCGATAACGGAATTCCTAAGCAAAGGAACGTTACCCCAAGAGGCAGAGCTCGCGGGATACGATGCAACGCAGATTTGAACGAGACAACATACTCTATCGACGCTCCTTCCTCCAACCATGGCTCCGCTGTGTTGGCCCCTACAAGCAAATTACGTGCTGCGAGAAATCCATGAAGGTTCATGCAGATGCACTCGTGACCACGGTCCATTGTGGCATCGCCATGAGATCCGGATACTACGGCCAACCATGCACGTGATGCGCAGGATTTAATAAAGTGCAACGATTGCCAAGTTCATAGACCCGTCCGCGCCAACCACAGCGAAGCTAACGCCAATTACATCACCATGGCCATTCTACAAGTGGGGTATTGACGCAGGACCTTTTTCGATCGCGGCAGGAGGGTTAAAGTTCCTCATAGTAGCTATCGACTACTTCACTAAGTGGATCGAAGCAAAGGTAGTAGTAACAATCACGCACGCAACCGGTCAGCGCTGTGCGGGAAAGCATAGTATGCCGCTTCGGACTGCGGAAATCATCTCGGACAACGGGAAACAATTCGTGACAACCCTTTCAAAGCCTGTGCGAGAAGTTGAACATCACACGCACTGGCGTCGGTTAAACACCCACAAACCAACGGCTTAGTCGAACGTGCGAATCGAAGCTTAGGTGAAGGAATTAAGGCACGCCTAGAAAAGCACAAAGGAAGGTGGGTAGAAGAGCTATCACATGTCTTATGGGCGCATCGAACCTCAATCAAAACCAGCACGGAGACACTCCTTCTCTAGTCTACGGGACAGAAGCCGTCATACCGGCCGAGATCGGCATGCCAACTATCCGCACCGCTGAAATCAATGCGGTAACCAATGACGACGAGAGCAGTCGACTTAGACCTGCTAGAAGAAAGCTGACAGCGGCTATCTGAGGCAAAATCAAAGTCAAGGATGAAAGGATACTATGACGCTAAAGTGCGCAATGTTTCATTCGGACCGTGATTTCGTCTACCGCCCAATGAAACCCGCCACGCAGAAGACACGGGCAAGCTCGGACCAAAATGGGAAGGACCCTATGAGGTTACTTGAAGCACTAGGAACGGTACAAGGCTGCGAGGCTTGGATGGTCGCGACACCCGCACATGGAATATCTGCAACCTCAAATGGTGCTACCTATAGGAATGGCTAAGGCCCGAACACAGCGCTCCGGCACTTTACTAAAGTACCCAATAAACACCTATGTATTTAATTTTTATTTCCTTAATGTAATGTCTTATTTGTTTCTTTAAACACTTGCAAGTATCAATAAAACGTCACGGTTTCTAGCTAACTCCGTGTCACTTTTTAATTTGTTATTTCCATATACTGTATGTCTTAACATTTTTCTATTTCTTGCCTACATGGCGTGCATGCACTAAATCAACCCACGATGGTAAAAGGATAAGTTAACCTACTAAACAACTTGTTGAGTAAGATGGTTGCAAACCCATCAACAGGATCACGTATCCTTGTTAAACACCTTGTTCTCAAGACGTTGGAATAAGTTTTGTGCGCATCTCACGATGGGTGTGCAACATCGCATATGGTGCACGTTTAACAACTTAGAAACCAAGACTCTTGATTTCTTAATATGGTATTTACATGCACGCCGCATATCATAACATACACGCACTATGGTAATACTTGGAATTATTTTTAAGTATTCTATGATCTTCATACATGACTATGAATTTCCTGTATTATTCGTGCTTGCATATACATTTGACCATTCCACAACGAATACGTCTTTTGCCAAAGACGAGACAGATAAGTATGCACATCAAATTGCAATAACACCTCACACACTTAACAAAAGGAGATTTATTCATAACTACGAGTTATTACACAAAGATGTTTGCAACACAAGTTACAATCTAGAAGCTATGACTACGCTCAAAGAAGAGTTACCCGCCGACTGCGGCATTCCCAATCTCATCTAGCTTCTTCCAGCGGATCTGCATCTTGACGAACCCGCGGTGCAACACTCACTGGCACCCGGTCAGGCAGGGCGGTGGCTGTAACCGCACAAAACAGCCTTGCCCTTAATGCCCGCCTTCTTGCAAGCCTAGTAGCATGCGCTTCAAGACTTGCTTCAAAGGTACTTCCTTCTCAAAGCAAATGGATTCAAGATATCCTTAGGACCCTTTACATCTGGTACGTGAAGTTGGGATTCATCAGGCTTAAGGTAATGGTGCGGTTTAACAGCGGAATCCCCACCATGATGGCGCTAGAATCAACCGACCATAATGGCGTCCATGGGGTAATCGGCAGCGTTCAGTTCGACAATCATGGGAACTCGAGTCCTTCATCTGATTCATAGCGGCGACCGGTTATCATAGGCCTTTGTATCATAGTCAGGTACCTCTTTAATAGGCACCTTTAAAAGCTTAGCCTCTGCCGGCTTCTCTCCGCAGCGCTCTGCTTTACCCACGGCTCGGCGCCGAACCACCTTTCAAAAAGCATCAACCACTTCCTGGACTCAAGAGTACTCAGCCGGCAGGCGCGTGCCATGGCTGATGAGCCACCAAGGCCAACCGATTGCGCACATAAGATGAGGTATAATTCTCATCATACTCCGCACTTAGCTTGAAACTTCATCTCCTCGCGCTCAAGGGCACTTTCCACGAGCTTAAACTTTTCAAGCGGGAAGTCATCGCTTTTGTTCTCCAAATATTTCATTGCCCAAGGACAAGAAGATTATACTCCGGGCTCTCGTGACGCTTGATTTATTTGGCACATTCTTTCCTCGCCGAAAGTTGGCGATGACCCCATGCTCTCGCTGCAGCTTCAGACCGCCAATCGTGACTCAAAGAACGCATACTGATCCTTCGAAGCTGTCGCTTCTCACCGAACAGCCCTTAGCTTCTCCACCAACGAAGCTTGATGCCAGATACTTGCGCCAACTCTTCTACCGGCTTCCCATCGATGCATCCCCACAGACATATCCGCATCCTTTGGCCGCGCTGCGGTGACCGAAGCGAGTGTGAAGATTGCACAGACTATCCTCAAGGGCGCGACTCTGATTGTTCAAATCTACAAACATGGCAGTTATTTAGTAATATCATAAGGCATTGCGGTAAATAATTTCGCCATAACACTTACGCTAGAATGGATGTATCAGTGATGGTAGGCCGATGCAACATCACTAGAGGATGACTCCACATTTAACACAACAGGCTTTTCGAGGTAGTACGCCATCGCCATCGCCAAGATTCTTTTATGCCTATCCGCGCCTTTAAGATTGGAACTTTCTCAATCGCTAAAATAGTTGCGCTAATGCCAATATGTACCAAGAACTCCTCGTGGGGAGTTAATGGGGATGCGGTTGGCATTTATTGTGTCCGCATCCTCCGCATTATATGATCCGTGAGGGGCGCCATCCTCTGGCAAAGGTCCCCGGGAGTAAAAATCAAAACGGAAAGAAAACGCCACGTCGGTTCGAAAGGTTCTCTCCACTTCGAGTGCATCTAATTTTTCCCAGATAACATTGAGTTCGTATGCCATGAAGGATACCCACCGGTGACCACGCGTGGTGTGGTAAAAGGCGAACAAAGCGGATGGTGGGGTTAATGGCCAATCGGGCAATTCACCTCAAAATTGAGTTAGTTTCACGCACCTATGCAGGCAAATTTGGATATGTATGCGTAATAGTTCAATACATCACTCAAGAATAACGATATGGGTATAGGCTGATTTGCGAATTAAGAAACGCCAGATATACCCCAATCTTCCCATCTGGAAGTTCGCTATTGACGATTCGCTACCGAACTTCCTGGATGTACGCCGGGAATATAGTAATCGACGAACCGTAGTTCCTCCTCTCTATGTCCGATGTGAAACCGATAATACCTTAACCATGATCTTGTTTTTCTTGAAAAAAAAAGACGCCGTTACCTTGTGAATATTAAGGTATGGTGGTGAAAATGTTTAAAGCCGTGGTAATAATGATAACATTTTCTTTTTACTATGAGAGGAATGGTGAAAATGAAGCGGGGGTTATATAACCTCCCTCATCCATGCGATGAGTGACACGTGGACCCCACCAACCCTAACTATGTGGTTGAGATTGCTTGATGGGACACGGGTGCAAGATCCTTTCCCACTTACGAGGCCTATTTTTAATCTAATGTCTAGATACAATGTAACGGTTGGTATATTTTTATGGGCTTGGCTACGCCAGTTTTTGACGACTACGGTTATTAGTCTAGCATCCGTAGTTAGTCACCACGCATACTCAGACCGGGGACATGATGACGATAGTCTATATCCGATCACGAACCCCACCAAGGTCCAATACTAACAGCCCGGATGGATGGCCACGCCGACAAGATTGGGCTCACGGGCCCAAACCCAAAGCTATTTACTAATAGATAATGGATATCTCCTATGTTTGAGATAATCATTCCCAACCGATTTAGGCTGGATACGCCAGTTGAGGAACACGGAACCAACAAGGATTCCGTATGATATAAATGGAATCACATCCCTCGTTTAAGGTACCATCTACAAACCCTACTCTCTAAAACCCTAAACCGACATTTACTTCACGCCGAGGATAATCGGGAGACAATCCCACGGTAAGCCTAACGGTGTTTTCGCTCTTAGTGCGCAGTCTCAAGCAACGATTCTCAATTGGTACGAGAGCCGGAGCTCCAAACAAGGAACGTCCAACTTTTGTATCAACAGCTCCGCCTTGACGAGTCCATCCCTTTGTGAGGGCGTCAAGTAAGTAGAAATACTAAGCTAGTGCATTGCAAGTATGTTTGCACATAGTTTCGTCCTTATTGACGAGCATGCTCCCCCTTGATGATTGCATTTGCAAGGAGGACATCAAGTAATGTAACCTAATTTGAAAGTCTTGCAAATGATTTTGAAATTTTTTGCTTTGACATGAAACTCCCCTAAAGGGTGTCAAAGTCTTCATGTGTATATTAAAAATCTACAAAACAAATGTTAGAAAACAAGTATATAATGCATAATTTCCTGCAAATAAGACTTAAGTTAATAATAAACAAGTCTTCACAGTACGGATCCCACTGATCCCCCGAGGGATCCGCCTAAGCTAAACCGAGGGATTCGTGCTTATACGCTAAGAGAGCAATGGTGATGAAAAAAAGTGATGTTAACATTAAAATGAGATATGTATTAAGGCACCAAACATATTCTCAAGACAATATGACATATAACATGTAATTTCATTCAATAAAAATATGAGAAATGATCTACATATCTCTAAAAATAAGAGAGTGACTTAAACATGAAATATGATTCCTAAACTATCTAAGTTAAGCTTAAGACTAGAACACCACTCAAATACTTAAGCTCAAGGTTGTTTAGGTTTGTTGATCTCGTCAAAACATTCGAGGAGGTGATAAAACATGAAACGCTGCTCTCACGCATTTCATGTATCAAGCCTTCAACATGTTGAAAATGATAACAATCTTTGTCATTGCCGAAATGGTGGTGGTAGAAATGGAATGGTCTGAGATGGAAGGTTTGGTTGAGGTTCCACAAAAGGAGGAAGGTTAAGTGAGGAAGGTTGAGGATTCTCAAAAGACAGAGGAATTTTTGGTGGTTGTTCAACCAAAGGCGGTGGTGGTGGAATTTGTGATGAGGATGGTGGTAGAGAGGTATCTACTTCCATGTGGTCGGGTGATTGACTTTGATGATTCCTCATAATCCAAAAGGGACTATTTGAGGGTGACGGAGAAAAAGATGCCGGGGCTAGTGTTGATTCAACACCTTGATTTTGTTGTGCTATTCTTTCTATTGAGGAGAATGTTGGCAATGGTGGAGGATGAGATGGCCTAGGAGGCAAGTCCTAGATTATAGAGGTGTGGTGATGAGAGTGGAGTGGTGAATGATATGGCTCTAGGCACTAAGGGTGGAAATAGGAGTGTTTGGTTTAGGATGTATAGTGGTGTTTGGCATTGGTAGTTGTAGGGAACAA
This sequence comes from Chrysanthemum makinoi, assembly GCA_910596185.1. NCBI lineage: Eukaryota > Viridiplantae > Streptophyta > Magnoliopsida > Asterales > Asteraceae > Chrysanthemum > Chrysanthemum makinoi. Next base: position 28,837,331 of record OU343217.1, read on the forward strand.
TCCTTTGGGGATTGGTTTGATTGGTTGAGTTGGTGGAGGGAAATCCTAGTGTTTGTGGAGGGAAATCCTAGCGCTTGTGGATTTAACAAGAGATGATTCGTTGAAGAAATTTTCGTGAATAACACGAGCAAGTTTCTCGGTGGTTCTTTGGTGGATGAGTTACCACTAGGAGCTCATGATGAGATGACAAAAGTTAGTGAGATAGAGGCTTCTAGTTGCGAGAATTGTTGTAGATGATGATTTAGAAGTCCTAACAAGATGGTTTATAAAATGAAGGATAAGTGCATTCAAGGCTTAAACCACTAAGATCCTTTTGTAATGCAATGATTTGTATGCACAAGAGTCAACTTCAGAGTTGCACTGATCAAGGAGGTTAATTAAGGAAAGATGGAGTGTTCAAGTTAGCAAGAAGCGCTTGAAATGATTGCCTTAGCTAGATTTAGCTGAATCTGTCATCCGGTTCCACCGTTTCTCCAATGAGGGATCCATCGCTAATCCTAGGGATCCCGCCATCGCCACCAATAAAGAGGGAAATAATGTTTTGTAAGGTCTAATACCTATACATCTTGAGTGTATCAGTCTTTCTAAGTGTCTTAAATGAAAGGGGACTTAAATGATCAAGGGCAATGAGTGAAGGTAGCTAATGATTGCCTTTTATAGAAGAAAATAGGACTTTATGAGTACCAATGAATGATCCAAGATGACACTAGGAAATTTGATAGTGTCAAATGGTGCTAAATGATCTTAGAGATCAGACGATAACTTGAGATAAATTTGAAAAATTCCTTAAGAATTATAAGAAATAAAAAGCTAGTTTCTAACCGATTTTGAGGTAAGGACGACTAAAATCAATTTGCTAAAATTGAGAGAATTATAAGATTAGATGTGTTAACATGTGAAAAATGATGTGTGAGTATTGGAGCGGAAGGATGATGACCTTTGGTGAAAATGATAAATCAAAAAGTATTTTTGAAGTTGATTTTAAGTTGGCTATAAGTGAGTGTGATACCTAATGAGCTTGAGGAAGGCTTAAGTGGTCCTAAGACATTATGTTTAGCTAGTATGAAGTGGTCTAAGGTAATGATTTGATGTAAGGAGATATGCAATCCGATTTCTGTTTGCCCGGATCTCACGGTTCCCTAAGTGGAGGGATCCATCTAGTACAAAGTGAGGGATGCCTCCGCAAAACAAGCACCTTCACGTAAGGTATGCAAAATTTGCACAAGGTATCGTATTTCAAAGACAGTGCTTTCTAAGGAATTTGAACAACTATATAAGCGAGACATCAAACATTAAATGTTTTATTTCATGATAATGATCACATTACAATGATAAAAGATTAAATCTAAGGATTGAACCTATTCGTAAAGGAAACTAAGTTTCTTGAGCTGCCGCTAGATGGATCGTCAAATGGATGATGAGTATTTGCCGATGCAGGGATGAAGAAATACTTGATGTGAGATGTGTTTAGAGGTTCCATCATCTTATTCACGCACGCATAACGGACTTTGAAATTGAGGATGGAAGTACATGATATGATGATAAAGGCGTGTCGTGAACATTCCATGCGGATTATTAGCTTGTTCTTGTTGCCTTGAAGGTTTACAATTCGCTGGCGAAGAAATAGAGAGATTGTATGGTTGTTGCAAAAGAAATACATTATGAGCACAACAAGCAGAAGAATTTCTCGATTTCTCTAAGAATCCAAACATTTCACACGTAGAATGATTGCCAGAGGTTTATTATCATCTTGGATATCACGTGTATAGATTATGTTCGATCGAAAGTAATATGGTCTAGGTTTGCATAACATGAAGTTAATTTGAGGGAAGGTATGTGTGAACAATATGGACTATTTTCTTCACGATGGTTGAAGAGAGAATCAAGAGACCAATCTTCAGTGAAGGCACATTGTCCATGATTTGGAATTCGAAGAATATGAGCAAATTTCCCAAGGGTTAAGACAAAATTTTGGTTTTTGATCCAAAACCAAAGTGATAGAGATCGATCCTTATTACTTAACCAGTTCAACTTCGAGAATTCCAATACAAACCGGACATATTTTCTCGTTCCTAGAAGGCCTTCTAGTCCTATGGTTTGGAAAGAGGTATTGATACCTTCTTCGTATAGTAGAGGTGTGTCAACAATACATCCTTCATGGAAGTGACGAAGCCGAGAGATTATTGAACCCACGGACATGATTTGTGTGTGTTGGGCTCAAAGGAGATATTAGGAATGTAGACATAAGTGAGTTGAAAGTCGAATTCATACTCATGAGTCATGACGAGACCTATGGAAGTGAAAAGTTAATATGAGGAGATGCATCAAAGGAGAGGACATTTGATAGATGAAAAATGATCTCCTAATGTTTTTATTATATTTCTATTAACAATGACAATTAACTTACTTAGTACTTATCATTCTAGGGATTTTTCCTTTTATGGTAGATTTTTATGAAATGGTTTTTATGTTGCATGAGATTCAAGCCTCGCCCACGTTCTCACGGTTCCCTTCCATGAGGGCTCCGGCTAGTTAAACTTTAGGGATCTGTGGATCTGCAGTGACGTATGAAAATGGTTTTGACGTAAAATAGATTTTTGCAACTTTTAGGTTTATAAAAAGGAGGTGTGTTCTAGCCAAAATTTCCTAGTTAAGCATGCATTTTAGATTTCGAAAGTATGTTAAGGTGAAAGATACGAATGAAAAGAAAATGATAAACACATAATGAAAAACAAACGAGATAAACTAAGACATTATTAATATTTCATTTCAACACTAAGAGCGATACAAAGGAATGGATATATGATACAAATGTAGATTAACAACACAAAATACATGTCTCCATGAGAAACTTGATCATGGGATACACGAGAGCGATGAGTGTTAAGACGATGATCACGACAGCGATATAAACTATGATGATGAACTTTTTCCTTGGTTTTGATTTGAGATGAGATGAGATGAGAGGGAAGATGAAGTTTGAATGAGAGGTAATTTTTGAAAGTGGAAGATTTGAAAAGTCAGGTTTTGGTGGAGCTGACAAGCGGAAGGAGTTTTTATGGGGAAGGAGGAATTTTTGAGATTTGTGTTTTGTTTTATTATTAGAGAGATTTGATTTTTGGGTTAAGAAAAATAAAAACACGTGTTTATAAACCTAGACTATAGACGGAATAGTAATACGTATGCAAGAGTATGTGAAAATATAATATAAGTTCTTATGCAAGAGTATGTGAAAATATAATACAGGAGTATGTGAAAATATAATAATATAAGTTCTTATGCAAGCATACTTATTCTAAGCTAATGTTATTTAGATATAAGTTAGAAAGTCATACCTCTAATGTAAATATGAGTGTCTTTGTCTTTGACAAAAAATGTCAATAGACAACTCCGGTTCTTTCGTGATCAAGATGGAAGTTAAGATACCTTCTTAGGAAAGGTAATCTTGTTACCAAAGAATTCCTATGGCTTGATAAAAATGAGCTTTAACTAAGCAAAATGACAAGAAAGGTTAGTGAAATTTAGTAAAAATAAGAAATAAAAAATATAATGTTGTCATCCAAACAACATCCTATAAAAGTGTTTTTAAACATGGTGTTTATTTTTGTGAAAGACCTTCTTTGTAGTTTTCAATTATACACGGATCGTGTGAAGTTTTTAAGGTACAATATACTCTAAAAACTTGGTAACGAAGCTCTGGTACCAATTGTGGAAAACTAGAAGGGGGGTTGAATAGTTTTACCCATTAAAACTTGGTTTTAAACTATTTAGATCGACTTATGTCAATCTATTTAAACGTGTGTGTTAGATGTTGATAGATAAGCTAAATAAATAAAGCAAAGATAAATTAAAGAGTAAGAAGCACAAAACCACAACGCGAGTATTTATAGTGGTTCAACTACAAAAGTGGTCTACTTTAATATGGTGAACAAAAAAAAGTAGTCACTAACACTTATTTTGAGCAAATGAGTTGAATTCTTCTCATTCATGTGATTCGTAGCCTAATACTTGGTCTTTTGGTTTGTCCTCAAACATGAAGGGTTTACTTAAATGCTTAAAAAATAAATATTTTAAAACTACCTATGGCTATAAGAGCACTAGATGCCACGAAGAAGGTTGGGTACTCATTCGGGGCCCACGGGGTGCCACATCACTATAACAAACTTCCACAACTAACCCTACATCACTCATAACTAACCTCAACTTACTCATTTGTGGTCCACCACTTCCTAAAAATACAAATATTACAAGTATAAATAAAAAAAGAAAAGAAAAAAACTGACAACATACCTTCGCAGAGCAGACGACGAAGGTAAAATGGCGAAGGATGAAGAGGGGGCGGTGTCATGGCTAGCCATGGCAAGCTTGCCAAGTTGGAATTGCGAAGGGCAACGAAGCCCACACCGGGTGCTCTAAGTGAATGATACATTAGCATACATAATAAAGAATAATGTATCATATGCTTGTTGACTTGTTGTCAAGTTGCATATATGTATATAATGCAAAACATTTAGACACAAATCATACGCAATGAAATTTCTCTAATGTAAAGCAAACGAACTTTAATTTTAACGAGGCATTGTAAGCCCGTGCGTAATCTGTATTGGTATGGACCGAATGTATAATATTTTTTATGTAATATTGTGTGGAAGTAGTTAAATATAAGATATTGAAATTTATGGTCTCATAAGTTTTGTTATCGGCGAGGTAAACTCTCGACAAAGTCGCTTCTTCATCTCTAATCAGATGAGTACATAATAATGTTGACTATTTTTTTTGGTCAGTGGCCTAAATTGTAAAATGACTACAATTTTTTTTACCCTCTTATTAATTTAAGTTACTATTATTTTAGATAGACAATTAACGTTATAAGAGTATATGTGAAGAGGTTTATGTTAATATGTTACATTTAAAAAGACTTTTCATATGTAACACTTTAATATTAGTAGGTTACATAAATAATGTATAGCCTATTTATTTGGTGCCTGTTTCATAATGAGTTATAGTACCAATTGGTTTGTTGTATAGTTTATTTTCAATGGCAAATTTTGAGTTGATATGTCATTTATCGAATATTGCGGTTCTTCAAAATTATGCATTGTATGCGCTTGTGGTTTGTGCAACAGGCATGTGAAGATGATGCATTATCCAAAATGCTATTCGGTTGTTGCCAACATTTGAGGAGGGTAATAGTTAAGAACCATACAATGATGGCAAACATGGAAGCTTATGGTGCTAATGGAGTTGCTTTGGAGTCACTTGAAGCTTTAAGAAAAACCCAAGACAGACATCGGTTATTGCTTGCAGAGCTAAACTATTTGCTAGATGAAGCGAAAGTAGGTGCCCGTGAGGAAGAAGCTAATGCCATTAAGATGAATGAGTTTAAGTAGTTGTTTGGGTTTAGGTACTTTGGTTGGTTTTAATAATTCGAATGTTTTGTTTGTTTTTGGAACGATGCTATGTCAAATTAATATATATTTATTTCATGGCAAATGATATAGTTGGTGTATTTAAATTAGATTAATTTTATTTTAAGTTTCATTTAACATATAGTTGAAATGTTAGTATATAAATATAAAGATAATATATAAGTTATTAACATTATTATTATTATTTTTTAAATTAGGATGTTAATGCCAAAGCATTGTATATATAAGGACTGTTTTATATCTACTTAAAAGATGAAGGGTTTGAATTGCAAAATGAGATAACTTCCTAAATACTGCATATCAGATTTTTGCATGAAGAATATGAAAGGGCTACAGAATAATCGAAATTAAATTTCAATGACTTTTGAGTGTATTTTGTTTTGTAATTATTCAGGCAATTTATGAGTTAGTACATTGTAATTATGTATACTTACAAAACCATAAACACACAACCATCATAACTTAACCGGTTAACCCTAGACCATCATAACATAACCCTAATCGAAAAATGTCTTCCACACCTAACATTGACGAAATGAAAGCTCTAAAGAATCGTGGAAACTAAGTGATGCTTTCAAGCTTTTGATTATGCAAGACATTGCGAGGAGAAGAAGTTGATTGAGAAGTCGGGAGAAGAGAGCACCATTCTCCGAGAGATTATTGCCAAAAAAGAAGAAACAATCGATGAGGCTAGAAGATTGTTTCCTTCTTTCAATGCATTGCAGCAACAGTGAGTTTGCCCTTTGTGAGATCCAAATGAAGCGACGAAGGAAGAATGACTTGCTTGCTCGCTTGTTGGTGCTATGTCGCCGGAGTTTCGGCAGAGAAGGAGGATTTTCTGGATGACTTGATGAGGTGATGATTCGTAAGATGAAGTTTAGGAAGATGTGGGGGTGGGTTTTTGTGTTTTGATGTAAATTTGTTGGTTGTATGTATGGTTTGATTAACTGCTACTCTTTTATCTTAACTATTAAGTATATATATTTATGAATGGAGTAAACTGATGAATCATCAGTTTACTGGTTTTAGATTTGATGGTCTAGTAATTACTTGAAGAAAGCAAGTTTTTTTATTTAGTTTTTACTTTATTATAAAATGGTCAAGTAGTGTGTGTGTTGACTTTAAGTGTTTCACACATATATCTCACTTTTACTCGGTTCAAACACACAGTTACATTCAAACTTCCGACCTAGGGTTTTCAATCAATCGAAAAATCAATCAAAATAAATGTTACGCAATAAAATATTATTGAGGGCTATTATTAAGTGCTTGATTATCTACTCATTGAGCCTAATATCTCAGGTATTCTATTTGAATATGATAGCCCTAAAGGGTAAATGTTTAAACGTTATAATTTATTGCAAGGTTGTTACTTTAGGCCGTTTGTTGATTTATAATTGATATTGTGTTATGTTAGTTTCGATTCAATCCTGAAAAGCAAGTATATGTTTAAATGATAATTTGATCAGAGTTTATTAAATTTGCATTATAAAGCTCGAATTTTTTTGTTGTTTTTATGTTGAGATTGGTAATCATTGAACTGGGTTTGAATAAGTGTAAGATCAATTTTTATTTTTTAGTGATAATCCAGTTAGGGGTTTGAGTTTTTCGGGTTAAATGATTTTACATCTTAAAGTTTAGAAGCATTATAGATGTTTTGGCATTGTTTAATTTATATTTTCGATAAGCAACTGAAAATAAGCACTTCATGAAATAGTGTTTGGATATGCTTATGTTGTAAAAGATGCTATGTGGATGAAAAACGTGACAGGATAGCTAGTCTTTGTGTATTTTAAGATTTTACGGTCTAAAAGCCATTCAATTTTATCTCAAATAAGCACCTTGAAACAAGAAAAAAAGCTTAGTTTGTTCCAAGATATGTATCAGACACGCACTATATGTCCGTAATCCACGACAAACATTAACTCACACCATACTTTTACCTAGTTTGTCATATGTAGCATAGTCTATCAACAAAGAACCTTTATTGCTGCAAGATCCTTTGGAGGAGTTCAAGTTTGTTTCTAAGTGTGTTATTGTTTTGTTTATGATTAAACCGAATGAAAGGGAAGTTAGAAAGTTATGTTTTGAGCTTTCCCTTTTAATTTTTTGGATATATATAGAAGCTAAGTTTCAATAAAGACTAATGACGTATCGTAGGCGGTTTTTGTCTTGTTTCGCTTTTTTTTGTAAAACAGAAGTTTGTCTTCTTATAGATTTATGAGGTTATGAGTTCAAGAACATGAGATATTTGTAGATCTTTAAATATATTAAAGTGTGTTGAACAAAACTGAAATATTAATTTGTTTTCATTTTGTTTTGAATATTGTTCTTGGTTTAGATATAGATAATAAGGGACTGAATAACGTGAGACGTACACATTGGATTTAGTTTGAAGTCATGAGAATATTCGCTTTTTGGTCGATTCGGGTATTAGTCACTTGCATAGGAAAGCGTATTTGTTGGATGATTTACGTCTCATTAATTGATCTAATACATGCAGTGGGTAGGTGAATATCGATGTGGCTTGAGTGATGCAAATAATGGGGAGTCGAGGATATTGTGATGATATGAGATTTGGTGTTATAACGATGTTGCAAGCTTGATGGGTGTGTTGGTTTCGTATACGCAAATAATGAGACAATTAGTAAATGAGACAGCGGGCAAAATGCCTCGCGACCGATCGCTAACAGTCAATAAGGTATGCGTTTATTAGTTTTTGACTTTTGATATTTTATGCCGACTTAACTGTATTATAATAACAACAGTTGGGGTATGCATTATTAAAACTGACCAAAAAAAAAAGGACGCAAATTGCAGGTTAAGCATTATTCATTTAAAAAACGTAGAGAATAACATACCAAACCTCAAGAAAGAAATCTATGAAAATAACTTGTTAAAAATACTACTTAAACACTTGAGTTTAGGTATTAATAAGCTTTCGATTGTTATTGCTCCGTATAGCGTTGCCATAAGAGAACTATATATGCTCACAGATTGAATGATTGTTAGGATATATAACTTGCAACGGTTCCACATCCGTAACTATTGGCGTGATAACGACAAATCTAAATTGATATGTTTTTTTCCTGTATGTAGCTTTGAAAAACGCCGTCTTAATTTTTCGTGTTATTCGTAATTGCTAAGGCTGGATCTTCCTTTATCCGTCTTTTTTCTTCCTGCAGTTTTGTAATTATGTCTTGCATACTTTCATTAGTATTTGAATCACCTTCCTTGCCCTATGAAAACCAAGTTGGATATCACAATATAGAAAACATATTAATGCGTAATATAAAAAGCATAGTTAACTGTTAACGGTTGTGACTTAAAATATGTATATATTAACGAATAGGCAAAACCATGTTTTTAAGATTGAAATAATTATTTTATCTAGAAACATTTAAGATTGCATATGCAAATCGGCTTTGTGGTATGAAAAACGAAACAAAATTTATTGTCAATTATTTGCTAACCGAAAATAGTTAATTAACTTTTCTAAACCGAGAAGTTTTCGATATGGCCAAGATTTAATTCCAACCCGATCGACACGCACTTTAAAAAGGGACGAACTAACATGAAAGCATTTTGCAGCTCGGTGTAAGGGCATATGAAAGTAGTGTGAGACACATCCCCGCTGAATGACATAGTTTTAGAATGTGTATATATGATTTATGTATGATAAAATAGGAGTTGAGATGTGTATATTACTGAGATAAGTTGGTTTTTAAATCTCTTATCAAACTTTTGAACTGACTTGAAATTAATAAAGGGCATGTAACTCCTAATAAATCATAAAATCAATTTATTATATATTTATGTCAACATTTGTGCATATTATTAATATTATATGCAATAATAGCACTTGATGAGTATGAAGTTAGGTTTTGATATGGGTGGTCACAATTTATTATGTGTCTTTTAACATGAGAATATAGATAATGGACCACTGTTAATAATTGGGCCAATACTATAAAGTTTATGAGTGTTTGTGGCAAGTAATAAAGTTATAATAAATAAATGTGCTGAACTATCCATAGGTGTTGCCATTCAAATTTTATTCTCTGTATCTGAATATGGAAACACAAACAATGCATATATGAAATAAAATGTAACACCTTATTATATTTAATATCTAAACATTACATAAATATGCTAAGACAGTCAGCTGAAAGCTTCTTTGAAAACAATGTTACGTGTGCAGTTCTTAAGTCTAGGGTCTTTGTCTTCAATCATTAGTATCTTAAGTCCGTCGAGGTAACTCTAGACAACGCCACATAAAGTTGTCCATGTGCAAACACAGGAGTAGGCAAATAGAGACCAACGTAAGTAAGTGATTGGCCTTGACTTTTGTTGATAGTCATCGCATAACATGCTCTTACAGGGAATTGTCCGCTTAGGATAAATGGCCATTTGGATTGCGCTGATGTTAGTATAATCCCGTATAATGACATTGTCTCCTATATTAGAACCTGTAAGGATCGCTATGAATAACAAATTGGCCTATATCTGTTATGATCAATCTTGTTCCATTACACATACCTTTGCTTGGATTGATGTTACGCAAGCATAATGGTAGTTCCTTTTTTAAGTGAAGTTCATGTGGGGGCATCCTGGGAAAATTTAATGAATTTAGAAATTCAATCGGGTACAGGTCATGCCGATCTAGATTGTCTCAGATGCCTTGCAAACTTCATCCGCGCTATTGTATGTAAATGAGTCCCCTTTAGTTGTTTAAACATATAATCATTGATAGTATCAGCATCATCATTCCGAGGAGTTAGGATTGCCCTTTGTTTGAGATACACCACGTCATCTGTCTGTTGTGTAAATCGGTATGTCTCAGCTACAATTTTCTCGATAGGACAGTCCCACGATTGGATTAGGAAATTTTCAGGAATGTCGATCCAAGATGGATCGTCCTCATCTTCTTTGCATTTTGCTGGCAATTTTCCATCTCCCACAACCAATACCCATTTATTGAAATCCTGTTTTCGAGTATCAAGCAGTCCATTCTCACTATACTCATTGACCCGCATACTCCGTGCGGTAAATACCTTGCAATGCTTTCAACTCGCTGGTTTATACATGATTGAACAATGACCGCCTGCTTGCTTTTGGTATAATGGCAACACTTGACAAAGTCGCCTCCTAGCAAGACCGCCGCCCCCAAATATTTGTTCTATACATCCAAGGTCATGATATCCTAAGATATCTCTAGTCTTGTCCAACGCATATTTTTGTGTCATTGGAGCTTCATCCCAGATAATTAATTTCACTTGCTGCATGAGTTCTGACATATGCGTGTTTTGTTTTATGCCGCACGTGCTGTTTTCTAATAGTTCAAGTGGTATAACAAAACGACAGCCGCTCTCCCGCCGTAGCAACAATGAAGCAATGCCTATACAATTTAATGACACTTATGAGTTGCGTAATTGTTTAAATGTAAGTTACTTTTTGTTTAAATTTAGTATAAATACATACCAAGATGCGAACGCAAGCACTATTTTACGCTCGATCTCAACCTGAGATGATAGTCTTGTATAAAATGTCTTTCCTTTCCTCCGGTCCGTACACAAAGTAAAATTTCCCTTCGTTACCATTTACAGATTCAATAACCTCATCATCGATTAGACGCTGTTGGGTGTTTAATGATGAATGGAGTTGTTGATGCTGAATCTTACTTTCTTTCATATCATAAGCCAGCGCTTCTCTTATTAGAGCGATTGTCCATATTAGCAACATTGGGTCTGGTAGTGGTAAATCTTGAAAATCTCCTAAAGATCTTCCACAACAATTTAACAACTCTTGTATTTCAAGCAAACAATAGTTCCGAAGCTGTTCATCTGTCGGTTCAAGTTAGGGTGAACATTTTCCTTTTTTTGTGTAGGATATCCTCTGCTAAATATTCCCAGTTTTCTTCCCACAATTTTAAAGGTCTGCTGACATCACAAAACAATAGAATTGTCACAAACATGTCACGGAGCTGTGGTCCGAACATCCACACACTTGCTTCAGATATTGCATGCGTCCATTCTGTGTCATCATTTAAAAGGCCATATGCAAAACATGCTTCCTTGAACGTGGAACATAATCGTCGTTAACAACATGGTTTCTCAAAGGATCGAGGTCCTCTCAATGTTCAATAACATTCGAAGATAGTATCGTTTCCAAGCCGGATGGGAGTAAACAATCCTACCAATGCATTTATGATGTTTTCGTTCTTTCCACATTTTGTCTTTCTCATGCCACACATAATGTGCAGGTATCTCATAATACGTGTATTTATTTCGCCGATCACGCACGTTTAAGTCAAACCAATCAGTGAACATGGTTATATCGATGCCTTCCCTTTGAATTAGTGCTGGTAAGCTTTCTGAATCACGAAGTGTGATTGCACGATTTGGTGTGATAATTGAGTTTAATCACTGATGGATCTGAGTAATGGATGTCATAGGAAAACAAACGCCATACCGTCTCACATGGAGCTAAAATGACAATTCAAATAATTCTTTATTTCGTCCACCTCCAAAATCTTGATCTGCCTCGACCATATGTTTTTTTTACATTTTCTTGTATAACAATTGTGGCTCTATCAGGACCTTTATTCAAGTACTTGAATAAGTACTTAATTGCCTTTGATTGGTTGCACCATTCTACGTTGATGTGGGCTTGGTATTTTATAAGGAGATAACGGTTGTGAGGAACCACGTATCTGTTGTCATATTTGAATTTTCCTTTTATATGGTAAGCTTTATTATCCTTCCGTCGATAAATAGCATAACCATCACTATCGACCATTGTTTCAGAACGAAAGTTTAGGAAAATGTTTGGAGCATTTACCCTCAGATGTACATGGTGCATGTTTAGCATCTTTACCGCAAGGACCATGTAACATAAATTCAGTTACCACTTTATACCCTTCTGGATCATTCTCTATGGTATTTCGCGTAATTATATCATTTATCGGGACGGATTTCGTTTTAATCTTTCTTCTAGCCATAGTAGGATGTGAGCATGAGGTAGACCACGTTTCTGAAATTCTATTACATATACAACTGAAATAAAACAGAGAAACAAATAAGATAATACCTTAGTTTGTTATAAAGAATCACACATATTGCCATTATTAAGTAAGGTGCATTACCTGACTTGCCAAAATATGGCGTTTGTAAGATCGTTTAACAATTCAGAAGTTTAAGATTGAAAACGCACGTGGACACCTCCGACGGTCATGTGCTTTTGGCCCGGAATGTGCTTTAACATTTCTGATATTTCAGGCCACTTCGATAGCAGGAAAGTGATGAATGTGTGGGTTTCCATATGTTCGACATATAGCCATTAAGGCCCTGGTAGTTTTGCATCATATACCTTGGGCCGCCTACAAAACTTTTTGGTAGGACAATTCGTTTCCCCAACCCTGCCGCATTTGTATCACCTCTTGTTACAGCTTCACACACGTTGTGATACAAATCCACACGAACGATCTTGATTTTTCCTATTGCATGTAAGCCTTTGCTTCGAAGCCATATGCGTCAACCAAAAACTGTTGGAATAACCGGCCACCTCTTAGCAATGTAGTTCCTTGGTTATTTCGATGTTGTATGACGTATGCGTAGTACTCTTTCATTGTAACAAAAGGCCTTTTGGTTTTGCGCACACCTTTGTTGTTGTGATACGGTATCTTCTCATGATACCCATCCTCTCCATATGGAAATAATAATGGATATTGGAGTGCCATGTATTCCGGATGCAGCTCAGATATACGTTTCAACCCTTCCTCCTTGTTTCTTACAACAATATCTCTTGTGGGAATACCATCACCAAAATCTGTAGTAATCAAAGCTGCAATCTCCGAGTACGGACTAAGCGCGTTATATTAGATGCACCTCGACCACTTAGTAGTCGTAGTTCAAAGTGCCCTGAATTATGGTCTCGCACCAACCCTTGCCATTCGAAATGCCTTGGTGATTGGATTTGTTTGATTGAACATCTTCATAAGGCTTGCTACTATATTTGCATCCACGACTTCCACTATCTTTGCTTGCAAAATCCCATTCGGTTCTTAAGTTCATTTTCGTCAAAAAATATAGTTTGCAAATTTAGGCGACGCTGCTTAGGAAGGAGAACCTATTCGATGATAGCTTTGCCCATTTACTCTAAAGGTATATGGACCCCTACCTGGTGGTCTATTTTTGCTCCAAAAGATGTGTAACAAAACATACCATATATACACCTCGGATTTGTTCCTTGAAATGTTTGCCGTGAATGCTGTAATCCATAAGGTCATTAAGGGGCGAAGGTGTTTCATTATATATCTGAAGAATCACTTTTCCCTTGGCGAAAACAGAGAATGTTGGGTTTACCACGGTTTTTGTTACGTTAGATCTTTCCTGGTACCACATAAGAGCCTTGCAATTTTGACATTCAAATGTTGGCGGGCCAATATCATGGTACACCACATGAATACCTTGCAAATAAAAGGTAAATATCAGTGATAAGGACCACATTACAATAAGTAACCACAGAATGCAAGACTGGAACATGATGATTATTACTGGATGCATGTGCAGCTCCATGTGGATACTTTTAGTCAGATGATGAAAAGTGTTCCTACAGAATAACCATTACGGTAATATTCAATATTATGAAATCGATAAACTTGCAACTTTAGTAGTAATTTACCGCCGATCTTCTTTTATAAACAAAGGAATTTTGGAGGTTGAAGCTATTTGGTTCATGTCATGTCTCACAAAGTGCCAACCGAAAGTGTGATTCTTGTCCTAACAAAGTATGTTGATCATGCAAAGGCGGTATGCATTATTGCGATTTATGTAATTGCATAATGTAAGTAAAGTCTTATAAATGGGACGGACCTGTAGATGGTCCAACATGTTGTGTCATCCGTAAACCACAAAACTCTCTGCATCTTTCCACTGCCATTTACAGCTTGAATGAATAAACAAAGTTTTGTTCAATATGTCTCTGACAGATGGAGTTTCATCGTTCAGCGGTGATATTGCAATGCAAAGACAAATACAACTTTAATCACATACGTAATCGGCTGGTATGTAAATTGTAAAAGTAAATTGTACATGTATCCATTTAATGCTTGAATGACCTGATTAAACTTTGCAACATATCATATTGCAGATCTGGTAATATAATGAATTAATAAGTTTAGTATATCACCTATTGGGATTCTACTATTTAACTGATGCAATAAGTGTGGTGTATAATGAAAAGGCATATACTTATAGTTCATGGTACCTCTCTATATGTAATACAGATTCTTATTGAGTTATAATAATGATATTGATATTTATGAAAAAATTGGTTAAAAAGGCTAGTATGAGCGCATTTTAGACTAATTGGAAAAAACATAAGTCAACTTCATTTGGTCACATCTCATTGGTTACTTATACTCACAACGTGATTCAAAATACTATATTTAAATTAAAGTATTGTCTACATGAATTTAAAAAGTACCAGTTTACAAAACATTTTTAATATGGTGATTTATACGATTTAATTTTGGAAGTCATTTAGTGGTCGATTTTGAGAACCATTTGGCGAACGACATTTCAAAAAATGTATCAAAGTGTGGGTGAAATGGTCGTGCACAATTTTATAAAGTTGAGTTATATAATGATTAGAGCACAATACATACTTTGCACTGTTATAATGCAATTATTTGTAAGGCCATTGTTATGGTTAAAGGAAATAATTTACATGAAAATGAAACTGATGTATGATAGGACATAAAAACATACAAATATAAAGAGGTTTGGAAACCCGTATAATTAATAATAAGTGGCGATGAAATATCATATATAAACATTCACAATTTGTTGTTTGCCAAACCCAATCATAACATAAAAAACTTGTAATTACTTAATATACCATAACCACAAAGCTTTAGATATCATAATGTACCATGTAATGTCTAGTTTGTTGGTGATGCTACAAATATAATTTAAGACAATCTTGTTCAATGTAGCACACATTTTGATATTTTGATAAGTTATTCTTATAATATGGTTTATGGTATGATACTTTTGCAGATATGTGAGTGTGTGGTTGCTTTTACAAACCATCGCATATTGTTTGTTAAAATTATAATTATATCCAAAAATACTAAATTCAACACGTGCATTTTTACCCGTATATTAAAGTGTGTGTAAGTATTGTGGTACGATTTCCATTTTGAACCCCATGTGTTTACTGTATGAACATTGAAACAATATATTGTTGGACTTTTATAGACAATGGTAACAAAGGGTACTCCATATAATTCATAATTTGTTGCATTAGTTATTTGCCAAAAGAATGATTTTTTTACAATAATTGTTAATAGGAATTTCCATATGGTATCTTGTGGAAAGCGTCCATGTCACAGCCGGTTTATATTGGATGTACACAAACAAAGTCAAGCGAAAAGAACCAAAATTTTGCATGACGAAAAGTAGAATAAATTATAACAACCAAAATAGAATGGAACAAATTGTAACAGCTCACCTATCAAACATAAAAACAAATGATCCCAAATTATGTTTTAATACAGTTCATTATTAATGTAATAATAGATTATTTTGATAAGGATTATTCGTATCTGCGGCTCGTGGTCACTCAATCATCCATGATAACCCGACTACAAAATATACAAAGTGGCATGTATTAATATATGGGCAGATATAAAACCATATGTGACCAATTATGGTATACAACATGTGATTACCGTCTCATTTTATTTTTGTTAGTTGTGGTGCCGCTCACCATCCGGTCACCATCTACGGATATAAGTTCAATATCCACCCGAAAATATTCAACCAATGTGTCATGCTAGACTGCTGTGTAAGTAATATGTATAAGGTAAAACCATTTGAATGTTTGATATTTATGTTGCCACAAAACTTATTATGTCGCGATCACCTTTTTTTTTTCCTATCACACAGAGAGTAGACTTGACCAACCGTTTGGACGTTGGGTCCGATGGCGCATTAGACTTAGTATTCGCATTGATAGCATCAGTATATTCCACAGCCGCCAAAGGCCTAAGTTCATCATCAACGTCTCAATTGGTTCCACCTCGAAAATAAAACCATTCATATTAGGTATTTTTTTTTTATTAGCAAAAGGCCTAAAGGAACAAACACTTTTATTATAGGTATATTATAGGCGTTTATTACCTATTTTTCTTTGTATTCTCAGTAGGTTTGGACGGGGTAACAACGGATGGAGACGGGGTTAGGGTCTTGGATGATGCAACTGGTCCAAAAGTTTCATTATCAATTGTGCTTGAGCTTTCAGTTTCAATAGACGGATGAGGTGAGTCCACCGCCCAACATGTAAAACTCTCAAACTTCCCATACTCATAATATGTATGACTTTTGATTTCAAATTCGTGTGTTGTGCCAATGAGATCGAGTATGGGAGAAGGCAAGTTGGCGTGATCATTGAGACACTACATAGGAAATAATGAGTAATGGGGCACGGAGTAGGTGCAAATAAAGTCTAAAATTTCACCTGACTTTTTCACAACAATGCCGGCTGGAAACTTTATCAAGTTAATGAAGCCTCATCAAAAAGGACCACAACAGTATATCATTCAGAGATACCAAGCTCAAGTCGCGATACTGTAGATCATGCAGTGAATAGTAAGTATGAATGTCAATAATTATATATACTGTATACAAATGTATAACATATGGGTCACAAATATAATAGCACCTTATCACAGGGTATTCAATCGGTTCTTCACATGAATCACACCAAAACGCCACCCTTCCTAGTAGCTCCTTTCTTGCAACTATCACCTCCACATGACGGAAAATTCCATCCCTTTCTAGTACGCACATCATCAATCTTGGCTTCACATAGGAAAGTCGCAGATCGCATAAATAAAATACATCAATATCATGCATTTTAATGAGGCTACATAGATGACGGGGAAAAAGAAACAGACATCATTTTTCCGATTATGCGTCCCACATGAGCAGATTCTCTATTGTCCCATCTTTGGGTTCCGAGGTGTGCACCCAAATATGATGTTGAAGACACAACACTTCTAACAAACAGGTAAAACATCTTGGTAAGTTAATATTAGTTTGAATCGTATCACATATAGATTTTATATTCAAACAATTTCATACCCATGTCTTTTTCAAGGCACGATCGTAGGAATGTCAATGTCATCTAGTATTTGTGTGGGGTGAACTACTCGACAAATAGAGCTTATCCGAGAGGTAAAATTAAAAACCAACTTAGCATGATAAAGGTGTATAATATGCAAAAGGTAAATAGACCAAGATGACTAATCATTATAATGCCTTGCGATGTGGACGTAATAACTAAAGCGCACACGCCTGCCTGTTTTGTTTTCTTTCAATCAACATATCAACAGCCCTCCCCATAGAGTCACCCGTATCGATTGACCTCGATGTCACGCTGAAAAATAAACAAACGGTTAGTTTCAATAAACATGCTGGCCAAATAAAATTTATAAAATTGACAGCACAACCGCAAATAACATGTATACTGAACTTTGATTTGTCAGGTAGAAATCAATATTTTTGACCGCCGTATATTCATCCTTCCAACATTCGTCACATAACCTGCGACATCTAAGAGGTAATGACTTTTATGGCAACACTATTTAACAGAAATTAACGGTCAAACATACAAAATATAAAATTACCAATGAGATATTTGTTATCCGTAGGTTTGATTTGATCTAAATCCACCAACCTAAAGGATGTCCGACAAACCCTTAAGATATAACCAAACTTTTTCTTATTAACGTTGATCCATCAAACTCTATCATAAAGGGATCATCCTTCCTAACTCTAAAGTCTTCCTTGTTATGCATGACAACAAATTTTTAACAAAGTGTAAACACCTCCCTCTTTTAATCTCAAGAAATTGTGAGCCATCTTGCCTTCAAACAATAGATAACATTACCCTGCAATAGAACCATGTTAAAAGTTGTTGTTGAAAAATACATACAATTTTTAATCGCTATTATCTATTCTTATAACTCTCAGTATTGGGAAGGTACATATGCATATACCTTTGCATCGCACATCAAAAATCGGTGCTCAAATACCGGCATGTTGCAGTATTTACATCCCACATTCTACACAACATCAACACTATGGTACCAGTTGATTCAGGAGTCAATTCGTTTAGGAACAACTCACCATTTGAGCATCCAACCTGTGCAGCCATGATAACACACGCTTGGAGTGTGTTGCTTTTATGCCTATTGTGCTTGATCCCTCATTTATGGAGTTTCCATTTAATAGATATGTAATTGATGGTGTTTGGCTTCTTTAAGGGCGCATAACTGCAGCCCTTTCATGTTCAAACGCATCTTGTACCAAATTATGTATTCATGTAACCACAAATACGATTGTTCAGCTTATTGCATTCATGCCATTAGATGAAACTTTTCGTCTCCTATAGCTAGAGGCTTTCATTGAGGATTACATATTTCACTTCTTGGTATTAAATCATATGACTTTAAATGGATTGTACCGTACAAATTGTTGTGCACATTCACTCTTGCACATTAAATTAAGGGGCTCAAGATTATAGTATTATAGATAGATGTATAAAGGGAGTTGTAGTTTAGACTTTAGATTGCATGCATGCTTGTGTTTTATTTCACACTTTAAGTAATTATCAATCAATCATATTGTTTCATAACATATCCCCTATATTACTATATAGACTAATAACTCATTTCAAATATATTTTTGGCAAAATTTGATTTTTAAAATATTGCAAAGTGAAATACAAAAGCGTGGATGTCAATGTGTTGACATCCCGACAGGCGCGGAGCTAAACTCTTTGTCGATTGGATTCAAAACTAGTATTAGTTGGTTCGACAAGAAAAAAAAAATACTAAATAAAACTAAATTTTCACTCGACTCTATGTAGCTCTCCCATGCATCTCGACAGTAGTTATATAGTTTCAGTTCAATTGGCTTAGTCCTCTAGTCATTCTTTTTAATCTTGGGGCATTTACATATATCTTCACATACACACCTATATTTACATATTTTCCCAAACAGTGCTTTAACAGGCTTGTACATCATGCATAAAAAACTTGTGTTTGAGGAAATATGTAAATATATGTGTGTATGTGGGGATATATGAAATTCCCCCTTTAATCTTTAAGTTCTATTGTATTGTTGGTTGAGGATTTCAACAGTAGATTAATGCTTTAACAGTAGCAAAAGTGACATTAGGAATTTTAGTACTCTAAAGTTGTTTGGTTAATTCGTCGATATTTGAGGCCAAACCGTTTAGAGGCCAAACCGTTTAATCCGAAAGTTTATTTGGGTGGTTGGATTGATTATGATCAACTTTGGTTGGGTAATCGGGTGATTATGTTTTATTGTCAAAACCGAATAGACCAAACCAGTTTACTACATTGAACCGAAAACCAACCGTTTGAACACCCTATTCGGTCAATTAATTAAAGATTTTAATTAAAGGCTATAAGGAAGAATAGGTTGAATAAGAGAGCATATGAAAAAGAAAGAACAAGCGCAGTTGACTAAGCAATTCCAGTTAAGGAAACGTACATCGATATAATGTTAGTTTTATGAATATAAATTAGTAGTCGTGAGTTAGGATCGAACTCGAGACTATGGGATTGCACACTTTACATATGAGAATTTTAAAGTTAAATAATTAAATATAAATGTTGTATTTATTTATTTATTAAACGAAATAACTAACGAACGTTAAGTAATTAATGTAATGGACTAACGGGCGTTAAAGGTATTTGGAAAAGGACTTAATTGCAAAGTTTGGGAAGGTTCCGGAATCCCTATGGTTTTCGTTATGATTATGTAAACCCTAATTTTAAGGTTAGGGCTTTTGCCCTAATTTGGTTTTAAAATTTTATATGGATCGAATTAAAAAAATTTATATGGGTCGAAACCCTAATTTTTTTTTAGTTGATTGTTTTTAAAAAATTGTTTTAGGGTTTATTATAATTGTTATGTTATCAATATCGTAACCTAGAATTAATATATTTGTTACGTGATAAATTCATGAATAATTTGTATGGTCATGAAATTTTGATACATCTTGTGACTATTTGTATAATTGTTATGTTATATCCATGATGATACATGCATGTCTGTCATGAATGGTTGCTTGAATATTTAATGTTAAGATTGGTTATGCTTAATTGTTAAGTTTTATAAACATGTATATTTACGATAAATCTTGAATTGGGGAAGACTCTAATTATATACATTAATGAATCAATTATGTGCAATTTGGTATATCGTTAATTATGGGTTTACGAATCGATTCACGATGTATGTGGCTCACTTTCAATTGGGAGAGTGAAAGCCCCTAATTATATATACATTAATTTAACCTAGACATTGATTATTAATAGGGTTTTATCGAATAAGTTGCATGTGGCTACTTGTTTACACGTATTAAATTGTTAGTTATGTGCTTATTGTTTAGTTGTTTATTTTTATTTGTTTACTTTTTGTTTATTATGTGCCGCTTTTAAGCAAAGGGTAATTTTGAATAGAAAAATACGTATAAACAATGGCTAAATTTGATTTGTTTTGGAAGAAAGTTTTCAATTGTTTAATTGATTGGTGATTTTGGTACAAATGGTTGAACGGCTCACCCACTAGAATGAACTATAAAGGGATTAATAAAGAAGTGCTATCACCATAAAAGGATACTTTGCTTTGCGCTTACCGTCCTCTGCCTCAGAAGTTCATGGAGCTACTTAGTAAGCCATAAAAATATCAAACTCATCTTAAGGGCAAATTAGTTTAATTCCATGCGCCACTTCGGTGGTAATTATCCGAAACACTAAGTGTTTAAACTTATGCAAAAGTATGTATAATGGGTTTATAATTATCACTAAATTCCTTGATTGGTGAACCCAATACCTCAATCAAAACTTTGATAATTTGATCTTTATGAATAGGTAATAAAAGGTTTTTTTATTAAATTTATGCTACAAGATGAATGCATGACATCTTTGTACATATTTGATTTTGACCACATAAAATCAAAACTAGTACCCTTATAAATTAAGTTATATGCCATCTAATTAAAAGGAACACTTGAAGTTGCAATTTAAGTCATGAGAGTACTTGGCTAGATTGTGATGGAGAGGTAAATCTTTATGTAAAGTCAGACCTTACATGAACATATTTGCGGTTCTTTAAGTTAGACACTTAAGTTGAGTAGGAAGTGAGACCTCGACTCAAGGCATAAGATGGGATGAAACATGTTTATATTTGCAATAGCGTTGAAAAATATAAATCCCATAATGATCTAGGAATTGGAAATTGTTTGCCAATTATTGTTCGACGATTACTTATTATGTGCTTTCTGGTAGCAGATCAATGATGTAATGGAACTACGATAATTTGGATCCTAGTTTTCGCGAAAATTCTATGGTTATATGAATATTACCTTGGGTATTTTATTTTCTTGAAAAGTTTAATTATCGAAAATACTAAAAATGAATTTTGCTAATTCTTTAAATGTATTAATGCAACATTAAACCGTAAACGTAGGTTATTCCTGTATTGGTAAATTGATCTACACCTGTAAGGGTTTTTAGTAGAGTCAACCTTACTAAAAGAATAAACCTAGTCCTCTTTTTATAAGAAAGAGTGAGATTCAATCCTATTCCTTTTCATGAATGAAGAAAGGTATGATAGGACAATTAGACTAATTACTGTATAATTGGTAAAAGACAAACTAGCATATTTTATCTAGTTGTTTTGTTTTGACCATTTAAAAGTACTACTTACAAATTGTTGGAATAGTAGAACTATTAAGAAAGAAATTGCATGCCCAATTTTTCAAGTTAATAGCATTGATGGATAGTTCATCATCTACATAGTAGAATACATTCTTTTAAGTACATAAGTAATTGTTATGTGTGAATTTCTCAACGTGGAGTAAATAACGCTATTTTCTTTCACTGTTAATGCAACACTTACAATGTTGTCAAATCCAGTGGGAGTATTTTGTTCTTATTACTGTATAAGGAATTAATGTAATGATCTCTTATTCAGTGGGAGTTACAAGCTTTGACATCTTGGTAGTAACCCGTGATTATTCTAGAATGTCTTAAGATAATTACTTTCCACTTGTAGACACTTATGTTTTCAAGGATAGTCATGTACGTTTCCTTATTAGACAATGAAGTGGTTCTACATCTACTAGTTATGCTAATATCAATGACACAATCATATTAGTCACATAAACAAACATACGTCGTGTTGTTTATCTGCTACATGATGTTGTTCCATGCACAAGTTGGGAGAAATCATTAGTCACATAAACAAACATATGTCATGTTCATTATTACATGATGTTGTTCCATGCACGTGGGAGAAATCTATATTGTGCAAGGTACAACATAGGTATGATTTAGGATTCTCTTGACTCAAGGTAAGAGACCAACATTCTAATATAACTTGTACATATCTAATTCAAGAAACACTTGGTGTTGTAATTTACGCATGTGAGAACTGCGAGATTGCAACAACAAAGTAAATCTCTATGTGAAGTCGGACCTTGCATGGAAATATTTGCGTTTCTAAATTAGACAAGTATTTAGAACATGTGTCAAAATGATATATAAGACTACTTCAAATTAGATATTTATGTATTATTAGAATGACATAAAATGAAGTAATCTAATACTACTTCAATTTGTTTATTTATATATTTTGGAATGACATAAATAAAAGATAATGTAGTCCTACATTATTGTGAAGTAAACAAATTAACTTGAAATTACTATTGAAAACACGAGAGTTGTGTTCATAATTACTTTAGTTAAACATGTTTATGATTCATTGTAAAGACATAAACATAAAGTCTTTTAAGACTTATAATAAAGAAAGACGTTAACTTGTTATGTTTTTTAATTAAGACATATACAAGAAGTCATTGAGTTGATCAATGATTTATAACGTATAATGGGATTATAAAAGTTTATGTTTTCTTGATGAGACATGGATATGAAGTGACTTGGTTAAAAAGTACTTGTGTTATAAAGAATGCAATTGGCTTGAAAAGTCTATTATACCATTAAGTTGACTTAGTTGGTAAATAGGTAAGCCAAAAGGAATATGTTTATCTTATATATTGTTAGATTGTCTTACAATATTAAATTCTAATGAATACCAGAAGTTGATGGTATGTTCGCTTAGTAGAATCAAACTCTATTTGATTTGTTTGATTCAAGATAACCATAACTTCTTTCTTAAAAAAGTAACAAGGTTAAAAAATTGGGTATGGATTGAATATACTCAATATGACTCCAACCTAGAAGATTGTTAAAACACCATTTCATTATGGAATGTGATGAATCACATTAAGTTTTAAAATTGAAGATTCTGAATTTGTTAAACTACTTATGAATAGGTTATTAACAAAGTAAAGTCAGGAATTATCAATGTGTATTTGTAATGTCCCAAAAGGAGAACAATGTAGTTTTGCTCTAATTGCTAAGTATATATAGATAGTCTATATATTACAAAAGGCAACTGGGAGTTTTTTTTTATCTTGAAAGATAAAAATTACAAGATGCATAATCTTCTAAAACACACTAGTAAATATCATGATGAGGTTAGACATGTAAATGATAGACCTCATGATGATGGAATTTTCATTCATAGATCTGCAAGGATATGAGTTACAGGATTATAGTAAACCTGATAATCATTATGATGGATTACCAAATATTGAATTGGGTAAATTACTCATACTATGAATGTTAAAGATGTTGTCCATAAAGATAATCAATTTTAGAAATTTGGTTTATCTTAATAGTTAGACTAGAGAATGGAAATTAGTTTCTTCAAAGAGATGAAAAACCCTAGTGGTTTGAATTTCTATGTAGAAATCATATGGACAAAAATTATACACATATTTAATGCATGTCTTATGACAAGATTATTAATCATACTTAAGCAATTAATTATGATTGAATATTCTTTTCAAGACACATTAAATATATAAAGATGATAATTGTCATTCTGGATTTCATTAATATGAAATATGACAATGGAATATCAAAACTCTTTCTTGAGAAATTACTTGAGCGAGGACGGTAAGTAATTGAAAGGTTTTTTGAGTTCATATATAATCTTTGGAAGTGTACGAAGTGCAATAATTCATGAATGGATAAATGCATGCATCTATGAAATTATTCTTATATTTAATTATTAAATCTTAGTTTTGATTTATAATTGAAATAAGATAAATTTTAAGTATTCCTGAAAGCTAGTGGGAGTATTATGTTAAATGTTTTTAAATCTTATATGTTGTATGACATATAGGAAGTAACATTCCTTGTAAGCTAAATGTTAAGTCTTAGTTTGGAATAAAACTTCATTTGTAAGATTTAAGAATTAAAACATACAACCTTGGAATATATGTTTATTTTAATAAACATGCAATAAAATAAATGATTCTAATAAAACATGATATATCATAAATATCTTTTAACAAGATAGAACATGAATGAATTCTAAGTTTGACATGTAGATTCATCATGTACATCATGTTGTGTATTAAAATTGTTGTATCATTTTGGAATAAGAAGTGATTTGACAACATTGATATCTAACTAAAAGTTATTAGATAACTTGTGTAATGAATATTCTAAAAGAATTACATCCTCAGCCTGGAATTGCTCCTAGATTCTATGGATGAGCAATATGTCAAATGTTGTGCAAATTGTCACAAGCTTTAAACTTGAAAGTTAGGAAAGCATCAAACATTACACAATAAGATATTAAAGTTTACGAAGTTTTAATGAGCATATTGTTGTTTGCATACAATGATGCTGGTTTAATTGAGATGACACTCAATACTAGTTATGGTAGGATTTCATCCTTGTTAATGGCCATGTAAACTGGTTGTGCTACTAAGAGAGCAGTTGCATTATACATTAAAAGAATAAGAATACTTTAAACTTTAAAATGTTTGAAAGTTTAAATTGTCATAAATTTGTGATAGAGGATGTTACACACTTTATGAATTATTATGTGGATTGGTGAATGCACACATACAAGGACTTCACTAATTGAATTCTTGAATTAAGTATTTTCAAAATTATGATAGATCAAGTTGGTTGATTTATGCCTTGTCAACAAGTATGATTGTCATTACTTGAGGCATAATTCATCAACTGGAATTTTCATGCATTGATCTATTTGGTATTTGGATAAGGGATGTTAAACAATTGTTATAATAAATCAAATACTTGGTATGTTTGATTTTATAATATATTGTATCCTATATTTGCATGTTTAATCCGTGAATAAATTTATTTATTCTAAATCGTCCGTTATCAATTAATGATATAGGAGTATCATTAAACTAAGATAAATATGAGAGATATGGTATAATATACTTGAAAGTATATTGATGAGAATGCATACCAATTTCAGATGATATTCAATGAATTGAATATAGGACTTATCCCAACTACATAATTTACTTTATGAATATTGTTGTTAAGTAAATTATGAATAGTTATCCTCAGACTTGAGATACCCGATAAGTGTCATGAATGTAGTGCACTTCTGTGGAACAACTTAACGCTATATGTGAATGGTAGTCATAAGGGTTGTTTCACGGTGTTGCAAAGTTCGTGGGTTATTCTCGTAGTCAAGATATAATTTGTTCCTTCAAATTTATTTTGGAGTTTAATATCGCCCCCTCGAGGGTTGACAAGATGTTTGCATGGCCATGCCCAAGATCTCCCCTAATATGTTCGAAGATTTGGTAATCTTGTTCAATCACTAATAACGAGAAACAGAATGGTTGAATAAAGAATGGCTTAATTCCATATCTTTATTTAACATGGTATTAGAAACAAAAGGATAATAATAATGAGAAATCATTAAAAGGTTTTCCGGGAGCCTTGCTCGAGTTGTACTAGAGGCATCGAAGTGTTGCTAGACGCTAACCGATGATCACTCTATAAGATATATCCGTGGGAGCTGTTAGTTTTATGGATATAAATTAGTAGTCGTGGAGTTAGGATCGAACTTCGAGACTATGGATTGCACACTTTACGTATGAGAATTTTAAAGTTAAATAATTAAATATAAATGTTGTATTTATTTATTTATTAAACCAAATAACTAACGAACGTTAAGTAATTAATGTAATGGACTAACGGGCGTGAAAGGTATTTGGAAAAGGACTTAATTGCAAAGTTTGGGAAGGTTCTGAATCCCTATGGGAAGCCCAAACCGATCGCCAAGGGGAAGAAACAAGGAAAGAAAAACCAACTTGTTCACCAAGTTTAGTTGGGTATATAAACAAGGCTAGGGGTTTTATTTTTCCATCTCTTGTGCTCATTAACTAAACCCTAAAATTGTTTTGTGTGTGTTTTTCTTCTCCAAACCGGTCGAACACCTTTGTGGGTGTCGATCAAACCTTTTCCACAAACCAAGTTATTTTGTTTGATAAAACTAGCATTACTTTAATTCGGTTTAGTACGTGTGTACAAGAACATAGTAATAACATACTTTTGTTATTATCTTGGATTGAATTACAAAACGGTAAGGGGTAATTCATATAATCCTATAAACCCTAATTAGGGTTCATCCAATTGCTAGTTTGTGGATTTGATTCTTGTTCGGCTAGAATCCAGTAAGGTACGCATACTTTATTCTTTAGTTAATTAATTATTTATTATATGTTCCTATACGCTTCCGCACTTGCTTTGATGTTTTGTGTTTTTATATATGATTGTCATAGTATATAATTCCAACATATAACACATCCAATACACACAAATGTACGTACATATGAGTCGGTATATGTACTTTGCATCAAGCTTAAGCAATATTAATCTTTATCCCAAAAATGGAGAAGCAATGGTCAACTATGGGAAGTTTTTGATACATCTATAGTATGTGTGTTTAGTATATATAGAAGAAGGATGTGTATGAAAAGATGTATCCAATTCAAAAAATAAAAAGAACAGTGTGTTTACATACATTGTAGCAATGAAAACATGCAGTCTGTTCGTTGATCTCTTTGTCTGGTTCTTGTTAATGGCAAGTTGTGTTTTATCCTATAACAGCTTTAATGAAGTCATGTTGCCTACAAGTGTCATAGGACCTGAATCTGTTTCCTTTGACCTTGGAGGTGGAGATCCATATGTAGCAGTTGCAGACGGTAGGATCCTCAAATGGCAAGGTTCTAACATTGGGTTCGTTGATTTCGCCTACACTTCACCCAACAGGTTGTGCTACTTTAAATCCCTACACACACCCTTTAATATTTATATCTAAGTGCAAGCTCACAAGCCCTTGTCTCACTTGTCACTTGAACCCGTAACTACTTAAAACTTAATTAACAGAATACTTTTCCTGCACATTGGATACTTTGGAAATTAATTGTTGGTCACCCTTCATTTCTACATTGCAGATAATTTCATAGTTAGGTTCCCAATATTGTGTATCTATGACTTTCGAGTCAACAGTTAGTCTTTCATAAATGAATGTCGTAGTGTAAACTTACTAGTTACGGAGTATATGATTTTTTCAGGACTAAACAGTTATGTGATGGTACAAACGATTTGGACTTGGGACCAATATGTGGAAGACCATTGGCTCTTAGTTTCGATTACAGAACCAGTGATCTCTATATCACAGATGCTTTCTTCGGTCTACTGGTTGTAGGATTCAATGGTGGGCTTGCAACTCAGCTTTCCACTGGTTACAAGTACCTTTCGAATCGATGTGAGTCATATAGCCAACATGTTCATATGACCGACGCTAGCTTGACTTATGATATAAGGTAACTTCTGAAAATTATTCACGGCCTTACAAATAGGAAGTCTTTAAAATTACCAATTCACTATCAAAGTTATGTTGGACTGGTTTGATAAAAGTTTCTTTTTGTGCAGAAATTTCACACAACCAGGGTTTATACCCGACTCAACTGGAAGGCTCTTGAAATACGATCCTTATAATCAAACAGTAACTGTTCTACTAAGCGGGCTTTCAGGGGTAGGTGGTCCCACTGCTAATATTCACCGAGACTGTGTTTTAGTTCCAGAGTCTGTGAACAAGACTATCATAAGGTATTGGCTGGAGGGACCAAAAGTAGGCACAACTGAGGTATTCCTTACTGATTGTGGGGACGTGAAAAATATAAAGCGGGCTTCAACTGATGGAGAGTATTGGTTGGCAACCTCGGTGTTGGATGTACAGCAAGGAATAAGGGTTAATGAGTCTGCAACAGTTCTGGAAACCGTCTCACTTACACAGTTTGGGAACATTACTATTACTGTGGTTCAGGAGAAAAACAGTGCACTATATGTGGGTTCAAGTCATGCTGATTTTGTTGGTAATTACACGAACTAGAATCATGTAATCATTTCTTGAATGGCCTTAACGCACTGTACTAAAATAATGGTGATGTAACTAAAATAATTGTTTCACGAATAAATTACTATATTGTTTAATTATTGTTAGACCTTTATTATCAAAATGCATTTTCAAGATTTATGGAACACTAATTCCCAAGAGCCGGTTTTGCTATGTACATAACTAGCCTATAGACATGGTTGACGTTAACTAGCCATTCTTGGTGCATGTATAATGAGTAAGCCACTACTCAAGGGTGACTTCACTTGGAAAAAATAAAGCACCCCAAAGGAGATCCCTGAGTTCGATTCCTACTAGTTTACTTTTTGGTGGCTTGTTGTTGCAAAAAAAATCTAGTAAACCAAATTTGTTTTGATCCGTGTGAAATTTATATATTTGGAAATTGTACTTTGTAGGAGACAGTTTGCTTCAGAATTTATCACCACAGATTTATGAAACTTTAGGTTGTGAGCAGACCAAATGCTCAATGAGGCTAGATATCGTCCTCTCATTAAGGAATCAAAAAGTGTCACAATGTCATGTTTAGTGACATACAAAATGTGTTAGTAGACTGCAACTAAGTGATCAAAAAGTATCTTACAATACAGTAGATAACTATATATACTATATGGGTAGTACAGTGAAACTGAAAGACACAAGTATATGGGTTGTTCAAAAAGATATTAATGATAGTAGGGGGTGGAGGAATTTACTTGATATTAGAGACCTTGTTATTAATTATTTCAAGTATGATATTGGAAATGGCAATGATACATTTATGTGGTTTGATAATTGGAGTGGTTTTGGTCCTCTTATTAAGCTCATTTCTTTTAGAAGTCTGTACAATGCAAGACTGGATAAGAATGATAATGTTGCTGGAATGATTCTAAGTGGACAGTGGAATTGGCCAAGTGAATGGAATGTGGAGTACCCTTTTCTAAGTCAGATAGCAGTTCTTGTCCTAGATGCTTCCATAAATGATAAACTCTCTTGGATTGATTACATTGGAGGTGTGACGAAGTTCTGTGTGAGCAACATTTACAATTCTATCTGTGATACATCTATGGAAGTTGCATGGGGATCTTTAGTTTAGTTTACACAATGTATTCCCAAACTCTCTTTTATTCTATGGATGGCCATTCAGACTAGACTATTGACTCATGACAAATTGAAAAATTGGGGTAGGTATCATATGATGGTATGCAACCTATGTAATAATAACTCAGAATCCCATGACCACTTATTCTTCCAATGTCAGTTCTCAAAGGATCTTTGGCAAAGTATGCTACCAATGATGGATTGCAGAGTGGAGAGTGAGGAATGGAACATTATTGTATCTACTATTGTTGCAATGGGCTGTAATAATAGCATTTGGAGTGTCATAAGGAGATTATGTTTTGGTGCTATTGTATACTTCATATGGCAAGAGAGATATTTTAGGATTTTCAGAGATGAAACAAGAAATAGTCAAATTATATGCAGAATGATATGTGCAAGTGTGAAGATGAGAATTATAGGCTTGAAAGTGAAACAGTCTAGAGAAGTGGAAAGAGTAGCTTCTATTTGGAATGTCAAGATGGTGTAAAAGTCTAAATGGCAATGTAACAGTGTAAGACAAACTGTCCTGTTTGTGTATTACTTAGTTCGCATAAAAGGGTGTTTTGGGACGATGTTGAGTTTCAGTTTCAAAAGAAAATGGTCAAAAGCTGTTATTAATACTGAAATGGCAAGGGGTATGAAGCTTAATGCGATTTCTGATAATTTCTAAAAGCAGAATGCTAAGGATGTATGGGTAAAGAGGAATGGTTTATCAGTATTCCCTTGTAGTTAATGGGGTGTTTGGATTTTTGGATAACAGCAGTATAAGCAATACATTGCTGTTGTTTTTTATTGCAGTTCATTTCAATGGGAAGATACCTTGTATCTTGGAGTTCTAAGTGGTGTGACTGTACCTATGTTAACCTCATATGTTGTTCCAGTTTGGCCTTGGGAGAAAACTAGACAACTATGTTTGGCTAAGTAGGAGGTATAATTCAGTATGGATGTACCATAAAGAAGGATCTTCCATTTCAAAGGGTAAATGGCTTGGGTGGATTGTGTATGACGGGTGGAATAGAGAGGAATGAAAGATGATCCTTCTTGGTCCATCCAATATACCGTCATAGGAGGTAATGGTTGGTCTTCCATCTAGGTGAGTGTTCCCAAGTAATTGAAGCCATTTTATAGAGATGGAAATGTAGGTTGCTTGGCATAGCCCTTGACTAGAAGGAATATAGGTTAGGAACCATGCCATTCACCTTTTCTACGTTAATCATTGTGGATGATGGTTGAAATGGTCTTGGTGGGAAGGTGTTATGGAAATGTAGTTGATGGTATGGTGCATTTAAAGGGGAATTCAGATTATGATGCTTGGATATTGTGTTTGAATTGATTGTCAGAGTTTAGTTGTATCAGATATATTTGTAGGTCTATCACATATCAGTTGTTTTGAGTTTTGCTTTGTATCTGATTTGGGAAATGTCCAAAATCAGTGTATGCTATGCTTATGGTGTACAATATTTGAAAGCTAATATAATTAACCTTTGCACAAAAAAAAACTATATATATAAACTTTGGAACAATGAACTTAAATAACAACAACAATATCTAATCACGTCCGAACGAGGTATGAGGGAGATGAAATGTACCCTAAGGTAAACCCAAGAGTATGGAGACTCCTCATATTCTATAAGAAGAATGAGCTTAAAGATATACTTAATTGGTAACAACATGAAATAGTCACTACACGATTAGTCGCCCATTTGTAACAGCATGATTCTGTCACTAACAAATGCAACATCGTCAACGTGATTTAGTGACACAAGTATGTTCAGTCACCGATCATCGCCCACAAATTGTCTTTATTGCATAATGATCGGATCAAAAAGTCATTAGCACTTAACTGGGGACTGATCAGGTGGTCACATACTCATATCATAATTATTATTATTAACCTCCTCATCACTAACTAAAATCTGTTCCTAGAATGACAAAATAGTTTAGGAATACGTGTAACCATGAAAAGTGGTCACTAATCTTTCTTTTGAGCAAATGAGCTAGTTATTTATTATTCAAACCGGCCTGATGGGTTGACTCCGTTAAATTAAAACATAAATCTTTTAATACTAGCTAAAAGTGTATAATACACTAGCATAGATAATAATAAATATATAATATGGTTGTTGAATTGTTATCAAGTAGAGTAATAAATTGAATTTATTATGTAAAAGTTGATGATGCTAAAGTTTATATAGATACAAATCATACGCCATGAAATTTCCTCGATTTAAAGCAAACGAACTTTAGTTTTTAATCTATAAAGGTGGTTGTGCTTAGATTGCATGCTTGTGTTTTATACTTTTATTTCACACTCTATGTGATTATCAATCAATCGTGCATACTTCTTTCCAAATAAACTAATTTCAGTAACTTCTACTTCCGGAATATTGTCTTATTAACGTGTAATCTTAAATAATTATGGCAAAGTTTGCATTTAGAAATATTGCAAAGTAAAATATCAAAGTGTGGATGTTATGTTACGGTCGAATGGTCGATTCAATATTGTAGTTGTTCAGTTACAGAAAAAGAAAGTTCCTATGGAGGAATAGGCTAATTAAGTAATTCCAGTTAAGGAAACGTACATAGATATAGACATCTAATTATCCAATAAACACAAATTAAATGTAAGTATATATAAGCAATTATTTTTATCCCAAAAATGTAGAAGCAATTGTCTACTGTCGCAAGTTTTGGATACATATATAGGGGACTTGGGACCAATATATGTGGGAGATATATATTGGCTCTCAGTTTCGATTACAGAACCAGTGATCTCTATATCACATATTCTTTCTTTGGTCTCCTGGTTGTAGGATTTAATAGTGGGCTTGCAACTCAACTTTCCACAGGTTAGAAGTACTTTTCTGGAATCGACGTTGAGTCATATACCGGATATGTTTATATGACCTGCGCAGGTGGTCCGACTGTTGGTATTGACCGAAACTATGTTTTAGTTCCAGAGTATGTGAACAAGAGTATTAAAAGGTATTGGCTGCAGGGACCAAAAATAGGCACAAGTGAGGTATTCCTGACCAACTGTACGTGGGATCCCTAGAAATGTAAAGTGGGCTGTGAATGCAGGAGAGTATTGGGTGGCAACCTTGGTGTTGAGTGAGCAGCAAGCACAATTTGTAAACATGACTATTATTAGTGTGGTTCAAGAGAGCAATAATGCACTATATGCGGGTTTGAGTCACTCTGATTTTATTGGTAACTACACAAAACTAGAATCCTGTGGCCATATCCAGGATGGAAAGAATCATTGTATTATTATCATATCTTCTCATGTGATCAAAGTATTATTATAAATAACAAATGTTTCGAAATTTTAGTTCTTATCGAAATGCATGTTCTTCAGTTTTTAGCAAGCATAAAGCCTAATGAACAAGTAATTAATATGAGATGTCCACCAAGTCTCTTTGGAAATATCATATTAGAATTAGGATCGCAATAGTGGTGTGAAAGAACACATTTACTGACATATGTTTTCAAATATAACCGAAGTAATGTATTGTACTATAGCGTAGTTGTAGTCTTTCTTGTGATGGTATAATTAGGACCTATGTTGATTACTGTTGAGTTTATGATATATATAACATACAATAAACAAGTAAACATCAAGAGTACACAGCGGAAGACTTAAGATCATAACAAATAAATTAATTAACTGAAAGTATGCGTAACGTACCTCTTTCGAATGTCAAATCCCTCGAGCAAAGCAAAACAACCCTCGAGCAAAGCAAAACAAGAAGTACTAAATGGTGTAAGAATAATGTCTTACAACCACGTTCTTGTACACACGAATTAACCAAAAAAATCAAGCGATTGCTAGATCTAACACAAGTCCTCGTTTAAGAAAAACGAAACCAAACTCCCTTACATGGGGTGCTCGCTGAATATAGACTAGAGAGAGGAGAGATCTAGGGTTAATTCAATGCACAAGTGTGTGAAACCCTAGAACCTAACCCTCCTTATATACTAGTAGGTAAACTTAGGGAACAAGTTAGGAATTAGGCCTGGAGAGGCCCTATGGCCGCCATGTACCAAGCCCAAAGCCAAACCCATAACTTTCCAAGTTTTCCATTTCTAGTCCTTCTTTTTCCATTTAACGTCGTTATTCGACTAAAATGTTATTCTTAATCGTGGTCAGTCCATCCGCAATACATTTCAACCTCACATATGTACCCGTTCGCCTCCCGTGTATGGAAAAACCAAGTTTGATGATTCATCATCATATTCATCCTTTTGTTTCTAATACCATGTTAATAAGAATATGGATCTCACTCATTTCTTAATTAACTATTCTGTTTCTCGCTTTATGTGATTGATAAGATTACCAATTCTTCCAACATATTCCGAAGACCTTGGGCATGGCCATGCAAACATCTTAACAACCCTACAGGGGCCCAGAGTATTATACTTCAAAATAAATTTGAAGGAAACAAATCCCATTTTGACTACAAGCAGGATTCACAAATTTCGCAACACTTTTGAAAACAACCCTTATAACTACCGATTCACGTAGCGTTAGATTGCTTCACAAAATGCACTACATCCATGACATATCTCTTGTATCTCAAGTCAGAGGATAGATATTGATGATATACTTAATGACTAAGATCCATAAAGTATCATCATGTGGGTGGATAAGTCCTATACTCAATTCATTGAATATCATCTAAATTAGTCATAACGCATCAATATACTTTCAAGTATATTCTAACTAATACTCAGATTTTTCTTAATTCAATATCATTCCCATGTTATTGATCGACAACGGACTATTTAGAATAACTTAAGTTATTCAAGGATTTAAACATGCAAATACATGACACAATATTATAAATGAAATTAAGCGTATACCAGTACTTTAATTCATTATAAATAATAATTGTTTAACATCCTTTATCCAAATACTAAATAGATCAATGCATGATAATACTAGTTAATGAATTTTGCCACAAGTCATGAAAATCATACTTGTTGACAAGGCATAATTTCAATTAACTTTGATCTATAGGAATTTTGAGAATACTTATTTCAAGAATTCAATAAGTGAATTTCTTGTATGTGTTTACACATATCTTGATATTATCATATCATTCCATAAGGCGTGATAACTGAACCACCCTTTTATGACAATTATCTTTCAAAACTTTAAAGTTTTAAAGTATTCTTTATTCTTTAATGTATAATGCAACTATGCTCTTAGTTGAGCATAACTAGTCAACATGGTCATTATCAAGGATACCATTACTAGAATTGAGTGTCATCTCAATTATACTAGCATCATTGTATACAACCATATGCTCTTTAAACATCCAGTAAACATTTGAATTATAGTGTAATGTTGGTGCCTACCAAAACTCAAGTTTGTTGGCAATGACAATTATGAAACAATTGTCATATAATCATCCATAGAATCTAGGAGCATCTCCAGATTGTGGAATGTGATTCT
This sequence comes from Chrysanthemum makinoi, assembly GCA_910596185.1. Classification (NCBI taxonomy): domain Eukaryota; kingdom Viridiplantae; phylum Streptophyta; class Magnoliopsida; order Asterales; family Asteraceae; genus Chrysanthemum; species Chrysanthemum makinoi. The sequence continues at coordinate 28,872,727 of OU343217.1, forward strand.
AAATCCAAACATATTTCCTTTTAAAATATTTATTACACTAACAACTTTCAATGTTGTCAAATCATCTTGTAATCAAGCATGACACAATAATCTTACAACATGATGTACATGATGAATCTTCAAGTTAGACTTTAAGATCTCATTATATATCCATCATGTTCTATTAGACTCATTTATTTTACCGCATATGTTTATAGTAATAAAGATATATTCCAAGGTTGTATATATTATTTCCAAATCTTACAAACGAAGTTTCATTCCCAACTAAAACTTAATTTAAGTGGAATGTAGTTGCCCATACAACATATAAGATTTAAGAAAAATAAATAATACTCCCACTAGCTTTCAGGAATACTTATGAGCAATCTTATTTTAATTATTAAATCAAACATGGATTTAATATTAAACATAAGAAACATCTCCTAGATGCTTGCATATATCCATTCATGGATTCTTGCAATTTGTACATATCCAAAGATTATTTGAATTCATAAAACTTCTTTGTATTACTCATCGTCCTCGCAAAAGTAATTTCACAACAAAGAGTTATGAAATTCATTGTCAAAATTTCATATCAATGAAACTAAGTATGACAATTATAATCTTTATACTTCTATTTAATGTATATAGGAAAGAATATTCAATCATAGTTAATTGCTTAAGTATGATTGATATTATTATCACTAGACATACATTAAATACTTGTACAATATTGTCCATATGATTTCTACACAAAGATTTAAACCACTAGGTTTCCATCCTTTGAAGAAACTCATTTTCATTATTAAGATAAACCAAGTATCTAAAGTTGATTATCTTTATGGACAACATCTCTACATTCATAGTATGATTGATTTTCCATAATTCAACATTTGGTAAATTTATCATTATGATTAACAGGCTACCATGATCCACGTAACTCATATTCTCATATTAAATATCTCAGATATCCTTACGGATCTATGAATGACAATTCCATCATAATGAGGTCTATTATTTTCATGTTTAGCCTCATCATGATATTTGCTAGTGCATTTTAGAAGATTATGTATTTTGTAATTCAATCTTTCAAGATCTAAACAAAACTCCCACTTGCCTTTAAAAATTTAAAGATTACCTTTAAATAGTTTAGTAAGTAGAGCAACAATACATTGTTCTCTTTTGAGATATTACAAAAACATTGTGAGTTCTAACATTAGTTTGTTACAACTCACTCTATAAGTAGTTTAACAAATTCTGAACTTCATTTATAAGACTTAATGTGATTCATCACATTCCATAAACAAATGATGTCTTATTAATCTTCTAGGTTGGAGTCTTATTGAGTATATTCAATCTATACTCAATCTACTAACCTTGATAACTTTTGGAAGAAACTATAGTTATCTTCAATCAAACAATGCCAATAGATTTTGATTCTTCTAACTGAACATACCATAAAACTATGGTATTTCCTTAGAATTAATATTGTAAGAAAATCTAACAATATTTTAGATAACCATCTACTCTTTTGGCTTATCTATTTACCAACAAAGTAAAACTTAATGGTACAATAGAATTACCAAGTCAATTGCATGTATTATAACACAAGTATTCTTGACCAAGTCAAAAGATATAACAGTTATAATCCCACTATACGTTATAAGTCTTTGATCAACTCATTGACTTCATGCATATGTCTTAAAACATAGCAAGTTAAAGTCTTACTTTACTTTATATTTATTAAAAGACTTCATGTTTGTGACTTTACAAAATCATAAACATTTATAATTAAAGTAATTATGAACACCATCTCGGGTTTCAATTAATATTTCAAGTTAATATTTACTACATATATTTAAGTCATTCAACGAATACTCAAATTCAAGGTAGTATTAGATTACTTCATTTAATTATGTCATTCCATGAAATGTTCCATATAAGAAACTTAATCATCCATGCTCATTCTCACGACGACGGATATTTTACCTTGGGATACAATCTAGTTCACGTTCTCACGTAACATAAATTGTAACTACAAGTGTTTCTTAAATATTGAATGACATAAATATTTAAAAATAAAGTAGTCTTTGTTATCATCTTGACACATGTTCTTAATAGGGCAATCATACATATATAAATGTATACTTCCTATTAGGACGTTATTCTCTTACTTACCAAAGAGAATCCTTTTAAATCATATTAATATGTGTTGTACCTGCACATAAAGTTTCTCCCACTTGTGCATGGAACAACATCATGTAGCATATAAATAACACGATACACGTTCGTTTATTTGATTAATATGATTTGTGTCATAGATATAACAAGTAGATGTAGAACTATATTTTTTTTTAGTAAGGAAACGCATTACCGACTATCCTTAAAACATAAGTGTCTACAATTGGAAAGTAATTATCTTTGAAGATAATCAGGTTACTACAGAAATAAGGCTTGTAGCTCCCTTTGAATTAGAAATCATTAAAACAACTTATTATTCAAGTAATGCAACACAAATGCTCCACGAGATCGACAACATTGTAAGTGTTGCATAACCAGTGAAAACAACTTGCTTGCGTTTTACTTTCCTATACCTTTTGAAGAACCATACTAATCATTACTAAGGTACTAAACGGTGTATTCTACTATATGAATGATAGGTTATCCATCAATGTTATTAACCTCAAAATTGGGTATGCAATTTCTTCAACAAAGCCTACCATCCCATACTTGGTATGTAGTACCTTTAAAGGCTAAAGCAAAAAAACTAGATAAAAATATGCTAGTTTGCCTTTTACCACGTCTAAGCTTCTAATCTAGTAACTCATATACATGTTTTCCGGTTAACCAACATTCATGTTGTTACAAAGGATTCATTCACCAAATTAGGGTAATGAAATCTTTATGGAAAATAAGATGTGCAATTCATTCTAAGAGTTACATAGAATTTAGACAATTCAAATGTTCCTATTATACCTTTCTCATTCATGAAAAGGAATAGGATTGAGTCTCCCATGGAAAAGAGACTTTGTTTGTCTTATCAAGAATTATTCTCGATCAAACATTTGTTTGAAGCTAGAATGGATCAATTTACTAATCAAAAGACTAAACCACGTTTACAGTTAAATGTTGCATTTATACATTCAAAAGAATTACAAAATTCAATTTTAGTATTTTCGATAATTAACCTTTTCAATAAACAATTAAATACCCAAGGTTCATATTCATATAACCAATTAATTATTATTGAAAACTAGGATCCAAATTTTCATAATTTCATCACGCCGCTGATCCGCTAGTAATGAACCTTATACAAAATGGTAGAGCTTGCTGCATTGCCAATTTCAATTGCAATTCCTAGATTTATGGGATTTACATATAGCCAATATCAATCGCCATGTAAACATGTTTTTTCCCATCTTATGCCTTTGAGGCTGCCTTCACTAAAAACTCAATTAAGTTGTCCAACTTAAGAAGCGCAAAATCGCCCATGCTCACTTAATACCGCGTGGACATTTTACCCTTGATTCGATCTAAGTCACGATCTCACATAAATAAAAATAATCTTAGGTGTTTCCGCTTCGCTGGATGGCATATAACTTAAATTAAAGGGTAAGAGTTTTGATGTTAAATCAAATATGTACAAAGATGTCATGCATTCACCTTTGTAGCATAGTTTTTATTAAAACATTTATATCTTGTTTTAATGAATGCTTTTCATCATCAAACTTTAATTGAGGTATTGGGTTCACCAATCAAGGAATTTAGTGTTAATTATCATCCATTATACCGCACTTTTGCATAAGTGTAAACACTTAGTGTTTCTGATAATTACCACCCAAGGCGCATGGAATTAAAACTAATTTGCCCTTAAGATGAGCTTGCACATTTAATGGCTTACTAAGTAGCTCCACTTCAACTTACAGAGGGCGAGAGGACTGTGCACGCTAAAGCACAACCTTAGACATCTTTCTCAAGTGACCGTATGCACTTCTTTAAACCCCTTTTATTAGTTCATTCTCATGGGTGAGCCTTTCGTATTTGTACCAAAGTCATCAATCAATTAAACGATTATGCATTACTATATTCTTAAAATACATGTTTCACCATTGTTTAGGTCATTTATTTTTCTTGTAAAATACCTTGTAACATATAACAAACAAGCAAGTATTTATAAAAAATAAACAAATAAACAATGAATGCATAACAAATAAAAAGTCATGCATATCAAATAGCCACATGCAAACGGTTTTGATAAATCCTATTAATAACCAATTCTAGATTTGACAATATGCATATCTTTAATTAAGACTTTCAAATTCAGCCATCTATGTACAAGGTAGAACCACATGCATTGATTCATCACTATGCAAGTCAAAATTAAATACATACCACATAGCACATAATTGATTAAATTAATAATTATTGAGGTCTTCTCCAATTTTAGATCTATCAAAAATTAGTGTATACCACTTAAACATGAAAGACATACAATAAAGCAAATCCATGATAAAACATGCATATAATTATCATGGATATAAAATTACACTTAACAATTAATGCAATTAATCAAAGTTACGCATATATACATAAAGTTGCATGCATCTTAGGGTTTCTAATCCAATTAAAACAATAGTTTACAAAACCCTAATAAGGGCACCAAAATAAATGCCTACTAAAATTGTGGTTTAGGTTTTGCAAACCCTAGATCTACTCATACAAATAATAACACAACATGTTTATTTTATTTATGTGTTTCAGTAATTAAATTACTTGTTATACAAGGCTCGTGATGCCACTGTTGAGTTTATGATATATATAACATACAATAAACAAGTAAACATCAAGAGTACACAGCGGAAGACTTAAGATCATAACAAATAAATTAATTAACTGAAAGTATGCGTAACGTACCTCTTGCGAATGTCAAATCCCTCGAGCAAGCAAAACAACCCTCGAGCAAAGCAAAACAAAGAAGTACTAAATGGTGTAAGAATAATGTCTTACAACCACGTTTGTTCTTGTACATTTAACAAACGAATCAAGCGATTGCTAGATCTAACACAACTCCTCGTTTAAGAAAAACGAAACCAAACTCCCTTACATGGGGTGCTCGGCTGAATATAGACTAGAGAGAGGAGAGGAGAGATCTAGGGTTAATTCAATGCACAAGTGTGTGAAACACTAGAACCTAACCCTCCTTATATACTAGTAGGTAAACTTAGGGAACAAGTTAGGGAATTAGGCCTTGGAGAGGGCCTATGGCCGGCCATGTACACAAGCCCAAAGCCAAACCCATAACTTTCCAAGTTTTCAATTTCTAGTCCTTCTCTTTTCCATTTAACGGTCGTTAGTCATTTTTCCGTTAAATACTTAACGATCGTTAACCGGACTTAATGTGTAATAATTAATCGTAAACATAAACATTAATTATTAACTTTAATTCTCATTCGCTAATGTGTGCAATCCCGTGGTCACGAGTTCGAATCCGGACATTCACCGTTTGTAAATATATACATTTCCAACAATTACTTGATTGCCATATACATTTGTGTTGTGACTGAAAGATATGTCAAGCAGACTATCTGGCTCCGTCCTTGGCTAGAAGGGTCTGAGATCGGCTGGATTCGGATTCGGCCTGGATGCTTTGATTTAAACATTTATTGCAATTTATAAGAAAACATCAATTATTTATCAAATGGTAAATTGGTAATACTGTAATAGCATAATATATTTTACCAAATTTCAAGCTGTGAGACTTTTAAACTTGCATTTGTCTCTCTTTAATAAGCCTAAAAGAACTCGATGCTTCGACGAGGAGTCTAATGACATGAACTCCATGTCCCTGTGGAGAATACACCCATTCTATAATCAAACCCGGACGGCCATTACCATAACGATTCCATGACAACTTTCCAAACGCCATTTGTAGACTTATTTAAATCCGCAAATTAACTGTAAGTACTTACCTTTATAAGCTTGAATATAATCTGACATAATTACATTCTGAACTTGTTTTTACGTATATACCCATAAATGTAAGAAAAAATTATATATCATTTTTGCATGTCTGTAAAAAAACTAAATATCATGCAAGTTCCAAATTTGACATATTTATTCTGATGGGATGATAAATATATAACTTAGTTATTAAGAGATAGTATTAATGGTTGATAAGTAGCAAATACGTTAAGCAAGATTGATGATAGAGAACAAACATTCTTGTTTAAATCTTACGTACCCATGACATTTAATTCTCTACATCGGTGTTTTAATTAATTATAAAAGAGTCGTTGACTACTAGGGATTGCATTCTTGTGTTTGAATTCACACTTTATGTGATGATCAATCAATCATCTTTTTTTTCCCAAACTCATACTAGTTTCTAGTAACCTCATCGATATCACAAAACTACCCATTTTCTTAAATGTTTTTCACAAAATGCCTAAAATTTGGGTTTCACCTAAATAGCTATTTTCTCGCACATTTGTGTGATTTTGGGCCATTTTGCGAGATATTTTTCCAATCTTTGATGTTTTTTCAATGTTTAGCACACACTCACACAATTTAGTGACACTTTTGACCTTTAGCTTTGTGACAGTACATTAGCGACGTCTTACAATATTTTCTCAAACCTTGCAATATTTTTTCCAAACCGTGCGATAAATTCTAGAAAATCACAGAGTCAAAAGAATTCACATATTTGTGATAAAAATGAATATTTTTGTGAAACTTGAATTGTTTTGGTACTAATTTAAAACTATGTAATAAATTTAAGTACTAACTTAAGGTAGGCTTTTACATTGCATATAAAAGAGTAAAAGATAGAGAAAACAATTATTTGAGAAAGGAAGGATGAAGAACTGCTGAGTAAGCAATCAATTCATGCTTGGAAACAGAAGCACGTATGTATACTTTCCAGCAAGTTTAAGCAACTATCTTTATCCCAAGAATGGAGAACTCTACATTTGCTTTATTAGTGTTTATAGGCTTTGTTAAGTTGGTTAGGTCTAGCCACCAATGTAGTATCTAGAGTAATCTAAACGAGATTGTATATTGTAATGGTTAGTCAATTATATTTCTTGTAATAAAGAGAAGTCTCCTCATATTTGTCACGCTTGCCAGCTTGACAAATGTTGGAAATTTAGTTCAATTGGGGGATATGATCATACTTGGAAATGAGTTTGGAGGTACGGAGTGTACGCCCATTAAGTACCTAATTACCCTGACTCTTATAGTGGTTAAGTAGTTAAAACTGCTATTAGTAATGTTACTACTACTAGTGCACAGTTAGTACTGCTGGGCATAGGTTATTACTACTAGGCTTAAGTTAGTACTGCTAGGCCGTTGTTAGTACTGCTGGGCATAAGCTAGTACTACTAGGCAGTTACAATATTGTAATTAAGACCACATTAACCTGGTCTTGTAACCACTATGGCTATAATGGAGGAACATTATGAGGATATTAATTGGCCGATTAATTCTCATAATTCTATTGACTAAAGAGTAAAACTATCCTATAAATACGATTGACATCTGCATGGAAAGACACACGAAACATTAAACACTTGAAAGCAACATGTTCTTGATTTCTGCCTTAAAACAAGAACACCACTTGGTCTTATCCCATAGAGATATTTGTGTAACCCAGGCATAGGGTAGAATAGTTTCTATTGGAAAGTGATAACACAATTTCAAGTGATATCCGGTACTCATTGATTATCTATACCCAACTGGGAACACTCTTGAATAAAGAAACCAACAATCAATAGAAACTATCTACTGATAATCAATGGCTGCTGCTATGAGGCAAATGACTGCTAACTTATCCAAACTGGATAATTTTGAACGGGTGGATTTCAGAAGATGGCAAAAAAATATGCACTTCTTGTTGTCAAGCATGAGTGTGGTGTATGTCCTGATCACTCATATTCCTAAGGATGGGGATGATGCAACTGTGGAGGATATAAGGAAAAGGAGAAAGTGAGAGAATGACGACTACATTTGCAGAGGTTTAATCCTTAATGGTATGTCTGATCCTTTGTTTGACATTTATCAAAATGTGGAATCTGCTAAAGAACTATGGGATTCTTTGGAGGCCAAGTATATGGCTGAGGATGCCTCTAGCAAGAAGTTTCTTGTGAGTAATTTAGAAATTAAAAAATGGTCGATTCTAGACCTGTAATGGAATAATACAATGAGCTTCTTAGTATACTTGGTCGATTCACACAACACAAAATGCACATGGATGAGGCTATTTTAGTCTGTTGTGTCATTGATAAACTTCCTCCTTCTTGAAAAAGATTTTAAGCATACCTTGAAACATAAGAAGGAAGATTTAACTCTTGTTGAGTTGGGCAGTCATCTGCGCATTGAAGATTCACTCAGGGCACAGGATATTGACAAGCCAAAAAGTAGCAATGTTACTGGTCCATCAGTTGTCAATATGCTGGAGCATAACAACTCCACCAGGTACAATGACAACAAGGGCAAACGTACGCATCAGGAAAACACCACATCTAAACTTAACAAGAAGCCAAAAACAACTTCATGGAAGTGTGGGAAACCTGGACACTTCACGAAGGATTTTAAGGGTGTTAAAATTGGCAATAAAGCCAATGAATCAGGCACAAAGTGGTTTCAGGGATGGTTCAACCAACCCTCTGAAAGGTCAGATAGTGTTTAATAAGTCTTTTCAGATTTATTATGTTACATATATATCTTAGGCATACTTTGTGCAGGATGACGATGTTGCGTGGTGGGTAGACTCTGGAGCAACAATCCATGTGTGTAAAGATAGAAGTTGGTTCAAGACCTATGAGACACTGAATGATGGCTCTATTCTTCATATGGGAAATGAGTCAACAGCCCTGGTGTATGGAAATAGATGTGTGGATTTAAGATTTAGTTTTGAAAAAATTATTTCTTTGCTTAATGTTTTACATGTTCCAAGAAAAGCTAATTATTGAGGGAAAAGTTACTCTTGTGGATGATGATGGTAAACCTCTTAAAAAGGTTGATTTGAAAGAAAAGGCGCATGGTACGGCTACTAAGCCTTGTTCTTCTTCCTCTCCATATTCTATGGTGGGTAACACATTCTCTAAAGTAGGGGATGTGATTGTTTCTGACAGTGATGATGAGGAGGTGCTTGAGCCGGATAATCCTATGGCTAAATTTCTCGCATCAAATGGCAGCGGTCATGAGCTTGAAGATTATTATGATGATTTTGCGAATCAGGTCTATGATTTACCAAGGCAATTGGATGCTTTTTCTGACATGTATGATATCAAGCTCCAATGTCGTGGTAGTAAGCAATCTAGACGTTAGGTTATGTTTGGTTTTGTGTCAAATGTAATCTAGTGAGTAGTGGTTGTTTTACTGTTTTAAGGATAGGAAGTGTCTTGTTATGTTAGCTTTACCGCCTATGTAACGGGCTGAGATATGGGACTTTACTCATATCATTTGTACTTAAATGTTTTTTGGAGTAATATATTTACCGGGGAAACCCTTTACCCAAAAATATATTAGAAAGAATTTGGTTTCTAGTAGTATTTTGAATAATTGTGGTTACAAACAAGTTATTGAATCTGATAAGTTTGTTTTGTCTAAACATGGTGTGTTTATTGGTTTTGGCTATTTGTGTAATCAAATGTTTAGGCTTAATATTGTTAATGATACTGTTAATTCAGCCTTTATGTCAACCTCTAAACTTAATGATTCAACCCTACGGCATGCTAGACTTGGCCATGTACACTTTAAAAGAATGCGAGATATGTCTAAGGATGGGTTAATTCTAGCCTTTGATATGGACACTGATAAGTGTAAAACTTTCATGATGACCAAAATTACTAAGAAACCTTTTCAAAGTGTAAAATGTGAAACTGAAGTTTTGGTGCTGATTTATAGTGACCTATGTGATTTACATGCTACTCTCTAATTGGGGAATAAGAAGTACTTTGTGACATTTATTCATGATGCTTCTAGGTTTTGTTATGTCTATCTGTTACATACTAAGGATGAAGCATTAGATAAATTCAAAGTGTTTAAAACTGAAGTTGAATTGCAACAAAGGTCCCTAATCAAAAGGTTAAGGACTGATAGGGGAGGTGAGTACATGGATACTCTGTATTTTCAGTCTGTTGGTATAATCCATGAAACGACTGCTCCCTATACTCCTCAGCAAAATGGTATTTCTGAAAGGAAAAACATGGAACTAAAGGAGATGGTTAATTCCATGTTATCCGATTCAGGACTGAGTCAAGGGTTATGGGGTGAAGCTATGTTAACAGCTTGTTATTTATTAAATAGGGTTCCCGACAAAAGGAACAAGGTTACCCCTTATGAACTCAGAAATAAAAGGAAACCCAACCTGAACTATCTCAGGGTTTGGGTTGTAGGGCTGTTGTAAGACTCCCTGATCCAAAGCAGAAAACTTTGGGTGAAAGAGACATTGAATGAATCTTTGTTGGATATGATGAGCATTCCAAGGCATATAGGTTCTATGTTATTGAACCTAATGAATCGGTTTTAATTAACTCTTTAATTGAATCAAGGGATGAAATAATTGATGAGAATAGATTCTCATCAGTCCCTAGACCAAGTCAGAGGATTCCAAATGGAATAGAAGATATTGGTGTATCAGAGGTCCCTGATGAAGAGCCATCAGTTGTCCTTGATGAGGTTGTAATTCAACAACCTGAACCTGAGCTTAGAAAGAGAAAAAGGGTCAGGAATCTAAAGTCATTTGGACATGAGTTTCAATTATACTTAATTAAAGGAAAAAGAAATGAGGTCTCTGACCAATACTCCTATTACTTCATTGTTGAGGTTGATCCCAAGACATTTGAAGAAGCAATGAAGTCCCAAGATATTGCTTTTTGGAAAGAAACAATCAATGATGAGATGGATTTCCATCATGGGCAAAAGGAACAAGAAATGAGGTCTCTGACCAATACTCCTATTACTTCATTGTTGAGGTTGATCCCAAGACATTTGAAGAAGCAATGAAGTCCCAAGATATTGCTTTTTGGAAAGAAACAATCAATGATGAGATGGATTTCCATCATGGGCAACTACACTTGGTTGTTGGTTGATCTACCACCTGGTTGGAAACCTTTGGTTTGCAAATGGATTTTCAAAAAGAAAATAAAGGTAGATGGAACTATTGAAAAGTTCAAGGCTAGACTAGTCATAAAAGGTTTTAAAAAAAAGTCAGGAATAGTCTATTTTGATACTTATGGCCCTGTAGCTCGTATCAGTACCATAAGACTGCCGATTGCTTTGGCATCTATTCACAATCTTATTATTCATCAGATGGATGTGAAAACAGCTTTCTTGAATGGTGAATTGGAAAAGGAGGTTTATATGAACCAACCTCAGGGCTTCATCATGCCTGGAAATGAAAACTGTAGGTCCAAGGTTATGGATCTAAGCAGCCTTTATAAGACAATAACCAACTTAAATAAACCCAAATTAGTTATATGAAGAACTCTTTAACAATGAGTACTTAGTGTTAATGCAAAATCTTAACAATAAGCAAGAAGAACACAAATGCTATTTTACTAATAATCTTTTGCTAAATAATATATTCGTATTCTCTAATCGTCTAGTACATAACACACTACTTTAGGGTTCCTTTTATACAATAAGGAAACCCTAGTATTTTTACAAAACGTGTAAAAGGATATACATATCTCTTCCTAAGATATCTCTACGCGTACATATCATTTCCTAATATATTTCTAACAAACTGTTATGTTTTTCCTAAATAGACTTAACTATGAAATACTAACCATAATTAACTAGGTCTGCCAGACTTAACTTTAGTACTAGCAGACTTAATTAGGTAATCGAGCCTACCAGACTTAACTGTTAGGGATAATTTCATCTATATCATTAGAAAACTTCATAATTACTTTAATATCCTTGCAAAAATCTAAATTACGCCAATATGCTTTTCAAACTTGAAAATACTCACATATATCCATATTTATAATTAAATGATTTCAATCTTTAAAGCTTTATTTTAAATATTAACTAAAATGTTAAATGACATTTTTATCCTTCCCCTTATGATCAAACAAACACAAGAGGTCTTTCTTGGTAACTCTAAGATTTAGTGACTTGGTAACAAAACAAATTTTTTACTTGATATCACGATAAGTATTCTTTCATGATTTACATATATAACATTATTTATTCCACCCATTAACCTTATTTCCTCCCATATTTTTCACACCTGATGCTATTTTGGATTCTATTAAAATGAGAACCCTATTGGCCATTAATCATATAATATTGTACAACTAGTTAATTTTTTCAAGATTCTTGTGCATCTGATTGATAAACGCACATATTGAACAATACGAATTCACGTTATGCTAGTTTACTATAACCAAATAACTTTACGCATCCCATATCTATATTGAAAGAATGACAGAGTTGCATTCCACCAAACCTTTCATGATTACAAAACTAACTGCATATATAATGGACTCTGGGAAGAAGAAAGGCATGGTGTGTTTGTTTGATTTTAGGGAGAAGGATAAAAATGTAATTTAACTTTCTAACTAATACATAAATTAGAGTATCATTGACTGAAATCATTTAATTATAAATAAATTATTTATTTGGACATGTGTGAGTATTTTCAAGTTTAAAAAGGACATTGACGTAATTTTGATTTTTGTAAGGATAATGATATAATTATGAAGTTTTTCAAGGATATAGATGAAATTGTCCCTAACTGTTATAACGAGCAGTATTAAGTCTGGTTTACATAATTCCCAACAATCCTCTCCTAACTTGATATTCACTTGTGAGCTTCAAGTTTCTTCCTTTTAAGCTTCATGAGGATGTTGTAAACTTTCTTCTTGGAATTATGTTGAGCTGCAATCTTGTGAATCTTCAATATCTAATCTGTTTGCAGCATCTGTTTGACAAGTATCAGCCCTCCATGGTTTACTTCAGGTCTTTTCAGCAACATTGATAATGTGTACAACAATTTATAAAGTTTCATGCTATTCTCAACACTTCTAGGTGTATTAAATCTTGTGAGAGGTGAATCATTGAAAATTTATGAATTTGATGTCTTTTTACCAGTTAGCCATAACTCTGGAGTAGCCAATGTTTGGTTTACTAACCATGGTACATTGATAACCATTTCAACTCTTTGTACGTGAAACATGGTGAGTTGAAATACCATATGATTTTTAGTAAATCATCAGCTATCAACGGATTTGACTTGTCTTTACCAAAAGCCATTTTCTTTGGACTAGTTAATTCTTTGGTGGAATTCAGTCATCACAGTGGTGAATTAATAACCAGTTCAACTTATTCAACAAACAAGCTTTGGTTAGTTGACAACCATCCAGTTTTTGGTACACTGTCAACCATATAAATGGATTTCCACTTCCTTTACCACAAGCCACAAGATGTCATTTTTTTCTACTAGTTTGTTAAACACCTAGATGCCAAAATACCGAAGTCATTAATCGGTTGCTTCGATGTGCGTTTTGTGAGTAATTATGTGATATGTAATCATAAGAATCAGATTATCAACGGTAATATTTACGGTTGTACAAGATAGTATCTTTAATGTGCTTCAGCTGTTTGAAGTTATAGTAACAGATCATATGACATTTTTGTGAAAATATGTATGGACTATAATACCCTCAGCTAACTAACAGAAATCAGACGTTGACCTGGGCATTAATGGTCAAGGGACTGGTTTAGCCTCAAAATCCCACACTTTGGACTACTGACGATGAAAATGGCAAGTTTTGTCCCAGCGTGATGTTTCTGGACAAGTTTATGGACCAACAATGTATTAGTTAGGGGTAGGGTTTTTTTTTTCTGTGTGTAGATGTAGGGCAATAGGTGGGAAGCAGTCTTTTAATCTTAAATTTACACATAGGTTGAAAGGTGTATCTATGTGCGGGTGATTTTTTTATTTGTTTACATTAGACACAAATACTTTTAAAATCACTCCCTTTTTTTACTAAGTTTTTTTCTTTATACTTTTGACACTTAAACTATTATGTTTATTTTTCTTTTCTTGACTATATATAAGACCGGTTTTTTTTTTAACTATTGCCAAATCTGGAATATTTGAGTTATTTTAGTAAATATTTTAAAATAAAATTAATAATAAATAAATAAATAAATATTACTTAATAAGAGAAGACTGAGTTTTTTTTTAAAACGCAAAAGTCCGCTTACCAAGTATCAACCAATGATTCCAATAGTAAAATGTACAAATCTTCGCGTACTCGTACAAAGGGAATATTGATAATAAATTATGTATGTCATGGTGAGATACGGGTTGTAATGAGGATATTATTCGAGTTATTAAGGGTTTAGGATGTCAATGTCGCATGGTCCAGTGACCTCCTGGTATTGCTAGCTTTGGGTGTTTCAAGCTTCGGATCTGACTTCCTGTGTTGATGGAAACATAGTATCGGGTCTTACTAACTTCTAGGTTTCCTTGTTGGAGTCTGCTAAAAGAGCAAACCGTTAGCCTCGCCACGGGGACCATCCGTGACCAAGCCTCCGGCGTAAGAATAAGTATCAGGTTGAATAATAAGATAATATAAGTGAGATAGAGTGTGGTAAATGCTCACATTCAATGCTTACTATGTGAAGCGGTTCAAGGGTATTTATAAAACTCTTCAACACACCCTTTTACTTGTCAGTTTTGTAGCTCGGGCTTGTCTCGCGGGTCATACATTGGCCTTGGCGATCCATTTGAAGTCATAAGACGAGAGAAGTTGTTCTTGGTGTTATGCTTCTTACTTCAAGATGTTTGCTCTCCGATTCACCTAGGTTGTTCCTTCCAAGATGCTAATGCCTCTGAAACTGACTGGGTTCCACCTAAGGTAAGTTTCTCCAGAGGATTGTTCCGACATCCGAAAGCCAACTTTTGTTGCATATGGATCAGGTCCGGGACCAGTCCATCGAAACATCATCAAGTCCCCCAATCCAGTATTATCGAGTCCATGCTTAGTGATGATAGACTTCAATTCTTCTCCCCATTATGGGTCGGGTCATGTATTTTCTTTTTTCTTTTTCTGGCTTTCGCTTCTACAGGCCCATTCTTGTCCAGCCACGTTATTGTTGCTCTATTTTAACTTTCTTCTTCATGATGCTTTGTCGCTAAAGCCCGTCCCTTCATTTTCCGACCTGCTGGACACATGCATGTTGCCTTTATCTTTGATTTTCCTGCATCCCAATGCGTCATTTCCATTCTTCTCCCCCTTATAAATAGACGTTGTTTCATCTTTGTTGACATTACCGCTTCGCCTTTCACTATTATTACTTGAAAATATTTCTTATGGTTGACACTGCTTCATCTTCATCCACTTTGTCCATCCGATATCTCCTTTACCTGAGTTAATGTTTATCGTTACATTTGTTAACAAAATTCATATATGTTTCTTCGATTTATAGAATGCTATTCTCTAGAGCAGATTTGGGTATGTTGATAACTTTGATAATGGACTATCATAAGCATGGTTAACATTAATTAGCCATCGTAGATGTATGCCGAAAGACCAAGTCACTACTCAAGGTGACTTCACTTAAAAAACAAGCACTCCAAAGGAGATCTCTAAGTTCGATTCTCTAGTTCATTTTGGTGGCTTGTTGTTTAAAAGTAAATTTAGTAAGCAAATTTTGTTTTGAACCTTGTGAGATTTCTATATATGGAAATTGAACGTTGTAGGCGATAGCTTTCTTTGAAATTTAAAATAAGGATATTCGTTTAGGCTAGTTATTGTCATTATTCACAGTGACAACATCATAAACTTTCACAATGTCATGTTTAATAAGACATGTCAGTAGACCGCAACCAAGTGACCAAATATACACGCTGAAACCTTGTAAATCAACGCTTGTTAGTTTTAAAAAGGTTGTCGATCTGGATAATATGGATAGTGATGATGAAATACTCGAGGTCTACAATGAAACTACTTCTTATATGGCATCTACGTACGAGTTCCAAGGTTAATGAAATCTCTAAAAGTGGTGGTGGAGCAGATAGGAAGAGTTTATACGAGTAATGGAAGGAGGAGACCTATAATGAACACATGTATGATGATGATGATTTTGATGACTGTGTTTTGACTGAAGCCCAAATGGAGTTTGCTAACGCTTTTGACATTAGTCTTCGTGGTCAAATTGGATAGGGTTTTTATTATGTCTCATAAGTTTGGCATGACATTCTTATAGTAGATTAGGTGTTAAGCATAGTAGAAGCGTTTGTTTTGCCATTTTGGACTGAGATGTGGGACTCACCTACATCCATTTTACTTATTTCTTTTTTGGCACAATAAAATTTACCAGGAGTATTGAATCCCTTTACCCAAAAAAAAAAAACTTATTGAGAAACTAGACATAACAAAATGTTTGAATATATCCTTTTAGCCTTACACATATTGATACCTGAATTTAATTCGTGCTAATACGATACATGGAAAATTGTTTTACCGGAAAAAGTTACCAAGTTTGGAGCAATGAATGATATGATATCCAGCAATGAATGATATGATATCCTCAATAGGTAACAATATGAAACGATCACTACATGATTAATTCCCATTAGTAACAAGAAGATTTGTTCACTAAATCAAAATAATTTAGTGACAAAATTAGTTACCAATCATCACTCACTAAATGTCATTTATGACCGGATCAAAAAATCATTACAACTTAATGGTGACTGGAAAGCGGTCACATTATGATAATAGTTAACCTTCTCATCACTAACTTAAATTCATGGAACGACAAAAGTGGCCTACTTTAATATGGTGAAAAAAAAAGTAGTCACTAACACTTATTTTGAGCAAATGAGTTGAATTCTTCTCATTCATGTGATTCGTAGCCTAATACTTATTGGTTTGTCCTCAAACATGAAAGGTTTACTTAAATGCTTAAAAAATAAATATTTTAATACTACCTATGGCTATAAGAGCACTAGATGCCATGAAGAAGGTTGGGTACTCATTATGGCCTCACCGGTTGCCACATCACTATAACAAACCTCCACAACTAACCCCTCATCACTCATAACTAACCTCAACTTATTTATTTGTGGTCTACCACTTCCAAAAAATACAAATATATTACAAGTATAAATAAAAAGAAAAAATCTTACGACATACATACGCTATCTTGAGGGCAATGAAGGTAAAATGGCGAAGGATGAAGTACGGTGTCATGGCTGCCCATGACAAGCTTGACAAGTTGGAATTGCGAAGGGCAACGAAACCCACCGGGTGCTCTAAGTGTATGATACATTAGCATACATAATAAAGAATAATATATCATATGCTTGTTGACTTGTTGTCAAGTTGCATATATATAATGCAAAACATTTAGATACAAATCATACGCCATGAAATTTCTCTAATTTAAAGCAAACGAACTTTAGTTTTAATGTATAAAGGGAGTTGTAGTTTAGACTTTAGATTGCATGCATGCTTGTGTTTTATTTCACACTTTAAGTAATTATCAATCAATCATATAGTTTAGACTTTAGATTGCATGCATGCATGCATGCACGCAAAGTGAAATACAAATGTGTTGACATCCCGACAGGCGCGGAGCTAAACTTTTTGTCGATTGGATTCAAAACTAAAACTGGCATTAGTTGGTTCGAAAAAAAAAATACTAAATCAAACTAAATTTTCACTAAAACTACAAAAATGATCTTCTTTACAGCGGTTCAGTTAAACTCACTCGACTCTATGTAGCTCTCCCATGCATCTCGACCGTAGTTATATAGTTTCAGTTCAATTGCCTTAGTCCTCTAGTCATTCTTTTTAATCTTTAAGTTCTATTGTATTGTTGGTTGAGGATTTCAACAGTAGATTAATGCTTTAACAGTAGCTAAAGTGACATTAGGAATTTTAGTACTCTAAAGTTGTTTGGTTAATTCGTTTCTTCAGATATTAGAGGCCAAACCGTTTAGAGGCCAAACCGTTTAAACCGAAAGTTTATTTGGGTGGTTGGATTGATTATGATCAACTTTGGTTTGGGTACTGGGTGATTATGTTTTATTTTCAAAACCGAATAGACCAAACCAGTTAACTACATTGAACCGAAAACTAACCATTTGAACACCCTATTTGGTCAATTAATTAAAGATTTTAATTGTCCAATTATAAAAGGTTATAAGGAAGAATAGGTTGAATATATGAAAAGAAAGAACAAGCGCAGTTGACTAAGCAATTCCAGTTAAGGAAACGTACATCGATATAACACATCCAATACACACAAATGTACGTACATATGAGTCGGTATATGTACTTTGCATCAAGCTTAAGCAATATTAATCTTTATCCCAAAAATGGAGAAGCAATGGTCAATTATATGGGATGTTTTTGATACATCTATATATGTGTTTAGTATATATAGATGAAGTATGTGTATGAAAAGATGTATCAATTCAAAACAAAAGAACAGTGTGTTTGCATACATTAATTGTAGCAATGAAAACATGCAGTCTGTTCGTTGATCTCTTTGTCTGGTTCTTGTTAATGGCAAGTTGTGTTTTATCCTATAACTCCTTTAATGAAGTCATGTTGCCAACAAGTGTCATAGGACCTGAATCTGTTTCCTTTGACCTTGGAGGTGGAGGTCCATATGTAGCAGTTGCAGACGGTAGGATCCTCAAATGGCAAGGTTCTAACATTGGGTTCGTTGATTTCGCCTACACTTCACCCAACAGGTTGTGCTACTTTAAATCCCTACACACACCCTTTAATATTTATATCTAAGTGCAAGCTCACATGCCCTTGTCTCACTTGTCACTTGAACAACCCGTAACTACTTAAAACTTAATTAACAGAATACTTTTCCTGCACATTGGATACTTTGGAAATTAATTGTTGGTCACCCTTCATTTCTACATTGCAGATAATTTCATAGTTAGGTTCCCAATATTGTGTATCTATGACTTTCGAGTCAACAGTTAGTCTTTCATAACTGAATGTCGTAGTGTAAACTTACTAGTTACGGAGTATATGATTTTTATTTTCAGGACTAAACAATTATGTGATGGTACAAACGATTTGGACTTGGGACCAATATGTGGAAGACCATTGGCTCTCAGTTTCGATTACAGAACCAGTGATCTCTATATCACAGATGCTTTCTTCGGTCTACTGGTAGTAGGATTCAATGGTGGGCTTGCAACTCAGCTTTCCATTGGTTACATGTACCTTTCTGGAATCGATGTTGAGTCATATAGCCAACATGTTTATATGACCGACGCTAGCTTGACTTATGATATAAGGTAACTTCTGAAAATTATTCACGGCCTTACAAATAGAAAGTCTTTAAAATTACCAATTCACTATCAAAGTTATGTTGGACTGGTTTGATAAAAGTTTCTTTTTGTGCAGAAATTTCACACAACCAGGGTTTATACCTGACTCAACTGGAAGGCTCTTGAAATACGATCCTTATAATCAAACAGTAACTAAGCGGGCTTTCAAGGGTAGGTGGTCCCACTGCTAATATTCACCGAGACTGTGTTTTAGTTCCAGAGTCTGTGAACAAGACTATCATAAGGTATTGGCTGGAGGGACCAAAAGTAGGCACAACTGAGGCATCCCTTACTGATTGTGGGGACGTGAAAAATATAAAGCGTATTTACAGGATTCACGCCAACATCTTTGTTCTTGAGTAACGATTTCATGGTTATGGTTTAAAGGCTGCGTAAAAGGGTGTTTGGATAAAACAGTGATACGGGTAAATAACAAACAAATATACTAATAGCGATTTGTTATAGATACTGAATAAAAGTTGATGTTGTGATTTCCACAGGTTGGAAACTCACATTATATACACAATGAAACGGCACATAGAGTTTTCTCCAAACGTTGTGTTGTTTGGGAGAATAACCGTTTCCCTAATATCTGACATTTGAATGGGCCTGTTTGGGTTACACAGTTTCGACCCATTGCAGACATAATTCGACCCATTCACAATACAGAATATACATTACATAAACTAAAGTCTTTAAACATAATAACTTTAATACTAAACCTTTGATCTAATAACATTATGAGGGCTAACAAAGCGGGCTTCAACTGATGGAGAGTATTGGGTGGCAACCTCGGTGTTGGATGTACAGCAAGGAATAAGGGTTAATGAGTCTGCAACAGTTCTGGAAACCGTCTCATTTACACAGTTTGGGAACATGACTATTACTGTGGTTCAGGAGAAAAAACTGTACTATATGTGGGTTCAAGTCATGCTGATTTTGTTGGTAATTACACGAACTAGAATCGTGTAATCATTTCGTGAATGGCCTTAACGCACTGTACTAAAATAATGGTGATGTAACTAAAATAATTGTTTCACGAATAAATTACTATATTGTTTAATTATTGTTAGACCTTTATTATCAAAATGCATTTTCTGCGATTTATGGAACACTAATTCCCAAGAGCGGTTTGCTATATATGTACATAACTAGCCTATAGACATGCTTGACGTTAACTAGCCATTCTTGGTGCATGTATAATGAGTAAGCCACTACTCAAGGGTGACTTCACTTGGAAAATAAAGCACTCCAAAGGAGATCCCCGAGTTCGATTCCTTTAGTTCACTTATTGGTGGCTGGTTGTTGCAAAAACAATCTAGTAAACCAAATTTGTTTTTATCCTTGTGAAATTTATATATTTGGAAATTGTACTTTGTAGGAGACTGTTTGCTTCGTAATTTATAACCAGATTCGTTTTTGAAACTTTAGGTTGTGAGCAGACCAGATGCTCAATGAGGCTAGTTATCGTCTTCTCATGGTGACAGAATCAAAAAGTGTCACAATGCAATTCTTAGTGACATACAAGATGTGTTAGTAGACTGCAACTAAGTGATCAAAAAGTATCTTAATATAACAGTATATATAATATAAACATTGGACCAATGAACTTATATAACAACAACAATATCTAATCACGTCTGCAACTAAGTGATCAAAATGCATTTTCTGAGATTACGTTTTGGTGCTATTGTATACTTTATATGGCAAGAGAGATATTTTAGGATTTTCAGAGATGAAACAAGAAATAGTCAAATTATATGCAGAATGATATGCGCAAGTGTGAAGAGCTTGAAAGTGAAACAGTCTAGAGAAGTGGAAAGAGTAGCTTCTATTTGGAATGTGAAGATAGATGTAAAAGTCTAAATGGCAATGTAACAGTGTAAGACAAACTGTCCTGTTTGTGTGGGTTACTTAGTTGCCCGCATAAAAGGGGTGTTTGGGACAAAAGTTGAGTTTCAAAAGGAAAAGGTCAAAAGCTGTTATTAATACTGAAATGGCAAAGGGTATGAAGCTTAATGTGATTTCTGATAAATGCTAAAAGCAGAATGCGAAGGATGTATGGGTAAAGAGGAATGGTTTATCAGTATTCCCTTGTAGTTAAAGGGGTGTTTGGATTTTTGGATAACAGCAGTATAAGCAATACATTGTTGTTGTTTTTTATTGCAGTTCATTACAATGGAATATACCTTGTATCTTGGAGTTCTTGGTGTGACTTGTACCTATGTTAACCTCATATATTGTTCCAGTTTGGCCTTGGGAGAAAACTAGACAACTATGTTTGGCTAAGTAGGAGGTCTAATTAAGTATGGATGTACCATAAAGAAGGATCTTCCATTGTAAAGGGTAAATGGCTTGGGTGGATGGTGTATGACGGGTGGAACAGAGAGGAATGAAAGATGATCCTTCTTGGTCCATCCAATATATCATCATAGGAGGTAATGGTTGGTCTTCCATCAAGGTGAGTGTTCCCAAGTAATTGAAGCCATTTTATAGAGATGAAAATATAGGTTGCTTGGCATAGCCCTTGACTAGAAGGGATATGGGTTAGGAACCATGCCATTCACCTTTTCTACCCTGATCATTGTGGATGATGGTTGAATGATCTTGGTGGGAAGGTGTTATGGAAATGTAGTTCGATGGTATGGTGCATTTAAAGGTGAATTCGGATTATGATGCTTGGATATTGTGTTTGAATTGATTGTCAGAGTTTAGTTGTATCAGATATATTTGTAGGTCTATCAGATATCAGTTGTTTTGAGTTTTGCTTTGTATCTGATTTGGGAAATGTCCAAAATCAGTGTATGTTATGCTTATGGTGTGCAATATTTGGAAGCTAATATAATTCACCTTTGCACAAAAAAAACTATATATATAATATAAACTTTGGAACAATGAACTTAAATAACAACAACAATATCTAATCACGTCCGAACAAGGTATGAGGGAGATAAAATGTACCCTAAGTTAAACCCAAGAGTATGGAGACTCCTCATTATCTATAAGAGGAATGAGCTTAAAGATATAATTAATTGGTAACAACATGAAATAGTCAATACACGATTAGTCGCCCATTTGTAACAGCATGATTCTGTCACTAACAAATGAAACATCGTCAAGGTGATTTAGTGACACAAGTATGTTCAGTCACCGTCATCAACCACAAATTGTCTTTATTGCATAATGATCGGATCAAAAAGTCATTAGCACTTAACTGGGGACTGGTCAGGTGGTCACATACTCATATCATAATTATTATTATTAACCTTCTCATCACTAACTAAAATCTGTTCCTAGAATGACAAAATAGTTTAGGAATAAGTGTAACCATGAAAAGTGCAGTGGTCACTAATTTTTCTTTTGAGCAAATGAGCTAATTATTTATTATTCAAACCGGCCTGATGGGTTGACTCCGTTAAATTAAAACATAAATCTTTTAATAATAGCTAAAAGTGTATAATACACTAGCATAGATAATAATGAATATATAATATAGTTGTTGAATTGTTGTCAAGTAGAGTAATAAATTGAATTTATTATGTAAAAGTTGATGATACTAAAGTTTATTTAGATACAAATCATACGCCAAGAAATTTCCTCGATTTAAAGCAAATGAACTTTAGTTTTTAATCTATAAAGGTGGTTGTGCTTAGATTGCATGCTTGTGTTTTATACTTTTATTTCACACTTTATGTGATTATCAATCAATCGTGCATACTTCTTTCCAAATAAACTAATTTCAGTAACTTCTACAACAGGAATATTGTCTTATAAACGTGTAATCTTAAATAATTATGGCAAAGTTTGCATTTAGAAATATTGCAAAGTAAAATATCAAAGTGTGGATGTTATGGTCGATTCAATATTGTAGTTGTTCATTTACAGAAAAAGAAAGTTCCTATGGAGGAATAGGCTAATTAAGTAATTCCAGTTAAGGAAACGTACATGGATATAGACATCTAATTATCCAATAAACACAAATTTTAAATGTAAGTATATATAAGCAATTATTTTTATCCGAAAAATGTAGAAGCAATTGTCAACTGTCGCAAGTTTTTGATACATATATAGAGGACTTGGGACCAATATGTGGGAGACCATTGGCTCTCAGTTTCGATTACAGAACCAGTTATCTCTATATCACAGATGCTTTCTTCGGTCTCCTGGTTGTAGGATTTAATGGTGGACTTGCAACTCAACTTTCCACAGGTTACAAGTACTTTCTGGAATCGAGCGTTGAGTCATATACCGGATATTTTATATGACCTGCGCAGGTGGTCCGACTGTTGGTATTGACCGAAACAATTTTTTAGTTCCAGAGTATGTGAACAAGAGTATTAAAAGGTATTGGCTGCAGGGACCAAAAATAGGCACAAGTGAGGTATTCCTGACCAACTGTACGTGGGATCCCTAGAAATGTAAAGTGGGCTGTGAATGCAGGAGAGTATTGGGTGGCAACCTCGGTGTTGAGTGAGCAGCAAGCACAATTTGTAAACATGACTATTAGTGTGGTTCAAGAGAGCAATAATGCACTATATGCGGGTTTGAGTCACTCTGATTTTATTGGTAACTACACAAAACTAGAATCCTGTGGCCATATCCAGGATGGAAAGAGTCATTGTATTATTATCATATCTTTTCATGTGATCAAAGTATTATTATAAATAACAAATGTTTGAAATTTTGTTCTTATCGAAATGCATGTTGTTCAGTTTTTAGCAAGCACAAAGCCTAATGAGCAAGTAATTAATATGAGATGTCCACCAAGTCTCTTTGGAGATATCATATTAGGATCACAATAATGGTGTGAAAGAACACATTTAATAGGAATAATATATTTATCAAATGGTAAATTGGTAATACTGTAATAGCAATAATATATTTTACCAAATTTCAAGCTGTGAGACTTTTAAACTTGCATTTGTCTCTCTTTAATAAGCCTAAAAGAAGTCGATGCTTCGACAAGGAGTCTAATGACATGAACTCCACGTCCCTGTGGAGAATACACCCATTCTATAATCAAACCCGGCCAGCCATTACTATAACGATTCATGACAACTATCCAAACGCCATTTGTAGACTTATTTAAAATCCATAAACTGTAAGTAATTACCTCTATAAGCTAAAATACTCTGTCATAATTACATTTTGAACTTGTTTTTACATACCCATAAATGCAACAGAAAAACCATATATCATTTTTACATGTCTGTAAAAAAACTAAATATCATGCAAGTTCAAAATTTGACATATTTATTCTGGTGGAATGATAAATATATAACTTAGTTATTAAGAGATAGTATTAATTAATGGTTGATAAGTAGCAACTACGCTATGCAAGATTGATGATCAAGAACAAACATTCTTGTTTAAATCTTAGTTACCCCATGACATTTCTCTACATTGGTGTTTTAATTATAAAAGAGTCGTTGACCACTAGGGATTGCATGCTTGTGTTTGAATTGACACTTTATGTGATGATCAATCAATCATCTTTTTCCCAAACATTTCAACAAAAATACCCATTTTTTTACATGTTTTTCACAAAATGCCTAAAATTTTGGTTTCACCTAAATAGCTATTTTTCACATTTGTGTGTGATTTTGGGCTATTGTGCGAGATATTTTTCCAATCTTTAATGTTTTTTCAATGTTTAGCACACACTCGCACAGTTTAGTCACACTTTTGGCCTTTAGCTTGTGACAGTACATTAGCGACGTCTTACAAGATTTTCTCAGAACTTGCAATTTTTTTTTCCAAACCGTGCGATAGATTCTATAAAATCGCAAAGAGTGAAAAGAATTCACATATTTGTGATAAAAATGAATATTTTGGTGAAACTTGAATTGTTTTGGTACTAATTATATATAAGCTTTACATTACATATAAAAGAGTAAAAGATAGAGAAAACAATTATTTGAGAAAGGAAGGATGAAGAACTGCTGACTAAGCAATCAATCCATGCTTGGAAACAAAAAGCACGATATGTATACTATCCAACAAGTTTAAGCAACTATCTGTATCCCAAAAATAGAGAAGCAGAGTTCCGTTGGACGTTAGCTTTATTAGTATTTATGGGCTTTGTTAGGTTTCTCTAAGAGCACACAGTATGATCACATGGGTGGGTGGCTTAGCAAATGCGTTAAAGCCTGCGTTAACATTGCAGCATCTCGTTAAAGGCCAAGCTCCACAACCGTTGAGGAGCTAACGTGCTTTAGGCGTATTAAAAAAAAAGTTACACCTTTGCCCCCTTTAACGTATATAATATTTGAATTCAAAAAAAAATCGAAACAACCCCTTGGTTCTTAAACGGCTAGTTTAGGCTTAAAAACTTTCAAAACACTCCCTTAACGGCTAGTTTGAATTAGAATTCAAAAGCCTCTATAAATAGAACGTTTACAAGCCAGTTTCACACACTTTCCATACACTATAAGTGTATGATACACAATGAAGAATAATATATCATATGCTTGTTGACTTGTTGTCAAGTTGCATATATATAATGCAGAACATTTCGACACAAATCATACGCCATGAAATTTCTCCAATGTAAAGCAAACGAACTTTAGTTTTAATGTATACAGGGGTTGTAGTTTAGACTTTAGATTGCATGCATGCTTGGGTTTTTTTTCACACTTTAAGTAATTATCAATCAATCATATAGTTTCATAACATATCCCCTATATAGACTAATAACTCATTTCAAATATATTTTTGGCAAAATTTGATTTTTAAAATATTGCAAAGTGAAATACAAAAGTGTGGATGTCAAATGTGTTGACATCCAGACATGCGCGGAGCTAAACTTTTTTTCGATTTGATTCAAATCTACAACTAGTATTAGTTGGTTGGTTCGAAAAAAAAAATATACTAAATCAAACTAAATTTTCACTAAAATTACAAAAATGATCTTCTTTATAGCGGTTCAGTTAAACACACTCGACTCTATGTAGTTCTCCCATGCATCTCGACCGTAGTTATATAGTTTCAGTTCAATTGCCTTAGTCCTCTAGTCATTCTTTTTAATCTTTAAGTTCTATTGTATTGTTGGTTGAGGATTTCAACAGTATATTAATGCTTTAACAGTAGCTAAAGTGACATTAGGAATTTTAGTACTCTAAAGTTGTTTGGTTAATTCGTTTCTTCGGATATTTGAGGCCAAACCGTTTAGAGGCCAAACCATTTAAACCGAAAGTTTATTTGGGTGGTTGGATTGATTATGATCAACTTTGGTTTGGGTACTGGGTGATTATGTTTTATTTTCAAAACCGAATAGACCAAACCAGTTAACTACATTGAACCGAAAACCAACCGTTTGAACACCCTATTCGGTCAATTAATTAAAGATTTTAATTGTCCAATTATAAAAGGTTATAAGGAAGAATAGGTTGAATAAGAGAGCATATGAAAAAGAAAGAACAAGCGAAGTTGACTAAGCAATTCCAGTTAAGGAAACGTACATCGATATAACACATCCAATACACACAAATGTACGTACATATGAGTCGGTATATGTACTTTGCATCAAGCTTAAGCAATATTAATCTTTATCCCAAAAATGGAGAAGCAATGGTCAACTATGGGAATTTTTTGATACATCTATAGTATGTGTGTTTAGTATATATAGAAGAAGGATGTGTATGAAAAGATGTATCCAATTCAAAAAATAAAAAGATGTGTGTTTGCATACATTGTAGCAATGAAAACATGCAGTCTGTTCGTTGATCTCTTTGTCTGGTTCTTGTTAATGGCAAGTTGTGTTTTATCCTATAACACCTTTAATGAAGTCATGTTGCCTACAAGTGTCATAGGACCTGAATCTGTTTCCTTTGACCTTGGAGGTGGAGGTCCATATGTAGCAGTTGCAGATGGTAGGATCCTCAAATGGCAAGGTTCTAACATTGGGTTCGTTGATTTCGCCTACACTTCACCCAACAGGTTGTGCTACTTTAAATCCCTACACACACCCTTTAATATTTATACATCTAAGTGCAAGCTCACACGCCCTTGTCTCACTTGTCACTTGAACAACCCGTAACTACTTAAAACTTAATTAACAGAATACTTTTCCTGCACATGGGATACTTCGGAAATTAATTGTTGGTCACCCTTCATTTCTACATTGCAGATAATTTCATAGTTAGGTTCCCAATATTGTGTATCTATGACTTTCGAGTCAACAGTTAGTCTTTCATAACTGAATGTCGTAGTGTAAACTTACTAGTTACGGAGTATATGATTTTTTTTCAGGACCAAACAATTATGTGATGGCACAAACGATTTGGACTTGGGACCAATATGTGGAAGACCATTGGCTCTCAGTTTCGATTACAGAACCAGTGATCTCTATATCACAGATGCTTTCTTCGGTCTACTAGTAGTAGGATTCAATGGTGGGCTTGCAACTCAGCTTTCCACTGGTTACAAGTACCTTTCTGGAATCGATGTTGAGTCATATAGCCAACATGTTTACATGACTGACGCTAGCTTGACTTACGACATCAGGTAACTTCTGAAAATTATTCACGGCCTTACAAATAGAAAGTCTTTAAAATGACCAATTCACTATCAAAGTTATGTTGGACTGGTTTGATAAAAGTTTCTTTTTGTGCAGAAATTTCACACAACCAGGGTTTATACCCGACTCAACTGGAAGGCTCTTGAAATACGATCCTTATAATCAAACAGTAACTGTTCTTCTAAGCGGGCTTTCAGGGGTAGGTGGTCCCACTGCTAATATTCACCGAGACTGTGTTTTATTTCCAGAGTCTGTGAACAAGACTATCATAAGGTATTGGCTGGAGGGGACCAAAGTAGTAGGCACAACTGAGGTATTCCTGACTGATTGTGGGGACGTGAAAAATATAAAGCGGGCTTCAACTGATGAAGTATTGGTTGGCAACCTCGGTGTTGGATGTACAGCAAGGAATAAGGGTTAATGAGTCTGCAACAGTTCTGGAAACCGTCTCATTTACACAGTTTGGGAACATGACTATTACTGTGGTTCAGGAGAAAAACAGTGCACTATATGTGGGTTCAAGTCATGCTGATTTTGTTGGTAATTACACGAACTAGAATCGTGTAATCATTTCTTGAATGGCCTTAACGCACTGTACTAAAATAATGGTGACGTAACTAAAATAATTGTTTCACGAATAAATTACTACTATATTGTTTAATTATTGTTAGACCTTTATTATCAAAATGCATTTTCTGCGATTTATGGAACACTAATTCTCAAGAGCCGGTTTTGCAGTGTACATAACTAGCCTATAGACATGGTTGACGTTAACTAGCCATTCTTGGTGCATGTATAATGAGTAAGCCACTACTAAAGGGTGACTTCACTTGGAAAATAAAGCACTACAAAGGAGATCCCCGAGTTCGATTCCTTTAGTTCACTTTTTGGTGGCTGGTTGTTGCAAAAACAATCTTGTAAACCAAGTTTGTTTTTATTATTACAAAGGTTGTGTGGGAGGATTTCCACGATCGAATGATCATAACAACAACATGCCAATCATCCTATAAAATAAGAATCTAAAAAAGTGAAACAAGGAAGATTGGGTGAACCCATAATATTGATATTAATAATCTGAATTGGGTTACTTGTTTGTTACAGAAAGTTACCATATTTATACTATTCTAATAAGTATGTAGAAGGGTTGTGATGGTTCATTAGAACCAACAAACATGTCCCTCTGATAATAACTAACTTCTAACCGTAAATAACTAATTATAATAACTGTCTGTGATGCTGGTGCAAATTGCAGTCCAACGAAAAACATGCAGACTTGATTTTGAGAAACAAAGATTAATGGATTATGTTTTCCAACATATTCCCCCCTAATCTACTACGTATTAATCTTTGTTTCTTCAATCTCCTTGCAATCTCCTTGTTCCTTGATGCCTTCCTTCAATCTTGATGTCTTCTTTTGTAGTTTGTTGATACTTGTTATTAAAGATCCAAAAAAAATAAAATGCTCAATCTGACTCTTCTTCTTGTCTGCTTATTCCATAGGGTTTGATCACATGATCTTGTCGATCTTTATGGCATTCTTGCCTTGTGAAACATGTCCATGTGTTCAAAAGTGTGATCCCCTTGCAGTGCTATAATAGCAATTGAAGTCGTCCCTTAATTGATTGTAGCATGGTTTGATCTTCTGCCATGTTCTTGACAGGCCAAGTATCTTCATTGAGAAATATCTTCATGGCTTTTGTTGGTAAAGAAAAAGAAAAAACCAACAAGCCTCTTCAAATGCATCCATTATATCCATGGTTTCTCTCTTTTCTTAAAAAGCATCTCTACATATTGTAAGTGCCAACAGATCCTTTATAGGGGTTGTCTAGATTAGGCCATTTGGTATCAAGATGTGAATGGTAGTGTGACATTTGTGCAGTGTTTGAGAGATAATATGCAGGAAATAGTATGCAAAATGACAAATAAAAGGTATGGGAGGAATGAGCAATTTGTATGTGAGGAAGGAGCAATTTGATAAATAAAACTGTAATTGATTGATTTGTGTTGTTAGATCCCATAGGCTCTGATGCCAATTATTACGAGGTTGTGTGGGAGGATTTCTAGGATCTAATGATCATAACAACAACATGCCAATCATCCTATAAAATAAGAATCGAAAAAAGTGAAACAAGGAAGATTGGGTGAACCCATAATATTGATATTAATAATCTGAATTGGGTTAATTGTTTGTTACAAAAAGTTACCATATTTATACTATTCTAATAGGTATGTAGAAGGGTTGTGATGGTTCATTAGAACCAACAAACATGTCCCTCTGATAATAACTAACTTCTAACCGTAAATAACTAACTATAATAACTGTCAAGTGACAAGTCATCAATCCTATATATATATTCAACCTTATTGGTCGAATTTTATGTCTGCTAATAATATTTCTGCGTGATCTGTTGCAAATTGCAGTCCAACGTAAACATCTGCAGACTTGATTTTGAGAAACAAATATTAATGGATTATGTTTTCCAACATTTATCCTTGTGAAATTTATATATTTGGAAATTGTACTTTGTGGAGGAGGCTTTGCTTAAGTAATTTAAGCAGATTCATTTATAAAACTTTAGGTTATGCAGACCAGGATGCTCAATGAGGCTAGATATCATCTTCTTATGGTGACAGAATCAAAAAGTGTCACAATGCAATTCTTAGTGACATACAAGATGTGTTAGTAGACTGCAAAGCTAAGTGATCAAAAAGTATCTTAATATAACAGTATATATAATATAAAAATTGGACCAATGAACTTAAATGACAACAATATCTAATCACGTCTCAACGAGGTATGAGGAAGATAAAATGCAGACAGACCTATCCTACATAGGCTAAACCCAAGAGTAGGGAGACTCCTCATATTCTATAAGAAGAATGAACTTAAATCTATACTTCTATACTACTTTATAATACATTTAGGACATGCTATTAATAGAAGGCTTAAAAATTCAGATTCAACATTTTACTTAAAATGAAAATATTTGTATTAGTTTTCAATTTCAAATGCAACATAACATATATGCAGACAAGTCCATTTACACCACATCAAAACCATTGTAACCGCCCATTTAAATTAATCAACGGCCACTAAACAATGTAACAACCATTTGAAAATTCAATTGTGTTAAAACCTGGAAGTGTAACATTCACCAACTGTAACACCCAATGCAATATTGCTAGAGAATGAGAATGCTAGAAATCAAGAACCGTAACAACTAAAGTGTAAAAGTCTCTATAAAAGCATGACATACACACATGATTTAGGGATTGCATGCTTGTGTTTGAATTCACACTTTATGTGATGATCAATCAATCATCTTTTTCCCAAACATTTCAACAAAAATACCCATTTTTTTACATGTTTTCACAAAATGCCTAAAATTTTGGTTTCACCTAAATAGCTATTTTTCTCGCACATTTGTGTGATTTTGGGCTATTGTGCGAGATATTTTTCGAATCTTTAACGTTTTTTCAATGTTTAGCACACACTTTCACAGTTTAGTCACACTTTTTGGCCTTTTAGCTTGTGACAGTACATTACCGACGTCTTACAAGATTTTCTCAGAACTTGCAATTTTTTTTCCAAACCGTGCGATAAATTCTAGAAAATCGTAAAGAGTGAAAAGAATTCACATATTTGTGATAAAAATGAATATTTTGGTGAAACTTGAATTGTTTTGGTACTAATTATATATAAGCTTTACATTACATATAAACGAGTAAAAGATAGAGAAAAGAATTATTTGAGAAAGGAAGGATGAAGAAGCTGCGACTAAGCAATCAATCCATGCTTGGAAACAAAAGCACGTATGTATACTATCCAACAAGTTTAAGCAACTATCGTATCCCAAAAATGAGAGCGAGTTCCGTTGGACGTTAGCTTTATTAGTATTTATGGGCTTTGTTAAGTTTCTCTAAGAGCACACAGTATGATCACATGGGTGGGTGGGTGAAAGCTTAATGCAACGCGTTAAAGCCTGCGTTAACATTGCAGCATCTCGCGTTAAAGGCCAAGCTCCACAACCACGTTAAGGAGCTAACGTGCGTTAAGGCGTATTTCAAAAAAATAAAAAGTTACACCTTTGCCCTCTTTTACGTATATAATATTTGAATTAAAAAAAAATCGAAACAACCCCTTGGTTCTTAAACGGCTAGTTTAGGCTTAAAAACTTTCAAAACACTCCCTTAACGGCTAGTTTGAATTAGAATTCAAAAGCCTCTATAAATACAACGTTTACAAGCCATTTTCACACACTTTCTGTTGGATCGTAAACTTGATTTAGTCCGAGCCCATATAGTGGAAGCTTCTAGAAAGTCGTAGAATGGTATGGAAGCTTCTAGAACGACAAAGAATAATCTTAGAAAATATCCATAGATATGTCTAGAATATTGTAGCTAAATGTAATAGAAATATCTAGAATTTGGATAAGGATGATGATGTATTAGGAATGATCAAGATGATGTAGGAAGTATCTAGATCGTAGTAGAATATCCATGGAAATATCTCATCTCTAGAACATTCCATGGAGTAGTATAAATAGGTGTTGTGGTGATGCATATGTAAGGATGAAGCAAAGCTTAAGCAATCAATAATATTCCTCTCTAAATTCCCCTTACTTTACAACCTCTTCATCAAATATAAGCCTGGGGCCTTCGCGTTTCTAAAAATTGGTATCAGAAGCTAGAAGATCACGATGTCAAGCATGATGAACTTGTTCCAATCTCTGTCTTACCAAAGACAACTATGGTAGTTGGTGCATTCGAATGAAGGCGTTACTAGGTTCACATGATGTATGGGAGATGGTAGAGAAAGTTGTTGAGAAAGTAGATGATGGAGTTCCATGAATGCCGCCCAAAGGGTGGAGTTGCAAAAGGCCAAAGAAGGATCAAAGTGCTCTTACACTCATCTATCAATGTCTTGATGATGCGATGTTAGAGAAAGTTGCAAATTAACTACTTCCAAGGAAGCGTGGGAGATCCTTCAAAACGCTTTCAAAGGAATCGACAAGGTGAAAAAGGTACATCTTCAAACTCTTAGAGGAGAGTTCGAAAAACTCCAAATGGAGGAATCCGAAACCATTTCGGATTATTTCACTCGTGTCTTGACCATTTCAAATGAAATGAAGAGAAATGGTGAAAACTTGAGTGACACAAGGGTGATAGAAAAGATTCTTCGCTCTTTGCCCCCAAGCTTTGATTACATTGTCATGGCCATAGAGGAGTCAAAAGACATAGACTCAATGACCATTGATCAACTCATGGGATCTTTACAAGCCCATGAAGAGAAGTTGAAGAAAAGAAGGGGGAAAGAACCCTTGGAGCAAGCTTTATACTCAAAGGTCTCTTTCAAAGAAAGAGAAAAGAACTTTCTACATGGAAAGGAGCAAGGACGAGGACGCGGTACTTTTCGAGGTCGTGGTGGTTTCCAAGGCCGAGGACGAGGAAGAGGAAGAGAAGATGTCAACAAAGAAGATGAAAACCAATGGTCTTCATATCGAAGAGGTCGTGGGAGAGGCTTTCAATCTCAAAGAGGAGGTAAGCCCCAAATACAATGTTACAACTGTCGTAAATATGGTCATTATGCCAATGAGTGTACTAGCTCAAGACAAGTGGAAGAGTTAATCTTGTTGAGGTAGAAGACAAAGATAAGCTTACCTTGCTAATGGAAAGACATGACGAACAAGAAGAGAGGATAGAGCCATGGCATACAGATTTCGTTGCGAGCAACCATATGACGAGGGAAAAAGACTTGTTTGTGGAGATGGAGAAGTAGGTAACGTCACCTTTGGAGACGAATCAAAGGCACCGTGAAAGGGAAAGGTAAGATACTTATCCGAGCTAAAGATGGAAGTCACCAATATATTTCGGATGTATACAATGTGCCCAATCTTAAAAGTAATATTTTAAGCGTGGGATAACTTTTAGAGAAAATTACGATATATTCATTTCAAGGATCGTAGTGCTACAATAAGGAATCCCGGCGAAAGCTCATAAAAGTGCCTATGACAAAAACCGAATGTTCCTTCTAAACATTCAACATGATGAAGCTAAGTGCTTAAAGAGTTGTTTGAAGGATCATTCGTGGCTTTGGCACATGAGATACGGGCACTTAAACTTTGGTGACTTAAAGTTATTATCCTCAAAGGGAATGGTGAAAGGGTTAGATCAAATTGATCATCCCAATCAAGCGGTGTGAAGGATGCCTTCGAAGCATGCTAGGAGTTCGCCCCTAAAGAAGCAAATCAAGAGCTAAGGAGCCTTTACATCTAATTCACACGGATTTGTGTGGTCCCATTACTCCACCCTCTTATAGTAAGAATATTTACTTTATGCTCTTTATTGATGACTTTTGAAGAAAAACTTGGGTATATTTTCTAAACGAAAAATCCCAAGCTTTTGAAACTTTTAAAACATTTAAAACTATGGTTGAAAAAGGGAAAGGTTTAAAAATTAAATCAATGAGATCCTATAGAGGTGGAGAATTTTTATCAAAAGAATTTAACAAATTTTGTGAGGATAATGGGATCCGAGATTTAAAGCTCCCTTCTCCCCACAACAAAATAGAGTGGTTGAGAGAAAGAATAGAACCATTCTAAATATGGTCCAAAGCATGTTGAAAAGTAAGAAGATGCCAAAGGAATTTTGGGCCGAGGCGGTTGATTGTGCAGTATATCTATTGAACCGGTGTCCGTCAAAGAATTTAGATAACAAGACTCCACAAGAAGCATGGAATGGGATGAAGCCTACCATCTCTCACCTGAGGGTATTCGGAAGCATAGCATGTGTCCATGTTCCCAGCCAAAGGCGATTAAAGCTTGATGATAGAAGTGAGAAGCATGTGTTTGTTGGCTACGACAAGTAGTCGAAAGGTTATAAGCTCTATAATCCAATCACAAGGAAGGTGGTAGTGAGTAGAGACGTGGATTTCGATGAAGAAGAGACACGGGATTGGAGCATCAAGGAAAATGAAAGGTATGACTTTCTTCCTATGACTGATGAAGAAGAGACGGGTGAATCAAGTGAAGAAGTCCAACAACCTCAAAGTCCAACTCCAACCCAAGAATCATCTTCAAGTTCAAGTGAAGGAGAACCAAAGACAAGAAGTTTGCAGGAGCTTTACGAGGTAATGACGAAATACCCTTACTTGTTTATACATTGATTGTGAACCTTTAGTTTTTGAGGAGGCTATGAAAAGCAAGAAATGGAGACAAGCCATGGACGAGGAGATAAAGTCAATAGTGAAGAATGATACATGGGAGTTGACGACCCTTCCGAAAGGCCAAAAGGCTATTGGAGTCAAGTGGGTATATAAGACCAAGAAAAACGCCAAAGGCGAACTTGAAAAGTACAAGGCAAGACTTGTGGCAAAAGGTTACAAGCGAAGCATGGTATCACTACGAAGAGGTATTTGCTCCTGCTCACTTAGAAACTATTTAGAATGATTATTGCTATTGCTCGCCAATATAGGTGGAAAATCCACCAAATGGATGTAAAATCGTGCATTTCTAAATGGACTTCTGAAGAAGAAGTTTATGTGGATAAACAGAGGGATATGTTGCCAAAGGTCAAGAAGGTAAAGTGCTAAGGTTGAAGAAGGCCTTATATGGTCTAAAGCAGACCACGCACGTTTGGAATACTAGAATTGACAAGTATTTCCAAGAACATGGTTTTACTAAATGCCTAAGTGAATATGCACTTTACGTGAAATTTGAAAATGGAAGTATACTGTCAGTCCGCTTTGTACGTGGATGATTTGATCTTTACAGGAAACTCTCAGAGTATGATTGATGAGCTCAAGAAGTCAATGACAAAAGAGTTCGAGATGACGCATTATAGGACTTTATCTTATTATCTTGGCATTGAGGTGAAGCGCATCTAATGATGGAATTTTCATAAGTCAAAAAGGATATGCCAAGGAGATATTAAAGAAGTTCGGCATGGATAAGTGCTATCCCGTAGGCACCCCCATAGAACATAAGGCAAAGCCTTCTAAGCATGACGGAGGAGAAGCGATAGATTCAACTCAATTCAAGAGTCTCGTTGAAGTTTTGCTTATTTGACATGTACAAGACATGACATACTCTTTATGTTGGTTTAATTAGTCGTTTCATGGAAGAGCCTACGACAAAGCATTTGGAGATTTCAAAGAGGATCCTCCCGTTATATCAAAGGCACCGTAAGACTACGGAATGTTTTATTCAACAAGTGAAGACTTTGCCGTTGGATATAGCGACAAGGATCGGGCTGAGGAGAAAACGATGGAAGAAGTACAACAAGATTCATATTCTTCCTAGGTAACAATGCTTTTACATGGTCTTCAAAGAAGCAACCTATTGTTACTTTGTCTAGTTGTGAAGGAGTACGAGCTGCAACATCATGTGTATGTCACGTAATTTGGCTTAGAAGTATGCTAAAGGAGCTACACATGGAACAAGAAGATGCGACCGAGATCTATGTGGATAACAAGTCGGCCATTGACTTAGCTAAAAATAAAGTATACCATGATCGAAGTAAGAATATCAACACTCGCTATCACTCATTCGAGAGTGCATTGCAGGAAAGATGTCCAAGTGATACATTGAGGTCCTAAAACCAAGTTGCGATATCCTCACCAAACCGCACAACGAGAAAGATTTTTCAAGACAACGAATGATGCTTGGAGTCGGTAAATCAAGTTGGGGCAAGTGTTGGATCGAAACTTGATTTAGTCCGAGCCCATATAGTGGAAGCTTTAGAAAGTCTAGAATGGTATGGAAGCTTCAAAACCACAAAGAATAATCCTAGAAAATATCCATAGATATGTCTAGAATATTGTAGCTAAATGTAATAGAAATATCTAGAACTAAGATAAGGATGATGATGTATTAGGAATAATCAAGATGATGTAGGAATATCTAGATCGAGTAGAATATCAATGAAAATATCTCATCTCTAGAACATTCCACTGAGTAGTATAAATAGGTGTTTTTGCATGGTAAGTGATGAAGCAAAGCTTAAGCAATCAATAATATTCCTCTCTTCCTAAATTTCACTTACAACCTCTTCATCAAATATAAGCCTAAAAGGCCTCGAAGTTTCTAACACTTTCTTCCATACACTATAAGTGCATGATACATAATGAAGAATAATATATCATATGCTTGTTGACTTGTTGTCAAGTTGCATATAATGCGTAACATTTCAACACAAATCATAATGTTTCT
This sequence comes from Chrysanthemum makinoi, assembly GCA_910596185.1. Taxonomy (NCBI): domain Eukaryota; kingdom Viridiplantae; phylum Streptophyta; class Magnoliopsida; order Asterales; family Asteraceae; genus Chrysanthemum; species Chrysanthemum makinoi. Next base: position 28,909,760 of record OU343217.1, read on the forward strand.
TGCGAAATTTCTCCATAATGTAAAGCAAACGAACTTTTAGTTTTAATGTATACAGGAGTTGTGAAGTTTAGACTTTAGATTGCATGCATGCTTGGGTTTCACACTTTAAGTAATTATCAATCAATCATATAGTTTCATAACATATCCCCATATAGATAAAGAATCAAATATATTTTTGGCAAAATTTGATTTTTAAAATATTGCAAAGTGAAGTACAAAAGTGTGGATGTCAAACGTGTTGACATCCCGACAGGCATGGAGCTAAACTTTTTGCCATTGATTCAAAAAGTAAAACCAGTATTAGTTGGTTCAAAAATACTAAATTAAACTAAATTTTCACTAAAATTACAAAAATAATCTTCTTTATAGCGGTTCAGTTAAACTCACTCGACTCTATGTAGCTCTCGTGATGCCTCGACCCGAAGTTATATAGTTTCAGTTCAATTGCCTTAGTCCTCTAGTCATTCTTTTAATCTTTAGTTCTATTGTATTGTTGGTTGAGGATTTCAACAGTAGATTAATGCTTTAACAGTAGCTAAAGTGACATTAGGAATTTTAGTACCCTAAAGTTGTTTGGTTAATTCGCTTTTCAGATATTTAGTCCAAACCGCTTAGGCCAAACTGTTTAAACCGAAAGTTTATTTGGGTGGTTGGATTGATTATGATCAACTTTGGTTTGGGTACTGGGTGATTATGTTTTTATTTTCAAAACGAATAGACCAAACCAGTTAACTACATTGAACCGAAAACTAACCATTTGAACACCCTATTCGGGTCATTAATTAAAGATTTTACTTGTCCAATTATAAAAGGTTATAAGGAAGAATAGGTTGAATAACATAGCATATGAAAGAAAAGAACAAGCGCCAGTTGACTAAGCACCCCAGTTAAGGAAACGTGACATCGATATAACACATCCAATACACACAAATGCACGCATATGAGTCGGTATATGTACTTTGCATCAAGCTTAAGCAATATTAATCTTTATCCCAAAAATGGAGAAGCAATGGCCAATTATATGGGATGTTTTTG